>CM061142.1:354264311-354864311 GCA_030789695.1 Scilla litardierei | reverse complement strand
ACAACCATTAACATCTCCAAGCATACCCCTCCTCACTTCTGCCACCGTAACCAACTCGGCCCCCGATAGCCTCCCAGACTTCTCCGGTGACCTTCGATCCCCCATCACCCCCCAGTCTGTCGACCTCCAGTGCGCCGCCCTGTCTCCGACTGCCTTTACCCAGCACCTCACCTCTACTTCATCGCCGCCCAGTTCCGACGATTGTTGCTGCTCTCTCCAGCCTTCACCCCATCGCCGTCGCCCCCTCGCCTTCACTGTCTGACGTCCAGCCTCCTCCTTCCCACTCATCCATCCTGCCAGCCAGCTCTCGCCCACCGACCTTGCCTCGTGCTACCGCCCTCCTTCAACTTCCCCATTCGCCGTCGACCTCTGGTAATCTCCGGGCCAGCGTCCCTCCCACGAGCTCTCGTCCGACAGCTCCAACCCCCCATGAACTCTTCCATCGTTCGGGCCATCTCCGACATCGACGAAATCCATAAGCAGCGGCCCTCTTCCAAACTCTTCAACCGTCCAAACAACGGTCGTTCCCTGCGAGGCAGCAAGCTCGTTCTGGGCTACGCCAAACACGTAAGTCCCAACTTTTAGCACATTATATTATATTTTAGTAGCAGTCATTGTAAATAGGTCTACATGGAGCAGCTTTTGTCATTGATGTTAAAGCCTTGCAAATGAGTTAGTAAGTGCAAACAGTTACAAATTAAATGGATTCTTCCCGTGCAGCAAACAAAGTTCATGGGCACTGACTCACTATTTATAGGCGATGCATCATGTAGGTATATAATGTGTTAATTTATTAATAGATATTGTTAGCTAGTGAATTATCTTATAAAGTATGTCCATTGATATAGTACCTGTTAATAGCTATATTGTTAATGTGTATCTTTAAAATGATTGCTAGTAATATGTTAGTGGTATTTAACCTTAGTAAAAACAGTATATATAGATGAGTGCATAATTATACAAGGTATTCATTTGGTCTACTTGAATTGAATCATGACCGATAGTTAATTTTGACATCTTATGATGCAGAGGCAGTCACGCTTTCAGTACGACCACGCTGGAGTTCTTAAGGTTGCGACAGTAAACCCCTAGGCACATATCGCTTGTTGAGGACGTACACGTCATTGCTACCCGCATTCACTACATCAACGGTTAGTACCCTAACTAACCCTATCGACATCCTACAACCCACATCTTAGCCTTCAAAACCTAACTAAAAATCGTCAACTAAAGTAACTAAATTTACTTCCTGCTCCTTTAAAATGATGTGAAACCGTAGATCGACAATCAGACTGATTGACTGTGCACATAGGATAGATCGTCGGATAGGCTGAACGGACATCTTGAAATGTGACTGTTAGGGTAGCCACGTTTAACCTAGAAATGAACCCTAATAGGATTAATGATGAGTGTGACTTGACTCCGTCGCTTGACTCGTTTCAGCCGACCCTTTTATCGACGCTTCGCTTCGATAGGACGTTCTGGACAGACGACGCTCTCGCCACCGCAGGCAAGTGTACCCACTTGTACTTTCGGCCATGTTTAGGCCTTTGGCCCTTAGAACTGGTAGAATGTAAACAAAGAGAACCCGACGTGAAATGATAGCGTCCGGGACACCCCTTGACAGCTTAGACTTGACGACGAAGTCTAAGCGCAACAACAACATTTGACACCTTAGGGTTTTCTTGTGTGTGCGTGCGTGTGGACCCCCTAGAAGAACCATCCCTGTTTTGTCATGTGGTGTCTTGTTATGCACAGCCTGCGGGCAATAGGGCACTCACCGAGTGATCCCTTGTACGGATACACAGCCTGCGGGCAATAGGGCACTCCCCGAGTGATCCCTTGTACGGATACACAGCCTGCGGGCAATAGGGCACTCATCGAGTGATCCCTTGTACGGATACATAAGCCTTCGGGTGAATAGGGCACTCTCCAAGCTAGGAGAGTGAACCCTTGTCACGATAAATAAGCCTGTGGGCGAATAGGGCACTCACTTGACAGAGTGAGTGATCCCTTGTCATGTTTTGTCTTGTGCACTTGGGTTGGGGTAGGGTTGAGCGTGCGCATGGAGAGAGGGTCTGATCCCCCTCGAACCGTAAAGCGTGAACCCTTCGAGTGACACGTGTCTTGTCGTGTCTTGTCACGTCTTGTCACGTCTTGTCTTGTCTTGTCTTGACCCGTTGAGGTTAGTCTCGTAGTCGGTAGCACATGCTACGGCTACAGCGTGTCGTGTTTACTTTTCCTGCACCGTTTACTCTCTTTAAATGCGATGTTATAACCCCAACATGTTAATCAACCAGTAAATCATTTCTTTAAATTACAATACACTTGCAGTAGAGTCTAACATTTCTATGTAGACTTTACCTGACATACAGTTCCTTTTCTCTTGGGTGTTGTACATCAGATGTCGAGCCGGAGTTCGTGGACGAGGAAGACTTATTGGAGTACGTGGAGACCGAGGACGTTGACCCAGAGGGCGTACCTGACGAGGACCAGACTTAAACGTTCCCCACTGTTGCGGACTTCCGGAGGTTACTACTTTTTAGTCTGGGTGAGTAGCACCACTTTACTCTCTGCCTAGGTTGGTTGCTTCGCACTATTAGTTTCCTTTTCTGCAGTTTGTTGCCATGTTTAGGCTCCCTTTATTAGATTTGTCATATTCTAGATATTATCTCTATTATAAAATGAATGCATCATTTTCCTTCTGTACTTTTGTTGTTCCGGATTTTATAAACGTAAGAACCTGAAAATTTTAAAATGGTACCCCTACAGACGCTTATTGGGTCCGAGCTTCACAGCTCCAGCCTAGGCGGACCTTAGTCACGCTTCGCCGTCGTAGTTTTGGGAAGCGGGGCGTGACAGCAAATCTTTGTGTTTCACTCAAGTATGAGTGGGCATGCCCTAGGTGTACTAGAATTGTGTGTTTGATACATATATGAAAGATGTATATAGCTGCATGTCTGACTGTTGTTCACTCCATATTTTACACCTTTTTCTGCATGTTTGCACGCCGTTTTGATCGCTCATATCGCTTTTTTCATGATTATTTGACAATATTGCGATGATTTTCACTATTTCTTGGTTTTGTCGTATTTCAGGAAATATGGAGCGATTCGGAGCGATTTTGAGATCAAGTGGTTCGCAAGCGCTAAGGAGTGTCACCCGCGGCTCATTTGAGGACCATTCAACGATGGAAGATGAGTAGAAGAGGACGGAACTGTTGAGTATTGATTCCCCGAATTTGGTTTTGATTATGAACAAACATAAATATCGTGAACTAACTCTTTGTGAGCGCAGTTATGGAGATCGTCGCCAAAATTCTACGTACATCAAAAGCGACGTCTCAAGACTTCTCAAAGCGCGTGATCATGTGCCTGAAGCTTCGTTGAAGCTCTAGGAGCATTATTGAAGTCAAGAGATTCGGATTGAAGCTTTAAAGACGGTTCGTCTAGTTTATTTTATAGTCTTCTAGCTTCTTTTCGTAGAATGTTAGGCCTTGAGTAGGACTTATATTATAATCTTCATACCGCTCATATCTTAGAGCTAGGATTATCTTAGAAGCCCATAGAAACTTTCCCGAAGCTTTACGCTTCATTTCACGGCTTCTAGTGCATCTTAGTTGGTTCAAGAAGAAGAACCAACCCGACTAGATTGTCATCTAGTCGGTTAAGAATCCTTCTTGAACGGACTAGATTTCCTTGCTCAATTCAGCCTAGGCACTGTTGACTAATTAGTCGGTCCAAAATGGTTCACCGACTGACTAGTTATCAAACTAGTCGACTGGAAATCCTTCTTAGACCGACTAGTTATACTGTCATTTCTCAGCCTAGCTCCTGTTGACTAGTTAGTCGGTTCAAGAACATCCATCGACCGACTAGTTGTGAAACTAGTCGGTTGGAATTTGTTCTTAGACCTACTAGTTCTCCTTGTGTTCAGCCTATTGAATATCAACTCTCAGTCGGTCAAAGAACACTCACTGACCGATTAGTTGTCAAACTAGTCGGTTGGCAACTCTTCTTAGACCGACTAGTTCTTTCTCCTGAATTCTCTTTCTTTGGCTGTCAACCTTCTAGTCGGTCCAAGAAGAATAACCGACAGACTAGTTGCAAAACTAATCGGTCAGTGATCCTTCTTAGACCGATTAAGCAGCTTCAGAAATAGATCCGTTGGACATTTAATGCTACGAATTTTGCTTCTCTCTTCTCTCTATCCTATATATACTTGAGATGCTTCATGTTAGCATTCAAGGCTGCCATTAATGAGACTTAGAGAAATCAAAGAGAAGCATTCAACTCCTTTTCTAAACCTATCTCTTTCTCACAAGAATCTCTCCAAACTCCTTGAGCCATATTTCCTCAAGAGAGATTCTCTTCATTGTGAGCCACTCAAGCCAAGAGCTTGATTCAAAGTCACCAACTCCATCCTAGCCTTCGATCGCTGTTCATCTTGGTGGAGATAGGGTTTGGTGACATTCTCTCCTTCAAAATCTTCCTTGCCCTAAAATCAGTAAGTCTACTCAGGGCATATGATTTTGTTGGTATGTGTTTATTGTTTCATTTACTTTGATATTTCAAGTTTATCTCTCGGTTGTGAGAGAAGATCGTGATCCCGGGTTGTGGGAGTCACGTTTTCATTTGTGTATGATTTGATCTTGTAGAGGTTTTCTACAAGAATTTCATAGTGCAAACTTGGGTTAGAGGATTCTAACTCAAGTAGCCGGAGGGGATCCTGGTGATTGGGACGTAGGATCACCGGGAACAATTCGGGTAGACTTGGGTGGATCCGAACCCGTTACATCGCTTGTTTGCATTGTCTTTTATTGTTGTCATATTTTCATTCCGTATTGTTGGTTGAGTTTGCACAATAATTAGGAATTATACTCTTGATTATTTTAAAGTACTATTCACCCCCCCTCTAGTACTTGTGCAGTAGCTATCAGGGCATTACATTTGGTATCAAAGCCAAGTTCATAGTTATGTTTACCAACGACAACAAGACCGTTCGTCCACCTTCAGACTATAGCACCTTCAAGAACCGTGAAGGAGCTTCTTCGGTGATGGAAGGACACTCATCAACTAGGCCTTCTTACTTCAACAATGCCAATTATGGGTACTGGAAATGCCGGATGGAAACTTTCCTCCGGAGCACTACACTATGGAGAGCTACGTTGACGGAGTATGTCGAGCCCGCCGAACAAGATTTCGCTAAGTGGACTACCGCGGAGGTTGCCATGGAGGTAAACAATGCCAAGGCAATGAATGCCTTATAATGTGCCTTGGAGCCCGAAGACTTCAACAAGATATGCACATGTAAGAGTGCATATCAAATCTGGAACTCACTCCTCATCTTGCATGAAGGAACGAGTAGGGTAAGAGATTCCAAACTCACTATTGTAAATAAAGAATTCGAATTATTTCACATGCAACAGGGTAAGAAGATGAAGGAGTACTATGCTCGCTTCGTTGACATTACCAATGAGTTGGAGACTCTTGGAAAGACTTACACCCAAAAGGAGAAAGTCGCAAAGATTATTGACGGACTTTCTTCTTGTTAGGAAAAGCGTACCTTCGCCATCGAGGAAGGTAACGATATGAATAAGTATACTGTCGTACAACTAATGTGTACCTTGATGTCCTATGAGGTATGCAAGGACAGTAAAATAAATATGTATGACAAGATGAAGTCGTACTTGAAAAAAGACGAGCCGAAGAAAAAGGCGATTGCGTTCAAGGCCGCTCCATCTACATCTACCGATGATGAAGAATCGGAAGACGAGTTGGACTTAGAATCCATTGCCCTTATGGCAAACAAGTTCAACCGATTCTTCCAGAAAGGTAACTTCAAGAACAAATCTAAATTTAGTTCTACTAACGCCTCCGCTCCTTTGTGTTTTAAATGCAACAAGCCAGGACACATCAAAGCAGATTGTCCTCAAAACAAACAAAAGGAGAAATGGAAGGTGCCAAAGTTCGACAAGTCTCGAAAGTACAAGAAAGGGTACCAGAAAGGACTTGTCGGCACATTCACCGACTCCGACGAGGACTCCTCAAGTGGAGAGTCGGACGATGACCAAGTGGAGCAAGCACACTTATGCTTCATGGCTAGAGAGGAACATGATCAAGAGTCCTCCTCCGATGAAAGCGAGGATGAAGGCGATGAGGTAACGATGGATGATCTTAGATTAGCTAACGAACAAATTTGGTCTAAGTATTCTAAACTAGTAAATAGATATACTAAGACTAAAGATGAGCTAACTAGTCTCCAAACCTCACCTAAGCCTGTCATCATCAACAACGACACCGTTGTTGAAGGCTTGAGAAATGAGATTGTAAATCTCAAATCTCAACTTGAGCATGTTTACATTGAGAATTCGGATGAACGCGAGATAGCGGATTTGATTTTTCGATACTCAACTTTGAGTATTGAGAATGAGAATCTCAAGTCTCGTGTTTGTGTACTCACAACTCAAGTGTCCACTTTGGATAATTCTATACTTTCTCTCACCGAGAAGTATGAGTCCACATTAGGCCGAATTAACAAATTCAACAAAAGCAAGGACCATTTGGACAATATCCTAAATGATTTACTTCCGGCCAATCATCGTATTGGCTTGGGGTATAAAATGAGAAATTCATCCAAATCTTCCACCTCCTTTGTAAGGCCAACTTCCGATACCTCAACTAGTAGGAGTAAACACCCCAAGGGTAGTTCATCTACCAATGGTGCTTCCACTAGGTACACACCCCCGTTTGGAAAGAACCCCACTTTGGGTGGACCTCCAAAGAAGGGTCATGCATTTATGTACACCAATACTATGCTACGTAGGAACACACCTCCTACTCCACATGTTCACACATATGATGATTTCTATGCTCTACGTCCACGAGCACGTGCATACCAAGTGAGACACACTCACGCACGTGTTCCTCCACATGCATATGTTCAACCACATCATTACTATATGAATGATTACCATCATACACCATATCATATGTCGCCACCACCATTTCATCATGTGCCATATGCTTATCCACGTCATGCATTCCCTAGGCCACTTCCTCGTAGGCCACATGCATCACGTAGAAATCAACCACATGTGCATGCTCCCAATAGGAATAGGGATCCCAAGACATTCACTATTTGGGGCCCGAAGGACACTAGCATGCATGAAAAACAAGCTTACATTAATTCTTATTTCATGAATGTAGTGCACAATGATGATTATGTTGGAAAGTCTAAGTCCAATTGGACTTGGCTTCCAAAGGTCTAATCTATTAGGACCCAATGACCTTGGGTACCATGATACGATATGTTTTATCGTCAGGTACTCTAGAAAAAGAAACGGAGCAACAAATCCAAATTTGGCTCCAAGGATGGGTGGAAACTGGATAGCGGGTGTTCAAAACACATGACGGGTGAAGCTCAATTGCTCTCCAGAGTGGTGCCCATTGAGAATGGGAACCGAGTAGTGATCGCACCCCGGATACACGTCCCGAGGCGACTGTTGTAGTTTTACCGCAAGCGCACGGTATGGTGGCGAGCGGGTATCGAACACAGGGAGGACGAAAGACCGTGCTTGCTCCTGATCAACCTGGCTATTTAGGAACAGAGATAATTGCCTTGGGCGATCCTGTCACAATCGTCAGACAAATTTGCGAAATATCAAATCAAATAAAGAACATCTAGGGAAAGGGGAATCCCCACTACTCACCGTATTTCATAAATGTGGTTTGCCGGTATCGAAATCGCTAGAATGAGAATTTGGATGAACTAGTTGCAACTAAATGTGGAACCAAGCTCACGCTCTCGCGCTGTTGCCGGTCTATAGCTATCCTAGGTTTGGGTCCAATCTCTTGCAAACCCTAGCCTAGGGAAGCTAGCATTAGGATCAACATCATCGTCCAATTGCGCACCGAGCCCAATCTCTTGCAAACTCGGTCCACAATCTAAATTAGGATAGTTCCTACCCGTCCAATCTCTTGCAAACGGGTATCGGCACGGAATTGCAACCGGAGGTCCTAGTATCGGTCCAATCTCTTGCAAACCGATATTTCGAAAATCCGACTCCAACCCAATTCGGATTTCTAGGGCTTCCTATCAAATTGGGATCCAATCTCTTGCAAATCCCAATTGATATGAATACCTAGCTATCCGTAGTAATTCGATCCCAATCTAATCCCTAATAACAATCCTAGCTCAATTTCTACCAATTCAACACAAATAGGAAATAGGGCTTGTAGGGTTCATCCCCACGCCCCGAGACGTGGAGACTACTCACAAATCATAGCAATAGCACAAAAATAATCAATGAAATAGGCAATGGAATTCATCACAACAATGATATAAACAATAAAAATAGAGTTTTTGGGGAAGAGAAATGCAAACCAATGTAGATCTTCAATTAATCCAACAAAAATCCAAGTTTTTCTCTTCTCCAATCACAATTAATAAAGCTAAAAAGTAGACTCAAAAAGCTGCAAAAAATCTGAGAGATAGCTCCCAAAACTAGGGTAAAAACAGAGCTTAAATAGCCCCAAAAATCGTCTAAAAATCCTGACCAAAACGCCCCTGCACAGCCTGTTTTCCGCAAATTTCGCTACAGGCAGCGCATCGCACTCGGCCGAGTGACAAAAGTCGCTCGGCCGAGTGAAAACCCTGTCAATTTTCCAGTAAGTCGGGGGCTTCAGGGGTCTTCAGTTCGGGGGCGGCTCGGCCGAGTGAGTTGTCGTCACTCGGCCGATGGCTTCACTTCACTCGGGCGGACGGGATTTGCCACTCGGCCGAGTGGGTCTTCTGAAGCTCAGATGGCCGAAAAACAGTAACTTCGATATTCAGGAGGGGCTTCGTCTGGGCGCCACTCGGGCGGACGTGGTATCGTCACTCGGCCGATGTGGTCTCCGTCGCTCGGCCGAGTACACATGGAAAACGTGTCTGAACGGGTCGGCCGAGCAGTGTCTCGCTGGTCGGCCGAGTGGCTCCTCCACTCGGCCGAGTGGGACACAAAAAATGCCCAATCTGATTGTTTTGGCCTCCTCGTCGCTCCTGCGACGTCCATTCTTCTTCCGCTCCTCTCCAACAGCAAAATACCCCTCGGGGAGGTCGTCGGTGGCCGTCTAGATGACGCGCATCTCGAGATCACTCCTAATCGCGCCAAATCACCTGAAATGCGACAAAAACAACAAATCGTGAAAAGCATCGCAATATCGTCGATATATCGTGAAAAAACATGATTTGGGCGATCAAAATGGCATGCAAACATGCGGGGAAAGGGTGTAAAGTAAGGAGTGATCAAAATCCCCCAAGCTTGCCTCTTACTCGTCCTCGAGGAAGATAAGTAAAAAGCGAACCCGGTGGATTCGGAAAACGAAAACGGCGAAAAACGAAAAAAATGAAAAACGAAGAAGAATGAAAACCAATCGAAAATAAAGAAAGAAAGAAAGAAGAGGTAGGATGCTAGATCATTTTCTCAGGACGTGGGTTTCACCTACTCTTATAGCATGCACCGAGTGAGAAATACATGTCAAAGAATCTCATTTTGATATCATAGTAGAATAGTGCAAGTAGAAAATAGAAAACCCACGAACAACGATATAATCATGAAAAACGGAATGATTTTAAAATTAACATCGCCTGAATCATCTAAAGCGGTATACAAATCTCAGATCGCACACTTTTCAATTGAACGCTTTCTATCTGGAGTATAAGAGTATCACATCATAGAATAGAGAGAATAGAAAAGTATGGATTTCATGAAATGAATGCTAGGCTTAGATTTCTGGATTTCGTAAAGCTAGAAACAATCTCACCGAGTATAGAATATTACTTAGCCTAGGTTGTCGTGCAATGTCTAGTAGTCGCTCTCTCACACATCAATGGATCTCCTCCCCCAAGCTTATCTATAAGCGTGGTGGCACAAAAATATTTACATCCCCATTTTTATATAGCTCCAAAGGCAAAGAAGGGAAAGAAGAAAGAAAGTAAGCGAGATGGGATCTTTTATTGAGCATTTTTCCTCTTTTCTCTTTTTTTTCTTTTTTTTTCTTTTTTTTTCTTTTCTTTTGCAATAAGCAATATATATACAATGATCCCAACTCAGAGAGAGGTAATGATATACAAGAATGTTTTTCTCTCTTTTATTCTTCTCTTTTTTTTTGGAATAAGAGATTTGGAGCTAGGAATTAATAGCGGGGGAAATGCCATAAAATAGAATCACTAAGGGGAGATTCACCAATGATTTTTAAAAGTAGAGAAATGATGTTCAAGATTTGTGGAGAAAGAAATAAATATAACTCTCGGCTCACTCTATAAGACATGCACGACAACTTCAGCAGGGTAATCTAATCTACTCAGTTTCGATCACAAAAAAGCTAACTAATCCAGATATATCATAGCTAATCATCATTCAATCATCCGGAAGTGAAGTGTACAATTCATGCATATAGAAGTGATAAAGGAAAAGAAATCAGTACTCCAGATATAGGCATTCAATGCGTGAATCTTGGTGTGTTTTCTGTGATAGCATACATATGAATATTCAGGCTCAGCTAATAATAAAATTTCATCCATTTTCATGAGGAAAAAGTGTGGGTTACTACTCCTAAATGCAAAGCAAGTCATAGCATATGATATCAGAAATGAAATCTAAGACACGACAAATATAGCATGCATATAGAATAAGCTAACTCCACGTAGACATCATCACAGAAAATTCATCTCTAGCATGAGATGAAAAAGAAAGAAGTAAAGATAAAAGGAAAATAGAACTATGCAATGCGGCACACAGGGAAGTAAGGAAAACGTGATGCATGGCAAAACAAAAGGAAAATAACGAAAAATGAGTGCAAAAGTGAAAAGCGGTGTGAAAAACTGAAAATAAAGGTGGCAAATCAAAAAAGAACGTGAGAGCTCACTCCCCCAAGCTAAACGGCACAGTGTCCTCAATGTGCAAAGTGTGGCACACAGAGAGACAAGTAATGTGAGGGGCAAGTGAGGATGCATGCATGATGGGAAAAAAAAGATAATGAAAGGAAAAAAGAAAGAAATGAAAATATGATGCGGAAATGATGCATGCTCAAACAGGAGTGATATGAAAATAAATACGGCACCAAAAACGCTCCCTCTCTCCCAAAAAGATATATATAGATGTGATCAAAATGAGAATCCCAAGTAGATATGATATGATATGCACAAAAAGATATGATCAAAAATATAATCCCTAAATAAGTGAGAGGAGGGGGGGTGGACAAAAGTGCAACAGGACCCAGCAGAGACGGGCAGCACAACGGCAGGAATGGATAAAGGCATCAAGAGTGCCTAAGAAGGCGGTGCCGCGCCGTCTCCGTCTTGAGGCGGAGGGGGTGGTGGTGGTGGTGTAGGCTGCTGAGCTGGGGTGGGCGTGGAAGTGGAAGCAGGTCAAGTGTGTGTGGAAGTGTGAGTGGGAACCTGCTGGGTAGGTGGGGGTACGCGCGGGAGACGCTCCAGAACCTGTGTAAGGCAGTAGTGGATCTGGGGGATCAGCTCGAAGCGTCCAGCCATCGTAGAGACGGTGGAGGACAGGGTCCTAAGGTCTCCTCTAAGACCACTCACCGCCAACTCAAGAGCACGTATGCTCTGCAGTACAGTGTCAGGCGGGGGTGGTGCAGAGGGACGCACCGGTCGAGGCGGCGCAGGGCGAGGCTGGCGTACGCGAGTGGAGTATGTAACGGGCTCAGCAGGGAAGGGGACAAAAGGTGCCGCGCCAGCAAATGTGGGCCTGGCCTCAGTGTGAGGCCGGGACGCCGGCTGGTGAGAAGTGGAGGCAGCGGCAGCAAAAGAAGCGTGCAAAGGTGGCAACGAGGTGGCAAGAGAGGTCAGTGGCCCAGAAGTGTGGACAGACGCCACGACGCTCTCGGAGAATACGGCAGCTGTGGAGACAGAGGACTCTACCGCTGGGGTGGAAGTGTGTGTACCAAAAGGCGCAATCCCAGCGGAGATCATGCTAGCCATGGTCTCCACGACCGCGGCGAACGAGGGCTCTCCACTCTCAACAAAGGTCTGCGGGCGCTCGGGGAGTGCGGAGCAAAGAGGCTCGACGGACAGAGGGCCGGAGGTGGCAGCGGGAGTGGTGGGGACAGCCTCGGAAGTGGTGACAGTGGTGGAAGTGGGCTCAGCAAGAGTACTCTCGACACTGGCAGAGGTGGGGACAGAAGTGTCAAGAGCAGCGGAAACGTCAGGAACAGGCTGAGGGGCCACAGGGTCGACGGGGTCGGCAGCGGGCTCGGCAGGGTGTGCAGCAGGGTCTGCGGGAGCAGCCTGGGCAGCGTGGGCAGCGTGGGCCTACTCGGCCTCCTCGGCCTCGAGCACGTAGGCAGCCGGGATGAGGACATCCATCGCCGGAATCCAGTCAACGTGGGCTGGTGCAATCAGAGTCCGAGCAGGGCTCGGGAGAATCATGTAATCGGCCCCATAGTGGCCGTGCAACCAGACCCAGTGACGCTCGCCATGCGGACGCATCATCTTCATCCGGGCCATAACGTCTATCGACAAGGAAGTGGGGCCCGGAACGCGTCGCAGGTCGTCGGGTAGGTCCTCGCCGGTCATCATGGTAAGCAAGGTGATCAGACCGCCGCAGCATATCGGTGAGCGAGCGCCCACCGACACAATGATACGGTCTAGAAACCAAGCCGCAATGTCGATCACGACGGCGGGGACAAGCTCGTGTCCATCCCTAGATAGAGCTCTGGGACGTGTCATCGCATAGAGCATGTAGAGCTCTGGCGTAGACATCGTGCCCGGCTCATATCTGGCCAGAAAGGTGGTCGCCATAAGGCGCTGGGCAATACGTAGGCAGGGGTGGACAATGGCCGAGGCCTTGGCCCTACTAGGGTCAAAGGCGGCGTGGTGGCCTGTAATCCGGGCCCAGAAGGTGCCGGCGTCGAAAGAAGGTGGGGGGATGTGGGTAGGGCCGTATCCGCGATCGGCTCCGGGGACTGCGGGCCATGAGAAGAATGCTCTCATCATATCGAGAGTGACCTGGCACTCTCGATCCATGAACTGGAATGAGCATCCCTCATCGGTCCGGGCGATCGAACTCAAAACCTCAAGTGTCGGACGGGTAAAAGTATCCGCCGACACCTGAAGGAAGTCGCGCCAGCCCACGTTGTCGTACAACGTGAGCATCCCCTCAAGTACCCCCAGGCGTCCTAGGTCAGCGAGGTGTGCAAACCTGGAGGGTACGATCGAGCGCTGGGAGATACGGTCGAAGACGGCGCGGTGTGCATCGTCTCGGAACGTAATCCCGAGCGGCCCGACCAGTGGAGCCGGTGGTGGTGGCTGTGGATCGGCAGGGAGAGGCTGTGCGGGCTGTGGGTGCGCTGCAGGCTGTGCGGGGTGTGTGGGGCCTGCAGGCTGTGCTGGGTGTGCGGGGTGTGTGGGGGACGGTGGAGGAGAGTCCTCCAACTCGTGGGAGGGGCCGGCATCATCCGACCGCTTCCGCTTGGTGGAAGCTCTCTTCGACCGCGGCTATGTCCGGGGCGGCATATCGACCCCGAGCGCGTGCCGAAAAGTGAAAAGTGCGGCGTGTGCACAAAGAGTGGAAAGAGTATACCCAAACACGCCGCGAGTGCTAAGTAGTGGAAGCGTGCGAAGTCCGCGCCTCCACGAAGTCCTGAGCAGCCCGTAGAAGCTCCCCTGAGCTCCCCTAAGCTCCAAAAAGCAACCTGCGCATGGAAAAGGGATATCAGCGAGTAATAATCAAAATGTATGGAGCAATAGGGGTATAACAGATAGATATGGGAATTGATTCGGGTTTGGGGTTCGATTAATACGCGGATCCTCAAAAAAATACACGAAAAGAGGAGAAAACGGTGAAAATAAGCGAACCGGAGGTGATCGGAGACGGGGCTGCCGGCGGCGACTCGGGCGGGGTCCGGCGACGGTCGGCCGGCGGTGGCAGGCCGAGCGTCGGCGCGCGCGGGCTTGGTCGGGCGAGTGGGGGTGAGAACGAAGCGAGTTCGGGCGAGGGTAGGCGAGGGGGCGCGGGCGGATTTGGGAATTTTCGATTTCGAAATCCGCGCCCCCTTCGTCACTTATATAATAGAAAGTTACGACTCGGCCGAGCGACGTAGTCACTCGGCCGAGCGAGGCAAATAAAAATTTCTCCCCGATATCGCTTCGGCCGAGTGGCTTTGCCATCCTCGGCCGAGTGGAGTAAGTCCATTCGGCCGAGTGACTCAAGCTACTCGGCATGACTCGCCCTAGGAGGGTATCCGTTTTACTCGGCCGAGTGAATATATATACTCGGCCGAGTAGCAGTTATAATGAAATGAGGAAAATAGACAGAGAGTTGGGTACAGCAGACTTCCCTCGTTCGTGAGCGGCTCGGCCGGACGAACTTCTGAACTCGACCGAGTGACTAGTATACTCAGCCGAGTGAGCCTTAATTTCTGCTGTTTATCTTCGTTTTGGCTCTAAACTCCGTCTTTCTTTCTCCAGTCGATTTCCTCCTCCTCCTGAGCGTCGAGCGCCTTCTTGGGGCGCTCCTCGTCGTCTCGTTCATCCTCCTCATGACGGATCTACCTATCTCCTCTCCTGTCAAGAAAATTCGGACCCGTTATCACGAAATTTTTGGTCGGATGACTCAAAATACTAAAAATTTCTAAAACGAAAATAAAGAAAAAGTAAAAATGAAGCAAAAACCGTTGGGTTGCCTCCCGACAAGCGCTCGTTTTAGGTCGTGAGCTCGACCCCCTATAATTTTCAATCAATGCGGGATGTTTGGTGCATATGAGATGCACCCGTCAAACTTGCCGGGGAGCGCGCTTGGATTCGAACGTGGCGGCGTAGCGTTCTCCCGCGGTGGTCTCCTATCTTGAATAGTGTTGGGGGGAGGCTCCCCCAAGCTAGCATTTGCCCCGGTCAACGGCTTAACCGGCGATGCCGATTTCCGTGCCGGCGGAGCTTTCTTTGGAGACTTTAATTTCGAGAGCTTGCAGAGCTCTCGAATCCTCGCGACATCAGCGTCGCCTTCATCTTCATCAGCGGAGAAGTCGGGGGAATCGTCTTCAATCTTTTCATCTTGGCCTAAATCCGGGCCATCATCAAATTCTTCATCAAAAAGGGCACCAATTGAGTGAGGAATCGCCTCCTCTATCACCTCATCGAGGAGGTCCATGAGATCATCCGACCGCTCTTTAAGCAAATATACTCTACTGGTTTCGTCCGTCGGGATCCCCTCGGAATAGTGCTTGAGCCTTTGACCATTTACTTTGAATGTGGTACCATCCTTGCTTTCCAACTCGAAAGCTCATCCCGGTTGTATGTGCTTGATGGTGAAAGGTCCCGACCAACGTGACCTCAACTTACCGGGAAATAGTCGGAGTCGAGAATTGTAGAGCAAGACCTTGTCTCCCACCTTGAAGTCCGTGACAGTTATGCGGGCATCGTGGAAAATCTTGGTCCTTTCCTTGTAAATTCTCGAGCTCTCATAGGCGTCTCTCCTTATTTCATCAAGTTCGTTGATGTCTAAGAGTCGCCTCACCGCCGCACTCTTATAATCGTAATTAAAGGTCTTGATGGCCCAATATGCGCGGTGTTCCAACTCTACCGGCAAGTGGCAAGCCTTCCCATAAACTAGGCGGAACGGTGAGGTACCGATGGGGGTGCGAAAGGCCGTGCGATAGGCCCATAGAGCATCGTTTAACTTCATTGACCAATCCTTTCTAGACCGATCCACGGTTTTCTCGAGAATTTGCTTGATTTCTCTATTTGAGACTTCTACTTGGCCGCTTGTCTGGGGGTGATAAGCCATTCCAACTCTATGATTTACCCCGTACTTCTTTAGCATGGCTTCAAACTTGTTCTCTATGAAGTGGCTTCCCCCGTCGCTTATCAAGGTACGCGGCACTCCAAAGCGCGGAAAGATATTTTGCTTGAAGAATTTGGAGACGACCCTTGCATCATTAGTAGGGGTGGCAATAGCTTCCACCCATTTGGAGACATAGTCAACGGCCAATAGGATGTACTTGTTGCCATTGCTCGACGGAAAAGGCCCCATGAAGTCTACTCCCCAACAATCAAAAAGCTCAATCTCCTGGATGGGTCTCATCGGCATCTCATTGCGCCTGGAGATATTCTCGGTCCGTTGACATCTATCGCAACCCTTCACAAATGCGTGGGTGTCTTTAAACATTGTGGGCCAGAAGAATCCGCTCTGCAAGATCTTAGCAGTTGTTTTAGAGGCGGCATGATGTCCCCCGCATGGTAGACCGTGGCAATGCAAAATGATAGACGTTGCCTCCTCTTTAGAAACACACCTACGAATGACACTATCTTTGCATATCTTGAAAAGGTAAGGATCTTCCCAAAAATAGCTACGGACCTCATGCATAAATTTCCTCTTTTGTTGCGTGGACATCCCATGCGGTTTGATTCCGCACGCCAAGTAGTTGACGAAGTCCGCGTACCAAGGTACTTCCTCGGTCCTTACCGCATATAGCCTCTCATCAACAAATGTGTCGTCAATAGGTAAGCTCTCATCCTCCTTGTCGCGAATGAGCCTAGATAAATGATCCGCCACGACATTGTCTGTGCCCTTCTTATCTCTGATCTCTAGGTCGAATTCTTGCAACAAGAGTATCCACCTAATCAACCGGGGTTTGGCCTCCTTCTTGTTTAAAAGATACTTCAATGCCGCATGGTCGGTGTGGACAATCACCTTGGAACCGAGGAGGTAGGAGCGAAACTTCTCTATGGAATAGACGACCGCTAGAAGCTCCTTTTCGGTAGTTGTGTAGTTTTTCTGCGCGTCATCCAATGTCTTGCTTGCGTAGTATATCGCATGAAGCTTCCTATCTTTCCTTTGTCCCAATACCGCTCCAATGGCTTGGTAGCTAGCATCGCACATTAGCTCAAAAGGGAGGCTCCAATCCGGCGGTTGAATGATGGGCGCTGAGACTAGCGCTTCCTTCAAGGTGTTGAAAGCTTGCAAGCATTCTCCTGAAAAGTCAAAAGGAATATCTTTAGCGAGTAAGGAAGTAAGTGGTCGGGCAATCGAGGCGAAATCCTTAATGAAGCGGCGGTAAAACCCCGCGTGACCAAGGAAGCCTCTAATGCCCTTGACATTAATAGGAGGAGGAAGTTTTTCGATTACCTCAATTTTAGCTTTATCTACCTCGATTCCTCTTGAGGAAACAAGATGTACGAGAACTATACCTTCCGTGACCATGAAGTGACACTTCTCCCAATTGAGAGTGAGATTGTTTTGTTGGCACCATTTTAGGACTTTAGTGAGATTTTCCAAGCAAGAGTCAAACTCACTTCCATAAATCGAGAAATCATCCATAAAAACTTCCATAATATTTTCAATATAATCGGAAAATATGGATGTCATACATCTTTGAAAAGTGGCGGGAGCATTACAAAGGCCGAACGGCATCCTACGGTATGCGTAGGTGCCATAGGGACAAGTGAAAGTTGTCTTTTCTTGGTCATCTTCGTGCAAAGGGATTTGGAAGAAACCCGAATAACCGTCTAGATAGCAAAAGTATTTATGGTTCGCGAGGCGTTCAAGCATTTGATCGATGAATGGCAATGGGTAATGGTCCTTTCGGGTGGCTTTATTGAGTCTCCTATAGTCAATGCACATTCGCCATCCCGTGACAGTGCGTGTGGATATTGGCTCACCTTTGTCATTTTTTATGACAGTCATCCCTCCTTTCTTGGGGACGACGTGGACGGGGCTAACCCATCTACTGTCAGAGATAGGATAAATTATACCGGCTTCAAGCAATTTTAGGATTTCCTTTTTAACCACCTCCTTCATGTTCGGGTTCAACCGCCTTTGAGGCTCTATGGAGGTGGCTTCGGTATCCTCCAAATGGATCCGATGCGTGCAAAGCCTAGGGCTTATTCCTTTTAGATCGGAAATAGTGTATCCCAAGACATCTTTGTGGCTCCTAAGGACGTCTAGGAGTTTTTCAAGTTGATCTTGTGTGAGGTGGGAATTGACTATCACCGGAAAAGTCAATTTATTACCCAAAAAGGCATACCTTAGATTCGGCGGTAATTGTTTAAGCTCTACCTGAGGTGGCGCTGCTCCTTCCACTTTATCAGCTCGCATGAATTCGGCTTCTTCCTCGTCATCCGGGTTTAGCTCATGTTCAGGTGGCATGCTTTCTTGTGACGAGTCGGACTCGCTACTTAGTGAGGATGAGGCATCGAAGTAGGCGCCCTCTGATTCAGTGCTAGCATCGCCAAAACCTTCACTCTACTCCAGTTCGTACCTGGAATCAAGAAACACATCAGACGATTCATAAAAACAAGAGTGAGCGTCATAAAGTGTAACACCCGGAATGTCGGTTTGCTCGAAGGGTTCTTCGGGAGCATAGTGCTCTTCGACATTTGCTCTATTGTCTTCGAAATACAATTTGTCGTCGACCACGTCAACTCTGACATTGCCTCCGATAGTCCCTTCCGGGGAGATTTGGTCCATCACAAAGCTAGCAAATAGTTGTTCGTCGGGGTCCTTGATATTGATAGCAAATGCTCCGGTAGTGTGGACCTCGTCGACAAGCTCCTTAAGGAGGTCTGTGAAGGAGTCATAGTCTTCTCGACTGAGTTCTATTGTTGGCGTTGCATCCCCCATTCTCCCTGTTAAGATCTTATGCAAAATACGGGGAGAATATGCAAATAGGGCTACGAAAGAAGTTAGGATAAGATAGAGAGGGAAGTAAAGGAAGAAAGTAAGAAGAAATAACCGGGTGGTCGGTGCCAAGCACCGTCAAGCGCGCTCCCCAGCAACGGCGCCAAAAACTTGATCGCACCCCGGATACACGTCCCGAGGCGACGGTTGTAGTTTTACCGCAAGCGCACGGTATGGTGGCGAGCGGGTATCGAACACAGGGAGGACGAAAGACCGTGCTTGCTCCTGATCAACCTGGCTATTTAGGAACAGAGATAATTGCCTTGGGCGATCCTGTCACAATCGTCAGACAAATTTGCGAAATATCAAATCAAATAAAGAACGTCTAGGGAAAGGGGAATCCCCACTACTCACCGTATTTCATAAATGTGGTTTGCCGGTATCGAAATCGCTAGAATGAGAATTTGGATGAACTAGTTGCAACTAAATGTGGAACCAAGCTCACGCTCTCGCGATGTTGCCGGTCTATAGCTATCCTAGGTTTGGGTCCAATCTCTTGCAAACCCTAGCCTAGGGAAGCTAGCATTAGGATCAACATCATCGTCCAATTGCGCACCGAGCCCAATCTCTTGCAAACTCGGTCCACAATCTAAATTAGGATAGTTCCTACCCGTCCAATCTCTTGCAAACGGGTATCGGCACGGAATTGCAACCGGAGGTCCTAGTATCGGTCCAATCTCTTGCAAACCGATATTTCGAAAATCCGACTCCAACCCAATTCGGATTTCTAGGGCTTCCTATCAAATTGGGATCCAATCTCTTGCAAATCCCAATTGATATGAATACCTAGCTATCCGTAGTAATTCGATCCCAATCTAATCCCTAATAACAATCCTAGCTCAATTTCTACCAATTCAACACAAATAGGAAATAGGGCTTGTAGGGTTCATCCCCACGCCCCGAGACGTGGAGACTACTCACAAATCATAGCAATAGCACAAAAATAATCAATGAAATAGGCAATGGAATTCATCACAACAATGATATAAACAATAAAAATAGAGTTTTTGTGGAAGAGAAATGCAAACCAATGTAGATCTTCAATTAATCCAACAAAAATCCAAGTTTTTCTCTTCTCCAATCACAATTAATAAAGCTAAAAAGTAGACTCAAAAAGCTGCAAAAAATCTGAGAGATAGCTCCCAAAACTAGGGTAAAAACAGAGCTTAAATAGCCCCAAAAATCGTCTAAAAATCCTGACCAAAACGCCCCTGCACAGCCTGTTTTCCGCAAATTTCGCTACAGGCAGCGCATCGCACTCGACCGAGTGACAAAAGTCGCTCGGCCGAGTGAAAACCCTGTCAATTTTCCAGTAAGTCGGGGGCTTCAGGGGTCTTCAGTTCGGGGGCGGCTCGGCCGAGTGAGTTGTCGTCACTCGGCCGATGGCTTCACTTCACTCGGGCGGACGGGATTTGCCACTCGGCCGAGTGGGTCTTCTGAAGCTCAGATGGCCGAAAAACAGTAACTTCAATATTCAGGAGGGGCTTCGTCTGGGCGCCACTCGGGCGGACGTGGTATCGTCACTCGGCCGATGTGGTCTCCGTCGCTCGGCCGAGTACACATGGAAAACGTGTCTGAACGGGTCGGCCGAGCAGTGTCTCGCTGGTCGGCCGAGTGGCTCCTCCACTCGGCCGAGTGGGACACAAAAAATGCCCAATCTGATTGTTTTGGCCTCCTCGTCGCTCCTGCGACGTCCATTCTTCTTCCGCTCCTCTCCAACAGCAAAATACCCCTCGGGGAGGTCGTCGGTGGCCGTCTAGATTACGCGCATCTCGAGATCACTCCTAATCGCGCCAAATCACCTGAAATGCGACAAAAACAACAAATCGTGAAAAGCATCGCAATATCGTCGATATATCGTGAAAAAACATGATTTGGGCGATCAAAATGGCATGCAAACATGCGGGGAAAGGGTGTAAAGTAAGGAGTGATCAAGTAGTCTTTGGAGGCAACGAGAATGGAACCATCATTGGTGTTGGTAAATTTGGTAACCCATCTAAACCTCTAATAAGTGATGTTTACCTTGTTAAAGGATTAAATCACAATCTTATTTCAATAAGTCAACTTTGAGACAAAGGTTACAAAGTTAGCTTTGCGAAAGAAATGTGTCATATTTTTAGTAAAGATAATGATAATTTGTTATTTTCTGGCACACTCCATAAGGATATATATATCCTTGATATCCCCAAGTCACATGAACAATGTCTCATTGCCAACACAAGTGAACAACACTATGGCATCGATGTTTTGGTCATGTGAACTTTGGAACACTTTTTAAGCTATCCAAGTTAAATTCTATTAAAGGATTTCCTAAGCTTGCCTTTTAAAAGAAAAGCTTTTGTGACTCGTGTCAACGAGGCAAGCTTCCAAAATCGTCATTTAAACCTAAGAAAAGCATTTCATCTAAACGGCCTCTAGAACTTTTACAACTAGATCTTTTTGGTCCAACTAGAGTTGCGTCATTAGGGAATGCTCGATATGGACTTGTCATCGTTGATGACTTTTCTAGATTTACTTGGGTATTTTCTTTAAGTAATAAAAATGATGCTTTTGAAAACTTCACAATATTTGTTAAGAAAGTACAAAATCTCATTGGAACCACCATTGTCACTATTCGTAGTGATCATGGAGGGGAATTTGAGAATGAGCCTTTCTCAAATTTTTGTGATGAAGTTGGTATTACACACACCTTTTCTTTCCCTTGTGCACCCCCTTAAAATGGTGTTGTTGAGAGAAAGAATAGGACGCTAGTGGAATGTGCTCGCACAATGCTTGATGATAGCCAACTTGGCCATCAATTTTTGGTAGAAGCGGTACATACCGTTGCTATGTGTTTAATAGGATACTCTTGAGAACCGGCACCAAACAAACTTGTTATGAATTGTTGTTTGGTAGGTTGCCTCAAGTTAAACATTTTAGAGTTTTTGGTGCAAAATGTTTTATTAAAAACACGTATGGGAGTTTGGTCAAATTTGATCCATGATCCAATGAGGGGATATTTGTTGGATAATCCTCCCGTAGCAAAACCTACCGGATATACAACAAAAGAACCTCAACGATCGAGGAATCACTTCATATTTCATTCAATGAAAATTTTGTCCCGTCTAGAATTATCAAAGATGATGACTCCATGGAAGTTATATGTGATTCTATTGGTAATTCTAATTCTATTGATTCTATTGATACTAACCATACTGATGATTCTTTTGAGAATGTTCCTAGTGATCAGGGAGTTCCCAAACGGCTTCATACAGTTTGTGACCATCCCCATGAGCAAGTTGTTAAGTATTGATTCCCCGGATTTGGTTTTGATGATGAACAAACATAAATATCGTGAACTAACTCTTTGTGAGCACAGTTATGGAGATCGTCGCCAAAATTCTACATATATCAAAAGCGACGTCTCATGACTTCTCAAAGTGCGTGATCGTGTGCCTGAAGCTTTGTTGAAGCTCTAGGAGCATTATTGAAGTCAAGAGATTCGGATTGAAGGTTTGAAGACGGTTCGTCTAGTTTATTTTATAGTCTTCTAGCTTATTTTCGTAGAATGTTAAGCATTGAGTAGGTCTTATATTATAATCTTCATAACGCTCATATCATTAGAGCTAGGAATATCTTAGAAGCCCATACAAACTTTTCCGAAGCTTCACGCTTTATTTCGCGGCTTCTAGTGCATCTTAGTTGGTTCAAGAAGAAGAACCAACCGACTAGATTGTCATCTAGTCGGTCAGTAATCCTTTTTGAACCGACTAGATCTCCTTGCTCAATTCAGCCTCTTCACTGTTGACCAATTAGTCGGTCCAAGAAGGTTCACCGACCGAATAGTTGTCAAACTAGTCGCATAGGAATCCTTCTTAGACCGACTAGTTATACTTTCACTTTTCTGCCTGAGCTACTGTTTACAGTTTGTCGGTCCAAGAACATTCATCGATCGACTAGTTGTGAAACTAGTCGGTTGGAATTTGTTCTTAGACCGACTAGCTCTCTCTGAATTCAGCCTATTGTATTTCAACTCTTAGTCGGTCAAAGAACACTCACCGACCGACTAGTTGTCAAACTAGTCGGTTGTCAAGTCTTCTTAGACCGACTAGTTCTAACTCCTTAAATTCACGTTATTGGCTGTGAACCATTTAGTCGGTCCAAGAAGAATCACCGACCGACTAGTTGAGAAACTAATCGGTCAGTGATCCTTCTTAGATCGATTAGACTGCTTTAGAAATAGATCCGTTGGAGCATTAAATGCACGAATTTTCCCTCTCTCTCTCTTCTCCATCCTATATAATCTTGTGATGCTTCTTCATAGCATTCAAGGCTGATATTATTGAGAATTTGAGAATTAAAGAGAGAGAATTTAATTCCTATTTCCAAGCTCCCTCTCTTCACAAGAATCTCTCCCTCACTCTTATTCCTCAAGAGAGATTCTCATTGATTATGAGCTATTCAAGCCAAGACCTTGATTCAAGGTCACCAACTCCATCCTAGCCTTCAATCGCTGTTCATCTTCTTGGAGCTAGGGTTTGGTGACATTCTTCTTCCTCAAAATCCTTCTTGCCCTAAAATCGTAAGTTTTACTCAAGGCATAGGATTTTGTTGGTAAGTGTTTTATATTTCAATTACATTACTATTGCAAGTTTTTCTCTCGGTTGTGAGAGAAGTTTGTGATCCCGGTTTGTGGAAGTCACAATTTCTTTTGTGTATGATTTGATCTTGTAGAGGTTTTCTACAAGAATGTCATAGTGCAAAACTTGGGTTAGTGGTTTCTAACCCAAGTAGCCGGAGGGGATCCTGGTGTTTGGGACGTAGGATCACCGGGAACAAGTCGGGGAGACTTGGGTGGATCCGAACCCGTTATATCACTTTATTTGCAATTGTCGTTTATTGTTGTCAATATTTTCATTCCGCATTGTTGGTTGAGTTTGCACGATAATTAGGAATAATTACTCTTGATTATTTTAAAGTACTATTCATCCCCCCTCTAGTACTTGTGCAGTAGCTATCAGGGCATTAAATTTGGTATCAGAGCCAAGTTCATAGCTATGTCTACCAACGACAACAAGACCGTTCGTCCACCTTCAGACTATAGCACCTTCAGGAACCGTGAAGGAGCTTCTTCGGTGATGGAAGGACACTCCTCAACTAGGCCTCCTTATTTCAACGGTGCCAATTATGGGTACTGGAAATGCCGGATGGAAACGTTCCTCCGGAGCACCTCACTATGGAGAGCTACGATGACGGAGTAAGTCGAGCCCGATGAAGAAGATTTTGCGAAGTGGACTACCGCGGAGGTCGCCGCGGAGGTAACCAATGCCAAGGCAATGAATGCCTTGCAATGTGCATTGGAGCCCAAAGACTTCAACAAGATATGCACATGTAAGAGTGCATATCAAATCTGGAACTCACTCCTCATCTTGCATGAAGGAACGAGTAGGGTAAGAGACTCCAAACTCACTGTTGTCAATAAAGAATTCGAATTATTTCATATGCAACAGGGTGAGAAGATGAAGGAGTACTATGCTCGCTTCGTTGACATTACCAATGAGTTGGAGGCTCTTGGAAAGACTTACACCCAAAAGGAGAAAGTCTCAAAGATCATTGACGGACTTCCTTCTTGTTGGGAAAAGCGTACCTTCGCCATCAAGGAAGGTAATGATATGAGTAAATATACTGTCGTTCAACTAATGGGTACCTTAATGTCTTATGAGGTACGCAAGGACAGTAAAATAAAGATGCAAGACAAGATGAAGTCGTACTTGAAGCAAGACGAGCCAAAGAAAAAGGCGATTGCGTTCAAGGCCGCTCCATCTACATCTACCGATGATGAAGAATCGGAAGACGAGTTGGACTTGGAATCCATTGCCCTCATGGCAAAGAAGTTCAACCGATTCTTCCGAAAAGGTAATTTCAAGAACAAATCTAAATTTAGTTCTACTAACGCCTCTGCTCCTTTGTGTTTTAAATGCAACAAGCCAGGACACATCAAAGCGAATTGTCCTCAAAACAAACAAAAGGAGAAATGGAAGGTGCCAAAGTTCGATAAGTCTCAGAAGTACAAGAAAGGGTACAATAAAGGACTTGTCGGCACATTCACCGACTCCGACGAGGACTCCTCAAGTGGAGAGTCAGATGATGAACAAGTGGAGCAAGCACACATGTGCTTCATGGCAAGAGAGGAACATGATCAAGAATCCTCCTCCGATGAAAGCGAGGATGAAGGCGATGAGGTAACTATGGATGACCATAGATTAGCTAACGAGCAAATTTGGTCTAAGTATTCTAAACTAGTAAATAGATATACTAAGACTAAAGATGAGTTAACTAGTCTTCAAACCTCACCTAAGCCTATCATCATCAACAACGACACCGTTGTTGAAGGTTTGAGAAATGAGATTGCAAATCTCAAATCTCAACTTGAGCATGTTCATATGGAGGAATCGGATGAACATGAGATAACGGATTTGATTTCTCGAAACTAAACTTTGAGTATTGAGAATGAGAATCTCAAGTCTCGTGTTAGTGTACTCACAACTCAAGTGTCCACTTTGGATACTTCAATACTTTCTCTCACCGAGAAGTATGAGTCCACATTAGGCCGAATTAATAAATTCAATAAAGGTAAGGACCATTTGGATAATATCCAAAATGACTTACTTCCTGCCAATCATCGCATTGGCTTGGGGTATAAGATGAGAAATTCTTCCAAATCGTCCACCACCTTTGTTAGGCCATCTTCCGAAGCATCAACGAGTGGGAGCAAACACCCCATTGGTAGTTCATTTGCCAATGGTGCTTCCACTTCGTACGCACCCCCATTTGGAAAGAAACCCACTTTGGGTGGACCTCCAAAGAAGGGTCATGCTTTTATGTACACCAATACTATGCCACGTAGGAACACACATCCTACTCCACCGGTTCACACGTATGATGATTTCTATGCACCACATCCACGATCACGTGCACACCAAGTGAGACACCCTCACGCACGTGTTCCTCCACATGCATATGTTCATCCACATCACTATCATATGAATGATTACCATCATGCATCATATCATATGTCGCCACCACCATTCCATCATGGGCCATATGCTTATCCACGACATGCATTTCCTAGGCCACCTCCTCATAGGCCACATGCATCACGTAGAAATCAACAACGTATGCATGCTCCCAATAGGAATAGGGCTCCCAAAATATTCACTATTTGGGGCCCGAAGAACACTAACATGCATGAAAAACAAGCATACATGAATTCCTATTTTATGAATGTCGTGCACAATGATGATTACATTGGGAAGTCTTAGTCCAATTGGACTTGGCTTCCAAAGGTCTAATCTTTTAGGACCCAATGACCTTGGGTACCATGGAATGATATTTCTATCTTTAGCTACTCAAGAAAAAGAAACGGAGTAACAAATCCAAATTTAACTCCAAGGATGGGTGGATACTCGATAGCGGGTGTTCAAAACACATGACGGGTGAAGCTCAATTGCTCTCCGGAGTGGTGCCCATTGAGAATGGGAACCGAGTAGTCTTTGGAGGCAACGAGAACGGAACCATCATTAGTGTTGGTAAAGTTGGTAACCCATCTAAACCTCTAATAAGTGATATTTACCTTGTTAAAGGATTAAATCACAATCGTATTTCAATAAGTCAACCTTGAGACAAAGGTTACAAAGTTAGCTTTGCGAAAGGAATGTGTCATATTTTTAGTAAAGATAATGATAATTTGTTATTTTCTGGCACACGCCATAAGGATATTATATCCTTGATATCCCCAAGTCACATGAACAATGTCTCATTGCCAACACAAGTGAACAACACTTATGGCATCGACGTTTTGGTCATGTGAACTTTGGAACACTTTTTAAGCTATCCAGGTTAAATTCTATTAAAGGATTTCTTAAGTTTGCCTTTCAAAAGAAAAGCTTTTGTGACTCGTGTCAACGAGGCAAGCTTCCAAAATCGTCATTTAAACCTAAGAAAAGCATTTCATCTATACGGCCTCTAGAGCTTTTACATCTAGATCTTTTTGGGCCAACTAGAGTTGCTTCATTAGGGAATGCTCGATATGGACTTTTCATCGTTGATGACTTTTCTAGATTTACTTGGGTATTTTCTTTAAGTAATAAAAATGATGCTTTTGAAAACTTCACAAATTTGTTAAGAAAGTACAAAATCTCATTGGAACCACCATTGTCACTATTTGGAGTGATCATGGAGGGGAATTTGAGAATGAGTCTTTCTCAAATTTTTGTGATGAAGTTGGTATTACTCACACCTTTTCCTTCCCTCGCGCACCTCCTCAAAATGGTGTTGTTGAGAGAAAGAATAGGACGCTAGTGGAATGTGCTCGCACTATGCTTGATGATAGCCAACTTGGCCATCAATTTTGGGCGGAAGAGGTACATACCGCTTGCTATGTGTTTAATAGAATACTTTTGAGGCCCGGCACCAAACAAACTTGTTATGAATTGTTGTTTGGTAGATTGCCTCAAGTTAAACATTTTCGAGTTTTTGGTGCAAAATGTTTTATTAAAAACACGTATAGGAGTTTGGACAAATTTGATCCAAGATCCGATGAGGGGATATTTGTTGGATATTCCTCCCCTAGCAAAGCCTACAGGATATACAACAAAAGAACCTCAACGATCGAGGAATCTCTTCATGTTTCATTCAATGAAAATTTTGTCCCTTCTAGAATTATCAATGATGATGACTTCATGGATGTCTTATGTGATTCTATTGGTAATTCTAATTCTATTGATTCTATTGATACTAACCCTACTGATGATTCTTTTGAGAATGTTCCTAGTGATCAGGGAATTCCCAAACGGCTTCATACAGTTCGTGACCAACCCCATGAGCAAGTCATTGGCAACATTCTTGATAGTGTCAAGACGAGATCTCAAGTCAACTACTTCGCTCATTGTGCCTTTGCCTCTTCAATAGAGCCAAAGAATATTAACGAAGCGTGCGAAGATAGTGCTTGGATCCTAGCCATGGAGGAAGAACTCATTCAATTTGAGAGGAATGAGGTTTGGGAGCTTGTTCCATTGCCTTCGAAGAACCACACCGTTATAGGAACGAAGTGGATTTTCAAGAACAAGACCGACGAGAACCAAAACGTCGTCCGAAACAAAGCTCGGTTAGTTGCTTAAGGCTACCGGCAAGAGGATGGTATAGATTTCGAAGAATCCTTTGCTCCGGTAGCTAGATTAGAATCTATTAGATTGTTGTTATCTTTTGCATGTCATAAAGATTTTAAACTCTTTCAAATGGATGTAAAAAGTGCGTATTTAAACGGAGATGTCGTTGAGGAAGTTTATGTTTCTCAACCTCCGGGTTTTATAAATGAAAAATTTCCAAATAACGTTTTCAAACTTAAGAAAGCACTTTACGGTTTGAGACAAGCTCCAAGAGCTTGGTATGACCGTTTAAAGAACTTTCTTTTGGATTTGGCTTTTAAAATAGGTGAAGTTGACTCTACACTTTTTGTTAAGTATTCGAATCATGATATTATTTTAGTTCAAATTTACGTTGATGATATCATTTTCGGTGCTACTAATTTCACTCTTTGTGAAGAGTTTTCTAATGTCATGAAGGACCAATTTGAGATGAGTCACATGGGTGAGCTCAAATATTTCTTAGGTCTCCAAATTCGCCAAATGCATGATGGAATCTTCTTCCACCAAACCAAGTACACGGTGGAGTTGCTAAAGCGATTTGGAATGGAGAATACCTCAGGCAAGAAGACTCCTATGAGCACTACTACACATCTTGATAAAGATACGGGCAGCAAAGATGTAGACATTCGTCTATATCGGGGTATGATAGGTAGTTTATTATATCTTAATGTCGGTCGGCCCGATATTATGTTTGATGTATGTGTATGTGCTAGTTATCAGTCTCAACCTAAGGAATCTCACTTAGTAGCGGTAAAACGTATTTTCCGTTATTTAAGTTACACACTCGACTACGGATTACTTTATCCAAAGTCTAGCACATATGAGTTAATCTCATATAGTGACGCAGATTATGCTGGATGCAAATCCGACAGGAAAAGTACTAGTGGCACTTGCCATTTTATAGGAAATTCTCTTGTCTCTTGGTTTTCCAAGAAGCAGAATTCCGTATCACTTTCAACCATCGAGGCGGAATATATAGCCGCAGGTGCTGCGTGTGCTCAGGTTCTTTGGATGAGACACACTCTTAAAGACTTCGGTATAAACTGTGATACTTGCCCTATCATGGTGGACAACCAAAGTGCAATATGTCTCTCTAAGAATCTGGTACACCATTCTCGTTCCAAACACATAGATGTCTGTCACCATTTCCTAGATGATCATGTTGCTAGAAAGGACATCATTTTAGTGTACGTTGAAACCCAGAAGCAAATCGCCGATATTTTCACGAAACCACTCAAGGAAGACTCCGTTGTGCGGTTGCATCGAGAATTGGGGATTATGGGTGAATCCGAGATTTAGGATTCATATGTTCAACAATCTTTCATGATAACAATTTTTATTTATATATGCTCATGCTAGATGTGTTGGGATTTTCTGGATTTATGGTTGGATTTTCGGAATTTATGATAGATATATTCATGCACGTCGTATTTAAGATTTTTCGATGTTTTATGGGGTAGTATAATGATGTTTGAGAGTGTATGAGACTATTTCGATGTTTCGTCCAAGTGCGCTTAGGAGAGAACTCAAATTTTCGAAATTTCAAATTTTTGGACTCTTTTAGTCGGTCCCAGTCCATTAGCCGACCGACTAGTTTGAGTTCTTGTCGGTCAGTGATTGAACTCAGACCGACTAATTCATGCCCTAAATTTGGCTTCAGTTACTGTTTGCACTTAGTCGGTTCAAGCTCATTGGCCGACCGACTAGATTTCATTCTAGTCGGTCAGCACTTGAACGGTGACCGACTAAATGCGTTAGGGCATTTGTGTCTTTGACTCTCCCGATCGACTTATAGCCTCTCTGCACCGATTAGATTTCATTCTAATCGGTGCGAAAACTTCTCATAAGCCCTAAACCCCCTCGTCTCCTCTCCTCCATCCGCCGTCTGTCATCGCCAACCACCATCCTCCGTCCTAGGGTATAGCTCTCTCTCCCTCTCAGCTTTTAGGGTTCATTTCCGATAGTTTTTTGTTCTATGGGTTCGAATTAAGGTTTCACTTCTAGTTCGTTTTCGTTTAAATTAATTCGATCTCATGCGTTGCTTTGTGTTGTCTCGTCTCACGATCATAGCGAAGACACGTATCCCTATCCGTCCCTCCTCTTCGTCTCCCATGACCGTAGAGTCTCCTCCTACCGACCCTCCTCAACCCAAACGCCGTGCCAAATCGACTCGTCCATCCTCCTCTTTGCCTCCTCTTAAGAAGAAGAGGACGGCTACTTCTAAGCCTAGAGCCCGATCGTCTTCACAACCCAAGCCTCAAGCTCAACCCAAGCCCAGCTCCTTTCGTGCACCCACTCCTCCCGCTTCTGACTCCGACGAAGAATATATTCCTGAGTCTGAGCCTACCGAGAAGGCTCCTACTCCTCCTCCTCGTACTTCGTCTCGTTTGTCGAAGGGGAAGTCCCTCATGCCTTTGGGTGGTGTCGATATCTCGTTGTGTCGCGATGACCCGTTGTGTCTCGCGGCTTACAACCATATCGAGCACTGTCCTTTGATCCTAGAGCACTTTGTTCAGTTTTCTGACTTTCCACATCGTGTCGATCTTCTCTCCTATTGTGGCCTATTAGACTATCTTCGCCATGATCCCAAGGCGAACCCTCACCCGCACCCCAGACTCGTCAAATTATTCTATGCCAATCGAGTCCGTGGTGAGTATGATGACACCCACTCCATTGAGACCACTGTCTTGGGGACACCTATTGTCCTCACGGCAGAGATTTTAGGGGAGTTGATTGGTGTCTCATCCTCTGGCCTGCTCCCTGCTGATATCTCCGTGGATAATATCCACGATCTTGACCAGTCGATGCTTTCTGAGATGTTCCATGTCATCCCTCCCGCAATGATTGGCGTCCCCTCCAAATCGTTTAAGCCTAATGCTTGGGTCCTTAATCTTATCCTGAAGTCGTGCCTCCTACCGAAGTACGGCTCCTCTAGCTTGCCCTCCCAGCCGTTTCTCAAGCTTATATATGCTCTTTTATGGGGAGCGAGATAAATTGGGCTCATATTATCATAGACAAGATGGATTCCTTTGAGTGCATAAGGAAATCCACCAAGTCTGCTCACATTCCTTATCCTTGCCTATTGACTCTCGTTTTCCGTCACTTCGGCGTCCCTCTCCCTCCAGATGACCAGCGTCCTTTGGGTCCTCCCCTGAACACGACTGCCGTCAAGAAGTCTCTTGCAGCGCTTCGTCACGTTCAGAGGACTACCCCTGCTGCTGCTCCTGCTCCTCCTCCTCCTTCACTCTCTGAGTTTTCAGTTTCCCTGAGACGTCAGGAGTCTCGTATTTCTCGTTGTGAGGAGATGCTTGCTCACATCTGTGAGTATCTGGATATTGATGTTCCTCCTTCTGTTTCTGATGAGGAGGAAATGTATGAGGCTGATCTCGAGGAGCTTGTTGGATCTCCTGCTCGTGCCCCCGAGGGTACGTCTGCTGCTACTACATCTGCTAGTGCTCCCGAGAGCACACCTGCTGCCACCATTCCTTCAGAGGATACTTCTGCTGGTGCTCCCGAGACCACTCCTGTTGCCACTCTCCCTTCGGTTGATGCTCCAGTCGTTCCCGAGACCACCACCACTTCTGCAGAGCCTGCTGCTGCTGCTGACCCTGCCTCCGCCTCCTGAGCTTGCATTGGATGACTCTCCCATGTGCACTTGGATGACATATTTTGTCGTGAAAGAGTGGGGTAGGATAGTTGGGTGGTTATGAATTTTGATGTATTTTTGGATGTTTTGATGATACATTTTGTTGTATATTCATTTTGATGTCTGTTGAGACATATGTTGTATGATGTGCTCCGATCTGATGATCGTTTATATCTGTCTTGGCGGATGTATACTCTTCGATGTACCATGTTATATATATACTAGTCATAACCCGTGCCCGCGGGCACGGTTCATTTAAGATTTTCCCCCGCGAAATCTGTGTTCCCCAAAAAATTATTTTCACGGCCAAAATTTAAAAGAACAACAAATTAGCGTAAAAATATTTAGCAGCACGGACGCCTTCGGCGTGGAACAACAAATTCGGTGCATGATAACGAATTCGATGCGGACGACATCGGCGTGGAATAACAAATTCGGCGTGGGCTACTTCGACACGGAATAACAAATTCGGTGTTGTCGACTTCGGCGTGGAACAACAAATTCGGCGTGGGCGCCTTCGACGCAGAAAAATAAATTAGCGTAGAACAGCAAATTTGGCGCGGGCGCCTTCGGCACGAAACAACAAATTCGGCGTTGGCGCCTTCGGCGCAGAACAAATTAGCGTAAAAAAATTTTACGGCACGGAACAACAAATTAGCGTAAAAAAGCGTGGGCGCTTCTCCGGCATGGAACAACAAAGTAGCGTAAAAAAATTTAGCTGGCCCCACCGGCGCGGAACAACAAATTCGGAGCAGGCGACTTCGCTGTTGAACAACAAATTCATCGCGGACGACTTCGATGCGGAAAAATAAATTAGCGTAGAACAACAAATTCAGCGCGGACGCCTTCGGTGCGGAACAACAAAGTAGCGTAAAACAATTTAGCGGTGCAGAACAACAAATTAGCATAAAAAAATTATCGTGCGCCTCCGGCGCGAAACAACAAATTCGGCGTAATTGTGAGCCTAGCGCCTTAATTTGTTAGAATCAAAGATAATACACGCTAAGTATTATCTTTTAATAAACAAACTCAATTGGCCACTGAAGTAAAATCATAACCCGTGCCATAAGGGCACGATTCATTTAAAATATTCCTTCCTCAAAATCTTGGAGCCCCTGATTTTAAACGAACATTAATAGTTAGAGCGTAATAATTGTTATTTAGTTTTCCCAAAATTTTAGTTCACACTAAAATTTAGTTTCTCTAGAGTTTAGTTTCACTAAAATATTTAGGCCCCCCCAAAATTTAGTTGCCTCCAGATATAACGCTTGCCCTAAAGGGATGGTTTATTTAGGCCCCCCAAATTTTAAATGAACAATAATATTTAAACCGTGGTAATTGTTAATTAGTTCCATCCAAAATTTAGTTCCCCAAAGAGATTAGTTCCCCCAAAGAAATTAGCTCCCCCAAAATTTAGTTCCCTTAAAATTTAACATGTGCCCTAAGAGTACGATTCATTTAAATAGCCCATGCACAAAATTTTGGATCTCCTAATTTTAAACGAACAACAATAATTAAAATGCAATAATTGTTATTTAAGTCCACACCAAAAAATTTTGTTCACCACAAAAATTAGTTCCCTAGTTCATTTAGAATATTCCCCTATCAAAAGCTTGGATCCCATAATTTTAAATAAACAATAATTAAAACTTAATAATTGTTATTTAGTTTTATCCAGAAAATTTAGCTCTCCAAAATTTAGTTATCTTTTGATTTAGTTCCACCTAAGTTTTCCAAAAAAAATTAGTCCCCCAAAATCTAGTCTAGTCAGCAAAGCCTCTCAAAAATATCCCTTAATTGTATGGTAGATGGAAAGTGACAAAGTGCTTGTAAAAAGATGTGGACATCAACTGGAAATCTCAGGTGCACGCTTATATTATCCTATGTATGTCCTGGGACTATAAACACCAAGCTCGGCCTTGATAATGAACAAAGGCAAGTATCTGTTAACCCCATAAATGGTCCATATCCTATTACTGCATTTGGTTGGAACGAAGACCGTGGAGAGGTCTTCAAAGCTTTTCATGCTAATATAGATACTAAGGTGAGGTTTGAATTGTTTGATCTTGTCGTTTGACATGTTTTCATCTGTTAGCCTAACACATTATCAATGTAAAGCATTACAAAGGTCAAGGTCTGTCTAAAAAACTATTTCATTGGACTAAACAGAAACAATGAAAATTTAGTGCTTCGCTCCAATAACAACAAAATAAACCACAAACATTAATTTTGTTAGTGATGGGCTCTAATAACAATAAAATATGTAAAGTTTGAGGTAGAATTTTTATTATAGGAAATGCGCAATAGCCACAACACTTAAGCCATATTTGACAACTGGTGTGTGGAGACACTGACTCTTGAGTCCGCACATAACGTGCCATTGGATGGCGGTAAGAGCTTAGAGCCATGGCCATGGAGGTGTCAAGCAGAAAACAGAGAAGAATAGAGAAATTTTGCATAGGGAAAATTTGCATAAGAAAAAGGAAAGAAAGAACTCAGATGGGAAGAATGCAGGAGAGAATTTGAGATGAAAGATAGAGCTCACAGAAGAGTCAATTTCATTCAATTTTCAGATGGATGTTCTTACAATCATTCTCCTTTTATACATTTCTCCCAACTAAAATCAGTTGCAATAAACTTCGACAACCTTCCTACACAGTTAGAACATTTGCAACAGTATTCAGTTGGTTGTCTGGCGCCTGCTTGTTGAATTCTGTTGGATACGGAAACTCCACCTACAGTCATTTTGTACGGAAACTCCACCTACAGTCATTTTGTCTGTAAATCCATGGACAGTTTGACCTTATAAATTGTACATTTTAACATGAAGCCTGGAAGACCTTGCATATTGTAACAACTTGACCATCATGGTTAATATTGCTTTACATTTTAACATCAAGCAACGGAATTTTTGTACAATTTTGCTGGATAATGAAAATTCATCATGGTTTATTGCATTTTGCAGGTGATGGCTTTTGACTGTAGTCTTCTTAATAGCCCTTAGCCTCCATTTCCACTAAGTCACAAATAACCCAGCCTTCTTTTTAGTTTTGATGTCAACAGTCGGTATATCAACAGTACCACACTGCAGAATCCTGGTTATATTAGCAGCAACATCATTACACAACTGAATTCCATTCTCTACCCTGCAGGAACCTACAATAAAGAACATAACAGAAATTATGATTTGATCGCGAGATGCGCAAGGTTCATTAAGAACAATATGAGAAGTGCCACAGACATGGCACCAGACTATATACATGGCTTTTTCTGTCTATTTCGTTCCAATTATTAATCACGAAGCAGACAACAGATGTTACATTCAAATAAATTTTCCTCATGTAAGCACAAAATAACAAAGGATTCATTGCATAAATCTACTACTTACTAACCAGCACAATTATAAATCAAAGATTCATTTCGGCTCCAATGTGAGTTGGCATAAAGCTATAACAAACCATCCAAATAAAATATAATCTCTTCAAAATTTAACATGAAGACATCGATAAGATCAGTTAGGAGATGTAAAACACATACCTCCATCACTCTGTTGAGGATTCCTTAAAGAAATCGAAATCGATTTGGCCTCAATTCTGGAGAGGTCATAGCCAACAACCTTCAATAACAAAAAGCACATTACATGCTCATGAGATGACTGCCATTGTGACCTGAAACATGCTCATTATAATATACGACAAAAAAATCGGAACTTTTCATGCCCAACTAATACCTTTGCATCAGCGTCTGGATACTGAGAACTCTTCGAAATCCACTGAATTGCATGTCCTGACAAATTACAAAAAATCAATGAATAAATCGACTAATAACCAAAAAAACCCATAAATAGTATAATAAGCACCCCAACGATACCCAACTGAAATCATTGGCCGTCTCCCATTTCTAGTCTCCAATAAAATCAATCACTTCCCAAATCAAAATTCAATCAACCATTTCAAATCAAATTATGAAATCTTGAGCAAAATTTAGCAACAAACAGCTAGAGAAATCAAGGAAACTCACCTCATTCCCAACGAATCAGAGATTGTGGGCTCCAAGGACTGAAATGAAATAACAAACATAGTTAAGCTAATATCTGATTTAAATATTTAGACCAACACAGTTGATAAAAGACAACTTTGTTTAATGGATATTACAAACACCGAATCTAAATGCAAGAAAAGTATTTAATACATCAACATCACAGATATGAAAGTCAAGCCTTCATTTCACAACGAATTAATATAAAAGGTATAAAAACTTGCTGATGTTGGAAAATTTCTGATGCAAATCCTGTATGAAAGCAAAAAATAAGAAGAAAACAATGGTAGGGTACATTTCGACCATGGCATAGCCCTTATGCATGAACACTGCAAGGCAATAGCAAAATGGGATGACAAAGGCAATTACACGGGCTAAGTAGAAGTTAATGAGATATCTGTTATTTAGTTGCAAGAGAAGAGTAAATTTCTAGATTTAACATCTCGATTCACTATACCATATTTATAAAATAAAATAAAATAAGAAAACTCTACATGGTTGTAGATAGCAAACAACTTTAGCTGCAAGTTACAGTGCATGCTTATGCAAGCTTGCAAGGGATCAAGACATTCGGTATCCATACCATTGAAGCTCAAAGACATCTATTTCTTTCTTCAAAACCTAGAACCTAATAATGCAAAAGGAATGTTAGTGAATATATTTGAAGCAGAGAAAGAAGTTTTAAGTTTATCACCTCTGGTGCACCAAAGTCCACAGGCTCTAAAACAAAGCCTCTGACTGCCCACTCTTGAAAAAACCTTCATATGTTATTATAAAATTTCGACCACTGTATCAAAACAACTAATATTAAATGGCTGATGAAATTCCCACAAACAATGAAAAAGACCACAGATGCCGCTTACCCAAAGCGTTTCAATATCCGCAACTGATTGTTGACATGATGTGAATAAATACTTGGATGAGGACCTGAAAAAGGAAGAAAACCCATGTCATTGCTGAAATTATTCTCTTTATCAACCGAATCATATTTTACTGTGAAGACCAAGTATTAAAAAACTGGAAAAAAGAATGTAACAATGCAATAATAGCTTGTATTATAGCAATACTATGCAGTAAAATTGCAAATATTTACTCAAAATTAGGAGCATAGAATTGTAATTTACAACAATATATTCATTTTGAAAAACATCTAAAGGTTCTGTATTACATACTAAAATTTCAAACTAAATGTTTTGCATGTTTTGTATTACCTCAAGTCGCACAATTACAATTACAAACTATAATTCCAAACATGGTGAGCAATACATAGAATTCAGGCCATCACATTGCACAACTAACATGTTCTGTATTACATGATACCAAAACACCTCATGTTTTTACTAAAGATTAAACCTTTTCACACCAATTAGCACTAAGAAGCTAACTGAACTAATTCCTTCAAATGGACACCTCATAAAACACTTCTCATCAAACAATTACAGACTTTGACACCATATATGCCAATGGGGGAAAAATATCAAAAACTTGATGAGCAAGATGATGTTCTTAAATTTTTACCAGAATAAACAATAAGAATCAGTGATATAGATGGGCTGATTACATTAATACAGTAATTAGTGATTAATTTGCCCAACCCAAGTCATCTTACCCGTGATGCATATATGCCCTATCAGCCCATCTCTTGGGTATTATTCTGGAGACACTGTTTATTCTAGTACATTGTTAATTCTGTTGACTGGTAAGATGACTGGCAATATTAATTTGGGAGGTGACTGATACACTATTTATTCTGGTAACTGATTAATTTGATACTTTTTATTCTGGATGAAGGAGATATGTATCAATGTAATCAGCCCTAATAAGTGATTAATTTCTTAATTCTGGTAAGATGGGCTAACATAAACAATAATAATCAGTGATATAAATAGCAAGCATTTCCTGTGGTGGAGTTGGATGAAGGAGAGCCTCCTTGTTACACAAATCCATCATCAAAATCGAAAAAACAAAGAAAAAAGCAACACACAGAACTCAAATCCACCCAAGGAACTAAGTTCTCAAGCCCTAACCACTAAAGAATAATGTGTCCATGGTGTTTTCTATTTGAAACATCGGAGAATTGCAGAATAGCATGTAAAGGAACAAAACACCAGAAGAGAAATTTCCGGCCTTCCCAAACTAATATTAGCATGCAAAATAGAAAGCACGACTTCCAAAGGGGACCATCCATCCATGTAGAATTTTAGCTTAATTTATTCCTTCCAACACAAATGACAAACCTCAATACAGAAAAATATAAACTTACAGCCCAATGAGTATGATAGGAAATGAATGAAGTTAGCCCAAAAACCATGAACACGGTCTATATTCGGGCTTTGCATTTCTTACAAACAAAATTTTTATTAAAGATGAAAAAAATTGAGCAATAGATAATTATCGTTGCAACATAGAAAGAAGAAAAAAATCACCTATGATGAAAAATGTACTTGGAATTGCAGCTTTGAATAATGCCCACATGAGTAAATCCTATGGGAAATGGATTTTGGGAGTAAAGACAAAAGGTGGGGGAAATGGGAATTGTAAAGAAAAGGAGACATTTTAAACCCAAAAAATGGGGAATTTGGGGGCCTGACCTAAATGGACTTGAAATCGGGCTTGTCTCGCTTGAGATGCTTGCGCGTTCCAGCCATCCTTTTTAAAAAAGAATTTCAAATGTTAATTCTGAGCCAAAACAAACCCTTTTCCATTAAAATTATGCCCATGCAGCTAAAAATCATTTTTATACATAAAGTTGCATTAAACGGCATATATAAAGACCAATCACTACAAAACAAACCCCAGATGAAATTCATCGAATCTTACCTCCAAACACAGCAAATAATGTAGATAACATCAAAAGATTCAAGCATAATCAAGGATCCAAATATATCATTATAATAATATAGATAACAAAATATGCTTATTAGCTAATACACATGGGTGAGGAATCAACCCACTTAAAATGATGAACTAAATACTTTTCTAAAGCTAGTTAAATGCAGAGAGACCCATGGAGAAGCAAGAAATAGAAAACCATCGAAAAACATAAATGAGACCTCATAAAATAAACTAAATCTTATGCAACAACTACAAACAAACAGTACATGGTATGTAACCACTGGAAATCCCAAACAATTGTTAAGAACACCAGTGCATCGCATCATACCACTGGATTTAGATTATTAAGTACAAAAATATCCAGACAGTGTAGGTAATAATCTTGTCTCTAATAGTGGAGCTTCAAGAAAACAATGAATCCTTGTAACATATCACAAAAAGTCAAAATGGCATCAAATTTTCAAGAAAAGTAACATACATTCCTAACCAAACATAACGCCCAAAATGTACTCAAAACAACAAAGACTATCTAATTGTCAGTTTAGTCATCTGTTTTGCTGAGGGGGTAGATATTGAGTATCGTTAAGAGACGACTTACCCTACATCATAATCTTGCTCCATAAGAGTCTGTAGTTCCTCGGCCTGTCCAACAAAATGGCAAAAGAAATTATCAAGCATACGTGAATAATTAACTTTTTTGTTTTTTGCAATTCTCTATTTAGAGGCAGGTGATTGTGGAAGCTTACATCATCTTCATTAATATCTTCATCATCCTGTGGGACTTGTGGCGGATTAGAGAAATTGAAGAAGCACTCGCAATCTTCAGTTTTAGTAATGGGCTTGGCATTCTTTGATCATCGAAATGCCATCGCCTTGGTGCAATTTACTTTAAAAATGTTGGTGGGGTTTTTAATTTTGCAGAGAATGATGGGGGCTTGAAACAGCTTGCAGACGATGAGATCACCCTTCCCTTCCACTTCCTTCTCCTCTTCTGGCTGCAGATGAATGAAACATAGGATTATTAGTTCTGTCATAGATCAACCTGATCAAATTAACTTGCATTCAATCTCTATAAGATGTGGAATAGCACATGAATTTTGAAAGCATACTGAAATCTCCTAGTTACGCTAATGTTGACCAATTATTTATCCTTTTTTAATTTTATGCAGCTTAAACGCAAAATTATGCATGTGGGTCTAAGTGTCAAAGCAAAGCAAATTGAAGGCAAAGTTTACTTACAGACACAAAATTTTGCATTGGGGGGGGGGGCAAAACAAAGTCTGCATCCTAACTATTTGTATTTGCACAATCGCTATAGTACTAAAAAAGGAAAAAAATATAAATATAAGCACCTGCCTTTCAATAGACGGTGCCTCATCATGCATGTTCATGTTTGGTAACTATTCAGGCTTCCAAAAAAATTCATATACTTCTTCCTCCAAACATCTGGCTTCAGTTTTATAACATGAAAAAAAAAAATCTAAAATTTACATTCTAGTAACAGACAAAAGGAGAAAGAAAAAAATTAGAATATCACATTCCAAGATCCTCACCTATTTATTCTTGGCTATGGTATCCTCACGTATTAGCGACTACGGTATCTTGGCTTTTACATTTACCCGCAAATACACAAAATCATTTATTGAGAAAGTATTGGCACAATTGAATGGAAGCATGCATATATTTTCCTTATAGACATTTTAACAAACACTTGGAAACTGATACATTCGAAACAATAAAAAACAATGGAAACTGATAAACTCATGTTTTATGTATGGTTAATTTAACAAAGATATGACCTTGTTATGATGCATCTTGTCCTTTGAGTAGCTCATATGCTGTGGAATAATCTCAGAAATCCACTTGCAAAAACCAGAATATTAGACATTCACCTTGAACAACAGACTGCATGCATATTTTTAAAACCAAAAGTGTCACTTTGCAACTTCTGAGAGTTTCCAATACAAAAGCTATACATTCACTTTCATGGACACGTCTTTATATAAATGCATCACACCTGAAACATATTGGGGGTTTTTGTGCCCTGGAGCATTGTTTGCAGCTTGTGCCAAAGGAAATGTTCGATTGCCTACCAGAGGGACAATTTTGGCAGCAATGCCTTCCAGTGCTTGTATTATGCAGATGTCTATGTTTTTATTGCAAGCAATGGAATATTGGGCTTGTATGAATCTGGGAAGGTTTGATATGATGCAATGCATTATGAAAAGCTACATAGATATACATACAAAACATCATGGACATCTCGTCATGCATCCCTTTTTGTATTTATCTCTCCCCATCTCCATGTACTACATGTATGCTCCTTAACTAAATGAAATAAATGATCAACTGAAAAAGATCAAACAATAAAACCTCAATGAAATGAATTCCAGAGTGCATATTATTGAAATCCTGAGATCTTTTTGCAACTTATTCCATTCGTATACTGATGCACACATGATAATCCCAGAGTGCATCTTATTCCATTGGTATACTGAGCACATATGATACCTCAAGTATACATAATTTCTGTAACTTTTTTTCAACATTTATCTGTAATTTCCAAAATGCACTCTGCACACATGATCATGCTTTTTGTTACTTCACACTAAACATCAATCGAATACCTAAAGCAGCATATATGTTCATAACTATAGTAATTGCATCCAGTATAAGTGCCAAAAAAATCTTTGAAGAACCAAAAAACTATTGGAGAACTGCATATTTTACCTGTTAGCATCATAACTGTATTCTTTTACTTGATGAACAAACTTGTTAGCATCAGAGCCCCAATCATAATTAAACCTGCAATTTCTCAGTAGTAGAGCTTTAAGTTTCAGAAGCAAGAAAGCAGATGTCCAAGTAATGGACAGAATTCCTTACAAATGATATCATGTCCAGCTAACATTGGAGGAAAGTTCATCTGGACAACGATCAAGACGTAGAAATGCAACTGCTTTAACCAGACCGATAAACTTCATATCAAAATGACGCGTCTTGCAACCATGAATAACTTGCTGTCATTCTCCATGTCACAGGGAAGCAACCTACGGGGCAAGGAGTTCAACCGGACACTGCATTGGCATGTCATGCCCAAGACAGGGAAGATGTTTGCTGATAAAATTGTGATGACTGGTTATCCCCTGCGTGATGAGTACAGATAGTCGCATGCTCGCCTTGCCTGTGTTTCCCTCCTTGTAGAATCTAACTGTGATACTGAACGATAATGGGTAAAAAGATTTTTCCTACCAATGAGGAGTGTATGTTGTGCTAGATGGTCTCGCCCTCCCACAGACAGGATTGAAGAGTAATATGTGAGTGAACTTTAAGAGGTTACTGAATGCTTGGCGTTTCGTTCATCCTATGGCTGTTTGCTGTGGTTATCGTCTCAAAAACTTGCCCCTTTTTTCTCAGTCTTTCCCGAGATGTTTGTTAATTGGTTCTTTTGTTCCAAGGTTGATGAAATAAATCTACCATGGACCGTCTTGTTCTTGCCTCCCTACCCTCCTTGGGTAATTGAGCAAGGCTTTGCGCCTCTAAGCATTCCCTCTCCACTGAAATAAATTCCATAGAAATAAAAATATAGGGTCAAGGATGAAATTAGCCAATTAGGTAAAAGACAAAGTGATATGTGACACTTAACAGAAGTTTTTGACGTTGGTAGCATGTCCCAATCGCAAAGAAGATAGAAGGCAGAACCTGCCGGATTCAGGCTTGAAGTCAATGCACCCATGAAAGTGGCCCCTATTGTATCCTACTTCTTGCACCAGCTCAGACATCATGGCCCTATTTTTTGATACCAAAAAAAAAACTTGAGCTGTAAATAAACATAATATTGAAGCTTTGTGCATAGGACTGGATCATCTGGATAGAATTCATATATTTATATTGATGCTTGGAGGTAAGTTCAACTTTTGCTTTTGCTTGCTGACAGAAAATCAAACAGCTTGGTTATCATTGGGACATTCCATCGAACATGTTATGTGCAAGGTGTCCCACTAACCTCTGCAGCATGAATCAAACTGGTTGAAAAAGGAGCAAACATGGTTTCAAAAGTTGGGCAGCTAATGTGCAATCTTTGGTCAGAACCAGTGGCGCCATTGGGCATCTCTTCACCGGCAAGATCTGCGAGCGATGCCCCTCATGATCAAGTTGGCCTCATCGAGATCATCATGCTTCCCTCCAGCTCGAATACACGTCTGCGTATTGCAAGCTCGCGTGAGCTTCCTGAGAGGAGTGTTAGGATTCACCATCCCCAAAAATTTCGGCTTAAATTGGTTCATTTCGGTAGGGCGAGATCCTAGATGATCCTCGAGCTTACCTCATGGATCGCGACCTTTTGAGGGTTTGGTCTTCAAGAATCGGGATCTTAAAAGTTGAAGAGGGGATTCGTTGAGGAGTTGAAGAGGCCAGGTTCCAAAATTCAAAAACTGATATGAATGTAATTTTATTTGTGAAGGACAGCAGCAGATTTTAATGATTTGATTTTCAAATTTTCAAATTTTCAACTCACTTCCCCCCTAAAATTCAAACATTCCCTCAAATATTTCCTCCCAAATTTCAAATTTACAACTCATTGTATTTGTCCTAGTCAGCATATTTTGTTTGTCCCAGTCAGCATTTCTTTATCCACGTAGGACAAACCCATGCCACGTAGGACAAAATTCAAAATCTTCATGTTTTATAGAATAGATATATATATATATATATATATATATATATATATATATATATATATATATATATATATATATATATATATATATATATATATATATGAGGAGGGATCAAATGACCCCCAAAATAACCCTTATCAAAAATCCTATGCCCCCCATTTTTTCGGAAGATCCGAACCGTTCATCTTGATCTCCACCATCTAAATACATGACCCACAAATTTTCAACCTGATCCCATGTGTTTTTCCCGTTCATCAACCATTCGCAAAAGTTCTGTTCATGCAAAACCGTTAAATTTGGGTCGGATGGATGAACGGGCAAAACGCATGGGATCGGGTTGAAAATTGGTGGGTCATGTATTTAGATGGTGGAGATCAAGATGGGGGGCAAAGGATTTTTGATAGGGGGTTATTTTGGGGGTTATTTTTGGGGGTCATTTGATCCCTCCTATATATATATATATATATATATATATATATATATATATATATATATATATTACATTTGACAACGATTTTTGAATTCTAGGGCTGACTAGGACAAGATAAAGAGTGGCTGAGATTTGATCTTGGTAAATCAATGGTTGAGAATGGATTTTGTGAAATTTTTTGGGGGGAAAGTGCATTGGGAACATAAACTTTGAAATTAGAAGTGCCTTGGGAAAGAGTGTGGAAATTAAATTTGGGAGGAAAAGTGCATTGGGAAAGATTGTAGAGATTAAATTTGGGGGAAAAAGTACTTTGGAAACTTAAACTTTAAAATTAAAAGTGCATTGGGAAAGATTGTGGAGAATCATGATCCATTAAATTAAACAAAATAAAAAATTTAGCGTAAAACAATTTAGCGGAACAACAAATTAGCGTAAAAAACACTGCTATTTGTTGTTCCGGCGCCAGCGCCGAAAGCGCACCGCTAAATTTTTTACGCTAATTTGGCGACTCGCTAAATTTTTTACGCTTATTTGTTGTCCCGCGCCTAAGGCGCGGGCGCCAAATTTGTTGTTCGACGTCGAATTTGTTGTTCCGCGCAGAAGGCGCCTGCGCCGAATTTGTTGTTCTGCGCCGAAGGTGCCAGTGCCGCTAAATATTTTTACGCTAATTTATTGTTCTGTTAAATTTTGGCTGTGCAAATAATTTTCGGGGAACAAATATTTAACGGGGGAAATAACAGAAGGCGCCCAGCTAAATTTTTTTATGCTAATTTGTTGTCCCGCGCCGAAGGCGCGGGCGCTAAATTTGTTGTTCGACGTCGAATTTGTTGTTCCGCGTCGAAGGCGCCTGCGCCGAATTTGTTGTTCCGCGCCGAAGGTATCCGTGCCGCTAAATATTTTTACGCTAATTTATTGTTCTGTTAAATTTTGGCTGTGGAAATAATTTTCATGGAACAAAGATTTTGCGGTGGAAATAAGTTCGGCGCTCGGGCCAAAGGCGCCCGCTAAATTTGTTTATCTGCACTGAAGGTGCCCACTAAATTTGTTGTTCTGCGCCCAAGACGACCGCGCTAAATTTTTTTACAAATATTTGTTGTTCTGCGCCGAAGGCGCGGGCGCCAAATTTGTTGTTCGACGCTGAATTTGTTGTTCCGCGTCGAAGGTGCCCGTGCCGCTAAATATTTTTACGCTAATTTATTGTTCTGTTAAATTTTGGATGTGTAAATAATTTTTCGGGGAACAAAGATTTCGCAGGAGAAATGTTAAATGAACCGTGCCCGCGGGCACGGTTTATGACTATCTATATTACAATTGAGGGCAGAATTTGAATTTGTCCTATGTGGCAATGTCACATCAAGTTTTGGAGGGAAATTTTTGGGTTAACGAAAAAATTTGTTGGGAATACACAAAAGCATTGAAATTAGGAATAGCCTTTTAATATTAGTTATGAAAAAAATGTTGTGCATACACACAATCTCATCTTGGGAATGAACGCGAGCTGTGAAAGAATGAACGCGGGAGATGCTGCCAACTCATTGATCAGCGTTGCAAAACCCTGTAAAATTTCGATATCATCTGCTGATATTTCAGGGGAAACTAATAATTATTGATGTTTGTTTAAAATTAGTGGGCCCAAGATTTTTAAATGAACAGCATCCCAAGGGCACTGGTTATATGTATATGAAGCCATCGTCGAAGGCGCCAGCTAAATTTTTTAACGCTAATTTGTTGTTCCGCGCCTAAGGCACCCGCGCCGAAATTGTTGTTTTACATTGAATGAGTTGTTCTGCACCGAAGGCATCCACGTCGAATTTGGTGTTCTGTGTCGAAGGCGCATGCGCTGAATTTGTTGTTCCGCGCTAAAGGCGCCCGCGCCATTTTTATAGCTGATTTGTTGTTCCGCGCCTGAGGCACCCGCGTCGAAATTAATGTTTTACGTCGAATTTGTTGCTCTGCGCCAAAAGCACCCACATCGAATTTGGTGTTCTGTGTCGAAGGCGCATGCTTTGAATTTGTTGTTCCGCGCCGAAGGCGCCTGTACCGCTAAATATTGTAAACTAATTTGTTTTTCTTTTAAATTTTGGCTTTGAAAAAAAAAATTCGGGGAACAAAGATTTCGCATGGGAAAATCTTAAATGAACCGTGCCCGCGGGCACGGATTATGACTAGTATATATATATATATATATATATATATATATATATATATATATATATATATATATATAGACACACACACACACATCGTGTTGCCATTTACTTCAGTGTGCACATTATATTATTTTTTGTCTCTGATGTTGATTTCATCGCTCGACGATTATATTTGATTAAATAGAATTCTTTCTATGAAAACATAGAATTGTTTTCCATGCACTAAATTCACAAAGAATGTTGATATTAGAGAGTATGTTCCATAACTCAATACGTGAAATTAATTTGAGTTTTGATGATTTCGTGTTTCGATTTTCGACTATGGTCTCGTTGGCACGCTTTGATTTACTTCGTGATTTTACTTTGGTGTCATTTGGACCATGGTCGTATTCTTCGACTCCCGTGCTTTTATTTTTTAGCCATTGTTGTTGTCGTTGATCTCCTCCCGCTCTTTTTGCTAATGCCAAAGGGGGAGAGAAGTAATAATGACGATGTGCTAAATGATAATTTAAAACAATTTACCGTGAATCTAATTTGATATATTAGATTCAGGGGGAGTTAAGATATAAAAATGGATTTCAAATCCGATATTTCAATAATTGGATTCACATTTTATTCTTTCCTCGTCTGCTTGATGGTATGATTATTATTTAATTTGGAATTAACGTGTCATCAATGCAGGGGGAGTAAGTAAATTTCATTTGGATCATTATTATTGATTATTATTTATGTTGGTTTGTTATCACCAAAAAGGGGGAGAATGTTGAGTATTGATTCTCCGGATTTGGTTTTGATGATGAACAAACATAAATATCGTGAACTAACTCTTTGTGAGCGCAGTTATGGAGATCGTCGCCAAAATTCTACATATATCAAAAGCGACGTCTCATGACTTCTCAAAGCGTGTGATCGTGTGCCTGAAGCTTCGTTGAAGCTCTAGGAGCATTTTTGAAATCAAGAGATTCGGATTGAAGCATTGAAGACGGTTCGTCTAGTTTATTTTATAGTCTTCTAGCTTCTTTTCGTAGAATGTTAAGCCTTGAGTAGGTCTTACATTATATTCATAATGCTCATATCATTAGACCTAGGATTATCTTAGAAGCCCATACAAACTTTCCCGAAGCTTCACGCTTCATTTCGCAGCTTCTAGTGCATCTTAGTTGGTTCAAGAAGAAGAACCAACCGACTAGATTGTCATCTAGTCGGTCAGTAATCCTTCTTGAACCGACTAGATCTCCTTGCTCAATTCAGCCTCTTCACTGTTGACCAATTAGTCGGTCCAAGAAGGTTCACCGACCGATTAGTTGTCAAACTAGTCACTTAGGAATCCTTCTTAGACCGACTAGTTATACTTTCACTTTTCAGCCTGAGCTACTGTTTACAGTTTGTCGGTCCAAGAACATTCATCAACCGACTAGTTATGAAACTAGTCGGTTGGAATTTGTTCTTAGACCGACTAGCTCTCTTTGAATTCAGCCTATTGTATTTCAACTCTTAGTCGGTCAAAGAACACTCACCGACCGACTAGTTGTCAAACTAGTCGATTGGCAAGTCTTCTTAGACCGACTAGTTCTAACTCCTTGAATTCACTTTATTCACCGTGAACCATTTAGTCGGTCCAAGAAGAATCACCGACCGACTAGTTGAGAAACTAATCGGTCAGTGATCCTTCTTGGACCGATTAGACTGCTTCAGAAATAGATCCGTTGGAGCATTAAATACACGAATTTTCCCTCTCTCTCTCTTCTCCATCCTATATAATCTTGTGATGCTTCTTCATAGCATTCAAGGCTGATATTATTGAGACTTTGAGAATTAAAGAGAGAGCATTTAATTCCTATTTCTAAGCTCCCTCTCTTCACAAGAATCTCTCCCTCACACTTATTCCTCAAGAGAGATTCTCATTGATTGTGAGTTATTCAAGCCAAGACCTTGATTCAAGGTCACCAACTCCATCCTAGTCTTCAATCGCTGTTCATCTTCTTGGAGCTAGTGTTTGGTGACATTCTTCTTCCTCAAAATCCTTCTTGCCCTAAAATCGTAAGTTTTACTCAAGGCATAGGATTTTGTTGGTAAGTGTTTTATATTTCATTTACATTACTATTGCAAGTTTTTCTCTCGGTTGTGAGAGATGTTTGTGATCCCGGTTTGTGGGAGTCATAATTTCTTTTGTGTATGATTTGATCTTGTAGAGATTTTCTACAAGAATTTCATAGTGCAAAACTTGGGTTAGTGGTTTCTAACTCAAGTAGCCGGAGGGGATCCAGGTGTTTGGGGTGTAGGATCACCGGGAACAAGTCGGGGAGACTTGGGTGGATCCGAACCCGTTATATCGCTTTGTTTGCAATTGTCGTTTATTGTTGTCAATATTTTCATTCCGCATTGTTGGTTGAGTTTGCACGATAATTAGGAATAATTACTCTTGATTATTTTAAAGTACTATTCCCCCCCTCTAATACTTGTGCTGTAGCTATCAGGGCATTACACAAGTAATTGGCAACATACTTGATAGTGTCAAGACGAGATCTCAAGTCAACTACTTCGCTCATTGTGCCTTTGCCTCTTCAGTAGAGCCAAAGAATATTAACGAAGTGTGCGAAGACAGTGCTTAGATCCTAGCCATGGAGGAGGAACTCATTCAGTTTGAGAGGAATGAGGTCTGGGAGCTAGTTCCATTGCCTTCGAAGAACCACACCGTTATAGGAACGAAGTGGATTTTCAATAACAAGACCGACGAGAACAAAAACGTCATCTGGAACAAAACTCGGTTAGTTGCTCAAGGCTACCGGCAAGAGGAAGGTATAGATTTCGAAGAATCCTTTGTTCCTGTAGCTAGATTAGAATATATTAGGTTGTTATTATCATTTACATGACATAAAGATTTCAAACTTTTTCAAATGGATGTAAAAAGTGCGTTTTTAAATAGAGATGTTGTTGAGGAAGTTTATGTTTCTCAACCTCCGGCTTTTATAAATGAAAAGTTTCCAAATCACGTTTTCAAACTTAAGAAAGCACTTTATGGTTTGAGACAAGCTCCTAGAGCTTGGTATGACTGCCTAAAGAACTTTCTTTTGGAATTGGGTTTCAAAATGGGTGAAGTTGATTCAACGCTTTTTGTTAATTATGCCAATCATGATATTATTTTAGTTCAAATTTATGTTAATGATATCATTTTCAGTGCTACTAACTTCACTCTTTGCGAAGAGTTTTCTAATGTCATAAAGGACCAATTTGAGATGAGCCACATGGGTGAGCTCAAATATTTCTTAGGTCTCTAAATTCGCCAAATGCACGATGGAATCTTCATCCACCAAACCAAGTACACGGTGGAGTTGCTAAAGCGATTTGGAATGGAGAATGCTTCTGGCAAGAAGACTCCAATGAGCACTACTACACACCTCAATAAAGATACGGGCGGAAAAGATGTAGACATTCGTCTATATCGAGGTATGATAGGTAGTTTATTATACCTTACTGCCAGTGGGCCTGATATAATGTTCGCCGTATGTGTTTATGCTCGGTATCAGTGACAACCTAAGGAATCTCACTTAGTAGCGGTTAAACGTTTTTTCTGGTATTTAAGTTACACACTCGACTACGGATTATATTATCCAAAGTCTAGCACATATGAGTTAATCTCATATAGTGACGCAGATTATGCTGGATGCAAATCCAACAGGAAGAGTACTAGTGGCACTTGCCATTTTATAGGAAATTATTTTGTCTCTTGGTTTTCTAAGAAGCAGAATTCTGTATCACTTTCTACCACCGAGGCGGAATATATTGTCGCCGGTGTTGCGTGTGCTCAGGTTCTTTGGATGAGACACACTCTTAAAGACTTCGGTATAAACTGTGATACTTGCCCTATCATGGTAGACAACCAAAGTGCAATATGTCTCTCTAACAATCCGGTACACCATTCCCGTTCCAAACACATAGATGTCCGTCACCATTTCCTAGATTATCATGTTGCTAAAAAGGACATCATTTTAGTGTACGTTGAAACCCAGAAGCAAATCACCGATATTTTCACGAAACCACTCAAGGAAGACTCCTGTGTGCGGTTACGTCGAGAATTGGGGATTATGGGTGAATCCGAGATTTAGGATTCATATTTTCAATAATCCTGCATGATAATGATATTTATATGCTCATGCTAGATTTGTTGGGATTTTCTGGATTTATGATTGGATTTTCGAAATTTATGCTAAATATGTTCATGCACGTCGTATTTATGATTTTCTATGTTTTATGGGGTAGAATAATGATGTTTGAGAGTGATTTCGATGTTTCGTCTAAGTGTTCTTTGGAGAGAACTCATAATTTCTAATTTTCAATTTTTGGACTCTTTTAGTCGGTCCAAGTTCATTTGCCGACCGACTAGTTTCAGTTCTAGTCGGTCAGTGATTGAACTCAGACCAACTAATTCTTGCCCTATTTTTTGACTTTTGTTGCTGTTTGCACTTAGTCGGTCCAAGCTCATCGGCCGACCGACTAGATTGCATTCTAGTCGGTCAGCACTTGAACTTAGACCGACTAATTATGCAGGGGCATTTGCGTCTTTGACTCACTGAATCGATTTATATCTCCTCTGCACCGATTAGATCTCATTCTAATCGGTGCGTAGCTTTTCCTAAATCCTCAAACCCTCGACCCCTTCGCCTGCCTCCGCCGTGCGCCGCCGTCTCCAGTCACCGTCCGCCGTCGCCGATCATCTCTCTCCGTCCTAGGGTATCAGCTCTCTCTCCCTCTCAGCTTTTAGGGTTCAATTTTAGTTCCAGTTCGTTTAGTCTCTTTCGTTTTAGGGTTTCATTCTAGTTCTTTTTCATTCAATTTCGTTCGATCTCGTGCGTTGTTTTGTGTTGTCTCATCTCGAGTATGGCGAGAACACGCATCCCTGTCTGTCCTACCACTCCGTCTCCCATGACCGTTGAGCCTCTAACCGACCCTCCTCAACCCAAACATCGTGCCAAAACCACTCATCCTTCCTCTTCCTCGCCTCCCCTCAAGAAGAAGAGGACCGCCGTTTCGAAGCCCAAATCCTCATCTAAACCCAAGCATGGACCCTTCCGTGCTGCCATCCGCCTGACTCCGATGATGAGTATATCCCGGAGACTGAGCCTACCGAGAAGGCTCCTACTCGTCCTCCTCGATCTTCCTATTGTCCGTCTAAGGGGAAGGCTCACATGCCTTTGGGTGGTGTTGATATTTCGTTGTGTCGCGATGATCCGTTGTGTCTTGTGGCATACAACCGTATCGAGCACTGTCTGTTGATTCTGGAGCATTTCGTTCAGTTTTTTGACTTTCCTCATCTCGCAGATCTCCTCTCCTATAGCGACTTTCTAGATTATCTTCGCCATGATTCCAAGGCGAATCCTCATCCCTATCCCAGACTCGTCAAATTGTTCTATGCCAATCGAGTCCAGGGTGAGTATGATGACACCCACTGCATTGAGACTAGTGTTTTGGGGACACCTATTGTCCTCACGACAGAGATATTAGGACAGTTGATAGGTGTTTGCTCCTCTGGCCTGCTCCCTTCAGATATCTCTGTGGATAACATCCACGATCTTGACCAGTCCATGCTTGCTGAGATGTTCCACGTTATTCCACCCGCCATGATTGGCGTTCCATCGAAATCATTCAAGCCGAATGCGTGGGTCCTAAATATCGTTCTGAAGTCGTGTCTTCTACCGAAGTACAGCTCCTCCAGCTTACCCTCCCAGCCTTTCCTGAAGCTTATCTACGCTCTTTTTATGGGGAGCGAGATAAATTGGGCACGCATCATCCTTGACAAGATGGATTCCTTTGAGTGCATAAGGAAGTCCACCAAGTCTGCTCACATTCCATATCCTTGTCTGCTGACTCTTGTCTTCCGTCACTTTGGCGTTCCTCTTCCTCCCGATGAACTGCGTCCGTTGGGTCCTCCCCTGAACGCGACTGCCGTCAAGAAGTCTCTTGCGGCCTTGCGTCACGTTCAGAGGACTACCCCTTCTGCTCCTCCTCCGCCTTCATGCCCTGACTCTTCAGCTTCTCAGAGCCATCAGGAGGCTCGTATTGCTCGATGTGGGGAGATTCTTGCACGCATATGTAATCACTTGGGCATTGAGGTTCCTCCTATAGTTTCTGACGATGAGGCCATGGATGATGCTGATCTTGAGGAGCTTGTTGCTTCTCCTGTTCGTGCCCCAGAGGGTACGTCTGATGCTTCTTCTTCTGCTCATGCTCCTGAGAGCACTCTTGCGGCCACCATTCCTTCGGTGGATACTTCTGCTCGTGCTCCCGAGAGCACTCCTGCTGCCACCCTCCCTTCGGTGGACACTCCAGTCGTTCCTGAGACCACCACTTCATCTGCACAGCCTGCTGCTGCTGCTGATCCTGCCTTCGCCTCCTGAGCTTGCGTTGGAGGACTCTCCCATGTGCACTTGGATGATCTATTTTATCATGAGAGAGTGGGTAGGATAGTTGGGTGGTTATGTATTTTTGATGTATTTTTTGATGTTTTGGTGATACATTTTGATGTATGTTCGTTTTGATGTCTGTTGAGACATGTGTTGTATGTTGTGCACCGATCTGATGATCGTTTATATTTGTGGTGGCGGATGTATACCTTTTGATGTATCCTGTTATATAAATATATATATATATACACACACACATATACATCGTGTTGCCATTTACTTCAGTGTGCATATTATATTTCTTTTTGTCTCTGATGTTGACTCCGTCGCTCGACGATTATATTGATTAAATAGAATTGTTTCTATGAAAACATAGAATTATTTTTCATGCACTAAATTCACTAAGAATGTTGATATTGGAGAGTATGTTCCATAACTCAATACGTGAAATTGATTTGAGTTTTGATGATTTCATTTATCGATTTTCGACTATGGTCTCGTTGGCACGCTTTGATTTTCTTCGTTATTTTACATTGGTTTCATTTGGACCGTGGTCGTATTCTTCGACTCTCGTGCTTTTATTTTAGCCATTGCTGTTGTCGTTGATCTCCTCCCGCTCTTTTTCCTAATGCCAAAGGGGGAGAGAATTAATAATGACGATGTGCTAAATGATAATTTAAAGCAATTTACCGTGAATCTAATTTGATATGTTATATTCAGGGGGAGTGAAGATATAAAAATGGATTTATATCCTAAATTCCAATAATTGGGTTCATATTTTATACTTTCCTCGTCTGCTTGATGTGTATGATTATTATTTAATACGGAATTAATGTGTCATCAATGCAGGGGGGAGTAAGTAAATTTCATTTGACTCATTATTATTGATTATAATTTATGTTGGTTTGTCATCACCAAAAAGGGGGAGAATGTTTAGTATTGATTCCCCGGATTTGGTTTTGATGATGAACAAACATAAATATCGTGAACTAACTCTTTGTCAGCACAGTTATGTAGATCGTCGCCAAAATTCTACGTACATCAAAAAGCGACGTCTCAAGACTTCTTAAAGCGCGTGATCGTGTGCCTGAAGCTTCGTTGAAGCTCAAGGAGCATTATTGAAGTCAAGAGATTCGGATTGAAGCTTTGAAAACGGTTTGTCTAGTTTATTTTATAGTCTTCTAGCTTCTTTTCGTAGAATGTTAAGCCTTGAGTAGGACTTACATTATAATCTTCATAACGCTCATATCTTAGAGCTAGGATTATCTTAGAAGCCCATAGAAACTTTTCCGAAGCTTTACGCTTCATTTCGCGGCTTCTAGTGCATCTTAGTTGGTTCAAGAAGAAGAACCAACCGACTAGATTGTCATCTAGTCGGTTAAGAATCCTTCTTGAACCGACTAGATTTTCTTGCTCAATTCAGCCTAGGCACTGTTGACTAATTAGTCGGTCCAAGAAGGTTCACCGACCGACTAGTTGTCAAACTAGTCGGTTGGGAATCATTCTTTGACCGAGTACTTATACTTTCATTTCTCAGCCTAGCTCCTGTTGACTAGTTAGTCGGTCCAAGAACATCCATCGACCGACTAATTGTGAAACTAGTCGATTGGAATTTGTTCTTAGACCGACTAGTTCTCCTTGTGTTCAGCCTATTGAATATCAACTCTTAGTCGGGCAAAGAACACTCACCGACCGACTAGTTGTCAAACTAGTCGGTTGGCAAGTCTTCTTGGACCGACTAGTTCTTTCTCCTGAATTCTCTTTCTTTGGCTATCAACCTTCTAGTCGGTCCAAGAAGAATCACCGACCGACAGTTTCAAAACTAATCGGTCAGTGATCCTTCTTAGACCGATTAAGCAGCTTCAGAAATAGATCCATTGGGCATTTAATGCTACGAATTTTGCTTCTCTCTTCTCTTTATCCTATATATACTTGAGATGCTTCATGTTAGCATTCAAGGCTGCCATTATTGAGACTTAGAGAAATCAAAGAGAAGCATTCAGCTCCTTTTCTAAAGCTATCTCTTTCTCACAAGAATCTCTCCAAACTCCTTGAGCCATATTTCCTCAAGAGAGATTCTCTTCATTGTGAGCCACTCAAGCCAAGAGCTTGATTCAAAGTCACCAACTCCATCCTAGCCTTCGATCGCTGTTCATCTTTGTGGAGCTAGGGTTTGGTGACATTCTCTCCTTCAAAATCTTCTTTGCCCTAAAATCAGTAAGTTTACTCAAGGCATAGGATTTTGTTGGCAAGTGTTTATTGTTTCATTTATTTTGATATTTCAAGTTTATCTCTTGGTTGTGAGAGAAGATCGTGATCCCGGGTTGTGGGAGTCACGTTTTTATTTGTGTATGATTTGATCTTGTAGATGTTTTCTACAAGAATTTCATAGTGCAAACTTGGGTTAGAAGATTCTAACTCAAGTAGCCGGAGGGGATCCGGGTGTTTGGGACGTATGATCACCGGGAATAAGTCGGGGAGACTTGGGTGGATCCGAACCCGTTACATCGCTTGTTTGCAATGTCTTTTATTGTTGTCATATTTTCATTCCGCATTGTTGGTTGAGTTTGCACAATAATTATGAATTATACTCTTGATTATTTTAAAGTACTATTCACCCCCCTCTAGTACTTGTGTAGTAGCTATCAGGGCATTACAGAAACTTCGTAGGAGTGACGAGGAGGAGAAACGGAGAAGATTGGGCATTTACAGCATGCCACTCGGCCGAGTGGAGCACTCACTCGGCCGAACAAGAAGCCCCACTCGGCCGACCGGAACGGATACGCACACAGAGCTAATTTCAGTGTATACTCGACCGAACGAAGAAATACCACTCGGCCGAATGAGAAATCTCACTCGCCTAAGTGGTACAGAGAAATTGTCCAGAAAAAGGCCAAAGTTACTGTATTTTTCGAAGATCTTGTCGAAAGTCACTCGACCGAACGATATAGCCACTCGGCCAAACGGATAAATATACTCGGCCGAGTCACCTCCAAAGGCAGACCCTGAGACCCCCCTGACTTACTGTTTTCTTACAGGGTCTGTCACTCGGCCGAGTGACAATGTCACTCGGCCGAGTGAGCCGCTCCGCCTGCTGCGTAAGTTGCGATTTCTGGGCTGCGCAAGGGCAGTTTGGTCACGATTTTCTGGGCGATTTTGGAGGGTATTTAAACCCAGTTTTTGCCCTAGTTAAGAGAGCTTTTGACATCCTTTTTGAGAACTTTTCAGAACTTTTTAGATTAATTAGATTTCGGCTTTCTTTTTGGAGATTTAAAGGCTACTCTATTTGGATTCTCATTGGATATCATTGGATCTTCATTGGTTTGTCTATTTCCTATCAAAAACTCAATTTTTATTTGTTATTTCTCTATTGCAATGAATTCTCTTGATATTATTATTGATTTTTCTGAGAATTTCATGATGGATAGTGAGTAGTGCCATCGTCTTAGGGCGTAGGGATGAACCCTATGGACCCTATTTCTAAATTGTGATGAATTTGTGAAATTGTTGCTAGAATTGATTAGGGTTAGGTCGGGATTGATTAATTACGAATAGCTAGGGATTCATATCGATTGGGATTTGCAAGAGATTGGGTCCCAATTGATAGGAAGGCCTAGATATTCGATTTAAATTGACAATTGGATCTCTCTAGACTTGGTTTGCAAGAGATTGGGCCAAAGCTAGGATTTTCAATTATGAATCTATACCCATATCCGTTTGCAAGAGATTGGACGGATAGGAACTATCGCAACCTAGGTCGTAGCTCGAGTTTGCACGAGAGTGGGCTCGAGACACGAATGAGCGATGATGTCGTTCTTCACGCTAGTGGCTTAGGCTAGGGTTTGCAAGAGATTGGGCCCTATCCTAGGTTTGCTATAGACCAGCAATAGCGCGAGAGCGTGAGCTTGGTTCTACATTTTGTTGCGACTAGTTCACCCACATTTAAGTTTAGTAATGATGAAACTTATGAATCAAAATGATGAGAGACGGTCCGTAGCGAGGATTCCCTATCCCTAGACGTTTTATTAATTTGATATTTCCTCTTAACATTCGTACGATTGTGATTGTTCACCCCAAACGATTCTCGATATTCTTGATAGCTAGGTGTTTGGAAGGATACACTGTCATTTGTCCTCCCTGAGTTTGATACCCGCTCACCGCTACACCGTGCGCTTGCGGTAAGACTACAGCATCGTACGTCCCGGTTGTGTGTACTCCCTGGGCTACGATCAAGTTTTTGGGGCCATTGCCGGGGAGGCGACAGTGTTTTATTCTCTTTACTTAGTATCTTCTTTTTTTTTATTATTTTTATCTTTTTACTCCTTTTTCGTGCTAACAATCCCTTTGAAACTCTATTTCTCTTTGCATGAACACGAGATCGACGGCGGATCCGGAGAATATTATATTTGATCCAGAGATCGAACGTACTGAGAGGAGGATCAGAAACGAGAGAAGGCACGCTACTGAGGATAATTGTATGAACCGCCCAGAAACACCGGAAGAACTAGCGACACGTATGGCGAGGATTATATCCATCAGAGATATGCTACGGCCTAAGACCTCTTCCATCACTTCTTCCATCGCTATGCCGGAGTTGGCGGCGAATAAGAATTTTGAGCTCAAGACAGGATTAGTGGTCTTAATGTAACAAGACCCATTCCATGGGAACTCCCATGAGAATCCACATTATCACATCTAGCTGTTCTTGTCCAAGTGCACCACCTTTCAAATGCCGGGTGTTTCCATTGATGCTATCCGCTTGAGACTCTCCCCCTTCACCCTCAGAGACAAAGCTTTATATTGGTTGAGTACGCAGGTAGAAGGGGTATTCACTACTTAGGATGAGTTGGCTAGTGCTTTTGTTGACAAATTCTACCCACCATCTAAGACAGTGAAGATTAGAAGTGCGCTCATGTCCTTTAAGCAAGGACCGCAGGAGACCCTATACGAGGCATGGGAGCGCTTCAAAGATTTACAGCACTAATGCCCCCATCAAAGCTTAGAAGAATGGGAGCTAGTTCACAGTTTTTATAATGGACTCCAACCGGGCACGAAGCAGATCATAGATGCAACCGTCAACGGAGCCATTCTTTCCAAAACAGCGGATGAAGCTACGGCCCTATTAGAGGAATTGGCTACTAATAATCAACAATGGGACGATGAGCGGGGACATTCTTCAAACTCTTTGAAGCCCACTAGCATATATGAAGCCAAGGCCGTAGCGGAGCTTTCGAACAAATTTGACTCTCTCCACAAGGTAGTGGATAGATTGGAGAAGTATATCACCGAGCCATATGGAGCTCCCTCTACATCTACGTCGGTAAGCAATATGAGTGATTGGCAAGATCCATCGCAAGTCATGTTCATAGGAGGAGAGGGAGCCTTGGAGCAAGTGCAATATGTTGCGGGGAACTCTGGTTATTGGGCCAACCCGGCCGCAAGGAACCATCCGGGATTTTCGTATTCAAATAATGAAGGAGCCCTAAACCCACCGCCGCCGCAACAACCTCAAGCTAGGCCTCCACCTCCTCAACATCAATACCAACCAAGGGGGCCACCGCAACCAAATTACCCGCCTAGGCAACAAGCGGGACTGTATAGGCCGCCCGGTTATAATCAAGGTTGGAGAGCTCCTAACATACCTCGAGCACACCAAAGATCGGATCATGAAGCTAGGGTGGAGGAGTTCATGGTGGAGCAAAAGAAGATAAACACTCGTTTGATTGCGTAATAAGACTCTCTGAATACCGTTGTGGCTCAACTAGCGGAGCAACTCACGTTGCTTAACAAAAACACCCAACAATTGCCGGCTCAACCGGAGCCTAATCCACGGAATAATACCGGCCACATAAATGCGGTAGTGTCGGTCACAACTAGGGGCGGGAAGGATACTACTCCTGTCATGGTCCAAACTAAGGAGCCCGTGGAAGAAATCTTGGATGACAAGAAGTTGGCGATTGAGGAGGAGATCCCAGAGGAGCCACAAGGAGGCGGAAATTCTGAAGTGAAGAAGCCCAACGAGGAGCGCACCTACATGCCACCGGTGCCATTTCCACAACGGTTGGCAAGAGCTAAAATTGAGAAGAGGCTCGCTAAGTACCTTGAATATTTGAGGTGAGTAAGCCGCAACATACCCTTCCTAGATGCTATAGTGGAGATCCCGTCGTATGCAAAGTTCTTGAAGGACTTAATATCGGGAAAGAAGAGGAAGGAGAAAATAATGCTTGTCGAACAAGGGAATTGGTTCAACCGGGAGGAAAAGGCGCCCACGAAATTCAAGGATCCCGGAAGCTTCCGCATCTCGTGCACACTTGGAGGAGCCCCATTGCAAAAGGCTTTAGTTGACTTGGGAGCAAGTGTGAGCCTAATGCCCCTTAGCATGTTTCGAAAATTGATTACGGGGACCGACTTGAAGCCGACCGACATGAGGATACAACTAGCAGATGGTCGGGTCACTAGGCCGGTAGGGATTGCGGAGGACATCCCGCTACAAGTTCCGGGAGGGATATGTTCACCTTGCGATTTCGTCGTTATGGACATCAAGGAAGAGGGCGACACTTCACTTATTCTTGGACGCCCGTTCTTAGCCACCGCCGGCGTTATAGTCGACGTGAGAGAAGGCACATTATCCTTGAATGTCGGGAACATCGAAGTTGAGTTCCATATTCCAAAAGCCATGAAGCATATGCCCTATCAAGAGGAATTGGATTATGTGGACCTCCTTGATGAGGTAATCGAAGAGGCCATTCCTTACTCTATTGGCGCTCTCCATGATGACGGCCTTGAAGAAGGCCAAATTTCTAGTATTGAAGAAAAGTTGGAGGACCCTCCAGATAGCACCATGGCCGATGATGAAGACGACGCTGATGTCGCAAGGATAAAGGAGCTTTGCAAGCTCTCGACGGCCAACAAGTCAAAGAAAGCTCCGTCGAATAGAAGATCGGCATCACCGGTGAGAGGGAAGATTGGTGCTAGCTCAAGCTTGGGGGACTTATCCTCCAACTCTACCCATTATGAGGGGACGCCGAGGAAGTCCGACGAGCACCAACAACAAAATCCAAGTGGCCTTCCCGGTAAATTCGACGGGCGTATCTCGTATGCGCCCAACATCATGCGCCAAACGAAAATCTTAAGGGGTCGAGCTCATGACCTTAAAACGAGCGCTTGTCAGGAGGCAACCCAAAAATTGCTGAGTGTCTGAGCCACTCGGCCGAGTGGAACTTGTCCATTCGGCCGAATGAGAAAATTCACTCGGCCGAGTCGTAACTTGTGGGAGATATTTTTCGAAATTCAATTTCACAACCCACTCAGCCGAGTGAAATCTTCACTCGGTCGAGTCGTATCATTCCTATATATTGGCCTACTGCTGCGGGAATTTCAAAGTGCGAAAAAAATCCCAAATCGCCCAAACCCACAACATCGTTTCCTCTTCCTTCGACCGAATCGCCCCTCTCCTTCACCCGATCCGACCTCGACTGTCGGCGACGTCGATCGCCTACCGACGTCGGCCCCGCCCCACCGCAACACGCCGCCGGCGCAGCCCTACGCCGTCGTCGGTCAGCCCATTTCGCCAAAAACGCCTATTTTCTCCCCATTTCTCCTATTTTGTACGCCCGTTAATCCCCAAATTCAAATCAAATTTTATTTATATCTATTATCCCCTATCTCCCCCATGAATATTGAGTATTATTTGCTAATTTTACCGTTTGCTTTTCAGGTTAGCTTGGGGGAGCTTTGGGGAGATTTTTGACGCATACGAAGCTTTGCGGAGGAGGCGTATCTTCGCACACATCACAGATTGCTCTTGCGGCGTGCTCAGGTATACTCGTTTCATTATTTAGCGCGTCGCATTTTGTTTTGGGTGGGAACGTTGCGCGGCACACATGCCGCCACGACATAGTTCACGCACGCGGGAGCCCGCTTCGAAATGGAAGAAGACAGGTGATCCTGGCTCCTCTTCCGCTAGGGCGGACTCCCATCCACCTAGCCCACCACCACCTACGCAGCCGCTTCCTGCTGATCCCGTTCCACCACCCGCTCCTGCCGTCGGGCCGATGGGGATTACGTTTCGAAATGACGTACACCGTGCCAGATTCGAGCGTATCTGCCATCGCTCGATAGTACCCTCTAGGTTTGCACACCTAGCTGACCTAGACCGCCTAGGGGTACTTGAGGGGCTTCTCATGTTGTACGACAATGGGGGATGGCGCGACTTTCTGTCGGTATCGGCAGATACTTACATCCGCCCGACAGTAGAGGTCCTTAGTTCCATTGACCGGACCCCTGGAGGATGCTCCTTCCGTTTGATGGATCGAGAGTGCGAGATCACTCTCGACATGCTTAGAGCATTTTTCCAGTGGCCCGCCGTCCCTGACCCAGACCGCGCATACGCTCCCACGCACATCCCACCCCCATCGTTCGACACCCACGCCTTCTGGACACGGATCACGGGATCCCCACTCGCCTTTGACCCTAGCAGGGCCAAGGCATCAGATATTATCCACCCATGCCTCCGCATTGCACAGCACCTTATGGCGACTACTTTTCTTGCGAGGTACGAGCCCGGGACGCTATCTACGACAGAGCTCTACATGCTCTATGCGATGACACGCCCTAGGGTTCTAGATAGCGATAGTGAAGATTTGGTCCCCGCCGTCGAGATCGACATTGCCAGATGGTTTTTGGACCACATAATTATTTCTGTGAGCGCTCGTACGCCTATCTGTTGCGGCGGTCTGGTCACCCTCTTGGCCCTTATGACCGACGTGGACCTTCCTGACGACCTGCGTCGACCTCCCGGCCCCACTACACTTTCTATAGATGTTACGGCCCGGATGAAGATGCTTCGTCCCCATGTTCGTCAGCGATGGGTGTGGCTGCATGGTCCCTTCGACGCTGACTACATGGTTCTCTCAAGCCCTGCTCGGACACATATTGGACCTGACGGTGGAGACTGGATTCCAGTGATGGATCTCCTTATCCCCACCGCCTACGTGCTTGAGCCCGAGGATGCTCAGCAGGAGCCCCTCGTTCCACCCGTCGACCCCGTGATCCCTTAGCCTGCTCATGATCTGTATACACCTCCCGACACCTCTGTCCACACGTCTGTTAGTGTCGGGAGCACTTTAGCTGAGCCGTCCACCACCACCCCTGTGCCTCTTTCTGCCGAGCCCATTTCCGCTGCCAGCCCCGAGCGTCCCACTACCATTTTAGAGACCGATGAGTCCTCTTTCACCGTCGCAGTAGAGACCCTATCCCGATTGTTGTTCTCGACTCCTGGGAAGTCATCTTTTGTGCCCTTCACAGCCTCCCCAGCCGTCGACTTCTCAGTCTTAACTACCGCAGTCTTTTCTGAGAGTGTCGTGACATCTGTCCCCACGTCTGCGTCACTGACCTCTCACACTGCCTCGTTGTCTGTTTTCACTTCCACTACCGCTGCTGCTTCCACTTCGACCTTTCCTGCGTCCCACCCTCTCACAGAGGCTGGGCATCACTTAGTGAGCACAGCACCACTACCCCACTTCCCTGCTGGACCCGTGTAATGACTGCTTTTCTTGTATCTGGATTTATTATAATATAATATATGTTTTGGTGGATTTTCTCCTCTTGTGTGGTTTTCGTCTCCGTAGCTTTCATTTTCGATCGATTCGTCGTATTTTCTCGTTTCTTCCTTAGGATCGTCGATTTCGAAGTATGTCATTCGTGACGGACTTCACAATGGTCGTATCTTACTATTAGATCAAGCCTAGGAGTCTTATGAATCGATCCCGGGGCCCCGCGCTCCGTATCGGAACATTTTGTGCTCATTAGCCGGTATAAGAAGGGGCACCGACCGACTAGATGACGATCCAGTCGGTCGACAATCCTTCTTGGACCGACTAGTTGGCTTTCTAAATTTCTCAGGAGTTACTGTTTATCGTTAGTCGGTCTAAGAACGTTGGTTGACCGACTAGGTTGCAAACTAGTCGGTCGGCAATGCTTCTTTAACCGACTAACTCATCATCTAAATTTAGGATCAATACTGTTCACTCTTAGTCGGTCTAAGAACGTTCATCGACCAACTAGATGCTAAACTAGTCGGTCAGTATTTGTTCATAGACCGACTAATTCTAAATCCTATTTTCGTTCAGAAGTTACTGTTTGCTCTTAGTCGGTCTGCGTTGGTCGACCGACCGACTAGTTGCCAAACTAGTCGGTCAGTGGTTGCTCTTTGACCGACTAACCTGTGTTAAAACCCTAATTTCTGGGCAGCCGCCAGCCCATTCTATTTAAACCCATCCCAAACGTTTTCTTCTTCCTCCACTCGACCCAAAACCCTAAAATCTCCCCCATTGAGCCCCCATCTTCCTCCAAGCTTCATTCCTTCATTCCAAGCCCTAGAATCATCATCCAAACCCTCCATCCACTCTTTCCACCTCTCATCTTCCCCAAAATCTCCATCAAATCCCCAAATCCCCAAAAACCCTAGTTCTCCAAAACTTATCCAATCCTTTCCAGATCTGATCCTAGGGTTCTCCGGAGTGTTTCTTCCGCTTCCTCTCGGTAAGAAATCGATCCCTTGGTGTTTTTATAACCTATTGGTATTTTTATGAAACCCTAATAAAATTTCATGTTGTTTGATGACTGTTCCCCCATAACAGCGATTTCCCCGTAGATTGGCATCCATGTGACGAAGTGGTCGTCATCCCCGGTGCTAGGCAAGTGAAACTTGCCACTTAGGGTTTAGGCCATGTTTTTGGCCATTTGCTTGTTGTAGGCGTAAAAGAGGCTAGGCGACGAAATGATACTCGCCTAGGCGCAAATTTGGGGAACTAGCTTGACAACGAAGCTAGTTCCGACATATAGCATGTTGCACAATTACCATGTCATGTTTACTTTCCATTAACGGTACGCGAATTAATTGTCATGTCATTTCATTCTTTAAGTGCTTTTGTGATTGCGTAGCTTCTATGCTACGAATGCTTGTGTTCCTGGCTCGTGTTCCAGAAGCGGGCCATGTGTTGGTTGATAGCCAATGCCCGAATTACTTGTTTCCGGCTAGGTGCACCCCTACGCCAAATGTTTAAGAATGCGAGCTCATGTGCGGGGCAACCCCGGCTCACTTGCTTAGCTCATGTGCGGGGACCCTAGCTCCATTACGTGTGGGTATTGGGGGTAAGAGTTAAGCGGCCAATCAACTGGGAGTCTGCCTGATCAGCAACTGCAGTGGTAAGGCGTAAACTCTGGGTTTTGGGGTAGTTGTTAAGCGGCCAATCAGCGAATATGAAACCATTCAGCTGTAAGGCGTAAACTTCTACAAACAACGTGAATAGTGAATTGATTGAGATTGATAGTAGCTTGGCTACTCTTGTCTTGTCCCGATGATTGTTCTCTTGTACAAATTGTCTTGCCATGTCTTGATTGTGCACTCAAGTTATAACTGCCATGTCATGCATACTATAACTGCTAGGTTGCTAGTTGCCTTACTTTCAATTTCCTTGCCCAAGTCTTTAGACTTGCTGACATGTGCCCCTTTACTCTTTTGGGTGACACATGTTAGATCCTGAGCCTGAGTACCTTGTTGAGGACGAGGTGTTTGCTGACGCCGAGCCCGAGCTTGTGCTTGACGGGGAGTACGTGGACACTGGGGACCAGTCCTAGTGTCTTTGTTGTGTTTTACTCTTGTTTAGACAGTTGTTTTGTTATCGGTGCGTAGCACCTATACTTTGTTATGTTGTTGCTATTGTTGGCCTTGTTCTGGGCCTTTAGACTCTTTTCTTTTAGCCTGGTGGCTTTTCTGGATGTTGGACTTATTTTCATGTTGGACATTTCATGAGATGTGAGATTTTTATTTCAGTATCTCCTTGTATTATTATTGTTGTTCCGTTGTGGTTACAGGGACCTGTTTATGTTTTATTGACGCTTATCGGGTTTGGGGCTTCACAGCTCCACTCTCGTGCGGACCTTTTCACGTCTCGCCTCCATTTTAGGGAAGCGGGTCGTGACAGGTTTTGTTGGTGGCCCATGCAGGTCCTTCTGTAACTGCGATTTTTGAAATAGCGATAATAATATTAGAATGTCCAATAAACTAAGTTCGACGTCCGATGTCATAAGCTATGAGTCTAATCTGATTCGTTCTCTGTGTCATTAGATGGCAGGAAGGCGTTTCACCCGTGGTGGGGGCAGTGGTGCGCTCCCTCATGATGAGGAGCCTGAGCGGGAACCCACCAGCGGTGAGATGATGCGGATGATGCTCCAGATGATGCAAGTGCAGCAGGGCGTGCTTCTGCAAGTCCAGAATGCTCCACTTGCTCGAGCTGCCCGGGCTCTTCCGGATGCCCCTCGCTCTGAGCCAGGAGCGAAGCAATTTCGGGAGCTAGGTCCCGCATATTTTGATGGGTCTGAGGGTCCTCTGGCTGCCGATGAGTGGATTCAGAACATCGAGGACAATCTGAAGATGGCCAAGATCACCCCGGCTGGATGGGTTGATTTGGCGAAGAGGCAACTTAAGGATAATGCTCGGAATTGGTGGGATGCGGAAGAGAAGATGTTGGTGGAGCCGATAGCTTGGGCTACCTTCAAGGCCAGATTTGAGGGTGAGTTCTTTCCGAAAGCTGCCAGGGAGGAGATGCTGCAGCGTTTTATCGATTTGAAGCAAGGGAGCTCGTCGGTGGACATGTATCACCAAGAGTTCATGAGGCTGAGTCGGTTTGCACCAAAGATGGTGCAGGACGCTGAGGAGAGAGCTCAGAGGTTCCTGCAGGGACTTGCTTCGGAGCTCCAGAGTTTTGTGACATCTTCTGACCGGGAGTCTTATCAGAAGGTTCTAGTAGCAGCCAAGAGGCAGGAGCTGCTCGTGAACCAGAGGAGGGGGTCTGTTGTTGGTGCTGGGAAGAGGCCTGTGGAACAGGCGAGAGCTGTGGTTAGACCTGGATTCAGGCCTAATCAGTCTGCTCAGTTTAAGAGGCCAGGAGGGCCTATTCTGAAGTCTTTCCATTTCTGCGGCAAGCCTGGCCACGTCAAGGATCAGTTTCGGAAGTTTTTGGGCCAGCGTCTGGTTTATGGTGATGCTTCCCATGTCGCGAAGGATTGTCGGCATGCGAATCAGCTGCGAAGGGCACCTATTGCAGCACAACCGCTGCAACAGCGAGCGTCTGTTCCTGCTGGACGTGGAGCAGCTCTTGTTCCACAGGGACAGGCTTTTCGGCAGGCTGTTCCGCCGAGGAGGCAGGCTTTTCTGATGGCCGCTGCGGAGAGCGAGGCTGTGGATGAGGTTATCGCAGGTAATCCTCAATCTAGCTGTTACTCTCCTAGCTGGTTTTGATTGTTAGATTGTGTTGTTTGCTTGAACATGGTTGTTTGCTAGACTAGGGTTCGATTGTTAATTGGTTGTTAGGTGTGGTTTTGGTGTGCACATTTCCTGCACGAGTCCTCTTTGACTCTGGTGCATCGATGTGCATTATTTCTCGAAGCTTCGTGGAGAGGCATTCCTTGTCGACGTCCCCTCTTTCCAAGAGTTGGAATATCGTTACAGGGAATGGTGTGGTCTCGGTGCATCGTGGTTGCAATTCTTGCTCGTTGGTGGTCTGTGGACATGAGCTTTTCATTGATTTCATTGTCCACGACATCATCAACTATGATGCAGTTCTTGGGATGGACTGGCTTGCGAGCTTCTATGCTACGATTGACTGCAGGAGAAAGAAGGTGGTGTTCAAGATTCCCGGACATCCAGTATTTGAGTTCAGTCATGGTAGCAGTTCGCTTGGTCCTGTCAGATTTCGGGCCAGGCCGATGGAGGCTGTGGCTATGCAGATGGAGATGGAGTGGCCAGCTGTGGTGCGAGATTTTGGCGACGTCTTCCCCGAGGAGATGTCTGGTTTGCCACCTGATCGGGCTTTGGAATTTTCTATTGATCTTGTTCCAGGTGCACAGCCGATTTCGAAGGCACCGTATCGTATGGCACCTGCAGAATTGGAAGAGTTGCGGAAGCAGTTGGATGAGCTTTTGCAGAAGAGTTATATTAATCCTAGTGTGTCTCCGTGGGGAGCACCGGTGTTGCTGGTTAAGAAGAAGGATGGTTCGCGTCGCATGTGCGTGGACTATCGGGAGTTGAATGCGGTGACCATTAAGAATAAATACCCGTTGCCTCGCATCGATGATATTTTTGATCAGCTTGGAGGTTCGAGTGTGTTTTCTAAATTGGATCTGAGAAGTGGTTACCATCAGTTGAAGGTGAAGAGGGATGATGTTCCGAAGACAGCGTTCAGGACGAAGTATGGACACTATGAGTTTGTGGTTATGCCTTTCGGCGTAACTAACGCGCCCGCAGTTTTCATGAATCTGATGAACCTGATTTTCTACGACTTTTTGGATAAGTTTGTCGTTATCTTTATTGACGACATTCTGATCTATTCGAAGTCGGAGGAAGAGCATGCCTCGCACTTAAGGACGGTGTTGGAGATCTTGAGGAAGCATCGTTTGTATGCTAAGTTTTTGAAGTGCGAGTTCTGGCTGTATAGAGTTGCTTTTCTCGGGCATGTGGTGACTGGAGATGGTATTTCAGTGGATCCCGAGAAGATTCGGGCCATCAGGGAGTGGCATGTTCCGTCGTCTGCGTCTGAGATTCGGAGTTTCCTTGGACTTGCTGGTTATTATCGACGATTCATTAAGGACTTTTCTCGTATTGCTGAGCCGATGACCAGGTTGACGCGGAAGGATGTTGCTTTCGTTTGGTCGGGTGATTGTGAGAATGCTTTTGGTATTCTGAAGGAGAGGCTGACGACTGCCCCTATTCTTGTTGTGCCTGATCACAGAGGTGGATTTGAGATCTTTTGTGATGCTTCTGGCAAGGGTCTCGGTTGTGTGTTGCATCAGCACGGACATGTTGTGGCGTATGCGTCTCGTCAGCTTAAGGTTCATGAGAAGAATTACCCGACGCATGATTTGGAGTTGGCTGCCGTTGTGTTTGCTCTTAAGATTTGGAGGCACTTCTTGCTGAGTGAGAAAGTGAAGATTTTCACCGATCACAAAAGCTTGAAGTATATTTTCACTCAGAAGGAGCTCAACATGCGACATTGTCGATGGTTGGAGCTTATGGCAGATTATGAGATTGATTTGCAGTTTCACCCTGGCAAGGTGAATGTGGTTCCGGATGCTTTGAGTAGGCTTCCAGCGGTGATGATTTTGACCTCGCAGTGGAGATTGCAGCAGGATTTTTGCGAGTCTGGTGTGGAAATTGTTCTTCCTGGGGAGGCTTCTTCGTTGATGTACATGCAGGTACAGTCGACGATCGTGGATCGGATTAAGGCTGGCCAGGCTGAGGATCCGAAGCTGGTGAAGATTCGGGAGCATGTGGAAGCCGGTCTGCGGACTGACTTTTTGATTCATGAGGATGGCTCGCTGAGGTTCGGAGCCAGGTTGTGTGTGCCAGCTGGGGATATCAGAGAGGAGCTGATGGTGGAGGCACACAGTTCGCCGTATTCTGTGCATCCTGGTGGCACCAAGATGTACCAAGATCTTCGTCTGAATTATTGGTGGCATGGTATGAAGAGGAGTGTGGCTCGGAGTGTAGCCAAGTGCTTGGTTTGCCAGCAAGTGAAGGCGGAGCATCAGCGTACGGCCGGGTTGCTACAACCGCTTCCGATTCCGGAGTGGAAATGGCAACACATCACTATGGATTTCGTGACTGGACTACCTCGGAGTCCGAAGCAGAATGACGCGATTTGGGTGATCGTAGATCGATTGACCAAATCTGCGCACTTTATTCCGTTCCGAGTGGGACAGTCCACTGAGGCGCTAGCAAGGAGATATATGGAGGTAAAATTCTTTTACTCTCCGTTTTATTTCCTTTTTCCTAGTTTGGATAGTGATGTAACGTGAATCATGCAGGAGGTTGTGCGACTTCATGGAGTCCCCGTGAGTATCGTGTCTGACAGGGACATGAGGTTCACATCTCAGTTCTGGCAGAGTTTGCAGAAGAGCTTGGATACGCGTCTGAGTTTCAGCACGGCGTACCATCCGCAGACGGATGGCCAGTCCGAGAGGAAGATTCAGATTTTGGAAGACATGCTGAGGGCGTGCATGTTGGATTTCAAGGGTTCGTGGGAGGACCATCTGCATTTGGTGGAGTTCTCTTACAACAACAGCTTCCAGGCGAGTATTGGCATGGCGCCATTCGCCGCTCTTTATGGGAGGAAATGTCGATCGCCATTGAGTTGGGATGACGTTGGTGATCGGGAGTTGTTGGGACCTGAGATGATCGTGGAGGCCGTGGATATCGTCAGGAATATTCGGGAGAGGTTGAGGATTGCTCAGGACCGTTTTAAGCATTGGGTGGATGCTAAACGTCGTCCTTTGGAGTTTCAGCCGGGCGACCATGTGTTCTTGAAGATTTCCCCGAATCGTGGCGTGATTCGTTTTGGGAAGCGTGGGAAGTTGAGCCCGCGATACATTGGACCGTTTGACATTTTGGAGAGGGTTGGCGAGGTAGCTTATCGCTTGGCCTTGCCGCCATCTTTGGAAGGAGTTCACAATGTTTTCCATGTGTCGCAGCTTCGTCGATACATTAGCGATCCATCTCATGCTGTGTATTTTTCGGAGATTACCGTTCGCCCCGATATGACGTATGACCAGCATCCAGTGCAGATTCTGGACAGGCGTCAGAAATCACTTCGGAACAAGATTGTCAATCTTGTGAGGGTGATGTGGCGACACGGCTCACCTGGAGAGTCTACTTGGGAGAATGAGTATGAGATGCGAGAGCGTTTCCCACTTTTGTTTCCGGACTCGTGAGTATTCGGAAATTCCGAGGACGGAATTTTTCTTAAGTTGGGGAGGATATAACGACTGCTTTTCTTGTATCTGGATTTATTATAATATAATATATGTTTTGGTGGATTTTCTCCTCTTGTGTGGTTTTCGTCTCCGTAGCTTTCATTTTCGATCGATTCGTCGTATTTTCTCGTTTCTTCCTTAGGATCGTCGATTTCGAAGTATGTCATTCGTGACGGACTTCACAACGGTCGTATCTTACTATTAGATCAAGCCTAGGAGTCTTAGGAATCGATCCCGGGGCCCCGCGCTCCGTATCGGAACATTTTGTGCTCATTAGCCGGTATAAGAAGGGGCACCGACCGACTAGATGACGATCCAGTCGGTCGGCAATCCTTCTTGGACCAACTAGTTGGCTTTCTAAATTTCTCAGGAGTTACTGTTTATCGTTAGTCGGTCTAAGAATGTTGGTTGACCGACTAGGTTGCAAACTAGTCGGTCGGCAATGCTTCTTTAACCGACTAACTCATCATCTAAATTTTAGTATCAACACTGTTCACTCTTAGTCGGTCTAAGAACGTTCATCGACCGACTAGATGCTAAACTAGTCGGTCAGTATTTGTTCATGGACCAACTAATTCTAAATCCTATTTTCGTTCAAAAGTTACTGTTTGCTCTTAGTCGGTCTGCGTTGGTCGACCGACCGACTAGTTGCCAAACTAGTCGGTCAGTGGTTGCTCTTTGACCGACTAACCTGTGTTAAAACCCTAATTTCTGGGCAGCCGCCAGCCCATTCTATTTAAACCCATCCCAAACGTTTTCTTCTTCCTCCACTCGACCCAAAACCCTAAAATCTCCCCCATTGAGCCCCCATCTTCCTCCAAGCTTCATTCCTTCATTCCAAGCCCTAGAATCATCATCCAAACCCTCCATCCACTCTTTCCACCTCTCATCTTCCCCAAAATCTCCATCAAATCCCCAAATCCCCAAAAACCCTAGTTCTCCAAAACTTATCCAATCCTTTCCAGATCTGATCCTAGGGTTCTCCGGAGTGTTTCTTCCGCTTCCTCTCGGTAAGAAATCGATCCCTTGGTGTTTTTATAACCTATTGGTATTTTATGAAACCCTAATAAAATTTCATGTTGTTTGATGATTGTTCCCCCATAACAGCGATTTCCCCGTAGATTGGCATCCGTGTGACGAAGTGGTCGTCATCCCCGGTGCTAGGCAAGTGAAACTTGCCACTTAGGGTTTAGGCCATGTTTTTGGCCATTTGCTTGTTGTAGGCGTAAAAGAGGCTAGGCGACGAAATGATACTCGCCTAGGCGCAAATTTGGGGAACTAGCTTGACAACGAAGCTAGTTCCGACATATAGCATGTTGCATAATTACCATGTCATGTTTACTTTCCATTAACGGTACGCGAATTAATTGTCATGTCATTGCATTCTTTAAGTGCTTTTGTGATTGCGTAGCTTCTATGCTACGAATGCTTGTGTTCCTGGCTCGTGTTCCAGAAGCGGGCCATGTGTTGGTTGATAGCCAATGCCCGAATTGCTTGTTTCCGGCTAGGTGCACCCCTACGCCAAATGTTTAAGAATGCGAGCTCATGTGCGGGGCAACCCCGGCTCACTTGCTGAGCTCATGTGCGGGGACCCTGGCTCCATTACGTGTGGGTATTGGGGGTAAGAGTTAAGCGGCCAATCAACTGGGAGTCTGCCCGATCAGCAACTGCAGTGGTAAGGCGTAAACTCTGGGTTTTGGGGTAGTTGTTAAGCGGCCAATCAGCGAATGTGAAACCATTCAGCTGTAAGGCGTAAACTTCTACAAATAACGTGAATAGTGAATTGATTGAGATTGATAGTAGCTTGGCTACTCTTGTCTTGTCCCGATGATTGTTCTCTTGTACAAATTGTATTGCCATGTCTTGATTGTGCACTCAAGTTATAACTGCCATGTCATGCATACTATAACTGCTAGGTTGCTAGTTGCCTTACTTTCAGTTTCCTTGCCCAAGTCTTTAGACTTGCTGACATGTGCCCCTTTACTCTTTTGGGTGACACATGTTAGATCCTGAGCCTGAGTACCTTGTTGAGGACGAGGTGTTTGCTGACGCCGAGCCCGAGCTTGTGCTTGACGGGGAGCACGTGGACACTGGGGACCAGTCCTAGTGTCTTCGTTGTGTTTTACTCTTGTTTAGACAGTTGTTTTGTTATCGGTGTGTAGCACCTATACTTTGTTATGTTGTTGCGATTGTTGGCCTTGTTCTGGGCCTTTAGACTCTTTTCTTTTAGCCTGGTGGCTCTTCTGGATGTTGGACTTATTTTCATGTTGGACATTTCATGAGATGTGAGATTTTTATTTCAGTATCTCCTTGTATTATTATTGTTGTTCTGTTGTGGTTACAGGGACCTGTTTATGTTTTATTGACGCTTATCGGGTTTGGGGCTTCACAGCTCCACTCTCGTGCGGACCTTTTCACATCTCGCCTCCATTTTAGGGAAGCGGGTCGTGACAACTCGTCCTCTACACTGCACGCATGAGACAGCCCCGCACTTCACCAGTTAGACCTGTGCGTCCCTCTGCTCTACCACCCCCTGACACTCTAGTTCAGAGCATTCGTGCTCTTGAGGGGGCTGTTAGTGGACTTAGAGGGGATTTCAGGGCTCTCTCCGCCACAGTTAGTTCTGTGCAGACCCACGTCGCCATTCTTCTGAGTATTCAAGCTTGCCTGAACCAAATCCTGGTGCGTCTGCCTCCACCACTGACACCAACCCAGCAGCTACCACGCCCACCACCTCCACCACCACCTCCGCCATAGGACGGTGCTGGTCCACCACCACCAGCCTAGGCACACACTGGATGCCTTCTATATTTCTGCTGTTTTGCTGGCCGTTTTTGGAGCCTGATGATTTTTGATCCCCTCCTCCACACACTGTTTTGGTACCTTTTGTTCATTTCTGTTTATATCTCTTTTGGAGTGAGGGAGCTTATTTTTGGGGACACTGATATTCTGCACCATTTTGACCTCTGCATGCACCACCTGCATTAGCATATCATTTCCTTTTTCTTTTATTTTCATCATGCATGCATCCTCACCCACCCCCCCCCATTTCACGTCTCTCGGTGTGCCACACTTCGCACATTGAGGACACTGTGCACTTTAGCTTGGGGGAGTGAGTTCTCACGCTTTTGCTTTTTGTCATACTTTAATTTTTGCCTTTCTCACATTTTCCGCTTTTTGCACTCATTTTCACCCACTTTTTCGTTTTTTATCATGCATCAAGTTTTCTTACCTTTTTGAGTGTGCTGCATTTCGTAGTAGTTTCTATTTTCTTTTATCCTTATTTCTTTCATCTTTTGCTAGAGATGACTTTTCTGTGATGATGATGACATGGTGATTTGTCACGCCCCGCTTCCCAAAAATGTGGAGGCGAGACGTGAGAAGGTCCGCTCAGACGTGGAGCTGTGAAGCTGCAGTCTGATAAGCGTATAAAATTCAATTAGCATGTCCTTACAAAGCAATACGAAACAACAATAATAATAATGAAATGAGACACTAAGTAATTTATTAAATCTCAGAATATCCATAAAATAAATTACAATATCACAGAAAAGCCACCAGGCTCAAAAGGAAAAGCTAAGGCCCATACATGGCCAACAAAGTACAACATACAAGCAAAGGTGCCACGCGCCGACAACTAACAGCAAGCCTAAACAAAGGAAGAGAACACAAGCGGTCTCTAAGACTAGTCACCAATGACCACAAACTCCTCCTCAGCAACCACTTGCTCAGCGCCAGCAACACTACGTCCTCTGCAACGGCCTCTAGCTCGGGATCTAACATGTGTCACCCAAAAGAGTAAAGGGGCACATGTCAGCAAGTCTAACAAGACTTGAGCAAGGAAACAAAAGTGAAGGCAAACTAGCAACCTAGCAGTTATAGTATGATGCATAGCATGGCAAGTTTAGTATGTGAGTAACAAATAAGGTAAGGTGCAAGCAACAAGTAACAAGTATGGCATGGATAACAAGTTTTACAACTATAAACATGGACAAGTACAAGTCAAGTAAATCGCGTCAAGTAAATACGTCGTGCACAAGCAAGACATGGTGTAACAATAGTGCAAGAGAACAATTATCATGGCATGACAGGAGTAGCCAAGCTACTAACAATCTCAATCTTTTCACTAGTCACGTTTCAAGTTGTTTGTATATGTTTACGCCTTACAGCTGAACTGTTGACATTCACACTAATTGGCCGCTTAACACTACCCCAATCCCAGAGTTTACGCCTTACAACTGAAGTTGCTGATCGGGCAGACTCCCAGTTGAATGGCCGCTTAACCCTTACCCCTCCCACACGTAAACAAGCCAGGGTCCCTGCATACGATGCTCAGTAAATGAGCCAGGGTTGCCCCGCACAAGAGCTTGTTTTTAGGTTCACAATTTGGCGTAGGATTGTGCCCGCTAAAAGCAGGTGCCTAGCCGGAAACTAGTAGATCGGGCATTGGCTATCAACCAACACACATGGCCCGCTTCTGGAACACGAGCCAGGAAACACAAGTATTGTAGCGTGTGCTACGAATGCGACATTTCAACATGGATAGCATGGCATGGCAGGTAGTAAGGCGTACAGGCAAGGAATTAAACATGGCAGTTTAATATACATGAACAACAAGTTAAAAGGGTTGGACCTAGCTTCGTTGTCAAGTTAGATCAATTGAGGTGACGGATCTAATTTCGTTTTCAAACTAGATCAAATAGACGTCTAGGCAGCTATCATTTCACTGTCTAGTCTCTTTTACGCTACGGTACAAAAGTGGCCTAAAACATGGCCTAAAACCCTAGGAAGCAAGTTTCACTTGCCTAGCACCGAGGATGACGATCAACGAGGCACGTCACAAAATGGTAACCTACGGGGATGAGATCTCTGCCGTGGAAAAACAACATTAGAACAATATCTTTAACTTCCATTTTTATTAGGGTTTCACAAAAACACAAATGGGTCATGAGAATATTAAGAGATCGATTAATTACCGAATCGTTAGCGGAAGAACGATGCCGAGCAAGCACGGCGACAGAAGAAACAATCCGGGGAACCACGGTTCAGATCTGGAATGGATGGAGAAATCTGGAGAAAAGGGATTTTGTGGGGTTTTGGGAGTTTTTCCGACGGCTTAGAGGAGGTGGCCGGCCCAAATGGAGAGGGGGAGAGGCTCTTGAGGAAGGAGGAAGGGCTAGAGGAAGGTTGGGGAAGATCAGAGGTCAAGGGGAAGGGAAATGGCCAAGGGAAATGGAAGAGAGAAAGAGAAACGATCGGGTGTATTGATAGAGATGAACCGGCGGCCGCCCAAAAATTAGGGTTTCTGGGTGATTTAGTCGGTCAACGAAGGGTGGCTGACCGACTAGTTTGGGAACTAGTCGGTCGGTTGTTCAACTGTGACCGACAAAAACCAAACAGCGAAAGAAGGAAGAAATCTGGGAAGTGAATTAGTCGGTCTGTGAAGGCCCATCGACCGACTAGTTTGTAATCTAGTCGGTCGATGAGTGTTCATGGACCGACTAACGATAAACAGTAACTCGACTGTACAGAAGAACTCAGAATTAGTCGGTCTGAGTACAAAACTTAACCGACTAGTTTAACAACTAGTCGGTCGAAAGATGAACTTAGACCGACTAAACAGAAACTGTAACTTAGGTAAAATTAATCAAAGGAACTAGTCGGTCTGAGAGCAAGTTCTGACCGACTAGTTTCACATCTAGTCGGTCGGTGGTTGTTCTTAGACCGACTAAGAGTAAACAGTAACTCCTGAATAATTGATTCAATGAACTAGTCGGTTTGAGAAGAGTTCCTGACCGACTAGATTGGAATCTAGTCGGTTGGTCCCCCTTCTTGAACCAACTAAGGTGCACGAAAAGTGCCGAAATGAAGCGCGAAGCTTCGGGAAGATTCCTATAGCTTCTAAGATCACTCTAACTCTAAAATATGAGCGATTTGAAGTTCGTCATGAGCGACTTACTCCAAGATCAACGACTCTAAGGAAGAAGCTAGAAAATCACGACGAAGCGATTGAAATGAAAGCTACGGAGACGAAAACCACACATGAGGAGAAAATCCACCAAAACATATATATATAATATAGATAATCCAAATACATGAAAACCAGTCATTACATCCTCCCCAACTTAGAATAAAGTCCGTCCTCGGACTTTCTAACATATCTAGTCGCTCTGGTAACTACCCTCAATCAATATCACATTAACATTTCAACTCGATATATATATTCATTACAAGTGCTTATATATGCACTAGGTAGTCAAACATTAACACTACCAACATGTATACATATATATATTCACACACATCATACACTTATTCCAATCATAGTCAGTCAAAAGCATGCACGTATTTCCATCATATACACATATATACATACATCCCTTATATAGCTATCACTTATCTAGCACCAAACATTAGTCCATATACTCACAACCAATTAAATAGTTCACACCAGTAAATACCATCGTAACACTCTACGTTAGGTAGCTACCTATGAATAAGGCAATAAGAATACACTACTCCCTATATCTCCTAGTATACATCCAATACCAAACACGTCAACACATGTAATCACACCACACCATTCTAAACTCAAGTTATTATATTTAATATACTTCCACAATCATTATAATTTCACAATTTATAGTCATTCAACGCACACAGATACTTCACCATATTTTCACATCACATACGGTCCTATAACTATATTCACGACACGCCACACACACACACACCATGGTCACCAATACTTATAATTAGGCACATACTTACCCGTGCATGGTGCACACCCACACACGCTAACATTTCATTCATATTTACCAATATATACTCAGCCCACATACACACTTAGTTTTAGCTAGCACATATATATATTCACGCAAGCAAGCCCCCTAATAATTAACTATACCAAAAGACCAACACCTATAACTATATACTGGTTTAGTGACCCACAATCATGTGTGTAACACAACCGGACACAAACAATCCAAACATTATACATACATCATCCATCACTATACACCAACCACCTACAAATACACCAACGTACATAGAGTATACCCACTCAAGCTTGAGTGAGACTAAAAATCATAGCAGAATAATTCCATATACATAACACAGCATCCATACATATACCAATACTATCTAATGCATACACGTCTACCAACATAACCATATACATATCAAAATGTCAAACACCCTTAATATCTAATCAGGTAATATCACATATTTCAATCACTTCATATACCATGATATTATTACAAACATCAGCACACCTATAATTACAATACTCTCCCTAATAAATGATGTCATCGTATAGTCACATACATGTATCATATATTCATACCATATCCATCCATCTATAATTTGGTACATCAATACATTTACTTCATCCATTAGTTAATACGTGCAGTAGTCGGGTATACCTCATGGTATACACACATACGACATCTCATAAAACAAGTAATACCAATCAAACAATTATAATCCTACCATCATATGTATATCACACTTATACTCATGCAGCTAATACATAACTACCTACACACAATATACCAATACCAACACACATACAACTTCATATGCACCATGAAATTTAATAGTCTATGAGGACACATCAAATTACTCTAATGGGGCCCACCAAACTATATTAAGGTTGACACGGGCGTCGACAAGCTCTATTGGTTAAATAAAAAGGAAAGAAATTGAAATCAAAAGCGTAACGAATAGAATGATCGAAAAGCATGAGAACGGTCGTGTAATGATGTAATGATGCTCTTGTAGTGCCCTGGGAAGCTACTGCACATGTACTAGAGGGGGGGTGAATAGTACTTTTAAATAATAAGGAGTGTTATTCCTAATTATCGTGCAATTAACAAACAACGATGCGGAATAACTACAATCAAGAAATAATGCAAACGCAAACACAATGGTTTAATGGGTTCGGATCCACCCAAGTCTCCCCGACTTGTTCGTGGTGATCCTACGTCCCAACCACCCGGATCCCTTCCGGATACTTGAGTTAGAAACCCTAACTCAAGATTTCCAATATGACCACTTGCGAAAACCTCACAAGTGCAAACGACCAACAATCGATGACCGTGAATCCCACAACCCGGGATCACGCAAAAACTCTCACAACCGAGAGTATACAATTCAAATATAACTGAAATGAAATGCTTACCAACAAAATACCTATGCCTTGAGATTTCTTACCAAATTAGGGCAAAGAGGATTTTGATGGAGGAAGAGTCACCAAACCCTAGCTTCAAGAAGATGACCAGCAATGGAAGCCTAGGGATGAGATGGATGACCTAGAATCAAGCCCTTGGCTTGGAAGGCTCACAATCAATGAATCTCTCTTGAGGAATAAGAGTGAGGGAGAGATTCTTGAGAATGGGAGAGCTTGAAGATGAGAGTTGAAAGCTTCTCTTTTTGAATCAATAGAACTCTGGAAATAGCAGCCTTGGATCCTATGAAATAACCCCTTCAGGTATTTAAAGGATCAAGGGAAAAGAGAGAAAGAAACGTCGCTTTCAAAACTCCAACGGATCTAAATCTGAAGCAGACTAGTCGGTCTAAGAAGGATCACTGACCGACTAGTTCATCAACTAGTCGGTCGGTGATTCAACATGGACCGACTAACAGCTCGACAGCCAAAAGAGTGATTTCCAGGCAACATGAACTAGTCGGTCTAAGAAGACTTGCCAACCAACTAGTTTGCCAACTAGTCGGTCGGTGAGTGTTCTTTGACCGACTAAGAGTGAAATGCACGAAGCTAAATACAAGTTACACTAGTCGGTCTAAGAACAAATGATGACCGACTAGTTTCACAACTAGTCGGTCGATGAATGTTCTTGGACCGACTAACTGTAAACAGTAACTCAGGCTATACAGAGGCAAGCTCAACTAGTCGGTCTGAGAAGGATTCCTAACCGACTAGATCGTCATCTAGTCGGTCGGTGAACCTTCTTTGACCGACTAATTGATCGACATGGCTGAGCTGAAATGAGTTAGGACATCTAGTCGGTTCATGAAGAGTTGCCGACCGACTAGATCGTCATCTAGCCGGTTGGTGACTCTACTTGAACCAACTAAGATGCACTAAAAGCCGAGGGAAGAAGCGATAGGCTTCAGGAAAGTTTCTAATGGCTTCTAAGATAATCCTAGCTCTAAGATATAAGCGATATGAAGATAGACATGTAAGAATTACTCAAGGCTTAACATTCTATAAATCGAAGCTAAAAGACTATGAATAAAACCTTAAGGAACGGTCTTCGAATGCTTCGATCAAATCTTCATGACTTCCAAAAAGGTCCAAAAGCTTCAACGAAGCTTTAGGCATTGAATACGAGCTTTGAGAAGTCTTAAGATGTCGCTTTGAGTGTTCTCTTGAATTTGGCGATGATCTCCATAACTGCGCTCACAAATTGTTAGTTCATGATTTATTTATGTTTGCTCATCATCCAAAACCAAATACGGGGAGTCCAATACTCAACATTCTCCCCCTTTTTGGTGATGACAAACCAACATAAATAATAATCAATAATAATGTACTAAATGAAGTTTACTTACTCCCCTGCATTGATGACACATTAGTTCCATATGAAATAATAAACATATGCATCAATCAGGCGAGAAAATTAAAAACACAAATCCAGTTATCGAATTTGAAGTACATTTATATTTTACATTTATATTTTCTTAACTCCCCATGAATCTAACATATCAAATTAGATTCATGCTAAACTATCATTTAGCACATGCCGCCATTATTATATCTCTCCCCCTTTGGCATAATCCAAAAAGTGCGGGAGGAAGTCAAAGATAACAAATCATGGCCAAATAATACATGAATCACGGGAGTCGAAGAATACGACCTCGGTCCAATGACACCAAAGTAAAATACCAAAACATATTAAAGGTGTGCCAAAGAGACCTTAGTCGAAAAACGAAAAATGAAGTCATCAAAATACCAATTGTAAATTCACGTATTGATGAAAGGAATTTATTCTCCAATATCAACAATTATAGCTATTTTAGTGCATGGAAAACAATTCTATGTTTTCATACAACTAAAGCTATTGAATCAAAATAAATTGTCGAGCGACGAAATCAATATCAGAGACATACATAAAATGTGCACAAAGGAATGAACCATCAGAAGAGTGGTGCACATCATAGAATATCAAATGTCACAATATCGATCGAAAATGAACATAAAGTAAAAGCACATCAAAACTAAGTGAAGTGTGCGATGAGAAGTGACAAGGTGATAAAAGTAATACGAAAATCATCATAATAACTTTTAAAAACATGTCATGCCAAAAATAGATATGAATTTCAAAGCATTTATGGCATTCACAATTCTATCATGCTAGGAGAAACAAAATGATACCAATGTAAAGAAATAGATTCTAACCAAGCATGCATTCAACCCTCATGGATACCAAATGTAATATTATACTTACAACATTAAGCTCCCCCTACATTGGTGCATTACCTAAGCACCATCAACTCCGTTTGAATGAAAGTCTTCGCAAAACGAGGAGTTGGTAGGGTTGGTATCCCACGGTGGATTGAACCTAGAAAACTTCATTTTGGTATCCAAAAACCCTTTTGGATCCAATGGGTTAGACAACAAATTTGAAATACGAAATTAAAATAATTGTAACCCATGAGTTAATGTAGTCAAAATCAATTTTATAAACAAATGCCTTGGTACCCATAACATGATCATAAACTCATGGTACCAAGCATTGAAGAGTTAAAGGAACTAACCCTTCGGAAACCAAGTCCAAGAGGAACTTGACTTTCTAACATAATCATTATTCAAAATAACATCATTAATATAGGATTACACATAAACATTCATATCATGATTGCTAGTGTTCTTGGGACCCCAAATAGTGTAAATTTTGGGAATCCTCTTCCTAGTGGTTGCATGCACAAAAGGTTGATTTCTATGTGGTGCATGTGGCCTAGGAGCATGAGATCTAGCAATAGCATTATGATGAGCATGAGATCCATGATGTGGTGTAGCATACATACGTGGATAAGCATGAGGTGTGTATGCATGAGGATGATTATGAGAGTAGGCATTCACATGAGGATTAGATGTGTGAACATAAGCATTAGGATGTGCATGAGCATGATTACGTGCATGTGGGTGTCTCATATGAGTGTTCGCACGTGCTCGTGGGTGCGGAGCATAAAAATCATTATTAGCATGCACCGGTGGAGTAGGATGTGTGTTCCTACGTGGCATAGCATGAGAGTACAAAAATGCATGACCCCTCTTTGGAGGTCTACCCAAAGTGGGTTTCTTTCTAATCGGGGGTGTGTACGAAGTGGAAGCACTATTGGTAGGAGAACTACCAATGGGGTGTTTGCTCCCACTCGTCGAGGCATCGGATGTCGGCCTAACAAAGGTGGTAGGCGATTTGGATGAGTCTCCCATCTTATACCCCAAGCCAATGTGGTGTTTGGCCGGAAGTAAGTCATTTAGGATATTATCCAAATGGCCCTTACCTCTATTGAAATCATTGATACGGCCTAACGTGCACTCATACTTCTCTTTGAGAGAATGCATCGAAGCATCCAAAGTGGATACTTGCGATGTGAGTGCATAAACACGAGATTTGAGATTCTTATTCTCAAAACTCAAGGTTGAGTTTTGAGACGTCAAATCCGCCATCTTGTGTTCATCCGATTTCTCAAAATGAACATGCTCAAGTTGAGATTTGAGGTTCTTCACCTCATTTCTCAACAAGCCATTATGAGTAAGCAAACTTGCTTTCTCATTGGCGAGTGTCTCAACAATGGTGTCATTGTTGGTGATGGTAGACTTAGGAGAGGTTTGGAGGCTAACAAGTTCATCTTTGGTCTTATTATATTTATCTACTAATTTAGTAAATTTAGACCAAATTTCTTGGTTTGCTAACCTCATTTCATCAATAGTAGGTTCTCCACTTTCATCCTTGCTACCATCCTCGCTTTCATCCTTGCTATCATCGAAGGAGGACTTTCGATCTTTTGCCTCATTAGCCATGAAGCAAAGTTTTGCTTTCTCCACTCTTCCATCATCCGACTCTCCACTTGAGGAATCCTCTTCGGAGTCGGTGAATGTGCCAACAAGTACTTTCTTGTACTTTCTCGACTTGTCGTACTTCGATGCTTTCCCCTTCTCCTTGTGTTTGTAGAGAGGACAATCCGGTTTGATGTGTCCTGGCTTGTTGCATTTATAACACACGGGAGTAGAAGCATTAGTCGAACTAAATTTAGATTTATTCAAAGATATACCTTCTCAGAGGAATCGATCGAACTTCCTTGCCCTACGGGCAATGGATTCCATGTCCAATTCGTCTTCCGATTCTTCATCATCGGTAGATGGAGCGGCCTTGAAGGCAATCGCCTTTCTCTTTGGCTCATCTTGCTTCAAGTACGCTTTCATCTTTTCCTTCATTCGGATCTTATTATCCTTGCGTACCTCGTAAGACAACAAGGTACCCATTAGTTGTACGACGGTATATTTATTCATGTCATTACCTTCCTCGATGGCGAAGGTACGCTTTTCCCAACATGATGGAAGACCGTCGATAATCTTCGCGACTTTCTCCTTTTGGGAATAGACCTTCCCAAGAGCTTCCAAGTCGTTTGATATATCCACGAAGCGAGCGTAATATTCCTTCATGGTTTCGCCCTGCTCCATATGAAACAACTCAAATTCTTTATTAGCAACGACGAGTTTAGAATCTTTTACCGTACTCGATCCTTCGTGCAATATGAGGAGTTGGTTCCATATTTGATATGCACTCTTACATGTGCATATCTTGTTGAAGTCCTCAGGCTCCAATGCACAATTCAAGGCATTCATTGCCTTGGCATTGGCAATTTCCGCGGCGACCTCCGCGGGAGTCCACTTCGCGAAATCTTCTTCTGAAGGCTCGACATACTCCGTCATGGTGGCTCTCCATAGTGAAGCGCTCCGGAGGAAAATTTGCATCCGGCATTTCCAGTACCCATAGTTGGTACCGTTGAAGTGTGGAGGCCTGACTGAGGATAGTCCTTCCATAACTGAAGAAGCTCCATCGCGGTTCTTGAAGACGTTGTAGTCGTTGTTCGTAATAGCTTTGAACTTTGGCTATGTGTAGCTTTGAACCTTGGCTCTGATACCAATTGTAGTGCCCTGGGAAGCTACTGCACATGTACTAGAGGGGGGGTGAATAGTACTTTTAAATAATAAGGAGTGTTATTCCTAATTATCGTGCAATTAACAAACAACGATGCGGAATAACTACAATCAAGAAATAATGCAAACGCAAACACAATGGTTTAATGGGTTCGGATCCACCCAAGTCTCCCCGACTTGTTCGCGGTGATCCTACGTCCCAACCACCCGGATCCCTTCCGGATACTTGAGTTAGAAACCCTAACTCAAGATTTCCAATATGACCACTTGCGAAAACCTCACAAGTGCAAACGACCAACAATCGATGACCGTGAATCCCACAACCCGGGATCACGCAAAAACTCTCACAACCGAGAGTATACAATTCAAATATAACTGAAATGAAATGCTTACCAACAAAATACCTATGCCTTGAGATTTCTTACCAAATTAGGGCAAAGAGGATTTTGATGGAGGAAGAGTCACCAAACCCTAGCTTCAAGAAGATGACCGGCAATGGAAGCCTAGGGATAAGATGGATGACCTAGAATCAAGCCCTTGGCTTGGAAGGCTCACAATCAATGAATCTCTCTTGAGGAATAAGAGTGAGGGAGAGATTCTTGAGAATGGGAGAGCTTGAAGATGAGAGTTGAAAGCTTCTCTTTTTGAATCAATAGAACTCTGGAAATAGCAGCCTTGGATCCTATGAAATAACCCCTTCAGGTATTTAAAGGATCAAGGGAAAAGAGAGAAAGAAACGTCGCTTTCAAAACTCCAACGGATCTAAATCTGAAGCAGACTAGTCGGTCTAAGAAGGATCACTGACCGACTAGTTCATCAACTAGTCGGTCGGTGATTCAACATGGACCGACTAATAGCTCGACAGCCAAAAGAGTGATTTCCAGGCAACATGAACTAGTCGGTCTAAGAAGACTTACCAACCGACTAGTTTGCCAACTAGTCGGTCGGTGAGTGTTCTTTGACCGACTAAGAGTGAAATGCACGAAGCTAAATACAAGTTACACTAGTCGGTCTAAGAACAAATGCTGACCGACTAGTTTCACAACTAGTCGGTCGATGAATGTTCTTGGACCGACTAACTGTAAACAGTAACTCAGGCTGTACAGAGGCAAGCTCAACTAGTCGGTCTGAGAAGGATTCCTAACCGACTAGATCGTCATCTAGTCGGTCGGTGAACCTTCTTTGACCGACTAATTGATCGACATGGCTGAGCTGAAATGAGTTAGGACATCTAGTCGGTTCATGAAGAGTTGCCGACCGACTAGATCGTCATCTAGTCGGTTGGTGACTCTACTTGAACCAACTAAGATGCACTAAAAGCCGAGGGAAGAAGCGATAGGCTTCAGGAAAGTTTCTAATGGCTTCTAAGATAATCCTAGCTCTAAGATATGAGCGATATGAAGATAGACATGTAAGAATTACTCAAGGCTTAACATTCTATAAATCGAAGCTAAAAGACTATGAATAAAACCTTAAGGAACGGTCTTCGAAAGCTTCGATCAAATCTTCATGACTTCCAAAAAGGTCCAAAAGCTTCAACGAAGCTTTAGGCATTGAATACGAGCTTTGAGAAGTCTTAAGATGTCGCTTTGAGTGTTCTCTTGAATTTGGCGATGATCTCCATAACTGCGCTCACAAATTGTTAGTTTATGATTTATTTTTGTTTGCTCATCATCCAAAACCAAATACGGGGAGTCCAATACTCAACAGCTCTATTAGGATACATGGAAAATAATGTGTAAAAGATATAAGTTAAAACGAAGAGTACGAAACCGGTCGATAAAATGAGTCGTTCGAAACAAGTTCGAGTCGTATATACATAATAAGAAGAATGGTTTATTTAGCTCATATAAAGCTATCACGAGTAAAAGTAAATCATTCACATGAATATAAAGGACATGGGTTAGAAAAATATTATGCGGCAGTAGTTTAAAATTTTTGGAAAAGTTTCGAGATTCAAGGAATGAAATCAGATCAAATATAGTGTAGATGGTTTATGCTCATGCCAAATGTTTTTCCAAGTTTTAAAACTGAAGAGAAATTCCAAATAAACCGTATTGAAAATACTTTTTAGAGAATCCGGATTCGCCAGCAGAAACTGATTTATACACGGGTCTTAAAGCACGAGCACAACGAACATAGTACTGATATATAAAAATAATTGAAGTTCTATTCTAGAAATCATCTCTAGAAATATGTATGATGAATGGAAAGATAATAACATCTTAGTTGTGTGGAAGTAAGTGGGAGGATATATATAGAATTATTAAATTGGTAATAAATCTTTAAAACCGAATTATGGAGGTCTAAATCAGGAAATGGTTTCGAAAAGTAATTTTACGAAAATCTGAACTAGGGAAAACGTTGAGCATAAAATCGACTTGCTGAAAGCTGAAGTCCCATGTAACTTGAAAGGTACATAAGAAGTAAGCACGATACGGTATTCGAATAAGTTTAAATGGCATAAGTAAGAAAAGAAAATTATAATTCAGGTTAGGAAAAACAGAAGTATGGTTCAGAATAAAATTGGTATATGAAAAGGGGCAAGACCTTTATCTCGATATGAAAATCTAGGCTGGAAAATATTATAAACTAATAATCAAAAATCTCGACAAAAGTTTCAACATTTAGGAAAGAACAAATAAATTTAAGTCGCGAAAGAGTATGAAATCTAATATATATATTAAAATTTTGCGAAAAATTTTAAACTTAGCGAAAGAGGAACATCGAAAATACTTTTAGGGGAAACAAGGATTTGCCACAAGAACGGGTTGGTATAATGACTTTGAAGTACGGGTACGACAACTTATAATTAGTATATATTCATAAATTAATTGGAGTTCCATTTATCTTGAAAGAAGTATTTTAAAGTACGTATGGTAAATAGCTAGAATGAATTTCGCAATTTAGAAAAGGCGGTATGTCGAATTATCGAAATAGTACTAAAGTTTAAAATCAAGTGCGGACGATATATGTTAGAAAAATAGTTACAAGATAGTAATTTAAAATTACGACCAAATAGTCTTCAAAATCTAAGAATGACTTTTAGCTCAAACGGAAGTAATGGAAATATACTGAAAGAAGGTTTAAAACAAAATTTAAATCGAGTGGAAACTTTTAATAAGGAAAATTTGAAAACGACTTTGGAAGAATCAAGATTTGCAACGTAAAAGATTCGAAAGGTCAACGATAATAGTAAGGAGGGGATCTTGTGAATCGAGGGCAATGAATGTGGTTGTGTGAGGCATGCACCTAAATTACGATTCAAGAAAACTATGATGAAAACCCACGGTCAGTAACACAGAAGTGTAGTGACCAGGAAAAAATTGAACCAGAGAGTCCTAATCATCGGTTGACTAAAGGTCAAGAAAAACTTAACACTAAGGCTTCCTAATGGCTAGAATATATTAGAGGCCTCCGGGAAGGTTCTAAGAGAATCGAGATCATGTTATGTTGGGCCCAAAATCGATGAACCCAAGCGAACGGCTAAAGAAATCCTAGGAATCTATCATGGTCAGAGCTAGACAGGAACCACTAAGGTAACTCTTAAGACTATCATATCAATCACTAGCATGGAGTCTAACAAACAATCAGGGGCCTCTAACTAGCAAGCACAAACTTCTAACTAAGTCTCACTATAGTCCTGACCTAATGGATTTCCTATCAAGCTGGGACAGGTGCTCTAACACGTCTACCAGCCACCTAAGACATAGGAACGCTAAAAACCTAGACTCCGGGCTTATAATTTGGATGTTCTAATTCATTTAATGGACATTCTATAATTATTATCATTGTTCCGATAGTTCGCATTTGCAAACGGACCTGCATGGGCCACCAATAAAACCTGTCACGCTGTAACGGCCTGTTTCTGTATATACGTATTTGTCATGTATTCGACTAGTATGATGATTTATTAGATGTATTAATATATATGATTTCTATGATTATTATTATTATTCTCATAGCCCGAGAGCGCTACTTAGCGATCGCGTTAATATCTTATTTAATTTTCGGTCAACATTGATCGCAGGGATGAGATCATCCGATCGTCTTAATTATGCGAATTCTCCAAATCCAAATATCTTGACCATGTCAATTATCTAAATCAAATCTAATCCTGATTCAAACTGATCATAATCAAATATCAATCCACTGAATCATATTATCGATTTCTTAATCAACATATATCTTAACCTAATGATTGATCATATTGTCCGAACCAATCTCGACCCATTAGATCTTGATGCTGGTTTACTAACCAAAATCGTAATCGAATCAATCTAAGAATCTCAACCAAGTCGATTATCCAAATGATTCCTAACTAACGTAGTTAATGAATCCTAAACCACAGAATCTATCCAATATCCAAATCATATCCAATACTTCCTAACTAAATCATTTTTATCGAATCTTATATTCCATTACCATGACTAAATCGATTTTCTAGATCAAAACTCCATCCTAATGAATCTTATCTTAACAACCCAAATATCTAGAATAGATTAACTGATCAAATCCTACTTCATCGAATCCAATCTTAATTGGTTTTACTAAATCTGATCTTATCTTAATGAATCCATTTTGAACCCAACAAATCCGAACCAGTGATCTTATCATACCCCCCTCGATCTTCGTATCAAACCTTATCCGAATAAATTATCCCATCTAATTTTTATACCTTGATTAGAGGGGTTATCCAAAAATCTATTCCTAATATCTTAATGATATTATTTTCTTATATCAGATCCTAACAACTTCCTGATATCCTAATTATATTTCAAATGGGTTCCTCCTTAGTCTTAACATTTAAACCCTAGCCCCTAAGTCGTGCTGGCACCCCCTATGAATACTTCTATATTATATAAACCCTAAAGTTAAACCCTAAGGCCCTACTCATACAGCCGCCTACTTTTTCCTATAAAACAAACCCTAGCCAATATAAACCCTAGGCTTTATATTTTCTCCTCAACCCTAGTGCCTTCAGCAGCCGCCCCCCTTATGCTCATTTTTCCCACGCATGAGAGCTGCTCACGGCCCCGACTTCTTCTTCCCCACGAGACAAGCAGATCGCTCATCTCTTCTCCTTCTCCACGCCAACGCCAACAGCACCACACGATGATCACCCAACTCGCCCCCAAGCCTCGCAAACACCGACCACTCCTCCACCCGCTTCCGATGGCCACAACCCCGCAATCACCGAGCTCCGGCCAACAACCCACACCATCACCATTCTTTTCTCCCCATCAACATAGCTTCCGCCCTACCCCTCCTCCTCCTACATCCACGCCAACCCCCTCTCAGCCGGCCTCCCAACCCTCTCTCAGCCACGCCCAGGCCGCCATCCCCTGTTTCATGGGGAGAACAGATGATCCTCGCCCGAACGTCACGACCGCCCATAGTGGCTTTGACCGTCGCACCATCCGATCAGCTGCCTAAACCGCCACCTCCTCTGCCTCGAAGACCCGACAACCGTCCGACCTTTCGCCAACGACGTCATCACCCATCGCCTTCGACCCATCGCACCTGCACCGCCGCCGTCATCCACATCCGACAGCCTCCACGAACCACCCAGCGCCCAAGGCCCCGCCGCGAGCTCCCCCTACCTCCGACCATCACGCCACCCCTGCACCACTTTCAACAGCCCACAACCCAACCTCCGACGCCTTCCCTTGTTCCCCGACCATCGCCTCCTCCTCTCGCCTCACCGGGCCTCCCCCCGCTCCGATCAGCGCCCCTGCCAAAACCCAACTCCGGACACCCACCGCACACCTCGGCCTCCCTCCGCCTGTCCCGACCAACCAAGATTGTCGGCGCATCGTCACCGCTCCGGCACCACCAAGCGACCAAAGCCCCTCCCCTGTATCCGCCCCTTTCCCCTGTTCCGAACAGAGTAACCCAGCCCGCCGCTCTCGTTCCCACCGGCAGCCGCCCAAGGCCAGACCGCCTCCTCGGTAACCTCCTACTCCGCCCCTTCCTCGGCTTCGACCGCCCCACCGCCGCAACTGACCTAGCTGCAACCGCATCGCCGGAGAGCCGTGGTCGCCGCCGGATCAGATCCATCCGAGATCTCTCCGCGCCACCGCCATGCCGCCTGGAGATCGCGGATCCCCGCCTCCATCGCAACCCAGGCACGCCCTCCGATCTCCGACCTTTCGTCGAATTCGCCGCTGCCCCTTGCCGCCCTCTCAATTCTCCACTCTCAAGCTCTCCAGCAACGAAAGATAGGTAAGGGCTTTGGAATTATTTTTATAAGGTTAGTTTATTGATATTAGTTTTATAACATCAATAGTGTACTGATGCTGAGCATTGAGATGACAGTGGTTAAGTGCATAAGTCAGGATGTCCAGTTCTTGGAATAGGGGATGTTAGTATATATAAGTTACTTGGTGTGAGAGTTAAGTATATGTATATAAAATGTTAAGCTGTTAGTGACATGGTGTACAAGTTTGGTCTATCGCAGTTGGTTAAATAAGATGTTAGTAACTTAGTTGTAAGTGTTAACAGTACGTAATTGGTTCTATGACAGTGGCACCTTCATGTTAATAGTTTAGTAGACTATATAGGTATAGAAAATATGTTATAAACAGTATTTTCATAAATTAGATCTTATACTTATTTCCTTAAGCTTAATATCACATATCCATTGGCAGATATATCACACCCCTTGTTACTTCTGCCCGGACACGAGAATCGTCTATAACAGGCAAGTGCACTTTTTACATGTCTTGCTTTTAATTGATTGGACCTGTGACTTTCTGATATGCAAGTGCACAATTTCCTCGTTTTTAAAAACATCGTTACAATGAATTGTTAAACCAAAAATTGTTTTACACAATATTGTCTACTACTTAAGTGAATGGATATCAACGGAACGGATTTATGGAATACTCGAATTGTGAACTTGTAGATTCATGCGTCCAATAGGCGAAATAGTGAAATCGTGATGTCATGTGAGTTGACAAGCTCGTGCTTGTATTATGGATTAGGCTGGCTCGTGTTCCAGCAGAACACTTGGGTTGGGTAGTCTAGTGTAGTAGAGGCTGGAAAGCTGGATTACACTCTAGTGGTGAACTTGACCGACACCTGGCCGGGTCGGTGAGTATAGAGTCACGGGTAGCTTCCGTTGACTTGAGTGTGATGCTGGTCACCTCCCCCTCAGACACTGGGCTTGTCACTAGATTAGGTACAGATTGGCACTCTTATTTGTTTCAGCTACTATCGTGATTGTGTAAACTGTTGACTAAGTTCATGTCATGTTTTACTTTGTACATTGGTAACGTCGTACCTTTACTTGTGCATTCTAAAAGTCATGTATGTCACTTGTTACTTTATGCACTACACTTGCTATACCCATTGATGTACATACTACACCTGCCACGCTACTTGTTGTACACATCACTCTTGCCATGATAACTGCTGTACACACTACACCTGCCACGCTACTTATTGTACACATCACTCTTGCCATGATAACTGCTGTACACACTACACTTGTTATGCTACTTGCTGTACCCACTACACTTGCTATGTTATTTGTTGTACACACCACTCTCGTCATGATAATTGTTGTATACACCACACTCGCCATGCCACCATTTGTGCACCCTGTTTGACGTGCTCATACCTTTCTCATGCTGACATGTTTAACTATGTAAATTCTTTTCCGTCATTCATATTGCCATGGAATGTTTTGTAAAACCTTGCCGAGGGTCAAGTTTCTCTTTACCTTTCTAAATCTTACCGAGCGACCCTCGCTGACGTATATTTCCTTGTCTTGTGAAATATACGTCAGGTATTAGACAGGTTTGCTGAGGAGTTGCTTAGAGACTGAACAAGTTGACCAGGAGTACCTTGCCGTTATGTTCCATCGCTGAGAAGATGTGTGTCTTCGCATTATCTTTTTGTAATTGTTGTCTCTTTCAATATGTGTATGGGCTTTAGACCCTCCTTCCGCTTTTTCTACTTTCATTGTTGTAAATCTGTTTGAGACTTGAGATTGTAATAAATTAATTATCTGTGTTGTTTGAGTCGCATGCAAGAACCTGCAAGTGTTATCACAGACGTGTAATGTGCTTAAACCAAGGAGGAAGGAAAAAATATATATCTCCTTCTTGTTTTAAGCACATGCGGACCTTCGTCGCGGCCTCGCTCCCAAGTGTAATGGGAAGCGGGGCGTGACAGGTTTTAGTGGTGGCCCATGCAGGTCGTGCATATGCAAAACACTCTAAACAACTTAGATAAGATTACAATCTTGATCCTTAAGAACACTCTTCTTTGAACTCTATCCCAGCCTTGTTCTTTAGAAAATCCTAGTACGACTTAGATTTCGAATTATTAGTTGACCCAATAATCTCACCCTTGATTTTGTGGCCTTTTTCAACATTATATTCTTATGTCAATAGCTATAGGATACCTTGTAGTAGACCCATAATGATGTCCCCTAGTCACCCTTTCATTTTGGTCGTACACTTTTCCTTATTTTGATTCACTTATTTCCCATTGTGACATCTATGTCATCACCTTTCTCCTTCATGCTATCCATTTGAATCGACCATATCCTTGCCTATCTTAAAACTCATTTGATTCGGTAGGTCATTACACCTCCCGTTAGCTTTATTAAATTCCGAGGACGGAATTTTTTTGTAAGGTGTGTAGGATGTAACGGCCTGTTTCTGTATATACGTATTTGTCATGTATTCGACTAGTATGATGATTTATTAGTTGTATTAATATATATGATTTCTATGATTATTATTATTATTCTCATAGCCCGAGAGCGCGACTTAGCGATCGCGTTAATATCTTATTTAATTTTCGGTCAACATTGATCGCAGGGATGAGATCATCTGATCGTCTTAATTATGCGAATTCTCCAAATCCAAATATCTTGACCATGTCAATTATCTAAATCAAATCTAATCCTGATTCAAACTGATCATAATCAAATATCAATCCACTGAATCATATTATCGATTTCTTAATCAACATATATCTTAACCTAATGATTGATCATATTGTCCGAACCAATCTCGACCCATTAGATCTTGATGTTGGTTTACTAACCAAAATCGTAATCGAATCAATCTAAGAATCTCAACCAAGTCGATTATCCAAATCGATTCCTAACTAACGTAGTTAATGAATCCTAAACCACAGAATCTATCCAATATCCAAATCATATCCAATACTTCCTAACTAAATCATTTTTATCGAATCTTATATTCCATTACCATGACTAAATCGATTTTCTAGATCAAAACTCCATCCTAATGAATCTTATCTTAACAACCCAAATATGTAGAATAGATTAACTGATCAAATCCTACTTCATCGAATCCAATCTTAATTGGTTTTACTAAATCTGATCTTATCTTAATGAATCCAGTTTGAACCCAACAAATCCGAACCAGTGATCTTATCATACCCCCCTCGATCTTCGTATCAAACCTTATCCGAATAAATTATCCCATCTGATTTTTATACCTTGATTAGAGGGGTTATCCAAAAATCTATTCCTAATATCTTAATAATATTATTTTCTTATATCAGATCCTAACAACTTCCTGATATCCTAATTATATTTCAAATGGGTTCCTCCTTAGTCTTAACATTTAAACCCTAGCCCCTAAGTCGTGCTGGCACCCCCTATGAATACTTCTATATTATATAAACCCTAAAGTTAAACCCTAAGGCCCTACTCATACAGCAGCCTACTTTTTCCTATAAAACAAACCCTAGCCAATATAAACCCTAGGCTTTATATTTTCTCCTCAACCCTAGTGCCTTCAGCAGCCGCCCCCCTTATGCTCATTTTTCCCACGCATGAGAGCTGCTCACTGCCCCGACTTCTTCTTCCCCACGAGACAAGCAGATCGCTCATCTCTTCTCCTTCTCCACGCCAACGCCAACAGCACCACACGATGATCACCCAACTCGCCCCTAAGCCTCGCAAACACCGACCACTCCTCCACCCGCTTCCGACGACCACAACCCCGCAATCACCGAGCTCCGGCCAACAACCCACACCATCACCATTCTCTTCTCCCCATCAACATAGCTTCCGCCCTACCCCTCCTCCTCCTACATCCACGCCAACCCCCTCTCAGCCGGCCTCCCAACCCCCTCTCAGCCACGCCCAGGACGACATCCCCTGTTTCATGGGGAGAACAGATGATCCTCACCCGAACGTCACGACCGCCCACAGTGGCTTTGACCGTCGCACCATCCGATCAACTGCCCAAACCGCCACCTCCTCTGCCTTGAAGACCCGACAACCGTTCGACCTTTCACCACCGACGTCATCACCCATCGCCTTCGACCCATCGCACCTGCACCGCCGCCGTCTTCCACATCCGACAGCCTCCACGAACCACCCAGCGCCCAAGGCCCTGCCGCGAGCTCCCCTACCTCCGACCATCACGCCACCCCTGCACCACTTTCAGCAGCCCACAACCCAACCTCCGACGCCTTCCCTTGTTCCCCGACCATCGCCTCCTCATCTCGCCTCACCGGGCCTCCCCCCTCTCCGATCAGCGCCCCTCCCAAAACCCAACTCCGGACACCCACCACACACCTCGGCATCCCTCCGCCTGTCCCGACCAACCAAGATTGCCGGCGCATCGTCACCGCTCCGGCACCACCAAGCGGCCAAAGCCCCTCCCCTGTATCTGCCCCTTTCCCCTGTTCCGAACAGAGTAACCCAGCCCGCCGCTCTCGTTCCCACCGGCAGCCGCCCAAGGCCAGACCGCCTCCTCGGTAACCTCCTACTCCGCCCCTTCCTCGGCTTCGACCGCCCCACCGCCGCAACTGACCTAGCCGCAACCGCATCGCCGGAGAGCCGTGGTCGCCGCCGGATCAGATCCATCCGAGATCTCTCCACGCCACCGCCATGCCGCCTGGAGATCGCGGATCCCCGCCTCCATCGCAACCCAGGAACGCCCTCCGATCTCCGACCTTTCGTCGAATTCGCCGCCGCCCCTTGCCGCCCTCTCAATTCTCCCCTCTCAAGCTCTCCTGTAACGAAAGATAGGTAAGGGCTTTGGAATTATTTTTATAAGGTTAGTTTATTGATATTAGTTTTATAACATCAATAGTGTACTGATGCTGAGCATTGAGATGACAGTGGTTAAGTGCATAAGTCAGGATGTCCAGTTCTTGGAATAGGGGATGTTAGTATATATAAGTTACTTGGTGTGAGAGTTAAGTATATGTATATAAAATGTTAAGCTGTTAGTGACATGGTGTACAAGTTTGGTCTATCGCAGTTGGTTAAATAAGATGTTAGTAACTTAGTTGTAAGTGTTAACAGTACGTAATTGGTTCTATGACAGTGGCACCTTCATGTTAATAGTTTAGTAGACTATATAGGTATAGAAAATATGTTATAAACAGTATTTTCATAAATTAGATCTTATACTTATTTCCTTAAGCTTAATATCACATATCCATTGGCAGATATATCGCACCCCTTGTTACTTATGCCCGGACACCAGAATCGTCTATAACAGGCAAGTGCACTTTTTACATGTCTTGCTTTTAATTGATTGGACCTGTGACTTTCTGATATGCAAGTGCACAATTTCCTCGTTTTTAAAAACATCGTTACAATGAATTGTTAAACCAAAAATTGTTTTGCACAATATTGTCTACTACTTAAGTGAATGGATATCAACGGAACGGATTTATGGAATACTCGAATTGTGAACTTGTAGATTCATGCGTCCAAGCGGCGAAATAGTGTAATCGTGATGTCATGTGAGTTGACAAGCTCGTGCTTGTATTATGGATTAGGCTGGCTCGTGTTCCAGCAGAACACTTGGGTGGGGTAGTCTAGTGTAGTAGAGGCTGGAAAGCTGGATTACACTCTAGTGGTGAACTTGACCGACACCTGGCCGGGTCGGTGAGTATAGAGTCACGGGTAGCTCCCGTTGACTTGAGTGTGATGCTGGTCACCTCCCCCTCAGACACTGGGCTTGTCACTAGATTAGGTACAGATTGGCACTCTTGTTTGTTTCAGCTACTATCGTGATTGTGTAAACTGTTGACTAAGTTCATGTCATGTTTTACTTTGTACATTGCTAATGTCGTACCTTTACTTGTGCATTCTAAAAGCCATGTACTTGTTACTTTATGCACTACACTTGCTATACCCATTGCTGTACATACTACACCTGCCACGCTACTTGTTGTACACATCACTCTTGCCATGATAACTGTTGTACACACTACACCTGCTACGCTACTTGTTGTACACATCACTCTTGCCATGATAACTGTTGTACACACTACACTTGTTATGCTACTTGCTGTACCCACTACACTTGCTATGTTATTTGTTGTACACACCACTCTCGTCATGATAATTGTTGTATACACCACACTCGCCATGCCACCATTTGTGCACCCTGTTTGACGTGCTCATACCTTTCTCATGCTGACATGTTTAACTATGTAAATTCTTTTTCGTCATTCATATTGCCATGGAATGTTTTGTAAAACCTTGCCGAGGGTCAAGTTTCTCTTTACCATTCTAAATCTTGCCGAGCGACCCTCGTTGACGTATATTTCCTTGTCTTGTTAAATATACTTCAGGTATTAGACAGGTTTGCTGAGGAGTTGCTTAGAGACTGAACAAGTTGACCAGGAGTATCTTGCCGTTATGTTCCGTCGCTGAGAAGCTTTGTGTCTTCGCATTATCTTTTTGTAATTGTTGTCTCTTTCAATATTTGTATGGGCTTTAGACCCTCCTTCCGCTTTTTCTACTTTCATTGTTGTAAATCTGTTTGAGACTTGAGATTGTAATAAATTAATTATCTGTGTTGTTTGAGTCGCATGCAAGAACCTGCAAGTGTTATCACAGACGCGTAATGTGCTTAAACCAAGGAGGAAGGAAAAAAATATCTCCTTCTTGTTTTAAGCACATGCGAACCTTCGTTGCGGCCTCGCTCCCAAGTGTAATGGGAAGCGGGGCGTGACACACGCCCCGCTTCCCAAAAATGTGGAGGCGAGACGTGAGAAGGTCCGCTCAGACGTGGAGGTGTGAAGCTGCAGTCTGATAAGCGTATAAAATTCAATTGGTAGGTCCTTGCAATGCAATACGAAACAACGATAATAATAATGAAATGAGACAATAAGCAATTTATTAAATCTCAGAATATCCATAAAATAAATTACAATATCACAGAAAAGCCACCAGGCTCAAAAGGAAAAGCTAAGGCCCATACATGGCCAACAAAGTACAACATACAAGCAAAGGTGCCACCCGCCGACAACTAACAGCAAGCCTAAACAAAGGAAGAGAACACAAGCGGTCTCTAAGACTAGTCACCAATGACCACAAACTCCTCCTCGGCAACCACTGGCTCAGCGCCAGCAACACTACATCCTCTGCAACGGTCTCTAGCTCGGGATCTAACATGTGTCACCCAAAAGAGTAAAGGGGCACATGTCAGCAAGTATAACAAGACTTGAGCAAGGAAATAAAAGTGGAGGCAAACTAGCAACCTAGCAGTTATAGTATGATGCATAGCATGGCAAGTTTAGTATGTGAGTAACAAATAAGGTAAGGTGCAAGCAACAAGTAACAAGTATAGCATGGATAACAAGTTTTACAAGTATAAACACGGACAAGTACAAGTCAAGTAAATCGCGTCAAGTAAACACGTCGTGCACAAGTAAGACATGGTGTAACAATAGTGCAAGAGAACAATTATCATGGCATGACAGAAGTATCCAAGCTACTAACAATCTCAATCTTTTCACTAGTAACGTTTCAAGTTGTTTGTAGATGTTTACGCCTTACAGCTGAACTGTTGACATTCACACTGATTGGCCGCTTAACACTACCCCAATCCCAGAGTTTACGCCTTACAACTGAAGTTGCTGATTGGGCAGACTCCCAGTTGAATGGCCGCTTAACCCTTACCCCTCCCACACGTAAACAAGCCAGGGTCCTTGCACACGATGCTCAGTAAATGAGCCAGGGTTGCCCCGCATAAGAGCTTGTTTTTAGGTTCACAATTTGGCGTAGGATTGTTCCTGCTAAAAGCAGGTGCCTAGCCGAAAACTAGTAGATCGGGCATTGGCTATCAACCAACACACATGGCCCGCTTCTGGAACACGAGCCAGGAAACACAAGTATTGTAGCGTGTGCTACGAATGCGACATTCAACATGGATAGCATGGCATGGCAGGTAGTAAGGCGTACAGTCAAGGAATTAAACATGGCAGTTTAATATACATGAACAACAAGTTAAAAGGGTTGGACCTAGCTTCGTTGTCAAGCTAGATCAATTGAGGTGACGGATCTAGTTTCGTTGTCAAACTAGATCAAATAGACGTCTAGGCAGCTATCATTTCACTGTCTAGTCTCTTTTACGCTACGGTACAAAAGTGGCCTAAAACATGGCCTAAAACCCTAGGAAGCAAGTTTCACTTGCCTAGCACCGAGGATGACGATCAACGAGGCACGTCACAAAATGGTAACCTACGGGGATGAGATCTCTGCCATGGCAAAACAACATTAGAACAATATTTCTAACTTCCATTTTTATTAGGGTTTCACAAAAACACAAATGGGTCATGAGAATATTAAGAGATCGATTAATTACCGAATCGTTAGCGGAAGAACGATGCCGAGCAAGCACGGCGATGGAAGAAACAATCCGGGGAACCACGGTTCAGATCTGGAATGGATGGAGAAATCTGGAGAAAAGGGATTTTGTGGGGTTTTGCCGACGGCCTAGAGGAGGTGGCCGGCCCAAATGGAGAGGGGGAGAGGCTCTTGAGGAAGGAGGAAGGGCTAGAGGAAGGTTGGGGAAGATCAGAGGCCTAGGGGAAGGGAAATGGCCAAGGGAAATGAAAGAGAGAAAGAGAAACGATCGGGTGTATTTATAGAGATGAACCGGCGGCCGCCCAAAAATTAGGGTTTCTGTGTGATTTAGTCGATCAACGAAGGGTGGCTGACCGACTAGTTTGGGAACTAGTCGGTCGGTTGTTCAACTGTGACCGACTAAAACCAAACAGCGAAAGAAGGAAGAAATCTGGGAAGTGAATTAGTCGGTCTGTGAAGGCCCATCGACCGACTAGTTTGTAATCTAGTCGGTCGATGAGTGTTCATGGACCGACTAACGATAAACAGTAACTCGACTGTACAGAAGAACTCAGAATTAGTCGTTCTGAGTACAAAACTTAACCGACTAGTTTAACAACTAGTCGGTCGAAAGATGAACTTAGACCGACTAAACAGAAACTGTAACTTAGGTAAAATTAATCAAAGGAACTAGTCGGTCTGAGAGCAAGTTCTGACCGACTAGTTTCACATCTAGTCGGTCGGTGGTTGTTCTTAGACCGACTAAAAGTAAACAGTAACTCCTGAATAATTGATTCAATGAACTAGTCGGTTTGAGAAGAGTTCCTGACCGACTAGATTGGAATCTAGTCGGTTGGTCCCCCTTCTTGAACCAACTAAGGTGCACGAAAAGTGCCGAAATGAAGCGCGAAGCTTCGGGAAGATTCCTATAGCTTCTAAGATCACTCTAACTCTAAAATATGAGAGATTTGAAGTTCGTCATGAGCAACTTACTCCAAGATCAACGACTCTAAGTAAGAAGCTAGAAAATCACGACGAAGCGATTGAAATGAAAGCTATGGAGACGAAAACCGCACATGAAGAGAAAATCCACCAAAACATATATATATAATATAGATAATCCAAATACATGAAAACCAGTCGTTACATGATTAGCTTATCTCTGTATGCATGCTATTTTGTCACGCCGTAGTTTTTATTTTAGATATCATATGCTTTGTCATGCTATGCATTTGAGATAGTAACCCACCTTTTCGTATATGAATATGGATGAAATTCTGTTATTTGCTGAAGTCTGATAATTCATATGTATGCTTTTCGTAGAAAACACACCAAGCTTCATGCATTGATTGCTTATGTCTGGAGTACTTCTTTCCTTTCTTATATCACTTCTTATTGCATGAAAAATGTACGCCTCACTTTCAAGTTGAATGATTGAATGTTAGGTTAATATAACTGGACTAGTTTACTTTCTGAGATTAAACTGAGTAGATTACATTACTCTGCTGAAAGTTGTTGTGCACGTCTTATAGAGTGAACCGAGTGTTACATTTATTTCTTTCTCCACCGATCTTGAGCATTAATTCTCAATTTAAATTCATTGGTGAATCTCCCTTTAGCGGATCCTATATTGGCAATTCCCCCGCTTTATAAGTTCATGCTCCACTACCCCCAAAATCAAAAAAACATATGTATATCTTTCTATCTTTTGATTTGGGATCAAAGTTGTATATATAAATAAATAAATAAAAACAAAAAAAACAAGAAAATGAGAAAAAGAAAAAAAGAGAGAAAAGAAGTTTACACATGATCCCATCTCATATTCTTTCTTTCTTCTTCCCTCTTTTGTTTTTGTTCTATCATGGAGCTTCAAAATGGGGAATATGTTTATAGATTTATCTTATGCCGCCACGCTTATATATAAGCTTGGGGGAGAGGAACCAATGATGTGTGAGAGAGTGACAACCCGACAGTGCATGACAACCTAAGCTAGGTAAATTTCTATACTTGGTGAGATCACTAAAAGTTTTACAAAATCCAGGAATTGACACTTAGCATACATTTCATGAAAACCACACTTTTTTATTCTTATTGCTCAATATTGTGTGATATCTCTTATACTCCAGATAGAAAGAATTCAATTGAAAGTGTGTGGTCTATGATTATGTATACCGCTTTAGATGCTTCAGACGATGTTAATTCTAGAATGATTCCGTATCTCATATTATTTTGCTACTCTCGGGTTTTCTATTTTGAATGCATCCATATACTATGGTATCGAGATAAAAATCTTTGGCGTAAGTTTTACATTCGACGTGTGCTACATGAGTAAGAAAACCCCACATCCAGAGAAAATGATCTAGCACCTCTCTCTTTGCTTGCTTTCTTTATTTTCTATCTCTTCCATCTTTTGTTTTTTATTATTTTTTCCATCGGGCTCGCCTTTTACTTATCTTCCTCGAGGACAAGCAAGAGGTAAGCTTGGGGGATTTTGATCACTCCATATTTTACACCTTTTTTCTGCATGTTTGCACGCCATTTTGATCGCTCATATCGTGTTTTTCACGATTATTTGACAATATTGCGATGCTTTTCACTAGTTCTTGTTTTTGTCGTATTTCAGGAAATATGGAGCGATTCGGAGCGATTTTGAGATCAAGTGATTCGCAAGCGCTAAGGAGTGTCACCCGCGGCTCATTTGAGGGCCATTCAGTGATGGAAGATGAGTGGAAGAGGAAGGAACTTCGTAGGAGCAACGAGGACGAGAAACGGAGAAGATTGGGCTTTTACAGCATGCCACTCGGCCGAGTGGAGCACTCGGCCGAACAAGAAGCCCCACTCGGCCGACCGGAATGGATACGCACACAGAGCTAATTTCAGCGTATACTCGGCCGAATGAGAAATCTCACTCGCCCAAGTGGTACAGAGAAATTGTCCAGAAAAAGGCCGAAGTTACTGTATTTTTCGAAGATCTTGTCGAAAGTCACTCGGCCAAACGATAAAGCCACTCGGCCGAACGGATAAATATACTCGGCCGAGTCACCTCCGAAGACAGACCCTGAGACCCCCCTGACTTACTGTTTTCTTATAGGGTCTGTCACTCGGCTGAGTGACAATGGCACTCGGCCGAGTGAGCCGCTCTGCCTGCTGCGTAAGTTGCGATTTCTGAGCTGCGCAGGGGCAGTTTGGTCACGATTTTCTGGGCGATTTTCGAGGGTATTTAAACCCAGTTTTTGCCCTAGTTAAGAGAGATTTTGGCAGCCTTTTTGAGAACTTTTCAGAACTTTTTAGATTAATTAGATTTAGGCTTTCTTTTTGGAGATTTAAAGGCTACTCTATTTGCAATGAATTCTCTTGATATTATTATTGATTTTTCTGAGAATTTCGTGATGAATAGTGAATAGTGCCATCGTCTTAGGGCATAGGGATGAACCCTATGGACCATATGTATTAATTGTGATGAATTTGTGAAATTGTTGCTAGAATTGATTAGTGTTAGGTTGGGATTGATAATTACGAATAGCTAGGGATTCATATCGATTGGGATTTGCAATAGATTGGGTCCCAATTGATAGGAAGGCCTAGATATTCGATTTAGATTGACAATTGGATCTCTCTAGACTTGGTTTACAAGAGATTGGGCCAAAGCTAGGATTTTCAATTGTGAATCTATACCCATATCCGTTTGCAAGAGATTGGACAAATAGGAACTATCGCAACCTAGGTCGTAGCTCGAGTTTGCACGAGAGTGGGCTCGAGACACGATTTAGTGATGATGTCATTCTTCACGCTAGTGGCTTAGGCTAGGGTTTGCAAGAGATTGGGCCATATCCTAGGTTTGCTATAGACCGGCAATAGCGCGAGAGCATGAGTTTGGTTCTACATTTAGTTGCGACTAGTTCACCCACATTTAAGTTTATCAATGATGAAACTTATGAATCAAAATGATGAGAGACGGTCCGTAGCAGGGATTCCCTATCCCTAGACGTTTTATTAATTTGATATTTCCTCTTAACATTCTCATGATTGTGATTTTTCACCCCAAACGATTCTCGATCTTCTTGATAGCTAGGTGATTGGAAGGAGACACTGTCATTTGTCCTCCCTGAGTTCGATACCCGCTCGCCGCTACACCGTGCGCTTGCGGTAAGACTGTAGCATCGTACGTCCCGGTTATGTGTACTCCCGGGGTTACGATCAACTGTAAACGGATACGCTTACACCGGTGTTGGATGGAGATATCATTATGTGAATATCTGTGTGTGTTGGTATTGTTGAGACTCTATGTGATGACGTGTATGTGTATGCATACTGGGAATGTGGTTGTGTAAATTGATATAGTGAGATATGTATATATAAGTATAGATACTATTGGAGGTGTATCATAAGTTGTGTGTGAAATATATTGGCTTACTAATGGTGTGTATAGATATACATGAGTAGGTATGCCAAGTTATACAATATTGGTGTGTACTTATATATTATGTGATGATATGTGAGTGTAACATGTGAATGAGATTTATATATGGATATTCTTGTGTGTACAAGTGTGTGTGTGTGTGTGTGTAGATATTGTACTGATATAATTCTTGTGCTATTATTTATACATAGTGTTGTGTGTGTATATATATACTGTATTGAATATATGTTATGCTGACGGCTTGTATGTAAGTATATTTGTACCGTGTATAGGTGGATAAATATAGACTTCCGTGAGTAAATATTGGATATGAATACATATGGATGTATACTTGAATTATACTCTGATGTATCTAGGTATACCCATAGGTATGTGTATGTAAGTATGCTATCTTTGTGACTTCTGAGTAGGGTGTGTTTAAATATCATGTGAACATGTATGTATGTAGATATACTAGTCATAACCCGTGCCCGCGGGCACGGTTCATTTAAGATTTTCCCTTGCGCAATCTTTGTTCCTCGAAATTTTTTTTCAAAGCCAAAATTTAAAAGAAAAACAAATTAACTTACAATACTTAGTGGCACAGGTGCCTTCGGCGTGGGTGCCTTCGGCGCAGAACAACAAATTCGACGTAAAACAACAATTTCGACGCGGGCGGGTGCCTTAGGCGCAGAACAACAAATCAGCGTAAAAATATTTAGCGGGCGCCTTCGGCGCGGGCTTCATATACATATAACCCGTGCCCGTGGGGACACTGTTCATTTAAAAATCTTAGACCCACTAATTTTAAACAAATATCAATAATTATTAGTTTCCCCTGAAATATCAGCAGATGAGATCGAAATTTTACATGGTTTTTCAACGCGGATCAATGAGTTGGCAGCATCTCCCGCGTTCATTCTCCCACAGCTCGCGTTCATTCCCAAGATGAGATTGTGTGTGTGTGCACAACATTTTTTTCATAACTAATATTAAAAGGCTATTCCTAATTTCAATGTTTTTGTGTATTCCCAACAAATTTCTCTTCAACCCAAAAATTTCCCTCCAAAACTTGATGTGGCATTGCCACATAGGACAAATTCAAAATCTGCCCTCAATTGTAATATAGATAGTCATAACCCGTGCCCGTGGGCACGGTGCATTTAAGATTTTTTTCCGCGAAAACTTTGTCCCCCAAAAAATATTTCTACAGCCAAAATTTAAAAGAACAAATTAGCGTAAAAAAATTTAGAGGCACGACCGCCTTCGGCAAGAAACAATAAATTCGGTGCTCCTTCGGCGCAGAACAACAAATTAGCGTATAAAAATTTAGCGGGCGCCTTCGACGCGGGCGCCTTCGGCGCGGGCGCCTTCGGCGCGGGCGCCTTCGGCGCGGGCGCCTTCGGCGCGGATAGGTTGGTTAGACCTCTGCTTGACGCCCAAAAAACTCAGCCCGCCTATTTGAACGCACATTCCCTGTATTTTTTTTTGGGTTTCAATTTTTTTGGGGTCAGCCGAAATAAGCTCAGCCGATATAAAGTTCTCTTTTGCATACTTGTAATTTAAGTTGCATATTTTTTGGGTTTCATTTTGTGTGTGTGTTTTTTGGGTCTCATTTTTTTGGTCATTTTTGAATGAAGAGTATTAAATGCTGATGGTGCCAATTTCAAAAAGAAAAGCTTTTGTATTCTCCCAACAAATTTTCCCCCAACCCAAAAAATTTTCCCCCCAAAACTTGATGTGACATTGCCACATAGGACAAAGTTCAAAAACAGCTCTCAATTATAATATAGATAAATACAAGGAGTGTGTGATTACATATAAAGGTGTATGTATTTAGAGATATCTATATGTATCCATGAAATAGTATATGACTTTGATCATATTCTTATGTGAATCTTTATGTAAGTACATATGTGTTGAGTGAATAAGTGTATAAATATTGGTGTGTATATTAATGCCTTGGGTGTATCTATACATATTTCTACTTATTGCTATGTACGACATTGATACATGTGCCCATGTGTATAGGTGTACTAGTATGCGTGCACATATTAGTCTGTGTATATATGTGAGTGTTCTCATGCAATATAGATATATTTGTGAGTATCTGGATGAATGTGGAATGTATAGTACTATGTAGGTGTTGTGATGATTTGTCTGTATGTATACCTATATTCTTGGATAAGAATGTGTATATATATGTGTATAATCTACGATAGTGTGCATGTATACATGATTGTATAGTATATACATATAGCGTCGTTTGTATTTCTAGGGTAGGGAAACCCTTAGACTATTCAATCTCCGATCAGACCTTTAGCATAGAAAGTCCGAGGGCGGACTTTATTTTTAAGGTGGGTAGAATGTAATGACCCCAATTTTAATGTACGCGTATTTATACGTATTTTGGCGTAAATGCGTATGTATTATTTTGGGCAGTATGCTTGTATTTTTACTTTAATTATTTGATGTGGAAATTATTTTAAAAGATTTTAAACTCATCTTTTGAATTTAGTAAATAGGAGTATTTGGATGAATACTTGTATTTAAGGTGGATATGGTATTTCAACATGTATTTTTATTTTTGCAAAACACAAATTCCAAAATTGTTTTACCATGACACCTTAGCTTATTAGGTGTCATCTTGCTAATTAAGAAGGAGACACATGGCTTAGGCTTTGACTAAATGAAAGGATGAGAGGGTTGTAGGGAGACCTAAAATCTAGGCAAGGAAAAATCAAAAAACAAAAAAAAAATCCCACATTCTCTCACTCTTCCTCTCCTTCCCAATTCTGGCCAAAATTTTGCTCCCCCTCTTTCTCTCCTTTGCTTCATTTTTCCTCCATCAAAACACACTTCCAAGTACCTCTTTTCCCTCATCATTTCACCACCAAAAATTCCCTTCAAAAACTCTCTAAAATCCATCTTTAGAAGCCAATTTGGAGCTTGAAGATAGGAGATTAAAGAAGGAAGCTAGGAGTTCAATTCATCAAGGAAATAAGAAGGGCCAAAGAAAATTTTGGAGGACTTTTGGAGGTAGAAATTCCAATCACTTATATTAGGATTTAGTTTTAGGAATAGGAATTTCATTTATGTTAATATGTTATGTGAAATTAGCTAGATGAACAACATGCTGAAATTTACACAAAATTGGCTGAAACTTTGGTAGCTTGCTGCACTTAATTGGCTACATGGAAATGCATGAAAAAAGTATATGTTGCTCATATTGAAGTCCTTAATAACTTTCATGTTTACAAGTTTTGCAAATTCGAACTGAAAACTAGGGTAAAAATTCAGTTTCTGAAACTTGTCTGTTTTTAAACAGTATAAACACCCTTCAGTAAAATGAGTAGAAAAACCTGCACACTTAATAAAACGTAATGATCTTGGTGCCGTTAGAAAGCTGGCTTCAAGATCTTCACCATACTTTTTTCAAATTTTTACTCTGCCTTTAACTGGTAGTAATTTGGACTTGGAAATGCCCCAGTTTCTGTTTCTGCAGACTGAAATTGTTCCTGTTATGAGAAAAATCACCATAATTCATATACTTGGATTTATTCTCTTAAATTTGGTGTGATTATGTAGAACCCATAGATATACAACTTTGAAGAAGGGACCAGAAGCTAAATCTGACTGTAGATGGGTCGGCAGTAGCATTCTTTCTGTTGTGACAATTTAGACAAATTCATGTGTTAACTTTGCTTAGAAATTGTTATCTTGTATTTTTGTCTTAAGCTAAATTTGATCATGTTAATTGCCATACTTTGTCAATTTATGTTTTATTCAATTTCAGTTATTTATCCGTTCATATATTATGTCTTATGTGATGATGATGATGAGAAATATGTCTAACTTAAGTTAAATTTGTTTATGTTGTTTATGCTCACAATAGTACGCTCTTGAGATACGTTTTTATGAGGATGTTCATGAAATGTTTTCACTTTGGAAAAGGATGTAATTAAGTGAATGGAAAGACGATGTTCATTGTCTAAAACACGACATCGGTCAAGTGATGAAAGTAATGGAAAGATGTAAAAGCGGTAGTAGAGGCTGCTAGACGATGAAACAATAAAATGTTCTAAAAACTAAGAGTGAGGATGAGAATTTGACATCGGGAGCGCTCGGTCCATTTTTGAAATGGGTGAGACTCCATATGTGGGTTTGGGGGAACACTGGTAAATTTTAAGTGTTAAGGAGCGGACGGCAGTACGATTATCTCGCCCAATGTGTCACCCCGGAAGGGGAGTTTGAGAGGGCTAGAGAGGTCGCTGGTGCGCTCGTGACGCATCATGACAGTAAATGATGGTTTTCTCCGTTTGTCCGACAGAAAAACTGAGATGAGTCTCGCTCATGTACCTTGTCCAGTCGGGCACAGAGTTACGAGAGGCCCCTCCAGTGCTCGTGTCGCTGGAGTGGTACCACTTTTTCACCCAGCCTGGGTGAAGTCCGTCTCCTTAGCGTCCTACGATTTACACAAGTTCCAAACATGTGAATCAACAACTTATAGTAATTGTCTTTAATTTATAAATGTTGTTATCTTATGTCTCCTTACTTTTGTTTACTTTAATGCTGCTATCCCATGGTAAGATGTTCTTATTCTTCCTTCAATACCTGCATTTCATAGTGTGTTTTCATATGCATGTTTTGCAAGTTCTCATAACTAAGTTTGCATGTTGGAAAGTGATCACTTTTATGTACCATGAACTTTACTTGTTAGACCACCCTCCCTAGATAGGAAGATCAGTTCTAAAACTAGGTTCTACAAGAGTGTTAGGAGTTTCTACTGGGTCATGCATTGATGTGTCCCTGTTGACTTTCAGGTTGTGTGAGTTGGAGGTTGGAGTTAGAGGCTGGAGCTTTAGAGTTGGTGAACAGTTGTAGGATTGGGTGGCGAGGGGTATGATGTGAGACTTGTACTTTGGTGTTTCTTTTTCGGGTAGACCTTTGTACTTAGGGTTGTGACAATGAGGATGTTGGAGTTGTATAAATTGGATCTGGACTTGGAGTTGTATATATTATAGTTGTCTTAGTGTAGCTTCTCTCTTTTGTATAGATGGTGTATGTAAAAGGTTGTCTCATTGTATAAATAAAATGAAATATTGTACTTTTGTTTATTTGTGGGATAGAAATCGGTTAGCCGATGTTTTTGGTCTTGAGCTTGTGAAGGCTATATGCTTTTCTCAGTGTTTTATCTGTGATGGATCTTTACTTGTACTTCCCTGTACATGCACAGTGACCTGCAGTGTTCTTTTACTTTCTTCCCTTCTCTCTTTCTACGTAACACTCGCCTCTTCGGGAATACCTTATACGGATTCGTACTTATTGTAATGCCCTACGTAGCTACTGCACAAGTACTAGATGGGGGTGAATAGTACTTTAAAATAATTAAGAAGATAATTCCTAATTATCTTACAAACTAAACCAACAATGCGGAAATGTAAATATTGACAACTAAGAAAACAATCGCAAACAGACAATTTAACGGGTTCGGATCCACCCAAGTCTCCCCGACTTGTTCCCTGTGATCCTACGTTCCAAACACCCGGATCCCCTCCGGATACTTGAGTTAGAAACCTCTAACTCAAATTTGCACTATGAAATACTTGTAGAAACCTCTACAAGATCAAATCATACACAAATGAAATTGTGACTCCCACAAACCGGGATCACAAACAAACTCTCACAACCGAGAGTAAAACTTGCAATATTCAAAGTAAATTGAAATATGAAATGCTTACCACAAAAACCTATGCCTTGAGTAAAACTTACGATATAGGTCAAAGTGGATTTTGGGGAAGATGAAGGCACCAAACCCTAGCTCCAAGATGTAGACCAGCAATGGAGGGCTAGGAGGTTGTTGGTAACCTTGGATCAAGCTCTTGGCTTGGAAGGCTCACAATCAATGAATCTCTCTTTTGAAATAAGAGTGAGGGAGAGATTCAAGTGAGAAAAGAAAGAGCTTTGAATGATAATTAATTGCTTCTCTTTGATCTCTAAACTTCAATAAATATCAGCCTTGAATGCTATGAAAGCAGCCCTTCAAGTATATATAGGATAGAGGAAAGAGAGAGCAAAATTCGTGGCATTTAATGCTCCAACGGCTCTATTCTGAAGCAGACTAGTCGGTCAAAGAAGGATCACTGACCGACTAGTTCATCAACTAGTCGGTCGGTGATTCAACATGAACCGACTAAGAGGTAAACAGCCAAAAGAAGAAGTTCAGACAATAGAGAACTAGTCGGTCCAAGAAGACATGCCAACTGACTAGTTTCACAACTAGTCGGTCGGTAAGTGTTCTTTGACCGACTAACAGGTGAAATCAAATATGCTGAATTCAAATACAACTAGTTGGTTTAAGAACAACTTCTAACCGACTAGTTTCTCAACTAGTCGGTCGGTCGTTGTGCTTTGACCGACTAACTGTAAACAGTAAGTTATGATGTACAATAGAAGCTCAACTAGTCGGTCTAAGAAGGATTCCAAACCGACTAGTTTCACAACTAGTCGGTCGGTGAACCTTCTTGGACCGACTAACTATAAACAGTAAGTGAGCTGGAATTGAACAAGGCATTCTAGTTGGTTCAAGAAGCTTTGCCGACCGACTAGATTGACATCTAGTCGATTGGTTCTTCTTCTTGAACCAACTAACATGCACAAGAAGCCGCGAATCGAAGCGCGAAGCTTCGGGAAAGTTTGTATGGGCTTCTAATAAGATCCTAGCTCTAAGATATGAGCGTTATGAAGATTAAAACGTAAGACCTACTCAAGGCTTAACATTCTACGAAATGAAGTTAGAAGACTATAAATAAAACTTGACGAACTGTCTTCAAAAGCTTCAATCGAATCTTCTTGACTTCAATAATGTTCCTTGAGCTTCAACGAAGCTTCAAGCATACGATCACGCGCTTTGAGAAGTCTTGAGACGTCGCTTTTGATGTTCATAGAAATTTGGCGACGATCTCCATAACTGCGCTCACAAAGAGTTAGTACACGATATTTATGTTTGTTCATCATCAAAACCCAAAACCGGGGAGTCAATACTCAACATTCTCCCCCTTTTTGGTGATGACAACCCAACATAAATAATAATCAATAATAATGATTCAAATGAGATTTACTTACTCCCCCTGCATTGATGACACGTTAATTCCAAATTAAATATTAATCATGCGCATCAAGCAGACGAGTAATGTATAAAATGTGAATCCAATTAATGAAATATCGGATTTGAAATCCATTTTTATATCTTAACTCCCCCTGAATCTAACATATCGAATTAGATTCACGGTAAATTGCTTTAAATCATCATTAGCACATCGTCATTATTAATTCTCTCCCCCTTTGGCATAAGCAAAAAGAGCGGGAGGAGATTAACGACAACAACAATGACTACAAATAAAAGCACGGGAGTCGAAGAATACGACCACGGTCCAAGTGACACCAAAGGAAAATACGAAGTAAATCAAAGCGTGCCTACAAGACCATAGTCGATAGTCGAAAAATAAAATCATCAAAACTCAAATTAATTTCACGTATTGAGTTATGGAATATACTCTACAATATCAACATTCTTGATGAATTAAGTGCATAGAAAACAATTCTATATTTTCATAGAAATAATTTCTATTAATTCAAGAGTAATCGTCGAGCGACGAAGTCAACATCAGAGACAAAAATTATAACGTGCATAAATGAAGTAAAAGGCAAAACGATGTGTGTGTGTGTGTGTGTCTATATATATATATATATATATATATATATATCAAACATGGATACATCAAAAGTATACATCTGCCAATATACAAAATAACGATCGAATGATCGGAGCACATCATACAACATATATCGTACATATATCAAAATGAACATACATCAAGAAATGTATCATCAGAACATCCAAAATACATCAAAAGTCCAGAACCACCCAAACTATCCTACCCCACTCACTCACAACAGGTATATCATCCAATGTGCATAGCGAGAGTCCTCCAAGCAGGCTCAGGAGGTGGAGGCAGGGTCAGCAGCAGCAGCAGGCTCTGCAGGAGGGGTGGTGATCACTGGGTCAGCAAGAGTGTCCACAGATGGGAGAGTCGCAACGGGAGTGGTCTCAGGAGCACCAGACGAAGTATCCACCGGAGGAATGGTGGCAGCAGGTGTGCTCTCGGGAGCACCGGTAGAAGTAGCAGCAGCAGCAGATGTACCCTCTGGGGCACGAGCAGCAGATCCAACAAGCTCCTGGAGCTCATCCTCATCCATCTCATCATCGTCAGAAACAGACGGAGGAATCTCAATGCCCAAATGAGAGCCGATGCGAGCTAGCATCGCCTCAGAACGAGCACAACGAGACTCCACACGTCTCAACGAACATGCAAGCTCAGCGAGAGTAGGAGTAGGAGGAGCAGCTGAAGCAGAGGCTGAAGGAGTCGTCCTTTGAACATGACGAAGCGCCGCAAGAGACTTCTTGACGGCCGTCGCATTCAAAGGGGGACCAAGAGGACGCTCATCATCAGGAGGGAGAGGGACACCGAAGTGACGAAAGACAAGTGTCAAAAGGAAAGGGTATGGAATGTGAGCAGATTTCGTGGACTTTCGGATACATTTGAAAGAATCCATCTTATCAAGAATAATCCTAGCCCAATTGATCTCGCTCCCCATGAAGAGAGCGTAGATCAGCTTAAGGAATGGCTGGGATGGCAAGCTCGATGAGCCGTACTTCGGAAGGAGGCACAACTTCAGGATAAGATTTAATACCCATGCATTTGGCTTGAAGGATTTAGAAGGGATGCCAATCATGGCAGGAGGGATCACATGGAACATTTCGTCGAGCATGGCATGATCAAGAGCAGAAATGTCATCGATAGAGATATCGGCAGGAAGAAGGCCAGAAGAGGAGACACCTATCAAATCCCCTAAGATTTCTACCGTGAGGACAATCGGTGTCCCCAAGACAGTCGTCTCAATGGAATGGGTCTCGTCTTACTGACCGCGGACACGATTCGCGTAGAATAGCTTGACTAGACGGGGGTACGGGTGTGGATTCGCCTTAGGGTCATGGCGAAGAGAATCTATAAGACCGCTATGAGAAAGGAGATCGGCTAAATGTGGGAAGTCGGAGAACTGAACGAAGTGCTCCAATAACAGTGGACCGTATTCGATACGATTGTATGTCGCGAGACACAACGGGTCATCGCGATATAACGATATATCGACACCGCCTACTGGCATGGGAGCCTTCCCCTTAGGCTGACGAGTGCTAGATCGAGGTGGAGGAGTAGGATCCCTAGCGGTATGCTCGGTCTCCGGAATATATTCCGTGTCGGAATCAGAATCAGCTGGAGGAGTGGGAGCACGGAATGAAGCTGGGGACACGGGCTGTTTCCTAGGCTTGGGTTGAGATCTAGGCTTAGCGATCGCCGTCCTCTTCTTCTTAAGAGGAGGCGAAGAAGACGATGGATGGGTCGATTTGGATCGGCGTTTGTGTTGCGGGGGGGTCCGTAGACGGAGACTCTACGGTCATGGGTGACAGGCGTGAGGGTTCGATGGGGATGCGTGTCTTCGCCATGATCGAGACGAGACACACGCAAACAAACGAGATCGACACAAATCGAAAGCTAAAATTAGGTCGAAGATCAAACCCTAGTGCAAACCCTAAACCGAACTGAAATCGATAGGAAACTAGGGCTAAAAGCTGACAGGGAGTGAGAGAGTTACCCTAGAACGAAGATGGAGGGAGATCGACGGCCGAGCTTGGTCGGAAACGGCCGACAATCGACGGAGGAGAGGAGAAGTCGAAGGGGTTGCAGGGGTTTTAGGCTGAGAGAGACCAGTTTGCACCGATTAGAATGAGTTCTAATCGATGCGGGCTTGAATAAAACGATTGGAATGCGAAAAGACACAGCAGTCCCCGATGCATTTAGTCGGTCACAGTTCAAGCGCTGACCGACTAGATGACGATCTAGTCGGTCGGCCAATGAGCTCGAACCGGCTAAGTGCAAACAGTAACTGAGGCCAAAAATTAGGCATGAGTTAGTCGGTCTGTGTTCATTCACTGATCGACTAGAACGTAACTAGTCGGTCGGTCAATGAACATGAACCGACTAAGAGAGTCCAAAAATTTAAAATTCAGAAATTTTGAGTTCTCTCCTACACGCACTTGGACGAAACATCGTAATACTCTCATTAATTATTATACTACCCCATAAAACATCGAAAATCTTAAATACGACATTCATGAATAATTCGAGCATAAATTCCGAAAATTCAACCAAAATTCCAGAAAATTCCAATAATTCTAGCATGAGCATATATAAACGAAATTTATTAGCATGCAAGATTATTGAACAAAATATAAATCCTAAATCTCGGATTCACCCATAATCCCCAATTCTCGACGCAACCACACAAAGGAGTCTTCCTTGAGTGGTTTCGTGAAAATATCGGCGATTTGCGTCTGGGTTTCAACGTACACTAAAATGATGTCCTTTTTAGCAACATGATCATCTAAGAAATGGTGACGGACATCTATGTATTTAGAACGGGAATGGTGTACCGGATTCTTAGAGAGACATATTGCACTTTGATTGTCCACCATGATAGGGCAAGTATCACAGTTTATACCAAAGTCTTTAAGAGTGTGTCTCATCCAAAGAACCTGCGCACACGCAGCACCGACGGCAATATATTTCGCCTCGATGGTTGAAAGTGATACGGAATTCTGCTTCTTGGAAAACCAAGAGACAAGAGAATTTCCTATAAAATGGCAAGTGCCACTAGTACTTTTCCTGTCAGATTTGCATCCCGCATAATCTGTGTCACTATATGAGATTAACTCATATGTGCTAGACTTTGGATAAAGTAATCCAAAGTCAATTGTGTAACTTAAATAACGGAAAATACGTTTTACCGCTAGTAAGTGAGATTCCTTAGGTTGAGACTGATAACGAGCACATACACATATGACAAACATAATATCGGGCCTACTAGCAGTAAGATATAATAAACTTCCTATCATACCTCGATATAGACGAATGTCTACATCTTTACCGCCCGTATCTTTATCAAGATGTTTAATAGTGCTCATTGGAGTCTTCTTCCCGGAGGCATTCTCCATTCCAAATCGCTTGAGCAACTCCACCGTGTACTTGGTTTGGTGGATGAAGATTGCATCGTTCATTTGGCAAATTTGGAGACCTAAGAAATACTTGAGCTCACCCATGTGGCTCATCTCAAATTGATCCTTCATAACATTAGAAAACTCTTCGCAAAGAGTGAAGTTAGTAGCACCGAAAATGATATCATCAACATAAATTTGAACTAAAATAATATCGTTATTCGAATACTTAACAAATAATGTAGAATCAATTTCTCCCATTTTAAAACCTAAATCCAAAAGAATGTTCTTTAAACGGTCATACCAAGCTCGAGGAGCTTGTCTCAGACCGTAAAGTGCTTTCTTAAGTTTGAAAACGTGATTTGGAAATTTTTCATTTATAAAACCCGGAGGTTGAGAAAAATAAACTTCCTCAACAACATCTCCGTTTAAAAACGCACTTTTTACATCCATTTGAAAGAGTTTAAAATCTTTATGGTATGCAAAAGATAACAATAATCTAATAGATTTTAATCTAGCTACCGGAGCAAAGGATTCTTCGAAATCAATACCTTCCTCTTGCCGGTAGCCTTGAGCTACTAACCGAGCTTTGTTCCGGACGAAGATTTGGTTTTCGTCGGTCTTGTTCTTGAAAATCCACTTCGTTCCTATAACGGTGTGGTTCTTCGATGGCAATGGAACAAGCTCCCAAACTTCATTCCTCTCAAATTGAATGAGTTCCTCCTCCATGGCAAGGATCCAAGCACTATCTTCGCACGCTTCGTTAATATTCTTTGGCTCTATTGAGGAGGCAAAGGCACAATGAGCGAAGTAGTTGACTTGAGATCTCGTCTTAACACTATCAAAGATGTTGCCAATGACTTGCTCATGGGGATGGTCACGAACTGTATGAAGCCGTTTGGGAATTCCCTGATCACTAGGAACATTCTCAAAAGATTCATTAGTAGGGTTAGTAACATTAGAATAAATAGAATTAGAATTACCAATAGAATCACATAAGACATCCATGGAGTCATCATCATTAGTAATTCTAGTGGGGACAAAACCTTCATTAAATGAAACATGAAGTGATTCCTCGATCGTTGAGGTTCGTTTGTTGTATATCCGGTAGGCTTTGCTACAGGAGGAATATCTAACAAATATCCCCTCATCGGATCTTGGATCAAATTTGTCCAAACTACCATACGTGTTTTTAATAAAACATTTTGCGCCAAAAACTCGAAAATGTTTAACTTGAGGCAATCTACCAAACAAAAATTCATAACAAGTTTGTTTGGTGCCGGGCCTCAAAAGTATCCTATTAAACACATAGCAAGCGGTATGTACCGATTCCGCCCAAAATTGATGGCCAAGTTGGCTATCATCAAGCATAGTGCGAGCACATTCCACTAGCGTCCTATTCTTTCTCTCAACAACACCATTTTGAGGAGGTGCGTGAGGGAAGGAAAAGGTGTGAGTAATACCAACTTCATCACAAAAATTTGAGAAAGACTCATTCTCAAATTCCCCTCCATGATCACTACGAATAGTGACAATGGTGGTTCCAATGAGATTTTGTACTTTCTTAACAAATATTGTGAAGTTTTCAAAAGCATCATTTTTATTACTTAAGGAAAATACCCAACTAAATCTAGAAAAGTCATCAACGATGACAAGTCCATATCGTGCATTTCCTAATGAAGCAACTCTAGTTGGCCCAAAAAGATCTAGATGTAATAGCTCTATAGGCCGCTTAGAAGAAATGCTTTTCTTAGGTTTAAAAGACGATTTAGGAAGCTTGCCTCGTTGACAAGAGTCACAAAAGCTTTTCTTTTGAAAGACAAGCTTAGGGAAGCCTCTAATAGAATTTAACTTGGAAAGTTTAAAGAGTGTTCCAACGTTCACATGACCAAAACGTCGATGCCATAAGTGTTGTTCACTTGTGTTGGCAATGAGACATTGTTCATGTGATTTCGGAAGATCTAGGATATATATATCCTTATGGCATGTGCCGAAAATAATAAATCATTATTATCTTTTCTCAAAATATGGCACATTCCTTTCGCAAAGCTAACTTTGTAACCTTTGTCACAAAGTTGGCTTATTGAAATATGATTGTGGTCTAATCCTTTAACAAGGTAAACATCACTTATTAGTGGTTTAGAAGGATTACCTACTTTACCAACACCTATGATGGTTCCGCTCTCGTTGCCTCCAAAGACGACTCGATTTCCATTAGCAATGGGCACCACTCCGGAGAGTAATTGAGCATCACCCGTCATGTGTTTTGAACACCCGCTATCGAGTATCCAATTATTCTTGGAGCTAAATTTGGATTTATTGCTCCGTTTCTTTTTCTTGAGTACCTAAAGATAAACATATCATTCCATGGTACCCAAGGTCATTGGGTCCTAAAAGATTAGACCATTGGAAGCCAAGTCCAATTGGACTTAGACTTCCCAATGAAATCATCATTATGCACGACATTTATAAAATATGAATTCATGTAAGCTTGTTTTTCATTCATGCTTGTATTCTTCGGGCTCCAAATAGTGAATATTTTGGGAGCCCTATTCCTATTGGGAGCATGCATGCGTTGTTGCTTTCTACGTGATGCATGTCGTGGATAGGCATATGGCACATGATTAAATGGTGCATGATGATAATTGTTCATATGATGATGTGGGTGAACATATGCATGTTGAGGAACACGTGCGTGAGGGTGTCTCACATGGTGTGCACGTGCCCGTGGATGTGGTGCATAAAAATCATCATATGTGTGAACATGTGGAGTAGGATGTATGTTCCTACGTGGGATGGTATCGGTGTAAATATAAGCATGACCCTTCTTTGAAGGTCCACCCAAAGTGGGTTTCTTTCCAAATGAGGGTGTGTACGAAGTGGAAGCACCATTGGTAGATGAACTACCAATAGAGTGTTTGCTCCCACTCGTTGAGGCATCAGAAGTTGGCCTAAATAAGGTAGTGGCCAATTTGGATGAATTTCCCATCTTATACCCCAAGCCAATGTAGTGATTGGTCGGATGTAAGTCATTTAGGATATTATCCAAATGGTCCTTACCTTTATTGAATTTATTAATTCGGCCTAATGTGCACTCATACTTCTCGGTGAGAGAATGCATAGAAGCATCCAAAGTGGACACTTGCGATGTGAGTACACAAACACGAGACTTGAGATTCTCATTCTCAATACTCAAAGTTGAGTTTCGAGAAACCAAATCCGCCATCTCATGTTCATCCGATTCCTCGATATGAACATGCTCAAGTTGAGATTTGAGATTTACAATCTCATTTCTCAAATCTTCAACAACGGTGTCGTTGTTGATGATGATAGTTTTAGGCGAGGTTTGGATGCTAGCTAGCTCATCTTTTATCTTAGTATATCTATTAACTAATTTAGAATACTTAGACCATATTTGCTCGTTAGCTAATCTAAGTTCATCCATAGTTACCTCATCGCCTTCATCCTCGCTATCATCAGAGGAAGATCCTTGGTCATGTTCCTCTCTTGCCATGAAGCACATGTGTGCTTGCTCCACTTTCTCATCATCCGACTCTCCACTTGAGGAGTCCTCGTCGGAGTCGGTGAATGTCCCGACAAGCCCTTTCTTGTACCCTTTCTTGTACTTCTTTGACTTGTCGAACTTTGGCACCTTCCACTTCTCCTTGTGCTTGTTTTGAGGACAATCCGCTTTCATGTGTCCTGGCTTATTGCATTTAAAACACAAAGGAGTGCAGGCGTTAGAAGAACTAAATTTAGATTTGTTCTTGAAATTACCTTTCCGGAAGAATCGGTTGAACTTCTTTGCCATGAGGGCAATGGATTCCAAGTCCAACTCGTCTTCCGAGTCTTCATCATCGGTAGATGTAGATGTAGATGGAGTGGCCTTGAACGCAACCGCCTTTTTCTTTGGCTCGTCTTGCTTCAAGTAAGACTTCATCTTATCTTGCATCTTCATCTTGCTATCCTTGTGTACCTCATAAGACATCAAGGTACCCATTAGTTGAACAACGGTATATTTGTTCATATCGTTACCTTCCTCGATGGCGAAGGTACGCTTCTCCTAACAAGAAGGAAGTCCGTCAATGATCTTCGAGACTTTCTCCTTTTGGGTGTAGGTTTTCCCAAGAGCCTCCAACTCGTTGGTGATGTCGACGAAACGAGCATAGTACTTCTTCATCTTCTCAACCTATTGCATATGAAATAACTCATAATATTTATTAACAACGGTGAGTTTGGAGTCTCTTACCCTACTTGTTCCTTCATGCAAGATGAGGAGAGAGTTCCATATTTGATATGCACTCTTACATGTGCATATCTTATTGAAGTCCTCGGGCTCCAAATCGCATTGCAAGGCGTTCATTGCCTTGGCATTGGTTACCTCCGTGGCGACCTTCGCGGGAGTCCACTTCGTGAAATCTTCTTCTTCGGGCTCGACGTACTCCGTCAACGTGGCTCTCCATAGTGAAGCGCTCCGAAGGAAAGTTTCCATCCGGCATTTCCAGTACCCGTAATTGGTACCGTTGAAGAAGGGAGGCCTAGTCGAGGAGTGTCCTTCCATCACCGAAGAAGCTCCTTCACGGTTCCTGAAGGTGTTGTAGTCTGAAGGTGGACGTACGGTTTTGTTGTCGTTGGAAGACATAGCTAAGTACTTGGCATTGATACCAAATGTAATGTCCTACGTAGCTACTGCACAAGTACTAGGGGGTGAATAGTACTTTAAAATAATTAAGAAGATAATTCCTAATTATCTTGCAAACTCAACCAACAATGCGGAAATGTAAATATTGACAACAAAGAAAACAATCGCAAACAGACAATTTAATGGGTTCGGATCCACCCAAGTCTCCCCGACTTGTTCCCGGTGATCCTACGTCCCAAACACCCGGATCCCCTCCGGATACTTGAGTTAGAAACCTCTAACTCAAATTTGCACTATGAAATACTTGTAGAAACATCTACAAGATCAAATCATACACAAATGAAATTATGACTCCCACAAACCGGGATCACAAATAAACTCTCACAACCGAGAGTAAAACTTGCAATATTCAAAGTAAATTGAAATATGAAATGCTTACCACAAAAACCTATGCCTTGAGTAAAACTTACGATTTAGGGCAAAGAGGATTTCGGGGAAGATGAAGACACCAAACCCTAGCTCCAAGATGTAGACCAGCAATGGAGGGCTAGGAGGTTGTTGGTGACCTTGGATCAAGCTCTTGGCTTGGAAGGCTCACAATCAATGAATCTCTCTTTTGAAATAAGAGTGAGGGAGAGATTCAAGTGAGAAAAGAAAGAGCTTTGAATGAGAATTAATTGCTTCTCTTTGATCTCTAAACTTCAATAAATATCAGCCTTGAATGCTATGAAAGCAGCCCTTCAAGTATATATAGGATAGAGGAAAGAGAGAGCAAAATTCGTGGCATTTAATGCTCCAACGGCTCTATTCTGAAGCAAACTAGTCGGTCAAAGAAGGATCACTGACCGACTAGTTCATCAACTAGTCGGTCGGTGATTCAACATGAACCGACTAAGAGGTGAACAGCCAAAAGAAGAAGTTCAGACAATAGAGAACTAGTCGGTCCAAGAAGACTTGCCAACCGACTAGTTTCACAACTAGTCGGTCGGTAAGTGTTCTTTGACCGACTAACAGGTGAAATCAAATAGGCTGAATTCAAATACAGCTAGTCGGTTTAAGAACAACTTCTAACCGACTATTTTCTCAACTAGTCGGTCGGTCGTTGTGCTTTGACCGACTAACTGTAAACAGTAAGTTAGGATGTATAGTAGAAGCTCAACTAGTCGGTCTAAGTGTAACGGTCTGTATTTTCAGATACTATTGAGTGATGTTCTAATTATATATGTGTCTTCCATTTATAACTTTGGATGCCTAGATTCATTATTATACTTATAGTTATTTATTATAGTGTGTTAATAGTGATGTATTAAGAATTTCGAATATTTTCAAATTCAAATTGTTTCACTTTCATATCCTAATTAAGATATAGCTAATTTAGAAATGAATCTTCCATTTAAACCCAATTAATACCTCCCTATTAATATTATTATTCAAACTACCCTATTTGTTTGCTATTAATTTTCCCTATTAATTATAATTAAAAAAACAAAATAATTACTATTTATAAAAAAACAAATTTCCTAAAACTAATTCCATCTTAACCCTCACCCTAGGAACTCACGCAACCCTACAAAATGACCCTCAGCTACTAAAACCCTAGGCTACCCTAACCCTATAACCATAGTACACACTCTCTACCGTCATATCTCTACAGCAGAGCCCTACCCTTCGTACATACAACCCTAGCCTATAAATCCCTAAGGCTGACAACCAAACAACCCTATTAAAACCCTAAGCTTTCTTTTAAAACCCCCAGGCTGTTCTCAGGCTAGGCCTTCATCATTTTTAATTCGTACACTATAGCACTTTTTATAAAACCCTATTATAACCCAAAGGCTGCAGCCTTGCCCAGTCTTTAAACCCTAAGAAGCCGCCGTTCTTCACTTTCCCAGAGCTCCGGTGCCCAGCTCTCGCCTCCGACCAGACGGCGCCGAAACCCGCCCTTCCACGTCGCAACCACCCTCTCCCTCCGACTACAACTGTTCCGAGCCCTTCACCGCCCAGCAGACGACACCCCTGCCCTCCTCCTCTACAAACCGCAACCATCTCCACGGCCTCCTCTCCCCAGATCCGCCACCCCCTCTCCTTCATCTTCAAGACCCGAGCATCATCTCCCTCTTCCACCCCTACCCCACAACAGCCGGTTACTCCCTTCCTCCTCTTTCTTCACATCACCTACGCCCGACTTCTCCTTCCTCCAGGCCGTGGTCTGCTCCTCCTCCCCACGGCCAACACTCCCCAGTCCGGCCTCCAAGCAACCCACCCCCAGGCCGTGCACCTCCAGGCCGAGCCCCCACCTTCATCTCCAGCCACACAAAGCTCTCCAAGCCGTGATCCCCCTTCAGCAACTCCCCACAGATCCGAACACCCTCAGCGCCATCTCCAACATCTCCACGGCAGGCTCCATGCATCCGCAACAGGCCGCAGCGAGCCTCCTCAGCCACTGAGCGCTCACACTCAGGTCGTGTGCGCGTTGACAGCCCCGGATCAGACGAGAACGCTCCACCCGACGCTCGACGCTCGCTGTTTCGGAGTCTTCACGCGTCGCCACTGCTCGTTGGCGTCACCTGATCCCACGCTTCACTCCAGGTTGGTAGATCTATCCCCTAAAACTCATAACCCCCACCGTAAAGTAGAGAAACCTAATAAAACATGATGATTAGACGTCGTATGAACTTTTACGAATCTGACCTGAACTGAAAAACACCAATTCTGATTTTATTTTCTGCCAAAACAGCGAACCGAACCTCCCACATCATAGTATTCGTCGAGACGAATCCAACGACACCAAGAACGCAAAAAACAGGCAAGTATATAATTTGTTATGATTTTTAGAAGTTTCGGCACGTTTACGCCGCCTTCATGTATTACTGGATAACCTGAAATTGTGACGTGAAATAAAGTAGGAAACTGTCACCATAATGACTAGGACGAAAATTGGGATCCAACGGTATATCATACGATATATCCCCAATTTAAACAACTAGAGAAAGAAATTGTTTCTGTAGCAAGTTGAACAGAAAGGACGAAATCGTCATTAATTGAAATTACGGAAACGGTCGTTCGACCCGTTTTCATTTTGCAGAATTGTCACCATAAAACTTTAACATTGATAACAGTAAAATTCAGTGAGTCCTGACATGATTAACTATATGGACATCGTGAGATCGTTCACCTCAAAGGCGGAATCGTGAATTCGTGATGTCGTGTGAGTCGACTAGGCCGGCTCGTGTTCCGGCAAAACATTTGGGTGGGGTTAGGGTTGAGCGGCCAATGGGCGTATGAAATGTACTCTCCTCAAGAGCACCACCCGACGCGGTGGGTTAGTGTCAATCACGGTAAGCCCCCGTGAGAGGAATGACCTTCTCATCACGACCTAAAGGCGAGAACCCTAGATTAGATGTGAAGTCTTGACATGGTCATTGTAACGCTAACTTGGTCTTTGTGAATTTTGGAAATGCTAACAAACTCAGAGAATCTAATTTTGAACTTGCCATCGACTAGAACTGCATGCTAGGATTGTTTCTTTCTGCTCCGAAATATTAAATGTTAATTGCTGCAGTCGTTTCATTTATTAAATGCTTCTAAATTTCATATACTTGTTGTATACTTCGCCTTGGGATGCTAACTCTTCTTGCAGACCCCTAGCTGACATACATTCATGTTTGTGGATGTATGTCAGGTTCAGAGCTTGAGTGCCAGGAGGACCAGTACGAGACACCTGAGTTGGAGAGTCAGGAGTTCGCGCCTGACGCAGTTCCTCTCCCAGCAGAGGACTAGTGGACCCCGTCACCTTTACTGCTTTCTTGGTTCTTCTAGTCGTTGTAGTTACTTTTGAGTACGTTACCTTCCTCGTTGCTACTTGTAGCCCAGCTGTGGCATTGTTAAACTCTGTGTACGAACTTTATTTCTGGATGTGGCTATATCTGTGCTGGTTGTGTTTTCTTATTATTTCTGAATGGTAGTTGCAAGGACCTCATCTGTGTTTTTAATCACAGACGCTTATTGAACTCGAGCTTCGTCACTCCAGTTCAAGCGGACCGCGTAACGCTCTCGCTTCCAGTGTCTTTTAGGAAGCGGGGCGTTACAGGTTTTAGTGGTGGCCCATGCAGGTCCCTTGCAACTGCAAAATTCAAAATAACGAGAACATTTATCATTAGCCAAACATCTAGAATAATCGTATACACGGGATTAACTCGGGCTTTCTTTCTCTTTTGCAGGATGTCCGGAAGACGCATCACCCGACACGGAGCCGGAGCCGGAGCCGGAAACGGAACCGGAGCTGCCAGAGGTGGAGAGGACGACATCCGCCAGATGCTAGGAGTTATGAGAGATAAGCTGGAGGTTCAGCATCATCTAGTCCAGCAGGGACGCCAGGCTGCACCAGCTGCGCCAGCCGCACCAGTTGCACCCGCCCCGGGAGCCAAGCAGTTCAGAGAGATGCGTCCGAAGAGCTTTTCCGGACGAGAGGGCCCGCTAGCGGCCGAAGAGTGGCGTCAGAGCACTGAGGATGATTTGGGCCTTGCCCGAATCCATAAAGATGAATGGGTGGATCTGGCCAGGAAGCAGCTGACAGATAATGCTCGCAGTTGGTGGACTGCGGAGGAGGCTAGGCTGACCAAGCCGATTTCATGGGATACTTTCTGCAAGAGATTTGACGCCCAGTATTTTCCCAAGTCGGCGAAGCGGATGATGGAGATTCGCTTCATCAACCTGGAGCAGGGTACCATGACCGTTGACGAGTACGAGGCGGAGTTCACCATGCTGAGCCGCTATGCCCCTGCCATGGTGAAGGAACCTGAGAACTGTGCACACCGTTTCCTGCAGGGCTTGGACATGGACATTCAGAGTGTGCTGTCCGGGAATACTTTTTCTACTCATGAGGATGTTCTGGTGGCTGCGAAGAATCAGGAGCACGTGGCCAATCTGAAGAAGGCCCGATAGGCGGGCAAGCGCCCGATGGAGATGCAGAGGAGTGCACCTAGGCCTGGTGTACGTCCAGTCCAGACCACCCAGTTCAAGAGGCCAGCCGCACCTGTTTTCAACCGAGCTGAGCAGACTTGCCACTTCTGCGGCAAGCTTGGACCTCTGAAGAAGGACTGCAGGAAGATGCTGAATCAGTGTTTGGTTTGTGGATCGTCTGCTCATGTTGCGAGGGACTGCCCCCGAGGTTCTCGACCTATGACTGCTAGAGCACCTGGACCTGTTCAGCGGACAGCGCCTGCACCTGGACCCGCTCAGAGACCAGTGCATGCACCCGGACATCGAGGACCACCTCTGGCACCGCAGGAGAGAGCCTTTCAGCAGGCCAAACCCCCGGTGCGTCGAGCTTACACCATGTCAGCCGTTGAGGCTGAAGCTGTTGACGACGTGATCGCAGGTAACCCTTGACCTAGTCTTTACTTTTCTGCATTTATGTTTGATTAGTTAGTTTCCTTGTTTGATATAGTTGCTTGTTACCCCTTAGGTGTTATCCTAGTTTCTTCTCACCCCGCCCTGACCCTGTTCGACTCTGGAGCTTCCATGTGCATCCTGTCACGGAAGTTCGTAGTCGAACACTCGATTCCCACCTACACACTTCCTAAGTGTTGGAACATCACGACTGGGAATGGTGTGGTGAAGGTTGTGCTTGGTTATAGACCTTGCCCATTGGTAGTTAGTGGACACGAATTGTATGCAGATTTCATCGTCCACGATCTACCCAATTTCGATGCGATCCTCGGCATTGATTGGTTAGGAGCTTTCTATGCCACGATCGACTGTCACCGGAAGAAAGTGGTGTTTAAAATTCCTGGCCACCCAGTGTTTGAGTTCATCAGCGGGGGACGTTCGCTTGGACCTGTCAAGTTCCGGGCCCAGCCGTACAGATTGACAGTTGCATCTATGATAGCAGAGCCGGAGAAGCCAGCTGTAGTGCGAGACTTCGAGGATGTTTTTCCCGAGGACATTTCCGGTTTGCCGCCTGATCGAGCGTTAGAGTTCGGCATTGATCTGATGCCAGGGGCTCAACCGATTTCTAAGGCACCGTACCGCATGGCTCTGCTGAGTTAGAGGAGCTGAGGAAGCAGTTGGACGAGCTGCTACAGAAAGGTTTTATTCATCCCAGCGTGTCTCCCTGGGGTGCACCCGTCTTACTGGTGAAGAAGAAAGACGGATCGAGGAGGATGTGTATCGATTATCGAGAGCTGAATCAGATCACTGTGAAGAACAAGTACCAGCTGCCCCGTATTAACGATATCTTCGATCAGCTTGGTGGATCGAAGGTGTTTTCGAAGTTGGATCTTCGGAGCGGATACCATCAAGTCAGAGTCAAGAAGGATGACGTGCCCAAGCCAGCTTTCCGGACCAAGTACGGGCACTATGAGTTTGTTGTCATGCCATTCGGTGTGACCAACGCTCCTGATGTGTTCATGAACCTCATGAACCTCATCTTTTATGACTTCCTCGACAAGTTCGTGGTGATTTTTATAGATGACATCCTGGTGTACTCGAGGAGCGAGGAAGAGCATGCAGAGCACTTGAGATTGGTATTGGAGACGCTCCGCCATCATAAACTATATGCCAAGTTCAGCAAATGCAGTTCTGGTTAGACAGAATTGCATTTCTTGGCCATGTAGTATCAGGAGCCGGCATCTCAGTGGATCCGGAGAAAGTCATAGCAGTCAGTGATTGGCCTACACCGCGATCAGCTTCGGACATCAGGAGTTTCCTCAGATTGGCTGGCTACTACCGCAGATTTATCAAGGATTTCTTGAGGATAGCTGAGCCAATGACGAGGTTGACCCGGAAGGATGTCAAGTTCAGTTGGTCAGAATCTTGTGAGCAGGCTTTCAGTACTTTGAAGAAGAAACTGATGACTGCACCGATCTTAGCTATTCCAGACAGAAGCGGAGGCTTTGAGATTTTCTGCGATGCATCAGGGAAGGGACTTGGTTGTGTTCTGCACCAGCACAACCATGTGGTCGCGTATGCTTCGCGACAGTTGAAAGTCCATGAGAAGAATTATCCGACCCATGATTTGGAACTCGCCGCTGTCATATTCGCGCTGAAGATTTGGCGTCATTTCTTACTTAGTGAGAAGGTGAAGATATTCACCGATCACAAAAGTTTGAAGTACATATTTACTCAGAAGGAGCTGATGAGACAGCGCAGATGGTTGGAGTTGATGGCAGATTACAACATCGACCTTCAGTATCATCCAGGGAAGGTGAATGTCGTACCGGACGCCTTGAGCCGACTGCCAGAGGTGATGATTCTCACAGCCGAGTGGAGATTGCAGCAGGATTTGCGAGAGATGGATGTTGAAGCTGTCCTTCCCGGAGTCACTTCATCGTTGATGAACATGCAGATTCAGTCGATGATTGTTGATCGGATCAAGACTGCTCAAGCTGGTGATGCTAAGTTGAGGAAGATCAGAGAGCAAGTCGAAGCTGGACTCCGGACAGATTTTGTGATTCACGAGGATGGATCTTTGAGGTACGGCAGTAGGGTCTGCGTGCCTGCAGGTGATATCAGAGAGGAGTTGATGAATGAGGCTCACAGCTCGCCTTACTCCATTCATCCTGGAGGTACGAAGATGTACAAGGATCTTCGTCGGAATTTCTGGTGGCACGGGATGAAGAGAAGTGTGGCACGGAGTGTTGCCAAATGCCTGGTGTGTCAGCAGGTGAAGGCTGAACATCATCGCACCGCCGGACTACTACAGCCCCTGCCTATCCCGGAGTGGAAATGGCAGCACATCACGATGGATTTTGTGACTGGCTTACCTCGGAGCACCAAACAGAATGACGCAATCTGGGTCATCGTCGATCGACTGACCAAGTCTGCGTACTTCATACCGTTCCGAGTAGGACAATCGACGGAAATACTGGCTAGGAAATATATGGAGGTAATGATCTAACTCATTCTTTCGTATTTCCTTTCTAGTGCCATTAGTGATGTGAATATGTTGTGTAGGAGATTGTGCGTTTGCATGGAGTCCCTGTGAGCATTGTATCCGATCGCGATACGAGGTTCACGTCTCAGTTCTGGAAGAGTCTGCAGACCAATCTTGGTACGAGTCTGAAGTTCAGCACTGCGTATCACCCGTAGACAGATGGCCAGTCGGAGCGGACCATTCAAATCTTAGAGGATATGCTGAGAGCTTGCACGCTAGATTTCAAGGGTTCGTGGGAGGATCATCTACACCTGGTGGAGTTCTCCTACAACAACAGTTATCAGGCAAGCATTGGCATGGCGCCTTTTGCTGCTCTCTATGGAAGGAAGTGTCGTTCGCCCCTGAGCTGGGACGACGTTGGAGATAGAGAGTTGTTGGGACCGGAGTTGATTGTCGAAGTTGTGGACGTTGTTCGAGATATCAGGGACAAGCTTCGGATTGCTCAGGACCGTTATAAGCATTGGGCTGATGCTAAACGGTGTCCTCTGGAGTTTCAGCCGGGAGACCACGTCTTCCTGAAGATTTCCCCGAATCGAGGAGTGATTCGCTATGGGAAACGTGGCAAGCTCAGCCCGAGATACATCGGACCCTTCGATGTTCTGGAGAGAGTTGGCGAGGTAGCATACCGCTTAGCCTTGCCGCCATCTTTGGAAGGTGTTCACGACGTCTTCCATGTGTCTCAGCTTCGTCGGTACATCAGCGACCCATCTCACGCTGTTGACTACTCTGAGATCACCGTTCGCTCAGATCTGACGTATGATCAGCAGCCAGTGCAGATTCTCGACAGACGTCAGAAGTCACTTCGAAACAAGACTATCGATCTTGTTAGGGTGATGTGGCGACACGGCTCGCCAGGGGAGTCCACCTGGGAGAGAGAGGATGAGATGAGAGGGCGTTACCCTTATTTGTTCCCTGTAGTCGGTTGAATTCCGGAGACGGAATTCTTTTAAGGTGGATAGAATGTAACGGTCTGTATTTTCAGATACTATTGAGTGATGTTCTAATTATATATGTGTCTTCCATTTATAACTTTGGATGCCTAGATTCATTATTATACTTATAGTTATTTATTATAGTGTGTTAATAGTGATGTATTAAGAATTTCGAATATTTTCAAATTCAAATTGTTTCACTTTCATATCCTAATTAAGATATAGCTAATTTAGAAATGAATCTTCCATTTAAACCCAATTAATACCTCCCTATTAATATTATTATTCAAACTACCCTATTTGTTTGCTATTAATTTTCCCTATTAATTATAATTAAAAAAACAAAATAATTACTATTTATAAAAAAACAAATTTCCTAAAACTAATTCCATCTTAACCCTCACCCTAGGAACTCACGCAACCCTACAAAATGACCCTCAGCTACTAAAACCCTAGGCTACCCTAACCCTATAACCCTAGTACACACTCTCTACCGTCATATCTCTACAGCAGAGCCCTACCCTTCGTACATACAACCCTAGCCTATAAATCCCTAAGGCTGACAACCAAACAACCCTATTAAAACCCTAAGCTTTCTTTTAAAACCCCCAGGCTGTTCTCAGGCCAGGCCTTCATCATTTTTAATTCGTACACTATAGCACTTTTTATAAAACCCTATTATAACCCAAAGGCTGCAGCCTTGCCCAGTCTTTAAACCCTAAGAAGCCGCCGTTCTTCACTTTCCCAGAGCTCCGGTGCCCAGCTCTCGCCTCTGACCAGACGGCGCCGAAACCCGCCCTTCCACGTCGCAACCACCCTCTCCCTCCGACTGCAACTGTTCCGAGCCCTTCACCGCCCAGCAAACGACACCCATGGCCTCCTCCTCTACAAACCGCAACCATCTCCACGGCCTCCTCTCCCCAGATCCGCCACCCCCTCTCCTTCATCTTCAAGACCCGAGCATCATCTCCCTCTTCCACCCCTACCCCACAACAGCCGGTTACTCCCTTCCTCCTCTTTCTTCACATCACCCACGCCCGACTTCTCCTTCCTCCAAGCCGTGGTCTGCTCCTCCTCCCCACGGCCAACACTCCCCAGTCCGGCCTCCAAGCAACCCACCCCCAGGCCGTGCACCTCCAGGCCGAGCCCCCACCTTCATCTCCAGCTACACAAAGCTCTCCAGGCCGTGATCCCCTTTCAGCAACTCCCCACAGATCCGAACACCCTCAGCGCCATCTCCAACATCTCCACGGCAGGCTCCACGCATCCGCAACAGGCCGCAGCGAGCCTCCTCAGCCACTGAGCGCTCACACTCAGGTCGTGTGCGCGTTGACAGCCCCGGATCGGACGAGAACGCTCCACCCGACGCTCGACGCTCGCTGTTTCGGAGTCTTCACGCGTCGCCACTGCTCGTTGGCGTCACCCGATCCCACGCTTCACTCCAGGTTGGTAGATCTATCCCCTAAAACTCATAACCCCCACCGTAAAGTAGAGAAACCTAATAAAACATGATGATTAGACGTCGTAGGAACTTTTACGAATCTGACCTGAACTGAAAAACACCAATTCTGATTTTATTTTCTGCCAAAACAGCGAACCGAACCTCCCACATCATAGTATTCGTCGAGACGAATCCAACGACACCAAGAACGCCAAAAACAGGCAAGTATATAATTTGTTATGATTTTTAGAAGTTTCGGCACGTTTACGCCGCCTTCATGTATTACTGGATAACCTGAAATTGTGACGTGAAATAAAGTAGGAAACTGTCACCATAATGACTAGGACGAAAATTGGGATCCAACGGTATATCATACGATATATCCCCAATTTAAACAACTAGAGAAAGAAATTGTTTCTGTAGCAAGTTGAACAGAAAGGACGAAATCGTCATTAATTGAAATTACGGAAACGGTCGTTCGACCCGTTTCCATTTTGCAGAATTGTCACCATAAAACTTTAACATTGATAACAGTAAAATTCAGTGAGTCCTGACATGATTAACTATATGGACATCGTGAGATCGTACGCCTCGAAGGCGGAATCGTGAATTCGTGATGTCGTGTGAGTCGACTAGGCCGGCTCGTGTTCCGGCAAAACTTTTGGGTGGGGTTAGGGTTGAGCGGCCACTGGGCGTATGAAATGTACTCTCCTCAAGAGCACCACCCGACGCGGTGGGTTAGTGTCAATCACGGTAAGCCCCCGTGAGAGGAACGACCTTCTCATCACGACCTAAAGGCGAGAACCCTAGATTAGATGTGAAGTCTTGACATGGTCATTGTAACGCTAACTTGGTCTTCGTGAATATTGGAAATGCTAACAAACTCAGAGAATCTAATTTTGAACTTGCCATCGACTAGAACTGCATGCTAGGATTGTTTCTTTCTGCTCCGAAATATTAAATGTTAATTGCTGCAGTCGTTTCCTTTATTAAATGCTTCTAAATTTCATATACTTGTTGTATACTTCGCCTTGGGATGCTAACTCTTCTTGCTGACCCCTAGCTGACATACATTCATGTTTGTGGATGTATGTCAGGTTCAGAGCTTGAGTACCAGGAGGACACCAGTACGAGACGCCTGAGTTGGAGAGTCAGGAGTTCGCACCTGACGCAGTTCCTCTCCCAGCAGAGGACTAGTGGACCCCGTCACCTTTACTGCTTTCTTGGTTCTTCTAGTCGTTGTAGTTACTTTTGAGTACGTTACCTTCCTCGTTGCTACGTGTAGCCCAGCTGTGGCATTGTTAAACTCTGTGTACGAACTTTATTTCTGGATGTGGCTATATCTGTGCTGGTTGTGTTTTCTTATTATTTCTGAATGGTAGTTGCAAGGACCTCATCTGTGTTTTTAATCACAGACGCTTATTGAACTCGAGCTTCGTCGCTCCAGTTCAAGCGGACCGCGTAACGCTCTCGCTTCCAGTGTCTTTTGGGAAGCGGGGCGTTACACTAAGAAGGATTCCTAACCGACTAGTTTCACAACTAGTCGGTCGGTGAACCTTCTTGGACTGACTAATCGTAAACAGTAAGTGATCTGGAATTGAACAAGGCATTCTAGTTGGTTCAAGAAGCTTTGTCGACCGACTAGATTGACATCTAGTCGGTTGGTTCTTCTTCTTGAACCAACTAACATGCACAAGAAGCCGCGAATCGAAGCGCGAAGCTTCGGGAAAGTTTGTATGTGCTTCTAATAAGATCCTAGCTCTAAGATATGAGCGTTAAGAAGATTAAAACGTAAGACCTACTCAAGGCTTAACATTCTACGAAATGAAGCTAGAAGACTATAAATAAAACTTGACGAACCGTCTTCAAAAGCTTCAATCGAATCTTCTTGACTTCAATAATGGTCCTTGAGATTCAACGAAGCTTCAAGCATACGATCACGCAGTTTGAGAAGTCTTGAGACGTCGCTTTTGATGTTCATAGAAATTTGGCGACGATCTCCATAACTGCGCTCACAAAGAGTTAGTACACGATATTTATGTTTATTCCTCATCAAAACCCAAAACCGGGGAGTCAATACTCAACACTTATCGGGTATCCCGGGACCGGGTCGTGACACAATCCTCAATACTAGGTGAAGTGTGATTATCCAAGTCTCGTGGGACTATAAACCATTATACACAACTATCGGCTCAAGGGTCCAAGCATAAAATGGGTTCCTAAGTGTCAATCTAGGTTGGTTTCAAGTACTCCTATCTCAGGGGTTGCGAGGACGACCAAAGCTAGGGTATTGCAAGGGATTTGAGTTTAGACTACGAACTATTCACATATTCAAATCGACATCATGGAAATCGTGCATTACAGTTCAGAAAACGAATTTCAAATCGAGATTCAGCTCATATAAAAATTAGTTTTCGAAAAATTCTTGAGGCGAATGCAAGTATATACAAATGCATGCATCAATGTGCTTGATGCATGATGCGAATGCAGATATTGTTGGAGTTCTTTGATTTTTTTCTCATTTTTTTTTGGTTTTTTGGATGCATATATTAAATTTAAACGTGATGCATATGAAAAAGAAAGAAAGGTGGAAAATAAGAAAGAAAAAGTGAAAATAAAATGAAAACAACAATAAAAGTGGGGAAATAAGAGTGAAAAAGGAGAAAATAAGCGCGAAAGAGCTCCTCCCCCAAGCTAGACCAAGCGTTGTCCTCAACGTGAATAAAACACAGAAAACAATCGTGAGGACAAATAAGATTTGGGAAAGGAGACCCAGGAGCATCCCTCATGCTATGTGAAACCGTGCCCAAAAATGATGCAAGTGTGCTATGCATGGGCTAAATGATGAGAGGGGTGCCAAAAATGTGTGATGCTCCTATCAGGCTGAGCCATCGTCAGGTGGTGGCTGTGTGGGTGTGGTGGGTGGAGCGGACGGGATAACGGAATCAGTTGAGTGCTCTGCTACCGTGTCAGCGTGTGGTAGGGGTGGAGTGTTATGGATAGGCTCAGATTTGATGGGTAGGGTGGAGGTGGAGATGGGGTGGTCCAATCGTCATCAGGAGATGATGAGAGAAGGATGACGGTGTCATCATGTCGTGGGGAAGTGGGATGATGTGAGGGGGAGTGTGTAGGAGATGGAATGGAAACGGACTCCGTGATGGGTGTAGGGATGGCGTGTGTGATCATGGGGTTGGTGTGAGGTAATGGTGGGGCTTGGGAATGTGCTCGAGCTCTGGGTCAAGCTGTGGAGAGGATGGTGGTGTGCTGAGACATGGTGTGACGTCGGGTGGGTCCTCGGGCACTAGGGTGGGATGGGATGGGATGGGATGGGATGGATACGTGTATTGATGTGGATGGAATATCTAGTGTGTGGAAGTGGATGCTGAGTACTGAGCAGTCTAAGGGGGGATGAGATGTGTGGGGTGGGATGCAGATAGGGAGGATATGTGGTGCAGCAGCTAGGTAGTGACCCTGATTGTAGTGGAACTGATAGACCTGGTCGAACTGGGACTGGAGTGTTACCAAAGCGAGGGCCAGGCCATCAAAAGAAGTGCGGAAGTCAGAGAGGGTGTCTCTGACCTCAGTTAGGGTACTAGTAGTGGAGTCCCTAAAGGATCGAAACTCATCCTCAAAGCGAGCTAGCTGCTCAGAAGGGGGTCGTGGTGGGGGGAGGAGGAGCGCTGCTGGAACCCACGATGTGGGGTCGAGATCTCCTATACTGTCGCAGAGCTGCAACGACAACAAGCTTAGGGATAGATGAGAAGGCACCAGAAGTGTTAGAATGGTCCTAGGGTTGGGGCTGGTGTGGGTCAATCAGTTGGACTGGGGCCTGGACACCTAAAGCTAGGTCAGTGTCGGGTGAGAAGAACCACCTCAAAGTGATGCCAGGTCCAAACAGCCTAGGGTTGGGCAGCCTAGTGTATAGGGTGGAGACAGGGCCATAAAGCCAGAAGTAACGCTCTTGGTCAAGCGCTCAGATCATACGCATGTTCGTGAGCACCGAGAGGTCTAGGGAGGTGGGACCGAGGATAGGAACCATGGTATCAGGAATCCTAAGAGAGACAGGAGCGTGGGTGGCTATGACGGTGATGAGTCCCCTACAGCAGATAAGTGATCTGGGTTTGTCTATAGTGTGGAGAAATCTCTGCATAAGCCAAGACCCAGCGTGCAGGAGAAACTGGGGGACTGAGGCGTTGCCCTCGTGGAGGACATGGCTCTATGTAGCACACCATAGGAAGAAAAGCTCATCCTGATAAACCTGGCCAATCTAGTATCTGCAGAAAAGTGTGTTTGTGATAATGCGATGCATGATACGGAGGCCAAGATGTATGATGCTAGACGCATTAGCTCAAGTCTTTGGGAAGACACCGAGCCGGGTGATCTGGAACCAAAAATGGTTCGCATCAAACTCTCAAGGGTAGGGGTGATTGTTGTGGATGGCTATGGTCTCGAGTGCTCTGGGCCACTTAAAGCGCATGTTCAAGGAGTCTTTGGAAAGACCATACTCCTTGTTCATGATTGTGAATGAAAAACATGTGGGGTAGACCGTAAAAGTACATAGGAACTCTAGAGTGAGTCTCCTATATGTCCTAGCCTCACACTGCAAAAATTCTTCCCATCCAAGATTTTGGAGGAGGGTACTGACGATATCAAAGAGGCCTAGGGTAGACAGAGCGGGGACACTAGGAAATTTAGTGGGGACGATCGCATGAGAGTTCATCGAGATGAACTTTGTGCACTCTTCCTCACTAAGAAAGTTGATGCCTAGTGTGTCTAATTAAGGGGCGGGGAGTGGTTCACCGCCCCTCTCCCTAATGGCATGTATCCGGGCAATATCGGCTTCAAGAGCCGTCGTCTCTTGAAGCTTTTTCTTACCCTGGGAGGGGCCAGTGACCGTGGCCTTCTTTTTGTGCTTACGGGGAGGCATCGTGAGAAGGCATGAGAGATGCAAAGTGAATGTGATATGAGTATGTGCAACTCATGCAAAGACCGACAAATTTTCAGCGATAAAAAATGTGGAATTTGAAGAGTAAAGGAGCGAAGTTATCCAAAAGGCGTTGGTCGCTCAAGGCGAAGCTCCCAACGCTTGTAGATCGGTTCCCCCAAGGTATCCCAAGCCAAGAACTCCTTTGATCGTCGCCTGCGTCGATTGGGGTTTCAAAACCCCTAAAATCCGAGTGCCCTTGGGTTTGGTCTGAATAGAAACAAGATGAAGAGGGTGGAGGAGAGTGACGTGCGTTTATATTTCATATATTCACGCACGTTTTCTTTTGTGTTTCTCCGTGTTTTTCCGCCGTCTCTTATTCGTTTTCGTGTATTTTCCCGTTTTCTTTCACTTTTCTTTGTTTATCCATGATTGCAGGGGATTGACCACGTAGGGGACGTTTAACGATGATATCCCAAGTCCCCGGAGCAACGGGAGAAGTCACGCGTGACCCAGGGGGTCAAACACCAAAGAATTCATCTTTCAGCCCCTCACCCGGTCGGTTGGTCATCTCCAACCGATCGTGTGATGCATTCGTGCACCACCCGGTCTCTGCCGCAGCTCATAAAGAAGTCACCCGACCGGTTCACAGACCGGTTCAGCGGGGGCCTATTCTCTATTTTCTCGAGCAAAATGCCAACCGATTGGGTGACTCTCACCCGATCGGTTCATCTGTAGCTGAAGAAGAAGAGCTGAAGACACGGACGTCGAACCGATCGATTCACCCGACTGCTCCAAGATCCAACCGGTCACTCAAGAACTCACCCGACCGGTTCATGTGATCGGGTGAAAGCTCGCTGTTTTCTGTTATTAATTTGTAACGGATCAACCGATCGGTTGACTTGTCAACCGATCGGTTGATGCGAAGGTCTATAAATAGAACCCCTAGGGTTCAAGAAACGAGAGCTGTTATTTTTTCTACTGTTTTATCTCCTTGTGACGGCTGTAATTGTTACTCTTTTGTAAGTTTTCAGATCTTTCTAAAATTTTAGTATTGTCTTTATTACCCTATTACTTCCGCATTGCAATTGTCCGATTATGATTCCAACGGTTAAATTTCATTTAGATCGCTTTTTCATGAATTTTTGAGAGTAGTTCCCAAATCTGGGATTTTGGTGGAAACCCCTTCGGGGGCTCTTCCTGATGCGTCCATAGGGTTAGGAAATCGATATGGAGTAGGAATCTAACAGTTACGCGGGGTGTTTCATTGTCATCGGCGGGAAAAAGACCGCCTTTGACCGTTGGGCCAAGGGGGAATAAACTTGGCGGTTGACTCCCTAGCCATAGCTCACACCCTTAGCGTAGATGCCGAATCCTAGCACGTGGGAGCGGCAGGATGAGACGTCGGGAGATATCGTTGCGGGCTTAGTGCTCTCGGGATCGATCAGTGTTAATGGACACTGGAGTGCCCACTGATCGAATCCGGGAAGTCCGGTGTATCATCCTTGGCACCGACCGGAATATCGGACCCATGGGACGCCGGTACCACTTTCAGAGGCAACGTCTCACCATTAGACCCTAATCCCGATCGCTATCCATACCCGTAGGCCGTATCGGCGAGAGTCTCTCGTCAGGTTGGAAACCAAAGTCCCGGGTTTTCTTTCTTGTTATTCATACCCTTTTATTTCCTTTCGTGACAACCATTCACCGATTCGGGCTAGCTCGCCCCTCGGGGTGATTTAGGTCCTACCTGACCCAAGCACAACCTCGCCTCCCTGAGTTCGATATTCCCGCACCCTACACTAACCGTGAAACTTGCGGTAAACGACACCGCGCCGCCGTACCGTAAACGGGGCGCCGGTCAGAGAGGTTGGATGAGGGTGAGTGAGGGTTTGGAAGAGTTTTGGGAGATATTTGGAAAGATTGGAAGAGTTTTGGTGGAAGATCGCGTCGCTTGGGATAAGGGGGAGTCGAACCGTTTCGAGCGAAAATGAAAGTGAACTGGCCATTTTCAGATTTTGGAGCTTATATAAGCATTTTACGCGGGCCACGTGAGAACTTAGAATGGCCGCGTAAAATGTTTTGATGTTTAGGGTTGACGCGGTCGTGTCGTCTGAACGATACAAACCGCGTAAGCTTTGGCCGTTTTGAGACATTTTTGGGTTGAAAATACATAGAGATTCATGGCCCGCGTCATTTAGAATAATGCGGCTGCATCGTTTCGTCTAAATAGAGAAATCGACGCGGCCACATCAACTAAATTAATGTGGTTGCGAAAATGCTCTAAGGAATTTTTTTGGCCCAAACTGCAGTAATATTCACGGGCCTTCTGGATGTGTACGATACGGACACGTCAACGATCTCTCCCCTAGTCAGCCACGTGGCCGTGTGAATCAAAATGACACGGCCACGTGGGGTCCTTTCCTCCACTAGTTCTTCTTCTTCCTGCAATCAAACACCTAGTCAATTTCTTGGGGTTTTGAGGATTTATTAGAGAGTAAAGATCTAAATTAATCTAGTCTAAAATAAAGATGAAAATAAAATGGAAAATATAAATTAGAAAACGCTTGGGTTGCCTCCCAAAAAGTGCTCGTTTTAAGTCACGAGCTCGACTCCTTATTTTGATTTTATCACGGTGGTTTTAGGGTGGAGAGATCCCGAATGTGTCCATCTCCATGATCCGCCTTGTTGTTCAGCTCGTTGTGGTCCTCATCATGCTTCTTCTTGTCTCCGAGATCTAGTGGATGCAATCACGGTGGTTTCTCCTTCAGTTTTATCTCGGCGGTCTCTTCGTGATCCTCCTTCATTGATAGCTCCTTAGGCTTGACTTCTTGCCCAATGGGGTTCATTGTTGTTGTCACCCAGAAATAGCTCCTCCAAACTCGTCTCCTCGATTGCTTCTTCAAGGAGATCTACTTGGCCCCGACGGCTAACTTCCATGAAATTTCTCATTGATTTCTTAAGGTCGAATTCGACCTTCTCCTTTCCAACGTTGAGGGAGAGTATCCCTCTTTTTACGTCAATGAGGACACTTGTTATAGCTAGTAAGCGCCTAACTAAGATGATTGGGATTTGTGCGTCATCCGGGATGTCCATGACGACAAAGTCGCATGGAACTAAAATTTTTTTGATCTTCACCGGCACGTCCTCTACTATCTCAAAGGGATATTTCACAGAGCGATCCGCTAGCTGGAGTGACATGATCGTGGGTTGTAGCTCCCCAAGATTCAGCTTCTCACAAATGCTGATGGGCATTAAGCTAATGCTAGCTCCTAAGTCACAAATGGCGCTCTTAACATCCAAATCTCCAATAGTGCACGGGATGGAGAAGCTCCCAGGATCCTCTAGTTTTTCCACCATTTTTCTCTGAATGATGGCGCTACACTCAGCAGAGAGCACCACCTTCTCCCTCCTACCGCGCTTGGTAATTATCTCCTTGAGGAATTTGGTGTAGGTAGGGATTTCAGAGATCGCGTCGAGAGAGGGGATGGAGATGTTGAGTTGCTTCAAAAGATCGAAGAACTTCCCGTACTTTTCATCCAATTTGGCCATCGCCAATCTCGACGAAAATGGGACTCTCAGTGAATATGGCATGGGAGGCTCGTCGGTGGGCTTCCTTAGCTCTTTCTCCACTTGCTTATCCTTGGTGGATCCTGGTTGCAGAGGATCTACCTCATGTAGAACTTCTTGGTCATCCTCAGCTTCGAGCTCAACGCGATCTTCTTCTTCTTTTTCAGCTTCCTTCTCCATCATGAGCATGGTGGGACCTTCAAACATCTTCCCACTCCTCAATGTAATCGCGTTCACATGCCCTTGGGGATTTTCTTCAACTTGTCCTGGCAACTTCCCATGTGCCTTGGAAAGCTGGGAGAGTTGATGCGTCACCCATGCCATCGTGGTCTACATGGACTATTGGCCAGTCGCTAGCTGTTGTGAGGTGGACGCAAGATGTTGCATCGTCATATTAGCTGCTAGATAGAGGTTTGGAAGTAGTCATTCCTCTGGCCTTGAGTCCGGATATGACTCTCAATTAGCAATTCCAGGCTCGACTTTTGAATGGGGGTGCATTCACCGGAGGCCTCTAATTGAAGTTCTGAAATTGGGATTACGGAGCTGGAGCTTGGAGTTCCTGATGCTGCTGAGGGTATGGTGGGAGAGCTTGCAATCTCGAAGTCCGGTATGAGAAGTTGGGGTAGTTCCTCCACCCTTGATTGTATGTGCCAGAGTAAGGGTTTCTTGGTGGCCTCGGATTGTTCCCAAATAAAGTGTTCGCTTGCTCTATTGTCATATCCAGGGGCACCGCCATAGGTGATGAACATTCAGTGCCTTGGTGTCCCTGCACACCACAAACCTCGCAAACTCCTGCCGTAGGCAGTTTAGCAGCAACAATTCTAATAAGTGAAGTTGTTTAGTTAAAGCATCAAATTTAGCAAAAAGTAATGATACCTCATCGACGTCATATTTACCTCCCCTAGTGGAGGTGCTCCTCTCATTGCTCCAGGAGTCGTTGTTCTCAACCATTGCATCAAGCAATCTCTTTGCTTCGACCGGAGTCTTGCTCATTATGGCGTCATTAGCGGCAGCATCTATAGACATCCTCACCGACGACGTTAGCCCGTTGTAAAAGACCTGAATAAGTAGCCAATTCGACACGCCGTGGTGGGGGTAAACTCTTTGGAGATCCTTAAACCTCTCCCAAGCTTCATACAAGGACTCTCGCTCTGACTGCTTGAAGTTTGTGATTTCGTTGCGCAGCTTGGCAGTCTTACCTGGAGGAAAGTACTTTGTCAGAAAAGCAAGAGATAAACGGTCGCACGTAGTGAACGTGTTGGGACTGTGACTCCTGAGACAAACCTTGGCTTTATCCCTAATTGAAAAAGGGAAAAGTCTTAGCTTGCTTGCATCATTGGTGACACCATTGATCTTTAATATGTCCATCTTCTCCAGGAAAGTGTTAAGATGGTCATTCGGGTTCTCCATATGGGCCCCTGAGAATTGGTCCCTTTGCACGAAATCAACCAAAGATGGTTTGAGTTCGAAATTATTCGGCTCCATCACCGGCCTTTGAACGCTAGAGGTCAACCTATTGTGAGGCATTGAGTAGTCGAGGAGCGACCTAGCTTGCAGTGGTTATGGTGGCAGTGGTGGTGGTAGACCATCCTAGGGGTTGAGTATCTCGTCCATTGTCTCGAGGGCTTCTCTTCTTCTCCCCTCGATGTTAATCCTTCTCGCAGTAGCTTCAATCTCTGGGTCTAGTAGATGCAAGTCTGCTATGCCTTGAGATCTCCTGTGCATGCAAAAAGTCTACACCAAAAGGAAACGTCAAAAGCACCAATGGGCAATGAAATAGAAAAGTATAAATAAAATAAAACAAAGGAAAAGAAAAGCATAGTCTTTCTACAAAGACTAAAAACCAATATCAAAGCGTGCCTCCCCGGCAACGACGCCAAAAAACTGATCGCGGTCCTCGAGAGGGGACTGAACAATGCTAATAAAAACCGCAGCGCACAGTTCATGTGTAGTCGCTTATGGGTCAAACATGAGGAGGCAGTCAATGAGTATTTGTTCCTATAGATCTTCGGATGAGAGCTACGTGATATTTATGGTGAATTGTCGGTGAATGGTAGAAAGAGTGTAAACAAGGGGTAAAAGCTCTAGGGCATGGGGAATCCCCGCCATTTGACTAGTGTTAGGGTTGAATTAATAATCGAAAGGTTGCTGGGTTCATTGGGACTCAGGAGAGGTCGTGTGACCTAAGGGCATTCGCCTATCCCTCAATGTCGTGATGCATGATAGGTTATTCCCTTATGCCATGTCCAACCCCTGATGTCGCGATGCAATGATAGGCCAACCCAACCTACATCGATGTCGAGGGTTCTCCGATGCATCAGTGTACGTCGGGTGCAATACACTCGACGAATATCCCCAATCTTCCTCCCACCCACAGGGCATTTGGGGATTAGACCTACATTGGGAGAGCTCTAATCGGTGCCCGTTGGCGTATCAGTCACACTGATAATACGGATTGTCATAGGGATTGGATCCCCAGGTCGGTCCTGACTTTTGATCGGCTGCCGACCCGATCGTCCCGAAGGGAGGGGGTCGAATCTACGGTGATAATAATCATCCCAATGTACCCCTTATCTCAACTAGCCCAGCAACCCAATCAGTTATTTGGTTCAATCCATGGCCCCAATCCAATGGGGTTCATCTCATTGCTCTAGATGAAAACTACTCACTACCTATTAGAATAGAGGAGGATTCTAGCAATTGATAAGCGTCCAAAGCCATGGATTCAATCTACAACAGCAATAGATGATGAAACAATAACAAAGAGGGAAAAATTCTATTAAAGAAATAAAGAGCATTGCACTAATCAACGTTTAGAACAATGACAACAACTGAATGAAAGAGTTAGAAATCTTACAAAACGACCCAAAACCCTAGGAAAGATAGTAAAACTACTGAAAATGAGATCCTTCTCGCAGGAAGATGAAGGGGCGCTTATATACGCGTGCCCAAAAGATAAAAATATCCCCCCCCCCCCCCCCCGATCCGCCCTAAAAGTCGTGGGAAAGGGGTTTGACGCGATCGCATCAAGAAATGACTCGGTCGCATCATTCCCTAAAACAAGGGGGGATTGGGGGGGCTTGGCCACGTGGTCGTGTCTTTAGAGACGCAGCCGGTTGAAGATGGTCACGCGACTACGTGGTCTGTTGATGCGACCGTGCCATTCTGCTCTGCAGGTTGTAGTTTCATGGCCGTGTCATCTAAGCTCACGCGGGCTGCGAATCTCTCTGGTCTTCATTCTTCACTTCACTCCAAAAATCCTCTGACACGGGCGTTTGGTTGAAATTAATGCGGTCGCGTTAAAATTCCTTCTTTGACATATTGATGCGGCCACGTGGACATGATGACGCGGCCACGTGAAGCTTTATTCTTCACAAAATGCTCCCCCTTGTGCAATCGACTCTCCAGCTTCGCTCCTTTCGCATCTTTGTGCTTAGATCTCGCTATATGATCCCAAATTTGTGTGTGTGTGTGTGTGTGTGTGTGTGTGTGTGTGTGTGTGTGTGTGTATCCTATAAAGCATGTGTGGACCACAAAGCAAAAGGAGAGACAAAACGGGGGAAAACGGGGATGAATAGAGAATGAAATGGCGTAAAACGTGTATGAAAAAGAGTGGAAAACTATATACAATAAACACTCATCACTCCTATTCTTCCCTCCCATATTTTGTGCCCATCTGTCCTTTCGGGGCCTTGCACCTGCATAGCTTGGGGGAGAACCCATTATCACCCAATTGCATATATCCATCATTGCATCATCTATATGCTTGTACATATTCTAGGCATTAGGTCATGCATCTGCATCTTTTATTTTTCATTTGTATAGTTTTCTATCCTTTACTTTTAGTTTATTTTTCATTAGCCACCCACCCGATCCTAGCATCATTTCCCGCCTTGCACACGTATTCTCAGCAGTGAGGACACTGCTGTGTTTTGCTAAGGAATGAGCCTTATCGCTTTTATTTTTCTTTTTATTCTTTTTTATTTCACTTTACCTCTTTTTATTTTATTTTCCACCCATTGCACCATTTTATTTTTTTCCTTTTTAGCATCATATTTTCCATCTTTTGTTATGCTTGCATGCTTGTTTTAGTTTTATTATTCCACTTTTCTTTTCTTTTCCTTTTTATGCTAGATATATTCCATATGATAATATCTCTTATTGCTTTAGTGGCCATCATGATGCTTGTTATTCCTTGCCATGCTACTTACGGTATTTCATAGTCTTGCTATTCATATGTGCTTGCAAAATATATTTCTTTTGACGACTCCTCTAAGTAAATGCATGATATTTGTTGAAGCTGAGTGCATGGATTAGTATTTAGTATGTTTTTATTGGAAATGCACCAAGATTCACGCATCATTAGCATATCTGAAGCATCACTTTTATCGTCTTATTCATCTGCTGTTGCATGCCTGATATGATTGCAAATCTTTACCGCTTGACTTTACTATTTGTTGAGATGATTAAAAATATCCATGCTTACATATGAGTTTAGTTGATGTATTATCTTAAACCATTTATGCACTTCTTAGAGTGAACCGAGTGTTATATTATTTCCTTCTCCACATATATCTTTTATTCTCTACTTATCATTTGAGTTCACCCCTTACAGCTACTTATACCGCATCCATTCCCAAAATTCCCATACAAAAGAAAAATCTCGCTCCAAAAAGTATAAAAAGCCAAAAAGGAGCCAAAAGCCAAAAAAATTACATATTCTATAGCTCCTACCAAAAAATAGAAAAAGAAAAATATTTCTCTATCTCATTGCTTGGAGATGCATATATACTTGGGAAAACAAAGGCAAAAATCCCAATTTCCATATCATTTTCCTTGGATGTGACGCATCAAGATAAGCTTGGGGGGTTGAACCCTTTTGTTCAAAATGAGTGAGTATGACATTAGAGTAGAGAGGTGCATAATTGGGAAAGCTTGATAATGCTGATAATTTGCGAAATAATTTAGCTATGGACATTTCTTATGATTTGATACATATATGTGAATGGCGTGACTCTTATGCCATTCTCTATTGCACGCTTGGTATGTATCTTCTATGCTTCAGTATAGCTTTTGATTGAAAGTGTATCGCCAATGATTTGTATGTTAAATTCTATGAATTGCATGAAGTATATATGAGTTGATTGCATGAATTTAGAGAGACCCTTTTGTTGATCTTAAAAGCTTGCAAATACTATGTTTAAGTAAGATATGAAATCTCTTATTAGTATGTGACCCATTTTAGGAGTTATCGTGATGTGTGGTTTATAGCTTGAGATCTGAGGGAATAATCTAGCGACCCTCACCTCTTTTCGTTCTTTTTCTATTTCTTATTTTCACCTCCCAGTGAGCTTCGTATTCGTCTTCCTCGAGGACGAGTAAGAGGTAAGCTTGGGGGATTTTGATGTGTTCATATTTTCCATGCATTTACCACATCATTTCATATCATTTTCGCTATCCAAAGTTCACATTTATATATATTATCGTGTGTTTAACGATATATTCAAGTTTCGTATAGAAATGTGGATTTCACGAACTTTGGAGCAAATCGGAGCGATTATAGGACATGGACACATCCGAGCCATCCGGAGCATCATTGGCAAGGTTCGATAGGTGTTCGACAAGGTGAAGAAGAAGATTGGAGGAGAAGAGGAGAAGAGATGGAGAAAAGAAGCTCCAAAGAAGAGAAGTCTGTTTTTCCCAAGCTACTCATTCGAGCTGCTCAGCACTCGACCGAGCTGACACTCAGAAGACTTCAGCTGATCGGATACGCCTCACTCGACCGAGTAAGCAGCTACTCGGTCAGACCAACTTGATAGCTACCAAAACTTAGAAGAATTTTGAGAGCCCAAGACCGCTCGATCGAGCAGACCGGCTGCTCGACTGAGTGGAACCCAAACAGAGAGAAGATTTGAGGGTTTCTACTCGACCAAGCAGGCAAGGCAACTCTGTTGGATATGGATGACGTTTGTACACCCTTGTAGGGGATGTACGAGGGAATACAGACCTCGAACGTCGCATACACGAAGTCGTGTGCAAAGGGAATCTGTTCCCTTGTGGAGAGGATCTCTAGATTAATAGGAAAGTCGCATTATATGTGCATAAGTGCATGCGACATATGGCTAATAAAGGGGTAATATCTTAAGCTTATGTTGTACCATGCATATGATACAACTTAAGCTTATAATGTGCCATGTATGATGGTACACCTTAGTTAAATTGTTCCAAAGGAACAATTACTCCTAAAATAACTACCTTTGGGGCTATAAATAAGACCCAAGGGTTAGCCATTTCCTTACACTTTTGCATGGTATTCTTGCCTTGCATTTCATTCTAGCGAAGCTCTGCCGAAATCCTTCCTCTCTCTTTATCCAAGTTCTTAATCTAAAAGTAGAGATTTAGATTGTGGATTTAGTAGCCTTACTCTGTTCGTGAGAAGACTCGATCTGTCGTGGCGAATCCGAAGGCGAAGTTCCGAGACTACCGTGCCGCATACGCAAGCGTAAGTCTCAACTTCATTTATTGTCACGCCCCGCTTCCCAAAAATGTGGAGGCGAAGCGTGAGAAGGTCCGCTCAGACTTGAAGCTACAAAGCCGCAAGTCCGATAAGCGTCAATTACTTTAAAACTGCAGGTCCTTGCAACGCGAAACGAAACAAAGATAATAATAACGAAAGAGACAAAAGAAACATCTCAGAATATCCATAATAATAAATCTCAACAACGCAGAAAAGCCACCAGGCTACAAATAAAAGAGTCTAAAAGAGGCCCAGCATGGCCAACAAAGTACAAAGTACGAAAACAAGGGAAAGGTGCAAGCACCGACATCTAACAGCAACCTAAAGCAAAAGCAAGTAAAATCAGTCTCTAAGACTGGTCTCCGGTATCCTCGAACTCCTCAACGAACGTAGGCTCGGGCTCAGCGTCAGCAACCACCTCGTCCTCAGCAACTGTCTCTGACTCAGGGTCTAACATGTGGCACCCAAAAGAGCAAGGGGCACATGTCAGCAAGTCTGGAAGACTTGTGCAAGTGAAACTGAAAGGTGGTAAAAGTAAAGCAACCTAGCAGTTCTAGCATGATGCATTGACATGGCAGTTTAAAGTAATGAGTGCAACAAGTAAAGTAAAGTAAAGTAAAGTAAAGTAAAGTAAAGTACGAGCATGGCATAACATTCACAAGAAAAGTACAAGACAAGAAAAGTAAGCACCTCGTGCACAGAGTTCACGCCTTACAGCTAAAGAGGCTGTACGGGCACACTTTTACGCTGAGTGGTCGCTCAACCCTACCCCTCCACGTGTGTCGAGCCAGGGCCTTACCCCCGAACTTGGAATGCTCGCTTCTGGACCACGAGCCAGGAAGTGTGTAAACAAGTATGGCGTAGGGGTGCACCTAGCCGGACAAGTAGTACGAGGACAAGTATTGTAGCGTGTGCTACGATGCAACAATCAATGCATGGATGACATGGCATGGCAAGTAGTAAAGCGTACAAGTAAGAAAAGTAAACGTGACAGTTTAGCATGCATGAATGACAAGTTTAATGGTTGGATCTAGCTTCGTTGTCAAGCTAGATCATTTAGGTGACGGATCTAGTTTCGTTGTCAAACTAGATCAAGTAGGCGTCTAGCCAGCTATCATTTCACTGACTAGTCTCTTTTACGCTAAAAGTAAGGAAGTGGCCTAAAAACATGGCCCTACACAAGAGTTGGCAAGTTTCACTTGCCTGCAATTATCACGTCAAGAAAACACCGTCCAACGAGTCCAAAGTCACGATTCCTACGTGCACAAGTCCACCGGCCTACATCCGTTTTATTAATCTTGATTAGTGAATTCTAAAACATTTAAAATACTTTAAAAATACTGATTTTAGTCTTGATTAGCATGCAATTGGGTTTGGGGTCCTAGGGGTGCAAAACGTTACCTCAACACGACGCGAAAGCTACACCGGCGTCGGGTAGCGACGCCGGGGGTTGGAATAATAAGATCGCGCTCCAAGTCCAGATTCCAATTAGTTTCCTCGCTGGAAATTCAGAGCAATCAACCCGGGGCGACGATTCCAGATTCCCAAGCTAGCACGTGCGACGACGGGCTACGACGTGCGACGACGTCGTACGCGACGAATCCTCGAAGAGCAAGCACCTTGGTGGGGCCCACAGTAGTCCTAGGGACCTTTGGGGGACCCACAATACCTCTGGAGAACTTGGGGGGCCCACGGAGGCAAGTGGTGCGACGGTTGCGGGGTTGCGACGTATGGCCGTCGGTCGTACACAGCCAATGCGGGGAGATCCGTCGGTCGTGCGCTGTGAATGCGGGGGATGCGACGTTGGGGTGTGCAGCAGCTGCGGCGTTGCTTGGGTGCGGGGTTTTCCTTCGGTCAGGTCGATGGGGAGCTTCGGTCGTGCGCTTGGATGCGGGCGGGACAGCGTTGCAACGTTGCAACGCTTACAACGTCGGTCAATGCGGAGCGGCGGGTCGGTCGTGCGGGCTGCGGAGCGGGGCGACAAGCGGCAACGGATGCGGAGCGCTTGTGCGGAGCGGGGCCTCGGTCAGACCGAGGGCTCCTCTCGGTCAAGCGGGGGAACGGGGCGGGGGTTGCTGCAGCGGTGCGGACAGCGATGGATGCGGGGCTTGCCCTCGGTCGGAGCGGGAGATTGCGGGGGGTTTTCTCGGTCGTGCGGGGAGCTGAACGTCGCAACGTTGCGACGATTCGTCGCAACGTCCAAAATGAGTTTGGAAGAGGCTAGGGCTAATTTCTTTGGAAAATAAGTCTTGCTAGGGGTTGCTTATATAGTATAGATGGGTTGACTTGGTCTAGGGCTAAATCTAATAGGATTAGAAGTTTAAAAAGATTTAAAATTCAAATCTAACCAACTCCTTCTCACCCAAGGATTTGACTTGGTCCAAATGAGCTGGAAATTGGCTCAAAAATTCTTTAAAACGTTTAAAACTCAAATAAATTTTATTTGGCCGAAATTAATTTAAAATAAATTATTAAAAATATTATAAAACTTGTAAAAATTATAAAAGTGGTCAAATGAACTACAAAAATTATAAAATAAATATCGGGGTGATCGTGGCGACGAATGTGAGCTAACTAAGAAGACGGATCTCAGTTTCGACGTCGGACGACGGAACTAAAAATAGAAACGTCTCCCGTCAAGAGTGAGAATCGTCACGTCTCATCGAGTAAGATCAAATTGTGGAAAAACGACTCGAGAACGTCGTTCCAATATAGTGCCACCATTTAATACTCTCAGAGAAGTTCACGACGGCATATCACACAAAAGTGTTCTCAAACAAATAAAGTCTAAAGCAAACACGTGCACGGCCAAAAGCACGTGCACGAACAACGTACGACGAAAAGTGGTCGTTACATCCTCCCCACCTTAGAATAAAGTCCGTCCTCAGACTTTCTAATATAGCTAGTCGCTCTAGTAACTACCCTAAATCAAGTCACATTATATTTCAAACCACGTATAGTCATTACAAATGCTCATATATGCACTAGGTAGTCAAACATTATTACTACCAATACGTATATATATATATATATATATACATTCACGTACGTATACACTTATACATATTATAGTCAGTCAGACTCATACACGTATTTCAATCATATATATAAGCATGCATCCCTTATATAGCTACTACCTACCTAATCACAAAACAATATTTCAGATACTTATATAATGATAGTTTCACGCTTTAGCCAATACAATCATCGCTCTACCTATATGTAGCTTCCTATGCACAAACATCAAGGGTATACTACCCTCTAATATTCATCCGATACCAAGCATCTCAACAAATATAGTCACACCATACCATTATTAAAGTCAAATTTTCCATATCTAATATATATTTACTACTACCATATTTCACTCATTATATAGTCATACAAATGCATGCAATAATTTTACCGTATATTCACATCACATTCGCCCTATAACTATATTTACGACACGCCACACATACCACAGTCATCCATACCTATAACTAAGCACATACTTACCCGTGCATGGTGCACACCCATACACGCTAACATTTCATTTGCATACACCAATCATACCATAATAATAATAATAATAATACAGTCATCAATACACACATATAATTATAATACACTTCCTAATACATGCACACGTATTCATCGTATAATCACTCACATGTAACATACATATTCACACCGTAGCCTACTACTTATAACTAGTGTACCAACACCTATTATTATTATCACACCTAGCATACGTATATTCTTACCAGCATATTGCTTCAATCATTATCAGTATCCCCTAATTACATATACCCTATTAGGTACTCCTACACTAAATCTCGTATACGCAGGCATCCCTAGTATGGTATAGCTACCCACACACCAAACTGTAACTACCAACATGCAAACATCTTCACACTCATGAATAACTCCGAGTATATATAACACACAATAAGCAACCATTAATATACCATGGGAGAGTACACTCATTCAAGCCATCATATGCGGAATTTGAAAACCGTCGTACTTCAAAGGTTGAAATCCTCGTTTGGAAAGAAATATTTGGAGATCGATAAAACGCGTTGTTTCAAAATAGGTTTGAGTCGGATATACATATAAGAGAAAATGGTCTATTGGTTTTAAAGAATCATTAAAAGGGAAAGTAAAATCATTTACACGAATATTGAAGGCGTAGTTTAGAAATATTATACGGCAGTAATTTAATATAATGTTTGCGAAAGTCAAGGAAGGAAATCAATTAACTGAAGAATTTAAACCCATGTTAAATGCCTTCAAAACTTTTAGGTCATGGAAAATTTTAAAATAATCAGTATTGAAGCTGCTTTTCAAGGGAACCAGGATTTGCAAAAATGAAAAACTGATTTACACAAGGTCCTTAGCATACGAGCACAACGATCCTGGTACAGCTATAAAAATAATTGAAATTCTATTTAGTTTCGAAATTTTCCTAAAAGCTCGTAGGGGAAGTGGAAAGGTAATATTAATAACTGGGTCGTAAAATTATCAAAATTGATAGTGAAACTTTAAAATCAATTCGTGTGGGGTCTAAATCAGAAAGTGGTTATGAAATGGTAAAAATTTTTTTTTTTACAAAAGTCTAAAATAGGGAAAACGGTGAGCATAAAATCGACTTGCTGAAACCTGAAATCCCATGTGATTGGAAGGTATATGGATGGCATAAATTAGAAGGGAAAATTACAAGTTGAATGCAAGTACGGTTTAGAATAAAATTAGTACATGAAAGAAAAATGTATTTTCATAGGTGCGAAAGTGTAGGCTGAAAAAAAGCATTATAACTATTTTCAAAAAAAATTCGACAAAAGTTTTAAAAATTTAAATCAACGTGGGGCATGAAGTATAAGTATATATACATATCAGAATTTGAACAAATTTAAAACTTAGGGGAAAAGGAAATGAAAATACCTTCTGAAAATTCAAGATTTGTAGCGGAGAGGTTCGAAAATTGATGGCGATAGTCATGAGGCGATCTCGGGAATCGGGGCAAGGGAAACAGTCAGATGTTCAAACATACATACGCCTAGGATATGAATCAGGAGGATCTACGGGGAAACTCCTACGGTCGCCCAACTGAAGCTTAAGAACTTAGCGCTTGGTCTTCCTAAAGGAGCTAGGTGATAATGGAATGCGCTCAGCTCGGTCCATAATCGATGTACCCAAGCGAACGACTAAAGGATTTCTAGAAGTCTGGTATGGTCAGGGGTAGGCAGGGACCACTAAAGTGACTCCTATGACGATCAAATCGATTTCCAGCAAGGACTCTAATTACCGGTCTAACAGTCAACCCTATTTTTGCAAACAATCATATGCAAGCATAATTTAACAAGTCAGGACTATCTAAGGGAAGAAACAACTAGGTCGAGAGTTACCTGCGATAACCTCATCCACAGTCTCGCTCCCTACTGCCGTCATCAGGTAAGCCTGCCTCCTCGGCTGCACGGCCTGCTGAAAGGCCTGCCTCTGCGGAGGAAGAGGCGCTCCACGACCTGCAGGTATAGGTGCTCTCTGTTGCAACGGATGTGCGGCAACAGGATCCTTCCAAGGTATCTTAGAGCTCGGGCAGTCCTTCACAGCATGAGTAGGGTCTCCGCAAACCTGGCACTGTCCCAACATCTTCCTACACTGATCCTTGAAATGCCCGGTCTTGCCACAGAAATGGCAAGTCTTCACAATAAGCCCACCTGGCCTCTTGAACTGCACTGGCTGGGTAGGCTTGACCCCAGGCCTAGACTGCTCCATAGGCCTCTTCCCAGCTCCAGAAATCAGTCCTCTCTTCTGCTTCGCTCCTGGGTCATGGCAAGGAGCACTCTGAATGTACTGGAGCATGCCCTGCTGTACCTGCATCATCTGATGCAGCATCCTCATGATCTCAGCATTGGTGGGCTCTCTATCAGGTACCTCAGCACGATTGGGCCCATTGCCAGATCGGGTCTGTCGTCGTCCAGCCATCTAATGACATGGAAAACGAGCAAACAAATTAGACTCGAAGCTTAATGACTTGGATGTTGCTATTTATTTAATGGATATTTCCGTTTATCATCGTTGTTCAGTTAGTTCGCAATTGCAAGATAGGACCTGCATGGGCCACCAACAAAACCTGTCACGCCCCGCTTCCCAAGAATGTGGAGGCGAAGCGTGAGAAGGTCCGCTCAGACTTGAAGCTACAAAGCCGCAAGTCCGATAAGCGTCAATTACTTTAAAACTGCAGGTCCTTGCAACGCGAAACGAAACAAAGATAATAATAACGAAAGAGACAAAAGAAACATCTCAGAATATCCATAATAATAAATCTCAACAACGCAGAAAAGCCACCAGGCTACAAATAAAAGAGTCTAAAAGAGGCCCAGCATGGCCAACAAAGTACAAAGTACGAAAACAAGGGAAAGGTGCAAGCACCGACATCTAACAGCAACCTAAAGCAAAAGCAAGTAAAATCAGTCTCTAAGACTGGTCTCCGGTATCCTCGAACTCCTCAACGAACGTAGGCTCGGGCTCAGCGTCAGAAACCACCTCGTCCTCAGCAACTGTCTCTGACTCAGGGTCTAACATGTGGCACCCAAAAGAGCAAGGGGCACATGTCAGCAAGTCTGGAAGACTTGTGCAAGTGAAACTGAAAGGTGGTAAAAGTAAAGCAACCTAGCAGTTCTAGCATGATGCATTGACATGGCAGTTTAAAGTAATGAGTGCAACAAGTAAAGTAAAGTAAAGTAAAGTAAAGTAAAGTAAAGTACGAGCATGGCATAACATTCACAAGAAAAGTACAAGACAAGAAAAGTAAGCACCTCGTGCACAGAGTTCACGCCTTACAGCTAAAGAGGCTGTACGGGCACACTTTTACGCTGAGTGGTCGCTCAACCCTACCCCTCCACGTGTGTCGAGCCAGGGCCTTACCCCCGAACTTGGAATGCTCGCTTCTGGACCACGAGCCAGGAAGTGTGTAAACAAGTATGGCGTAGGGGTGCACCTAGCCGGACAAGTAGTACGAGGACAAGTATTGTAGCGTGTGCTACGATGCAACAATCAATGCATGGATGACATGGCATGGCAAGTAGTAAAGCGTACAAGTAAGAAAAGTAAACGTGACAGTTTAGCATGCATGAATGACAAGTTTAATGGTTGGATCTAGCTTCGTTGTCAAGCTAGATCATTTAGGTGACGGATCTAGTTTCGTTGTCAAACTAGATCAAGTAGGCGTCTAGCCAGCTATCATTTCACTGACTAGTCTCTTTTACGCTAAAAGTAAGGAAGTGGCCTAAAAACATGGCCCTACACAAGAGTTGGCAAGTTTCACTTGCCTGCAATTATCACGTCAAGAAAACACCGTCCAACGAGTCCAAAGTCACGATTCCTACGTGCACAAGTCCACCGGCCTACATCCGTTTTATTAATCTTGATTAGTGAATTCTAAAACATTTAAAATACTTTAAAAATACTGATTTTAGTCTTGATTAGCATGCAATTGGGTTTGGGGTCCTAGGGGTGCAAAACGTTACCTCAACACGACGCGAAAGCTACACCGGCGTCGGGTAGCGACGCCGGGGGTTGGAATAATAAGATCGCGCTCCAAGTCCAGATTCCAATTAGTTTCCTCGCTGGAAATTCAGAGCAATCAACCCGGGGCGACGATTCCAGATTCCCAAGCTAGCACGTGCGACGACGGGCTACGACGTGCGACGACGTCGTACGCGACGAATCCTCGAAGAGCAAGCACCTTGGTGGGGCCCACAGTAGTCCTAGGGACCTTTGGGGGACCCACAATACCTCTGGAGAACTTGGGGGCCCACTGAGGCAAGTGGTGCGACGGTTGCGGGGTTGCGACGTATGGCCGTCGGTCGTACACAGCCAATGCGGGGAGATCCGTCGGTCGTGCGCTGTGAATGCGGGGGATGCGACGTTGGGGTGTGCAGCAGCTGCGGCGTTGCTTGGGTGCGGGGTTTTCCTTCGGTCAGGTCGATGGGGAGCTTCGGTCGTGCGCTTGGATGCGGGCGGGACAGCGTTGCAACGTTGCAATGCTTGCAACGTCGGTCAATGCGGAGCGGCGGGTCGGTCGTGCGGGCTGCGGAGCGGGGCGACAAGCGGCAACGGATGCGGAGCGCTTGTGCGGAGCAGAGCCTCGGTCAGACCGAGGGCTCCTCTCGGTCAAGCGGGGGAACGGGGCGGGGGTTGCTGCAGCGGTGCGGACAGCGATGGATGCGGGGCTTGCCCTCGGTCGGAGCGGGAGATTGCGGGGGGTTTTCTCGGTCGTGCGGGGAGCTGAACGTCGCAACGTTGCGACGATTCGTCGCAACGTCCAAAATGAGTTTGGAAGAGGCTAGGGCTAATTTCTTTGGAAAATAGGTCTTGCTAGGGGTTGCTTATATAGTATAGATGGGTTGACTTGGTCTAGGGCTAAATCTAATAGGATTAGAAGTTTAAAAAGATTTAAAATTCAAATCTAACCAACTCCTTCTCACCCAAGGATTTGACTTGGTCCAAATGAGCTGGAAATTGGCTCAAAAATTCTTTAAAACGTTTAAAACTCAAATAAATTTTATTTGGCCGAAATTAATTTAAAATAAATTATTAAAAATATTATAAAACTTGTAAAAATTATAAAATTGGTCAAATGAACTACAAAAATTATAAAATAAATATCGGGGTGATCGTGGCGACGAATGTGAGCTAACTAAGAAGACGGATCTCAGTTTCGACGTCGGACGACGGAACTAAAAATAGAAACGTCTCCCGTCAAGAGTGAGAATCGTCACGTCTCATCGAGTAAGATCAAATTGTGGAAAAACGACTCGAGAACGTCGTTCCAATATAGTGCCACCATTTAATACTCTCAGAGACGTTCACGACGGCATATCACACAAAAGTGTTCTCAAACAAATAAAGTCTAAAGCAAACACGTGCACGGCCAAAAGCACGTGCACGAACAACGTACGACGAAAAGTGGTCGTTACATTTATCAATCCTAACTCTGTTTTGACAGGATCCAACATTGGTATCAGAGCCATACGGATTCGCTCCGGTCAGAACCGTCGCCCCGTCAAAACTATGAACGAGTCGTTGTCTTTTTCACGAATGGGTATCCTACCATTACGGATATGGTAGGAACGCTTCATGACGGAGAGAACGCAGCGGTTGTTCTTTTCACGTTAGGGTCTTCTGTCATTACGGATATGGCAGGAACTCTCCGTGACGGGAAGAACCGACCGTTCATATCGTCAAACTCGCTCTCTTCATGGATGCTGAGTCTCCATTCATAGGGAATGGGCGCTCTCTTCATGTGGAGCGCGTAGTTTACGAATTTTTGAAGTGGGTTAATTTTTTTGGCACACGGCCATTGGAGGATAACTACTTCCTCGACGAACGGATGCTTCACCGGAGAAGAAGATGGTGGTTATTCCCATCGGGGAAGATGAATTTTGGTGCATGTGCGCCATGGCCAAATGGGCTATGAAGGCCATGCACCCCCCCATGCGGAGGGGGTTGGCTACGGCCAATAACCACCACGGTAACCCCCTCCGGCGGGGGTGTGCGGCCACCCTATGAAAGGGGGGAGACAGACCATGGCCAAAGGGCCATGGCCGGTCAAGGCCAATAAGCCATGGCCGGTCGGCCTTGGCCGGCCACGGCCTTGGCCAGAGAGCCCCGGCCACGGCCAGGGCCAGAGAGCCCTGGCCGCGGCCTGGCCAGGCCAGGCCAGGGCCTGGCCTCCCTGGCTGAGGCCAGGGCAGGGGCCCTGGCCCCCGGCCAGGGCCAGGCCGTCCTGGCCGAGGCCAGGGCAGGGGCCCTGGCCCCGGCCAGGGGCATGGCCGCCCTGGCCGAGGCCAGGGCAGGGGCCCTGGCCCCGGCCAGGGGCCCTGGCCCCGGCCAGGGGCCTCTAGCCGAGGCCTGGCCGAGGCCAGGGCAGGGGCCCTGGCCAGCCTCAGGCCGAGGCCTGGCAGGCCTCTGGCCTAGGCCAGGCCAGGCAGAGGCCTGGCCGGCCTCTGGCTGAGGCTTGGCCAGTGGCCTGGCCGGTCCTGGCAGTGGCCAGGACTGCCGCAGGCCGCCCCTGGCCGGCCAGGGCAGAGGCCCTTGGCCAGCCCTTGGCCAGCCTTGGCCAGGGCAGGGGCCCTGGCCGGGAGTGATGTAGACCAATTTTTTGGTCGACCAATTTGGATGTTTTGGTCGACCAATCCGGCATAAGGTCTTGGTCGATCACGAACTTGCCGACTAGCCCATACGGGGTGTCAAAAGGCCTTGGTCAAACACGAATGTGCCGACTAGCCCATACGGGGCTAACATTTTATAAAGTTTTTTTTGGGCTCTACTCCTTGAAGATTAGCCATAGTGCTCTACTTCATGCGAGATTAGCCATGTCATTGTGCTCTACTCTACGGAGATTAGCCAATGTACTTATGACATTGTGCTCTACTCTACGGAGATTAGCCAATGTATTTCAAATTTTTTGAAAAAGATGTTTTCAAATAGGTTATGTCCCGTCCTTAATCGGGATAGCGCAATTTAGAATTCCAAGTCCTACCACGATCCGGCCATGGTTATCTAACCCATGGGTATGTAGAACAGGTCTCGTGGCTTGGCAATTGTTGCGCTAAAATTCTTTGCGCAAACTCTCACCTATTCCATTTTGAAAGATATGTTTTTCAAAAGTATTTTTCCGCTGCTGGTACCATACGGGTATCATTTCTAATTTCTTTTTACATGAGATAAGTAAGAGGGATACTTTGAAAGTTACTTCTAGATGGTAGTTGGGAACGTAGTGAACTTCTCGATTCTAGAGTAACATTTCAGCGCATCCAAGGAACTTATCAAGTGTTTAAAGAATCGAAACTTTATGCACAGAATTTTGATCGTGTTTTTCATTTTCTTTGCAGTTTTTTGATTCGAATATGTCTACCGCTTCTAAGAACATTGTCGCCGAGCTTAACAAAGGTGAGAAGCTCAACGGCGACAATTATAAACTTTGGTCAATAAAAATCCAATATGTTTTGGAGGAGCAAGATGTGCTTGAAACACTCCAAAACATAATGGAAGAACCTGAGTTGGGCAATACGGCCCAACACAAGAGGGACCGAGAAGCTTATGAGACTTGGACTCGAAAGAACAAAATAGCACGTATTACGTTATTGTCCGCAATGGACAATGACATAATGCGTCTATTTCGGGAATTCGACCTAGCCAAAGACATATGGTCTGGGCTAGAAATAAAGTTTGGTGGAACTTCGGTAACCAAACTCCGCTCCTTAAATATTCAATTTGATTCGTACAAAATGCGGCGAGATCAATCTATGAAAAAGCATCTCCGCCACATGGCGAATCTCATAGCTGAATTGAAGGATGCGGGTCTTACGCTGTCTGACGAACAGCAAATCCAAGCAGTCATTCGTTCACTCCCAGATAGCTGGGATAACATGAAAATGCACCTCACTCATAATGAGTGCATTAAAACTTTAAGCGATGTATCCAAACACCTCGAACTCGAGGAAGAGCGGATTCAAGCCGCAAAACCTAGTGCTGAAGTGCACATGGCCGCTAGTTCCTCACATGGAGGAAAGAAGCAGAAGGATAAACGCTTAAGGTTTATGAACAAACGAAAGCAAGAACCGGAAACCTCAAAGAAGACTAAGAACAAAATGTGGCAAAAGAAAGTGCACTCAAAGAAGAAAAACTTGAAGAAGATCAAGTGCTTTAAGTGCAACAAGTATGGTCACTTCGCCCATACGTGTACGGATGGAAGTGATAAGGTAACTTGTAGGGCTAGTTACATATGTGTTTCTAGTTCCATGTTTCTTGCTGAATCTAACTATTTTTGGTTGATTGATTCAGGGGCCACAGACCACGTAGCGAAGGACAGAAGGTTCTTCGTAGAGTATCGAAAGATAACTCAAGGAACAAAGTGGATATACGTCGGCAACAACACTCGTGTTGAAGTCAAGGGCGTCGGAACATGCAAGCTAGTTCTCGACAACGGCCGGACTCTATTATTGCACGACGTCCTCTTTGCTCCAGATATTCGAAGGAATATCGTATCCGTGGTCATGTTAATGTCTTTAGGTTATGAATGGAGGTTCTATGAACAAAAGGTTGACCTTGTTTGTAATAGTTCTTTAATTGGGTCGGGTAATGTTTGTAATGGATTGATTGTTTTGAACACTTTGTATGATGATTCTTCTTCTATTAATGAAAGTTTCCATTTGACAAATGCTTCTAATTCTGAATCTGAGATCATTTGTTGGCATGCAAGACTTGGTCACATTGGACCAACTAGAATGGATAGACTTGCCAAAAGTGGCTTGCTATCTAATGTTTCAAAAGTTGAAATGTCAACTTGCGAACATTGTCTTGTAGGGAAAACTTGTCGCAAGCCGTTTGGAACTGGCACAAGGGCCGAAGTTCCATTACAGCTTATCCATTCGGACATTTGCGGTCCAATGAATGTTAAGATAAGACGCGGGAAGTCCTATTTCATCACCTTCATTGATGACTTCACCCGTTTCGGTCACATTTATTTGATTTTCCACAAACATGAAGCTTTATCTTGCTTCAAAAACTATATGAGTTTAGTGGAAAATCAACTAGATCGCAAGATAAAGGTCTTACGAACCGATCGGGGTGGAGAATATCAATCAATGAGTTTTAAGGAACTCTGTGATGAAAAAGGCATAGTTCATCAAATAACTATGCCTTATACTCCACAACAAAACGGTGTTGTGGAAAGAAGAAATAGGACATTGATGGAAATGGTCTGATCAATGATGTCTCAGGCAAATTTGCCCATCACCTTTTGGGGTGATGCATTATTGACGGCAGCATTCATCTTAAACCGTGTACCCTCGAAGTCGGTAAGTTCTACTCCTTATAAGTTGTGGAACAATAGAACTCCAGACTTAAGCAATCTAAAACCTTGGGGTTGTGCCTCTTATGCACATTTATCCTCTCACAAATATGGCAAACTTGGGCCACGTGGGAGGAAGTGTATCTTCATCCGATACGCTGAAAACTCCAAAGGATATGTTTTCGTCGGTCAAGAGGACAATGGGGGTCTAATAGAATTCGAATCGAGGAATGTTGTCTTCTTGGAAAATGAGTTTTCAAGACAGGGTGAGATAAGTCAAGACTTATCCTTGTTTGAGACTTGGGATCAAGAAGGATCGAAACGTTCGAGTGGGAGAATTCTTGGTGAAGAGGAAAATGACCCTCATACTTCACATATGGATTATACGAACGATACCAATCCTATTCCGAGTGGGAGTGATGTTATTCCAAGTGGGAGTGATGTCATTCCAAGTGGGAGTGATCAAACTCAAGCAAGACGTAGTAATCGAACGAGGCTAACACCTCTGAGATTTGAGGATGAATTTCCTCAAACATTTATGACATTACTACAAGATGATGACGAACCTGTAAATTTCAAACAGGCCGCCACATGCCCTGCTAAAGATAAATGGATAGCGGCGATGGAAGAAGAACTTCAATCCATGAAAACAAACCAAGTCTGGGACTTGGTTAATTTACCTAAGGGACGTAGAGCCATTGGGAACAAGTGGGTTCTCAAAATCAAGCATAAGGCTGATGGCGCCATCGAGAAATATAAAGCTCGCCTTGTTGCGAAAGGTTTCACGCAACAGGAAGGAATAGACTACGAAGAGACTTTCTCTCCTGTCGTGCGTTTTACCTCCATTCGCTTAATTCTGGCAATGGTGGCTTGTTTGGACCTCGAGTTACATCAAATGGATGTAAAGACTGCTTTTCTTAACAGAGAACTAGATGAGGAGATCTACATGGAACAACCAAACGGGTTCGTACAAGAAGAAAACAAACATAAGGTTTGTAAACTTCGTAAATCCATATATGGTCTTAAACAATCCTCAAGGCAGTGGTATATGCGCTTTCAAGAAGTCGTTTTGTCGTATGGTTTCTCCATGCTCGACGAGGACAACTGCGTATACATTAAGAGGATTAAGAACAAGTATGTAATTATGTCTCTTTATGTAGATGACATACTTATAGCCGGAAATGATAAGCGTCTTATCATGGATATCAAAGCTTGGCTTTCATCCGTCTTTGAAATGAAAGACATGGGTGAAGCTGCATATATCCTTGGGGTTAAGATCTCAAGGAATCATTCCAAGAAACTTCTTTCTCTCTCTCAAGAGACATATATAAAGAAAGTTTTAGAACGGTTTAATATGCAGGACTGCAAGCCAATTGATACTCCAATAAGCAAAGGCGATGGTCTATGTTTGGAAATGTGTCCCAAAGATCCAAAAGAAAAGAAAGCTATGGAAAAGGTTCCATACTCCAGTGCTGTCGGGAGTCTGATGTATGCCATGATGTGTACCAGACCGGACATTTGCTATGCTGTTGGTATGGTAAGCCATTACCAATCCAACCCAGGACAGGCACACTGGAAAGCGGTGAAGAGGATATTAAGATACCTCAAAGGGACTGCGGACTATGCGTTGTGCTATCAAGGCAATACCTTGAGACTCGAAGGCTATACCGATGATGATTGGGCAGGTGATCTCGATGAGCGAAGATCTACCTCAGGCTTTGTTTTCTTGCTCGGGAATGGTGCAATATCCTGGAGCAGCAAGAAGCAAACCTGCATCGCCCTATCAACCATGGAAGCCGAATTCGTAGCATTCAGCATGGTGGTCCAAGAAGCTGTTTGGCTTAGGAAATTCTTAGACAGGCTGACGGATGCCACTGACTCGAGCACTGTTCCTATATACAGTGATAGTCAAGCTTCGATTGCCTATGTCAAAGATCCTAAATTTCATTGTAAGACCAAACACATTGATATTCGATTCAAGTTTGCAAAGGACTATGACAAACGGAAGGAATTAGATATAGGATACATATCCACGCATAAGATGATAGCGGATCCCCTTACTAAGGCGATCCCCAGAGATGTGTTCTACAAACACTTATCATCTATGGGAATGCGTAGGTGCTGAGCTGTATCATGTAATATTTCACATGTCTATAGAAGATAAAAATTTAATAAAAGGAAGAAGTTCTTTTATATATTGCATACAAGTTTCTTACAAATGATTTTATACATTTGTGTTTAAGTCTCAGCTATTTTATTGTGTGTATGTCGGACAGATTAAGGTTGGCTCTCTCACATGAGCAACCGCCTTATCTTATCAGATGGATAAGATAGAGATGAGACTAGTTTAAAGTCAAAATCATTAGACAAATGATTTAGAGTCGTGACTTAAACAAGATAGTCGAATGAAAGATCTGCATCATATGGATGCTTACAAAAGATCTGAGATCTGTATCACAAGGATATTTAAAAGAGATCTCATAGGATTTTTTAAATCCTATCTGTCTTATGCAGGATGAAAGTCCGGGAATATTTCATGGGTAGTAAGGGGACTCAAAAGATAGGCACTGTGGTGTCTGATCTTTCATCCGTACAACATCATTAAGACATACTCTCCCTGGAAAAGGAGTGATGTTGTAATACATGTTCATACCACGTATGCATTTCGACCACTGAGTTAGTAGCAATAGTGTTTGCTATTATGTGAGACTCAAAGGCCATATGGGTCTTAACTCTTACCCTCAAGGACTCCAATTGGTTCCTTTAGATTTGACGAGATGATCGCTATCTTAGCGTGTTGCTAATGGGCTATGATAATTCGGCTCGGCGGGGCACGTTAGAAAAGCGAATCAAGTCAAGATCAGAAGGTTCGCAAGAAGAGGAAGATTGATTTCATATTCGCATTTGGACTTTAATGATTCAAAGCTAGCCAGCCAATTGTGATCCAGATGGGACTCAATTGTTGAATATAAAGTATAAGAAATGTGAAGAAATAATCTAGGGTAAAGCATGCGTTGAACTACTCAACTTTGCACCTTCGAGGTCGTTGTGTATCTCTAACAAGTGCACAACAACAGACTCTACGCGCATGACGGTCGCACGGTCTATTTCTCGGTATGATAGATGAAAGAACTAAGAGAAAGACGTTCTCTTACAATCCCATCAAGTGTGAGTGAGAGATGTTGGATATGGATGACGTTTGTACACCCTTGTAGGGGATGTACGAGGGAATACGGACCTCGAACGTCGCGTACACGAAGTCGTGTGCAAAGGAAATCTGTTCCCTTGCGGAGAGAATCTCTAGATTAATGGGAAAGTCGCATTATATGTGCATAAGTGCATGCGACATATGGCTAATAAAGGGGTAATATCTTAAGCTTATGTTGGACCATGCATATGGTACAACTTAAGCTTATAATGTGCCATGTATGATGGTACACCTTAGTTAAATTGTTCCAAAGGAACAATTACTCCTAAAATAACTACCTTGGGGGCTATAAATAAGACCCAAGGGTTAGCCATTTCCTTACACTTTTGCATGGTATTCTTGCCTTGCATTTCATTCTAGCGAAGCTCTGCCGAAATCCTTCCTCTCTCTTTATCCAAGTTCTTAATCTAAAAGTAGAGATTTAGATTGTGGATTTAGTAGCCTTACTCCGTTCGTGAGAAGACTCGATCCGTCGTGGCGAATCCGAAGGCGAAGTTCCGAGACTACCGTGCCGCATACGCAAGCGTAAGTCTCAACTTCATTTATCGATCCTAACTCTGTTTTGACAGAATCCAACAAACTCGACCGAGCAGAGCTGCTACTCAATCGAGCACGAACCAAACTGTACGATGATTTGAAGACTTTTCAAGCCACTGTAACTCGAACAAGTGGAGTGACTACTCGATCGAGTAGCGCATATCAGCCCTAAGCTAAAGAAGCTGTCATGCCCCGCTTCCCATTCTACTAGGGAGCAAGGACGCGAGCGGATCCACGGTGTGCTTAAAACAAGGAAGAGACTGTATAAAACTATGAAGTGGATATTCACTAATATCTTTACTATTATAAAGCACAATGTCCGAGGAAAGATGTAACTAAGATGCACCAGAACCATCGAAAGCTACCAGGGTTCTCTACTTACCGACACCATCCAGACGACTGTCAAGATTTATCAGTAGGGTGGATCTAGTCAATCCATGTCCTCTACTATAGTGGACTACCCCATCCCACGGGTCAGGTTAGCATTATATATCACAATTAACTTCCATCAGTTGTTCAGTCTGTTCTGTTCATTTGCATCTTATCAGATGCATACATTTGTTCCATGGTGTCTCGGTAGTCCATATGATAGTCTCACAAAATTTCACAACTTTACCTCTAAATTTAACAATTAAACGAAACGTGAAAACATGAAATAGTTTAAAGAAATAAGCACAGAATTGGTTCTAACTGAGCAAATGAGTCTAATTAAACTTAAAATATTTTTCTAAAATTAGTAGATATCTTTCATTAATTAACAGATATTTTTCATAATTTAAAAAGGTCAAAAACTAATTTTTTAAACTAAGAAAACGATTTTCACAATATATTTGATGATTTATTCAGGGCAAACCATACGTCGGAATTTCTCCAACTAGGGGTCAAAGTGACCGTCTCGTTTAGTACTACAACATATATTTTTCTCGTACGTTAGTGTACGTGAAGATTTTATGATATACATCTTTAAGTTAATTTACCTTAATTGGGTTTTATCTTTAAATATTTACTGTGGGAAATATACTTGCCTTTTGACGATGAAACCAGCGACAATGAGTATGTTTCATCGTTTCAGATTTTCTGGCTCTTCACTCGTGTTTTTCTGAGACCTATATAATTTATTATGCATTTATTACGATCAACCTATACGTATACGTATTTTTATGCGTATTTAAATACATATTTTCGTATTAAATCTAAAAACATTTCATTCTTTACCTCATACGCGATGCAGCTGGCTTCACGTGATTGACGGCGACGGCGATGGCGACCTCCAGGCGGACAGTGATGGTGGATGGGTGAGCGGCGGTAGCAGTCGGCGGCGACAAGTGCGGGCTGTGCTCGTTGACGGGCCTAGTAGGCTGGGTTTTGGTGTTCGACACGGGTTGCTATCGTCATTGGGGCCACGGGCGGTGGTGCCACGACAGGAGGCAATGTGGAGGCAGTCTCGTCGATGATGGCAGAGCCACGACAGAAAGGGGCAACGCCAGTAGGTCTTGTGGTGGCGACAGCGGGCGAAGGTAGTCGAGGAGGGGTGCTCCGGTGGAGCTCTGGTGTGGCGCTGTGGGGTCTTAGGGTCTGGCGAGGGGCTGTAGCTAGTTGGAGGGGAGGCAACACCAGCAACGGCGGCATTGCAGTCACGCCAAAGTGTCGATCTGGGGCTGTGGGGTTCGATCGGTGCACCACCGGTGTGGTGGGTCTGCGAAGGCGGCGTTGGAGGTGCAGCGAGAGGGAGGGGAGATCCGGGCGGTGGTTGGGGCTTGGTGGCATGGGGAGCTCATGGCGGAGCGTGAGGTCGATGGAGGAGGGCATGGGGTCGTGGGGGTGGTGCAGCGACGAGGAGATCATCAGTGGTGTTTTGCTCGGGCTGTCGGGGAATGGTGGCAGAGTGGCAGATGGAGAAGCTGGGGGCTGCGATGGAAGCTCAGTGGTTGCACGAGAGGTGGATTTGTAGGGTTCAGAGGGAAGTTATGGCTGGTGTCGGTGAGAGGAGGGTTGAGGAGGTGGGGGTTTGGGGCGTTGGGCAGCGACGAGGAAGGGCTGGGAGCAATGGTTGCTCAGTATGGGATGGTTGCGAGCTCGTCAGAGGGAGGGGCTTTGCGAGCATGGGTTCGAGGAGAGGGAGCGGGGTTTGGTGGCTGTGAATGAGAAGAGGGGAAGGAGGAATTAATATAAGGTTAAGATAATAATTAAAAATAAAATATATATTTAATACAACCTAAGTCAATTAGCTATAAATGAAGTTAGGTGTGGAGACTTTGACTAAGCTTAGAAGCTTAGATCAAAACTCTTCCATCCTGAAAACGTGGGAGGCTGCCGACAGGAGATAGGTAAGGTAATTAAGTGGTAATTAGAATAGTAATTAGGGTAAGGTAAAAGTGATAAAGGTTGTTAGTAATATATAGTGTAATAATATAAAAATACCCATTAATCACATAAGACTTTAAAAATTGAAAACATAGCCACGGGTTCATATCAACGTGAGGATCACAGATACGAAGTCCATTTCAAAGTTTGAACTACGAAAGTATGATTTTTGGGTCAAAATATTTCGGTCGCTGGTTTGCAGGTTCTAGGTCGATTTGACTCCAGAAAATTACAAAAATAATATTGGAGTACTAAATGATCCTAGAATCACATCGTAGAAGTTTGAAATCGTTTTGATAACATTTTTATAGAAAATTAATTGATACGGCTATATCAGTAATAATTGAATAGAAAATATTAAATAAATTGTTTAAAGGTATTTGATGATACTCGAACTTACTAAAATATACCATAACTATGTTGATGATTCAAAATATTTTTTATAAGGATTTCGAAACCATTTTTGATATAAAACTCCTGACAATCCATTTTAAAATGATTTTAAAATATAAAATACGTAAAATACGAATATAAACGTACTGCAGGATACGTGCCGTCACATCCTACCATCCTTAAAATAATTTCGTCCCCGAAATTTAGAAGACCGATCATTGCCTAAGCAATTTAAGCGTCGAAGGGAAGGCTTGATAAATGACAACGACCTAGTAAAATAAGTTGTAAATAGCATGAAATATAATATGGTATCATAGGATCAAGAAAACAAGTGATGTTACTAATAAATCTATACTATTATTATCACCATAGCTTCCGTAATTAGTCCTGGGACAAGTATCATCATAATAATTAACTTGACTTATCAAGTAGCCAAAGTTAATATGAGCTAATGGCATTACATGAAAATAATAACTATTATGATAACATCTGTTCGAACTTGGAAACTGGGGTGATAAGCTAGTAGCAAGCTATTCAACCACATCAAAAGGAAGATCATAAAATTTAAAGTTTCTACACGTGCTAATTGTGACAAATGGGGCATAGCTAAGGAGGTCATCAATAATATAGCATTCAAAGACGTAATGACTAATACATATGCGTTCGTGTTGTTATACCTAACCAGCCTAGAATAAATGACATCAACTACCATAAGGTCCAAACACAAACCAACGTCCAAAACAACACAATTAAACAAGTACAAGGCCAACTTCTAAGGACCATAATTATCACTATACTTATCACTACCACTCCTTTTATTAATGCGCATAATGCCCACTAACAATCCATTATCCACATCCAAGAACTAGATCGACATCCAACTTCAACACCTGAGGCCAACAACATTCCAATACCCAATGACAACAATACTCCTTGCCAATGCCAACAGTCGATATCCACAACTCTCATCATTAACCCCAAACAAGCCAATAGCCAAAAACATACAGTCTAGTAAACCCGAAGGAGTGGACCTGCAGAGATGCCTAAGTAGGACATCAATTGGGGCAAGATAAGAAGCACAAGAATCACGACTTGCCAAGATCTTAACCACACTGTGCTGTGGTGGTGAGGATGGCGGTGATAACCGTCGCTAAGCCCAAAAATCCTAAAACAGAACGTTGGAGGGCCATCGGCTATTGTCGATCCATGTCATGCGATAGAGGCGACTGCTTAGTAGTGACGAGTGGTGTGGCGGGTGCCACCAGAGGAGCTTGAGACGAGAGGGGTTGGGCTCGCGGCGAAGAGGCAGGGTGAAGAAGTGGGTGTCGTCGCGGCGTAGGGGGAGCCACGGGATGTGTTTGGTGAGAGAAGGGATGAGGGGTTTAAATGGGGAGCCAAAGTCGTCGATAGGGTAGGGTAGGGTAGGCAGGACCGGGGCTCGAGGAGAGAATGCGGACAAAAGACAATAAAGAGGGAGAGATAGTATGCAGGAAAAAGGATTCACCCCATGGAAATCGGGTACAAGATAGATAGAAGAAAACTACAATCTCAAGAGAGATAAAGAGGAAGTAAATGTCTATACTTGTACGTCCCGGTTTGGCTCATCTCAATTCTCACACCGTCTTCAAACGCTTCAGAGAGTCCTTTGATCTGCTTCCGTAGTCGAACTCAAACTTTGGACAATCGAAAAATTTCGAATGCTACCCTCCTTATAAAAGAGTAAAGCCATGGTTTAGGTGAACTAAACGCGGCAAGGAAGTATTCTAAGAATAAGTAGGATGATCGAAAGGCCATCACAAGAAGGATGATATCGATGAATGGTTCTATCTTATATAAGGTTACTCTAAACTTTAGAAATTTAGATTGTGTACTCATATGAACTTAGGACATCACATATAGCCTCAGATTGTCTATAGACTTGAGCATATGACATTGCCAACTTTTAACTTTGGTAGTTGTAGTACGCAACCATCTACTTGGGTAAATTGTGTACTAATGGAAATACCACTTGCTCGAAGCATGGAATCAATATCAAAGTTTGTTGGACTTGTCTTTATCCTTAAATTTCTTAGCATCCACTTTGCTTTGGCCCAGTCGATTTGAAAAGGGTTCTTAACTTTCTGGTTTTTAATAAGAAAGTCAATCGGTGGTCTTAGTTTAGCTATCATAGTGAATAAAGAGGGAACTACTCTACATGTTGTTAATATAATCGATGGATCAGATGTAATAATTGACAATCTTAACATTGGTACTACCCTGTGTGCTTCAAATTGACGGAAAGGTTCAGACATATTGGTGATTACTGGCTCTGCAGCCTCGACTTCTCTAGTTGTCGTGATGAATGCTTGGCAACTGGCCTGGTTCAACTTGGCTTGTCGAAAGACTTAATGTTGCGAAGCTAGGGGTGGTTTCGCTGTTTCGATCCAGAAGCTGCTATAATCGTAGTCCTTCGCTTGATTATGTAACGAGAGCAATTCCTGTAGAGTGCTCAGATGCTCCACATAATAGGCATTGGTTGAGCAACCGATGATAGTCCTTCTTGACATGACCTGGTCGGTTACAATGGTGGCACACCATCTGGGATCGGTTGTTGATTGAAGCAACAGGACTCTTAAACAGGGTAGTTTGTATTGGTCCAAGAGCGTCTCTCGTTGATTCCATAGGACGCTTACTTCCTCCAATTTGGGCTGTTTCACGAAGTTTATCAACATCTTCGTAGTTACGTACTGCTTCCAGTAATCGATGTTGGAGTTCCATCATTCCTCTTATGATTCCCATGATGTCGTTGTTGGTGACACCATTTACATTACGAGTGTTGGGTTGACCTGTCATGCTGTAAAACAAACCGCTATGAGTGTTAAGTAGGATTATTCTATCAGGACAACTCGGTATCAATGTCGTCCAAGCTGATCTTAAAGTATTCGCATGATCATGACCTGCGTAGGCCACCACTAAAACCTGTCACGCCCTGCATCACATTCTACTAGGAGAGAGGACGCGAGCGGGTCCGCGGTGTGCTTAAAACAAGGAGGGGTACTTTCTTTTCTTTTCTTTTCTTTTCTTTCTTCCTCCTTGGCTTAAACACACTAAAAATCTGTGTAAAAACTGTAGGTCCTTGCATGCGGATTTAAACAACATCTTGAATAACATTATTACAAACCAAGAGTCCAAATCTAGAATAAAATAGTAGCCCTAGCATGGCCAAATCAAAATACACACAGATACATTGATACACTCAAAAATACTGACATGAAATAATAAAAGAGCAAATCTTCAGCAAGGATGGAGCCCACGTGGTCCTGGTCAATAGGACTAATCTCAGAGATAGATTCCTCAGTAAACTCTGGCTCGGAACCTAACATGGATTTCAAAACAATATACATTTGAAATACATGTCAGCGAGGGTTACTCGTGCAAGTATAATCTCCATATTTAGAAAGAATGAATGTATATAAAACACGTTACAAAAAGTATGGTATGTATAACAAGTTATGTAAAAGTTAAAAACCAAATAGGACAAAAAGATATTCTTATAATCTTGCATGTAAACGGTCAAAGTGATTTAATTAAGCATTTAACAAAGCTGAAAATCAAGATATAACCATAATAAATATTTACATTGATGATGATTGGGATTCTAACTTTGGCCCATGCAATCACGGCCAGTAAGGTTTGGCCAAGTATGTTCACTATCCCCGCAAGCAGGGTGACCCAAAACTTGGATGCAAACGATCCTAGACACTGGGTAAAACCAATGTTAAGAATACCAATTAAAATCTCTGCTTCATCAATTTAGTCATAACTATACAATCAGCTTGGTGTGAGTATTTAGAGAAAGTAACCAGTTTAATTTTAAAAAGCAATAGCGATTAAACAATTGATAGCAACTTGCAACCTATAGCAGTTTAAATATTTGATAGCAATTTGCAACCTGTAGTTAAACGATTGTTAGCAATAGCAACAGGTAAGGAAGAGACTGTATAAAACTATGAGTAGATACTCACTAATATCTGTTCTATTATATAGCCCAATGTCCAAGGAAAGATGTAACTAAGATGCACCAAAACCATCGGAAGCTACCTGGGTTCTCTACTTACCAACTCCATCTGGATGACGATCAAGATTTATCAGTAGGATGGATCTAGTCAATCAGTATCCTCTACTATAGTGGACTACCCCATCCCACGGGTCAGGTTAACATAATATATCACAATTAAATTCCATCAGTCGTTCAGCCTGTTTTGTTCACTTGCATTTTATCAGATGCGTACATTTGTTCCATGGTGTCTCGGTAGTATATATGATAATCTCAAAAAATTTCACAACTTTACGTCTTAATTTAACAATTAAATGAAACGTGAAAACATGAAATAGTTTAAAGAAATGAGCACATAATTGGTCCTAACTGAGCAAATGATTCTAATTAAACTTAAAATATTTTTCTAAAACTAGTAGGTATCTCTCAATAATTAACAAATATTTTTCTTAATTTAAAAGGGTTGAAAACTAATTTTTTAAACTAATAAAATGTTTTTTGCAATATATTCGAAGATTTATTTAGGGCAAAACATACGTCGGAATTTCTCCAACAAGGGGTCAAAGTGACCATCTCGTTTAGTACTACAACATATATTTTTCTTGTACGTTAGTGTACGTGAAGATTTTACGATATACTTATTTAAGTGAATTTACCTTAATTGAGTTTTATCTTTAAAAAATTACTGTAGGAAATATACTTGCCTTTTGATGATGAAACCAGCACCAATGAGTCCCTTTCATCGTTTCGAATTTTCTGACTCTGCCCTCGTGTTTTTCTGAGACCTATATAATTTATTATGAATTTACTATAATCAGCATATACATATACGTATTCAAATACGTATTTAAATACGTATTTTCGTATTAAATCTAAAAACATTTCATTCTTTACCTCTTACGCGATGGAGCTGGCTTCACGTGATTGACGACAACGGCGACGGCGACCTCCAGGCGGACGACAGCGACGGATGTGTAAGTGACGGCAGCAGTCGGCGGTGACGAGTGCGACAGTAGTAGTGACGGCAGCGACAAGTGCGTGTTGTGCTCGTCGATGTGGCTCGCGGTCTGGGTTTTTGGCGTTCGACACGGGCTGCTGCCGTCGTTGGGGCCACTAGCAATGGTGCAACGATAGGAGGCAAGGTGGAGGCGGTCTCGTCGATGGTGGCAAAGCCACGACGAAAAGCGGCAGTGCCTGTGGGGCTTGTGGTGGCGACAGCGGGTGAAGGCAGCAGAGAAGTAGCAATCCAGTAGAGCTCCGATGCAGCATCGTGGGGCCTTAGGGGCTGGCGAGGGGCGGTAGGTGGTTAGAGGGGAGGCAACACCGGTAACGACGGCATTGCAGTCATGTCGGAGCATTGATCTGGGGCTATGGGGCTCGATCGGTGCTCCACCAGCGTGGTGGGTCGGTGAAGGTGGCGTTGGAGGTGCAGCGAGAGGGATGGGAGCTCCGGGATGTGATCAGGGCTTGGTTGCATGGGAATCTCACGGCGGAGCTGTGAGGTTGATGGAGGAGGGCGGGGGTCGTAAGGGAGGTGCAGCGATGAGGAGATCATTGATGGTGTTTTGCTCAGGATGTCGGGGACTGGTGGCGAAGCGACGGATGGAGAAGCTGGGGGCTTCGATGGAAGCTCAGCGGTGGCACGGGAGGTGGGTTCGCAGGGTTCGGAGGGAAGTTGTGGGTGGTGTCGTTGAGAGGAGGGTCGAGGAGGTGGGAGTTTGGGGCGTTGGGCAGCGGCGAGGAAGGGATGGGGGCGGTGGTTGCTCGGCATGGGACGGCAGCGAGCTCGTCAGAGGGAGGGGCTTTACGAGCATGGGTTTGAGGAGAGGGAGCGGGGTTTGGTGGCTGTGAACGAGAAGATGGGAAGGAGGAGTTAATATAAGGTTAAGATAATAATTAAAAAAATCTAATATATATTTAATTTAATACAACCTAAGTCAATTAGCTATAAATGAAGTTAGGTGTGGAGATTTTGACTAAGCTTAGAAGCTTAGATCAAAACTCTTCCATCATGAAAACGTGGGAGGCTATCAACAGGAGATAGGTAAGGTAATTAAGTGGTAATTAGAGTATAATTAGCGTAAGGTAAAAGTGATTAGTAAAGGTCATTAATAAAATATAGTGTAATAATATAAAATACACATTATCACATAAGATTTCGAAAAATTACGAAAACATAGCCACGGGTTCATATCGACGCGAGGTTCACGGATACGAAGTCCACATCTGGGGCTGTGGGGTTCGATCGGTGCTCCACCAACATGGTGGGTAGGTAAATGCGCGCTGGAGGTGCAGCGAGAGGGAGGGGAGCTCCAGGTGGTGGTCAGGGCTTGGTGGCGTGGGAAGCTCACAGCAAAGCTGTGAGGTCGATGGAGGAGGGCGTGAGGTCGTGGGGGTGGTGCAATGACGAGGAGATCGTCGGTGGTGTTTTGCTCGGGCTGTCGGGGACTGGTGGCGGAGCGATGGATGGAGAAGCTGGGGGCTGTGATGGAAGCTCAGCGGTGGCACAGGAGGTGGGTTTGCAGGGTTTGGATGGAAGTTATGGGTGGTGTCAGTGCAAGGAGGGTCGAGGAGGTGGGGGTTTGGGGCATTAGGCAGCAGCAAGGAAGGGCTGGGGTGGTGGTTTCTCGGCGTGGGATGGCGACGAGCTCGTCGGAGGGAGGGGCTTTGCAAGCATGGGTTCGAGGAGAGGGAGCGGGGTTTGGTGGCTGGAACGAGAAGAGGGGAAGGATGGGTTAATATAAGGTTAAGATAATAATTAAAAAATCTAATATATATTTAATTTAATACAACCTAAGTCAATTAGCTATAAATGAAGTTAGGTGTGGAGATTTTGACTAAGCTTAGAAGCTTAGATTAAAACTCTTCCATCATGAAAACGTGGGAGGTTTCCGACAGGAGATAGGTATGGTAATTAAGTGTAATTAGAATAGTAATTAGGGTAAGGTAAAAGTGATTAGTAAAGGTCGTTAATAAAATATAGTGTAATAATATAAAAATACCCATTAATCACATAAGACTTCAAAAAATTACGAAAACATAGCCACGGGTTCATATCGACGCGAGTATTGCGGATATGAAGTCCATTTCGAATTTTGAACTACGAAAGTACGAGTTTTGGGTCAAAACGTTTGGGTCGTGGGTTTACGAGTTCTAGGTCGATTTGACTCCAGAAAATTACGAAAATAATATGGAGAGTACTAAATGATCATAGAATCACATCGTCGAAGTTTGAAATCATTTTAATAACATTTATGTAGAAAATTAATTGATACGGCTATATCAATGATAACTGAATAGAAAATATTATATAAATTGTTTAAAGGTATTTGATGATACTCGAACTTACTAAAATATACCTTAACTATGTTGATGATTCAAAATATTTTTTATAAAGGATTTTGAAACCATTTTTGAAATAAAACTCCTGACAAATCATTTTAAAATACTTTTAAAATATAAAATACGTAAAATACAAATATACATGTATTGCTGGATACGGGCCGTTACAGAAGCAGCGTAGCGGAGCCGCGTATCCAGCTCGACCGAGCAACGCCGCTACTCGACCGAGTAGGGCACTGCAGCCTGACTTAAAGTGAGCCCAAGAACCCCTATTTTCCAGATTTTTTGTGTGGTCCACCCCTTGTATATAAGCATAATTTTTACCCCAGATTAGATAGGCTTATTTTCTTTCGTTTTAATTTTTCTTAGAGAGTTTTGAGAGCCGTTGTTATTGTTGAAGACAAAGTTTGGATTTTTATTAATTGCTTTTGCTTGGAATCTCGCGATCTTAATTCTTTACGCTTGCTTATCAATCTTCGACATTTTGGTAACGATCTCTTATCTTTCTATGCTTGTTTTGATGTTTTCTTTTGCGATCATGAATTCTTTTGCTTTTATTGAATCTTTTGTTGATCTTTCCATGTATTGTGAGTAGTCTTATCTAGGGCTACTGGATTAGCCCTAGGATCTTACGATTTAGATGTAAAGTTAGGATTTTTTTATGTTGTTTTGATATAAAAGGGATGTGTTTTGGTTGATCCAGCCAAGTTTATAGGAGATTCCAAATAGGATTTGTGACCACGATAGTGGCACACATCTTGGATGGATATCCTATGGGCTTAATTAGGCATGTTAGTTAATTCAATTGGAGTTCGTGACCACGATAGTGGCATGCACTTTGATGGTTTCCATCGACGTCCTATATTACTGATTGATGACTACGACAGTAGCATCAATGAGAGCCACAAATCACAGATCAAAGCTCTATCCACGACAGTGGCGTAAGTAGAGATTGAGAATAGTTGTCATTTGTAATGCACGGATCACGTGTGAGGCTATCCACGATGGTGGGGCTAAACATGGGATATGTTAGACGAGTATTTCAATGACAGTTAGCCATGAGTTTTACATCTTAGATGCGACAATCTCTCCCTAATAAAGATAATTCAACATAGGAATTCTAACCTAGAATTGACATCCAACGATCCTAGTGGTGACTCATACTGCCCTAGTCTTTTATATTGCCGATATTCCTATTTGAGAAGATAAACGTGACAACCTTTTTGAGTACACCAACTGACACTTTTCAAAGGTTCAGAACAAAACCCAAGACTATATAAGCATATGCCTCCCTATGGGTTCGACATTTTACTATATTACAAAGCTTTGACACCGTGCACTTGTGGTAGTTTTTGGGTTAAAACCCGAGCGCATCAGCTCCCTTGCAACTGAAAGACACTCATTGTCGTCTGCCGTAAGATAAAGGGACCACGTCCATAGCAACTGAACGACCCACCTTGTCATCGACCCTAAGACGAATGGACCATGTCCCTCATCATCGAACGACCTACCTTGTCATCGGTCGTAAGTCGAAGGGGCCGTGTCCCTCGCAACTGAATAACCCACCTTGTCGTCAGCAGTAAGCCTAGGGGCCCTCTCCTCGCCACTGATCGACTATCGTTGTTAGCCGTAAGACGAGGGACTAGGCTCCCTTGCAATGGAACGATACTCATTGTCGTAAGTCGTAAGACGAAGGGACCACGTCCCTCGTAACCGAACGACCCACATTTGTCGTCAGAAGTAAGCCAAAGGGCCCACTCCTCATTACTGAACGACTATCATCTTCAGTCGTAAGACGAGGGACCAGGCTCCCTTGCAACGGAACGATACTCATTCTCGTCAGTTGTAAGACGAAGGGACCATGTCCCTCGCCAACGAACGACCCACCCTCATCGTCGGTCGTAACACGAAGGGACCACATCCCTCATCACCAAACGACCCACATCATCGTCGGTTGTAAGTCGAAGGGGCCATGTCCCTTACAACCAAATGACCTACCTTGTCATCAGCAATAAGCCGAGGGGCCCTCTCCTCGTCACTGAATGACTACCATCGTCGGCCTATGACAAGGGACCAGGCTCCCTTGCAATGGAAAGACATGCATTATCGTCAGCCGTAAGACGAAGGGACCACGTCCCTCACCATAGAACGACCCACCTTTGTCATTAGCTGTAATTCGAAGGGGCCATCCCCGTCTCCATCGAATGACCCACCTCATCGTCGGCTATAAGTCGAAGGAGCCATGTGCCTCACAACCAAATGACCCACCTTGCCATCAGCCGTAAGTCGAAGAGGCCACCCTCTTGCCACCAAACGATCCTCGTTGTCTGTCCTTATCATCGAGCGACTTTAAGGCTATTATGACAACATGGTAGTGCCCAATAATTCAACAGTCCAAGCTCAATCATTGTTTTCATGATAACCCTCGAATCGTTGAGGGGCCATATATATGCGGAATAAGATATAAGCTCAAAATTTCTTCGATTATTGGTCAAAAAATCACAGTTTTTTGTTTCAAAACAGTTTGATAAAACAGCGACAAAAGACTAATATCCTTAAGAAGAAGGGCCACACCAGGCGCAAAATATCCTTCATCGCTAGGGAGAACTTGGCACCGAGCTCGGCTTTTATGGCTTCGACTGAAACAACTGAACTTTCTAAGTCAGCAATCATTGCCTGAAGCTTGAACTTCTCTTCTCCGATCACTCCAAGTTAGCTTGAAATTGGGACTTCTCTTTCTCCCCCGAGCTTCAGCAGCTTTTCTGGCATCAAATAAGGAGTTGACACTGTCATTGGCCTTCACCAATGCCCATTCAGTGTTAGCTTTGACCTTAAGCGCTTTTCTCAAGTACTCCTCCAGCTTCTTTACTTGAGCCTCGAGCATAGAAGCCCTTCGGTCAACGACATCTGCCCGTTGATGCTCATCAACTAAGTCAATGACTCGATGGCACAAATTCGTGCCAAAAATCGACATCTGAGCAAAACACCGATTAGATGGATAAATGGCTGAAGATAGTGATAAAGGGATGAATGACTGCCTGAAAGCCACAACCCACTACGAAGTTGGCTATCCTCTCGAAGTCCATCCCCCGAAGAAACTCACGATCGAAGGGAAGGATAGAATTTTACACCAGTCGAGAAGTCATCACATAGTCCAGGAATGCCGACTCCTCTTCCCAAACAACAAAATGAGGCCGGTAACATTTGCCTCGAATGGCCTCCGAAGAGGACGAGGAATGCTGATTCAGCATTAAGGCCCGAGTGTATTCTTAAGGGTCGAACCTCCTAAGGGAATTGGTGGATCGATACTATCGTACAACCATTTATCCTTGAGATAGCTCGAAGGTGGATTAATCTTTCCTTGAGATCTATCCTTTCTCGAATTCTAGACATGTGGAGTCGTGTCCATTCCTCTCCTTTTCTTTTCGAGGCCTTCCCTTTCAGTTGAGGGGAGACTCATTTTCCTGATCAAGGGTTCTGTAGGCTTTGGGTCCATGGCCGATCTCTCGACGTTTACAATATGAACGTCTAAAGCGGGGATCAGAACTAAGAGCAGGCGTGTACGAGTGATGACCGAGGTCGAAGTTGCCAGCAACGAGGCTTGGGACGAAGACCCTGAAGTCCCCCTGACTTCACCACCCTCTTCAGAGGAACTCTGGCTAATGTGGAGTGGAGACTGAGCGGAAGATCCCTCAGCCCTCTTTTTAATCCATTATTCATTGCGAAGCTGACACACCTCCGGGTGCAGATCTTTGAAAGTCCTTCCAGCCATCTCTACAAATGAAAAATGCAATTAAGTGGTCGTAATGGGAGCACTCAAGAAGTATATGTTACCCAGATTCCACAAAATGATCTTCATCCGATGTCCAACAGAAATGTAGTCGACCTCTCTCAACGGTAGATTTAACAGAATCTTGACTGTTTTCGCCTCACTAGGAGATAATATTAACCCTTTGAAAATATCAGAACTAAGGGTACTCCAATTGGTGAGGAGCGATCCCACACTATGAGGGAAAATGAATACAAAGGCACCCTCCCAATTATGGTCGGAGCTAGGGAGATCGCAAATAAGCCTTATTTCTTTACACGCGATGATGTGATACCATATCTGGCTGGAGTCGACCTCCACTTGAAAGAAGTATTGTATGTGGATCTAAGCCTAGAGGGCAGTGAATAGGCTAATAAAAATTCTCCAGATAACACATACAATTATTCAGCACAGATAGTCAGACACAAAGTAAATAAAAAGCAATCACAGAGTACGCGAGAAATTTACCCTGGTTCGGTCGCCCCAACGACCTACTCTAGCCACCAAGTAATTACTAGCATTAATAGGTTACAAGGGGTACAACCGTAAAGAGCTACGAGCACATACTCTACACTCATCAGGTTCCGTACCGTACTCACCAAGGTGCTAAACATTATTAATCTAGTAAACTCTCTCTTGACTAGCACCGACTAGTCAAGACCCTCTTATCTAGCACAAACTAGACAAGACCCCAAAAACGAATATATAAGTAACCTACAAAGATCAACACACCAATACACGAATGTAAAATAATAAAGAGTTTAGAAAAGCTCAATTCGTGTCGGTATTGTTGTCTTTGTCATTCAGCACGTCGTCAGGTACGCTCTGATGCAAATGTAGTCCCGATCTGATGTCCGGGTCTCTGGTTATCACACTCTAAAATTGATTGCACAAATTGGTCAGTGTGTAGCACTCCTTAGCTATCTGTCCTCTGTTTTGGTTGTGTGCTCATCAACTACTCCCAGCTTCCTTCAATTGATTATTCTTTGCTAGCTTGACATCACTCTAGACCATGAGTAGATGTAGCTTGGATGTGACTTTGGTCTTTAGCTTGCTGGCCTAGGCTTGCTCCTACAAATATTAAAGCTAAAGCATCTTGCCTCTTCTTCTTGCTTCACACAAACAAACCCACGGCGGGCAGCAGGGTGAAGATGTGCTCGGGATGAAGGTGACCTCACGGTAGCGAAGTGGTCGACGGCAACAAACTGAAAACTCCATCACGACAGCACAAAGAAGAATGGCATCATATTGTTGCTCCTTCAAGTCACGGCCTTCCTTGTGATATCTCGGCAATAAGGAGAAGATCGGTCGCTTGCTCTTTGGCGAAGATGAACAGCATCAAAACGATGGTGTTCTCCCAATGGCAGCTTATCTTCAAGGCTTGGAGATGTTGTCAAGTATTGGAGGGTGTTGCCAGCAGAAAACGGTGGCAGGATGATGTGATGGTAGCAAGGATGATCTCAGCGGCTGCCACAATTCTCACGGCAGCAGGCTGAGTGACAGCGAGCTCAAGATCTCGATGGCCAGAGGACTTGAGGGTGTCACGGCAGAGGGAGGATGGCGGCAGCGAGCTTGTTGTTGAAGAATGGCAGCACACCTCCAGCAACTTCAATAAGATAATCTCACGACATATGGAGGAGTGTTTGGTTTTGATGGACCCTCATGGCATAAATCTATGCACATCCTACTTCGGACGGTCGATAGAATCATAAAATAGCAGCAGAAAAATTATTAAACACTTTAATAAAAGAACCCAAAGGCCATCATGCACCCTAGCCAGGAAAATCTACTATCTTTGGGTGGATCTGATCCCATCCCCGAAGATAGATCTAAACCACTGCATATATATATATATATGAAAGCACAAATAAAATTTAATTACCCGGAACTTTTCTTCTGTAGAAAACAGAGCGTCGTTTCACTACTACAAAATGGACCTTTAACAGCGCTTAAATAAGGTCTTTAACAGCGCTTTACAAGCGCTGTCTATCTCGCCGCTGCTAAAGGGGGGCTAGTTTTAATAGCGCTTTACAAGCGCTGTTAAAGGGGGCCTTTAACAGCGCTTGTTTGTGCAAGCGCTGTTAAAGGCCCCCCTTTAACAGCGCTTGTTAGTGCAAGCGCTGTTAAAGGCCCCCCTTTAACATCGCTTGTTTGTGCAAGCGCTGTTAAAGGGGGGCCTTTAACAGCGCTTGTTTGTGCAAGCGCTGTTAAAGGGGGGCCTTTAACAGCGCTTGTTAGTGCAAGCGCTGTTAAAGGGGGGCCTTTAACAGCGCTTGTTAGTGCAAGCGCTGTTAAAGGTCCCCCTTTAACAGCGCTTCTTTGTGCAAGCGCTGTTAAAGAGGGGCCTTTAACAGCGCTTCTTTGTGCAAGCGCTGTTAAAGGTGGACCTTTAACAGCGCTTGTACGAAAGAAGCACTGTTAAAAGTCCCAAATAGACAGCGCTTGTTTCAATTTATTTTATTGTTTCTCCCTACGTTTTATATTTAAATAGATTTATTTAATATTCAAAATGCTTAAATAAACCACCAATAACATTAAATTACAAGAAAAAATCATTATAAGAAATAATCAAATTAAATTGCTTTTATTCAACAATCACATAAATTAGACAATGTGCATTGATATTGAAAGATGATCCGTAATACAAATAAGAAACATTATCGCATATAAAACTTATCAGTCATTATCCATTAAATCACTCCGAAGAATACATTTCACGACCAATTACATTGCATCTTCTGCAATTTCTGATTCTAAAACAACTCCCTAAAGCATTTCCCCCTTTTCGGATGGCTGGATGAGCTTTCTGGTGTATGAATTTCCTTACTGATGGGAAAGCTATCACTTTGATTGCTGTCAGAGAACCCACGACCTCAAACAACAGCGATGGCCTGGTCTAACATTCTCAAAGCGCGTTCCACCTCCGGGCTGATGAAAGTGTCCAATTTTCTCACATGGTCAATAGTGGGGTGTACCACTTTGCCTGAGGAACTACTGGGGCTTTGCTCAGGGCAGATAGACAAATTTTCCAAATTTTCCATGCTTATATGTTCATCCCTGGGTTGATTCTGACATGAAGTCTGCTCCATTTCCTCTTCCACGATTTCAATGACCGATCTAATTTCCACAACCGAATCTGCATGTTCTTCATAAGAAGGAACTCCCTGTTTCTCTTCATTTAAGTCCACCAAAGTCGTATTTAGTTTATTGATGGGATCCATGCCTTCACGAATCCGAGCATATAGATGTCCTTCCAGTGCCTGACGGTAATCTTCATCGCTCGTAGCTACAGAACCAACCGCCTGCCACAGATAACCTCATCAAAAAAGTTAAATTAAAAAATACCTAAGAACTAGAATATGCAATGACAAAATAACAAACAGACTGGGTGCAATATTCTCAGATGGGGGCAAACCTTTTGTTATAGCTTGTATCCACTGCCTATGACCTGCCTTGCTACAAAATTGATTAACGTTGGAGGCACAAAATCCAGCTTGATATCCATATTGGCTAATAACCCTGAAAAGTTAGAAAATTAGTTGAAAAAATAAATTGAAAATGTGTGTAAAGCTTCAGTAGATTCCTAAGTACTGGAGTTTGTACATTAATTTCTCTATCCTGCACTAATATATCTAGTAAAATAAAATTAGCTCAACATTCATCACTAATAAGAATGTCCTTATCTTTACCTCTTTTTTGTGAGTAGAGAACTAAAAAATGTTTGTGTGCGCAACTACAAAAGAGAAACTTCTCTCATGACTGTTGCCAAATGGGCTCATAGCCTACGTTAAAAAATTCGCATGAAAAACAATCAGCAATCAGATATGAGCATGGAATTTCAACCTCTGTCAAAATATGCTCAAACTTCTCAAGAGAAACTCAAGAGAATGAACACAAATTCATTCATCAGAACCAACACAATGCCATCGTCATGAAAATACGCAAAAGATCCGACCACAATCACAATCAACACAACTACTAACATGAGAAAATTGATATGGCAGAAGTACGCACAGGAGTTGCATATCCTTGCAGATCCAAACAGAAAATGAGAAAACAATTTTTGATGTGGACTATCTGTCGAATATGAATTCTTGATTTAGGCAACAATCCTCGGAAATGCTTAGAAATCAAATGATAACATGGCACGCCATAAGCTGAAATGCAGCAAAGCTCCGACAAGGATTTGCTGGCCAACTTCAGGCGAGGCTAAAGCAAAGAGATGTTGTACAATAAAACTATAAGAGGCCAACAAACTTTGGACATGACTAAAGATGCATCGTGTTAAAGTTGTGGACTGTCCAAAATTCCAGTGACAATGCAGCTTGAGCTGCAAAATATTCATGATTTAAAGTGGTAAACAACATGCAAATGTGACACATGCAATGATGATGATCTTATGTTGTGACAACAGATCATTTCCCTAGTCTATTCTAGCTCATCAAACACACAAGTCACAGTTATTCGCTCTCTATATGGACATTGAAGATGAGAAAGAGACAGACATATAGATATTGCTTATGAGAAGTGCACTTTTAACATGAATAAGCAAGATTGTAACGGTAAAGAACATTAAAACATGCACAGATGCACAAAAACTTCCTGGCACAGCTAAATAAGGTGCTGGCAACATTTAGATTGAGTGGCATAATGGCTGTATCGGTCTGCTTAAGTTCTTCAGATCAAAAACCAGAAGTTGATTGAAGTTTGACACTATAATCCACGTCGAACAAAGCAAAGCATACTAGAAAAACTATCTAATATGATCATCTGTCACAATCAAATACTGTAAATGGGATGCAATGTATTTGAAGAATTGATGAAAATCATTTTAGTTTAAAAGAACTCAGATATTGAATGACTCCATGATGCCATTAAGAATTTAAGAGGACTTTAACAATCTATGAAGACCAAAAACGGACTTGTGATAAAATGCCAAGTTATATGATACAAAAGAACTTTATTTTGTATCACATGGTCAACAGTTTCTGCAACAACTTTATTTTGACTGGGGTTTGATTTCAGGGGAGGGAACAAGGGAACAAGGTAGAGAAATCAAAGCATCCATGCGGAGAAAAAGGTCTGGCATCCAACTGAGACCTTTCATGATGAAAACCCTGTAGTTGAGAATTCTTACATACTGCATTCTACTTCCATCTGGTTAATACACACTATTTGGTTAACACGTGTTTGTTTTCTACTTCCCTGGATTATATGTCTACAGTCAACTATGGTAAAAAGCCACTTGTATGATTATCCAGTTGGTAGTTATATTGAACCAGGCACTTATGAGTTATGACAACACAAATACAACAAAACTAGGTTCATCTCAACAAATGTGAACAAACAATAGAGTGAAATTCTAAACCATACCTTTCGTGCAAGCTTCTCCAACTTCTCCTGCTTAGTTTTCTACAGTGAGGGGGATACGAATTAATGAAGATGAGATGAATAGTTTTTGGCATCAACAAGTTTTCAAGATTGATCCAAGCCATGGCTAAAATGACATTACTGTAATCTTTTTTCACACAAAATAATATATATTGAAAAAAATCTGCGTAATAATATACACCAACTGGCAAGGGCATATACCCACCAACTAGCAAGGGCTCAATTCTGCGTAATCAAAGATAAGCAGACTTTTCCATCATCAATTCAGAGAAACAAGAGATTAAGGTGACTCAGCTTCTCTCGATCAACAACCAATGAACTTGACATATGCATGTACATTACGAGTCAGTGGTCACTGAACGCAGCAATTGAAATTTAACGAACACATTTGCAAATCACTTGTTGGCAAAACAACAGCATAAAGTAAGATGCATACAAATCCTAGGCAAATGCCAAGAAATAAAAAAACAACGGTCAGGCTCGATCATCAACAATGGCCTGGATTATTTACCAGTAATATGTGATTCTCAGGTTTGCATCCTTGACCTTGTCAAGCATGATTGTATCAGCCGACCCACATGCTTCACTGCAATATACATTGCATAAGGTCTGCATAATGGTATAAATTAGAGGCACATCAAAAAGGAACCGCGACAAGTATATTTACTAATAATGCTACATTGGCACATGTATGATGAAAAAAATTGCCCATCTCAAATAGGAGCTAGCTGCGTCAATAGGACTGCGATGATTTTAAGAGTGGAAAGAAGGCTTCATGCAGCTAAAATATGATCAGAAAAAGGATTCATGTAGCCAATCCCAAATTTTGACATAAAGGTTTGATGATGTTCTTCCTCCTTCCATAAGAGGCTTTACAGATGTATCACAAAGGCAATTTGATACCCGGTTATATTAAGCCATAGACAAATAAAAGTCACTATGATTTTCAAAATCTAGTAATGTATTAACCTCTATAAATTATAAAAGATAGCTGAGATTAGGAAAGTGCTCAGTGCTCAAGTTCTACTAATATGCGTGAGGCATATGGATATGATAAAACATGCACTCATGTCGGAGAGCAGGGGTTTTAATGATAGCCAAGTATTGTAAATAAACGTCTAAATTTATATGAACTACATTTTGCCAAAAATAAAGAAAAAATCACATCAAAAGTCACTTCTCATCCTCTCTCTTCCACCTTTTTGCCATTCTAAGTTAACACATACGCCTCATTTAGGTGTATATAGTATTCCTCATTGCTAATCACCTAACACGTGCACTATGAGAATTTGATCACTAATCATCGGTCCCATACGATACACAGTCTCATCATTAATCTCTTGTGTCATATGCAATATCCGGATTTACCTATCATGTGCAGTACCATAATATACAGTTACATGTTTGAGTTAATATGAAAAATCTAAATCTTAAAAAATATGAAAAATATACATAATAGAAACTTTATTTTATAGTCCAAATTAAAGAATATGTAGGAAATTCTATGATGTTTATATTGAGCAAGCTCTTCATAGATTGTAGAATTTAGAAAAAAGACTCGGATTGACAACTAGAATAGTCAAGGCTAAGAGCGATGATAAAGTCGGAATTGAGTGCTTGATCAGTTGATGTCTAGTGTTATTACCCTAAAATAATTACACACATATTTATTACAGTAAAACTAACAACCTGTACGTATCCTAAAACAATATATACAGACCCAACAACGTAGTGTATATGTCAAGCAAAAAGGAAAAAAAGGGATATTTGCTCAATGTTTAGAATGCAATTCGATCAAACACACATTTTCTGTTTTTCATGGCTCTACCTTCTTAACATGAGTGCATGTGAACCAAATTTGAAAGACTACTTCAACACCTCTACTAGCAAAAATTGAAAACTTGGCTTAATGGAAGTCTTCCTAATACTTACAAATTCTGTATTGTTCGCAATCTCTTGTTCTTATATGGCTGTCCACAGTGTCCACGACACTAAATCACATCACCAATTTTTTAGTCTCTGATGAGAAATTGCTGTTAATTTGTATCATCAACAAGAACAAATGCAACCATCACTTTCTCTGAATTGGTGACTGTCTTTGCAAATTCTGACCGGTGCACTTACCCTTTAGAACAGTCTTGTAAGCAACCTTGCTTGTTATTTTGAATACAAGACTTGGAGATTTTCCAGAATCTGGTCCATTTGCTTTCTTCGACTCCTTGGAACTTTTAGGAGGTTCCTCATCATCTACTTCTTCTATGTTGCAGTCCTATAAGGCATATATGTATATCATGACAGAACTGCAGTAACACTACAAATTTCATTGGATTTGGTAGAATCAATAGCAGTTACCTACATGCTGAAACACTTCTCCACAATGCATAGCTCCTGAAGCGAATCCCCAACCGAAGCGATGCTGATACCTCTCCACTGTCTATAGCTCATGAATCAACAAATGCCTGGGAACTCACGATTGCAGTTAACTACATGAAAGAGACACCAACTGAGAAAGAAAAATCACACACCTCTTTTTGAGGTGTACAAAGTCCCTCTCCAACTGTTTGGTCGAGTTCTAACAAAAGCAAAACAAGCTGAAATGATCCAACCATTTGGAACAATATTCAGGGCAGGATGACAAGCACATATCAATAGAAAATTGCTAGATCCAGCCAAGAAAAAAATTATTCAAAAAGTGTGTTATTGTGATAATAACTAACAAGCTTGAAGAAAAAACTGTCGACTCGACAATCAGATTTGCTCAATAAAACAAGAACGCAGTTCAAACACACACAACATAGCCATACAACTTAGCCATTTAAGAGAGACTGATCAAAATACCAAGCTGCAAAATGTGGAAACCAACGGCGAAGGCTGATCCCTTGACACCCATAGTAGAAATACAACAGAATCAAAAGGCATTTCGGTTAAAACATTACCAGTGTTATAAGAAAATTTCACAGTTCTGCAAACAATTCAACATATGGTGACAACATCACATATAGGCAAGAACGAACGGAGAATTCAAATAGAACAATATCTAAAAACAAAAATTAAATATCACTCTACTGGAATTAAAGTTTCTTCCTCCAAAAACTGGGTCAAAATTAACAGAGATAACATGAAAAGAAGTCCTCAAGGAAAAAACCCCCATGTATTACGACCATATCCAAATACAACTGACCCCTCTTGCTCAAATTCACTGGTCACCGGGGATAGTCTTGATGATGTCCGAATCACCTGAAATTTATACAATAAACTCAATGATGTGAGAATAAACTATACACTGAGATGACAACTAAAATATAGCAACGAGAACATAAGCTGACCAGGATCAATAATTTTGTGACCAGTTAGCAAAATTTTGTGAAATGGAAGGTTGCTCTGTGGTACAGAACAAAAAGATTTCGAAGGAATCAAGACAACATATACCTCCAAAATAATTGCACCACGGAATTACACCACGGATCAGCTGGAAGAAATCGAAGAAAGGAGGTCTAGGGCTTTCAAGACAAGCAAGGAGAACAGATCGTCGAGGTCGACGATGTCCATAAGTGGGACGCTGGCGGTGCCGACCAAGGGTTTGGGGGTCTCCGAGGGTTTGGAGTGGAATCGATAGTTAAGATCATGGTGGTGGTGGTGGTGGTGGTGGTGGTGGTGGAGTCTACGAGGGGAAGAGTGAGGCGCTCGATCCAAACAGGTCGGGTTGAGCCGTCATCATCGGGTTTAGTTGCGGAATGGCGGTCGGGATCGAGGTAGGCGACGGTGTAGGAGGAGGAGGAAGAGGAGGAGACGATGGTAATCTCGAATCGATGATGGATTTGGGGGGTTGAGGGCGAATGGAGGCCATCGATGAGGATTTAGGGGGTTGAGGGCGAGGGCTTTCATCGAAAGTAGATGAGGGGAAAAGAAAATGCCGCGCTCGCCCGCCCTGGCTATTGAAAACATTTCCTTACCTTTAACAGCGCTCCTAAAAAGTATGACCTTTAACAGCGCTTCTAACATAGAAGCGCTGTCTATTATCTCGTTTTTAACAGCGTTTTTGGAAACAAGCGCCGTCTATTAACTGATTTTTAACAGCGCTTTTAGAAAGAAGCGCTGTCTATTATCTGTGCCTCTAATAAACAGCGCTTCTTTCTGCAAGCGCTGTCTATTCTCTGACCTTTAACAGCGCTTGCAGAAAGAAGCGCTGTCTATTCCCCGACCTTTAACAGCGCTTGCAGAAAGAAGCGCTGTCTATTATATGTGCCTCTAATTAACAGCGCTTATAATTGGCAAGCGCTATTAAAAGTGTGCTATTAAAGGTCTTTTTTGTAGTAGTGTTTTTCGCAACAAATTTATCTCCCCAAAGCTAGCCGCCTCCATGCCTCCAAAATTGGTCCACCCGAAGCGAGCCAACACCGCACCTCCGAGCCAATCACTTGTTGAAGAAAGTTTCACTTGAGCAAACACACGTCAAAGACTTTTGGATCAGATCCAAACCTCCTCCTCGTCTTGCTAAGACTCGATCAGAGAATCGGAAGAATTGTAATGGGAAATAATTTAAGTCTTAGATCGAGCGTGCTCAAAAAAAATTTAAAGCTTCTCGAATCAGAGACTTGGTGCGAGTTTCAATGAGGAGGGCTACCCCTTATTTATACAAGGAGCCGGCCCCTCCTCCTTTGCTACAAGTGATGTGGGACTATTAAAATGGTTATTTTAAGATTGATTTAATAGAATTCCAAACTTCTAAAATCAACCATAAATCCATTTCTGAGTTTCGACTTTGAAACAACCTATCAAATCGAAGATCTCGAGACAACAATCTCTTAGAAAAAAACAGCGTCCAATTCCGATATCATTTTAACCCTTGAAATGTCGAAAACAATTTTCGAAATCGGTTTTCGCATAAAAACAGCCAAGCACACTTCGCGAGAACCTGATTAGATCGTGCCACATGGTGCGATCTGCGCACGCCATGTAGCGCGCGCCATGGAGGGGCGGCCTAAGCAGACACGTGGGCCTTGCGCGGGCCCCACACAGAATGCGCCCACGTGCAGCTATAAGTGGGTTGCGGCCCTGCGGGTCGGACCTGCTAAATCCAGGCACAGGTCAGACCTGTAAGCCCTCTTTGTGCTATTGACGCTATTTTCACGTTTTCGGACTCGTTTGAGCTCCGATTTGAACGCGGTTTCTTCCTGTGGAAGCCCCCTTCGATCCCTTGCATCGTTGTCAACATAATACCAAGTATTAATTACACATATATGTACAGTCCCCAATGCTAAACTCTTTATCTTTAATCTCACAATTTACTTGCGAGCTAAATTATTCCAATGCATCAAATGCATCCATCTTATCATTCTTCATATTATTAAGACGTAAATCCTACTTAGTGTGAGACCCAACGGCCTGATCCTACTACAGGTTGGGACTCGAAATCCCTAGATGACAGTAACCACGAGCAGCAGGTGTCGTCCCTATTTCGGCATCATAATTGCGTGATTGATCCATCGACAAAAGTGTCATCGGGTTCAATTTGACTGTGTCCGTAATGAATACCGCAGTTTAGTTCTTTTGTCTTAACTATGTCACTGCATAGCCTAGGGTATGGTAAACTGTCAACCCTACTAGCTAGCACTGGCCAATATCATTCGGTCTTTGATATATACATGTTGTATTTCCTACAACATACCTTGGCCATATGCCTATGACACTAACTTCATATGAACGAAAGAGAGAATCCCATCTGGATCACTACTTACCTCGTACACTTGAAGTGTCACCCAACCTAAGACCTTTCAGTGAGTGAAAACTCATGGTTATATCATAGATCTAAGTGATACCGTTCATGGCCTGGTTCGTACATTGACCTCAAGTCTTAAGGACCAACTTTCCTATCATCGCCATAGAGTTATTAATGATAGTTAGTTAATGTTTAACCATTTGATAACTCTTTATTGGGTTGTTCACTGGATTCATTCTCCAATGAGCACATGTGTCTTGTCTCCGACTTCGCCAGGTCGAATGATTTAAGATCATCAAGACAAAAACACAATGGTCTATCCGATGTGTGGATATCCTATTCTCGACGCATCTATGACCATGAACGCTTTTAAGACTCAAGCTCCTATCGGTCAAACACTACTCATAATCAAGATCTCTATCTAGATATGTGAATGACCTTACTATGAATCTAAGGAAATTATCTAAGTAATTTAATGAAAATATCATAACAGAAATACTTTAGACAATTGATACCAGAAAGCATACTTTCATTCATGAACAAGATGTTTTACATAGATAAATTGTTTCAAGGGCATACATCTCTCAACATCTCCCACTTGCACTCAGGGCCATTTATCTCGGTATCTCATACCACATTTACACACTAATCTCTCTAGACGGTCATATGATAGAGCCTTTGTGAATGGATCTGCTAAGTTGTCTTCCGTACAGATTCTCAGGAGTTCTATGTCTTTCCTCTTCTCGATATCTCGTATCAGGTGATACTTCCGAAGAATGTGTCTGGATCTTCTGTGGAATCTTGGTTCTTGAACCAGACTGATGATTGCATTGTTATCGCAATACAGATGTATTGGATCCTTAACTGTAGGCACCTGTAACGACTGGTTTTTCATGTATGGATTATATATATATATATTATATTATTGGTTGTTTTCGCCCTTCCTTGTGATTTCCATTCCCGTCTCCTTAGCTTTCATTTTCGTTCGTTTCGTCGTGATTCTCTAGATTCTTCCGTCGGTCGTCGATTTTGGAATAAGTCATTCGTGACGGGCTTCATATCGGTCATATCTTATTGTTAGATCAAGCCTAGGAGTCTTAGGAATCGATCCCGGAGCTTCGCGCTCCATTTCGAACCTTTTGGTGCACATTAGCCGGTGTAAGAAGGGGCACCGACCGACTAGATGACGATCCAGTCGGTAGAAAAACCTTCTTAAACCGACTAGTGGGCTTTGTAAATTTCTCAGGAGTTACTGTTTATCGTTAATCGGTCTAAGAATGTTGGTTGACCGACTAGGTTGCAAACTAGTCGGTCAGCAATGCTTCTTTAACCGACTAACTCATTAACTATTTTTTATGCCAGTTACTGTTTGGACTTAGTCGGTCTGCGTTGGTCAACCGATCGACTAGTTTCCAAACTAGTCGGTCAGTGGTTGCTCTTTGACCGACTAATCAGTGTCGAACCCCTAAATTCTGGGCAGCCGCCAGCACTTCCTATTTAAACCCCTCCCAAACGTTTTCTTCTTCATCTTCTTCAACTCTAAACCTAATTTCTCCCCCATTGAGCCCCCTACTACCTAAAACCCTTATTCCTTCATCCCAAGCCCAAAATCCATCATCCAAACCCTCACTTAACACATTCTACCTCTCATCTTCCTCAAATCTCCATCAAATCCCCAAAACCCATATCAAACCCCATTTCTCCAGATTTTCCCCATCTATTCCAGATCTGATCCCTAGGTTCCCCGGAGCATTTATTCCGCTTCCGATACGGTCATAATCGATCTCTTAACGTTTTCATAACCCGTTGTGTTTTTGTAAACCCTAATTAAATGAATGTTGTTTTGATGATTGTTTCCCCATAACAGCGACTTCCCCGTAAATTAGCGTCCGTGGGACGAACCTTCGTTGATCGTCATCCTCGGTGCTAGGCAAGTGAAACTTGCCACTTAGGGTTTAGGCCATGTTTTAGGCCATTTGCTTGTTGTAGGCGTAAAAGAGACTAGGCGACGAAATGATACTCGCCTAGGCGCAATTCCGGAACTAGCTTGACAACGAAGCTAGGACCATCGTTTACCATGTTGCATAACTACCATGTCATGTTTAATTTTGATTAACGGTACGCGAACTAATTGTCATCCATGCTATCCATGTTGAATGTCGCATTCGTAGCACACGCTACAATACTTGTGTTTCCTGGCTCGTGTTCCAGAAGCGGGCTACGTGAGTTGGTTGATAGCCAATGACCGACCTACTCGTTTCCGGCTAGGCACCTGCGTTGCAGGCACAACCCTACGCCATACTTGTTAAAAACACTTCCTGGCTCGTGTTCCAGAAGCGAGCATTCTGTGTTCGGGGTAATTCCCTGGCTCGATACACGTGGAGGGGTAGAGATAAACGGTCACTTGAGCTTAGGAGTTGGCCCGATCAGCCACTCTAGCCAACAGGCAGAATCTCTGTGCACAACTTGTTTACTTGACTGTTCACTTGACGTGAACCACTTGACTTGTACTTGTCCGTGTTTCACTTCTTATCCGTGACATACTTGCTACTTGTACTTTCCTTTACTTGTCACTTCCATACTATACTTGCCATGCCATGCATCATACTATAACTACTAGGTTGCTAGTTTACCTTACCTTCAGTTTCCTTGCCCAAGTCTTTTAGACTTGCTGACATGTGCCCCTTTACTTTTTTGGGTGACACATGTTAGATCCTGAGTCGGAGTACATTGTAGAGGACGAGGTGTTTGCTGACGCCGAGCCCGAGCCTGTGTTTGGCGAGGAGTACGTGGACACTGGGGACCAGTCCTAGTGTCTTCGTTGAGCTTTCCCTTTTGTTTAGACTGCTATTTTGTTGTCGGTGCGTAGCACCTATACTTTGTTACGTTGTTCCTTTTGTTGGCCTTGTTCTGGGCCTTTAGACTCTTTCTTTTAGCCTGGTGGCTTTTCTGGATGTTGAACTTAATTCTCATGTTGGACAAATCATGAGATATGAGATTTTATTTCTGTCTCTCCTTGTGTTATTATTGTTGCTCCGTTTGTGGTTACAGGGACCTGCTTATGTTTTATTGACGCTTATCGGGTTTGGGGCTTCACAGCTCCACTCTCGTGCGGACCTTCTCACGTCTCGACTCCATTTTAGGGAAGCGGGGCGTAACAGGTTTTGTTGGTGGCCCATGCAGGTCCTTCTGTAACTGCGATTATCGGAATGACGATAATGATATTAGAAGGTCCAATAAACTAAGTTCAGCGTCCGAGTCATAAGCTATGAGTCTAATCTGCTTCGTTTTCTGTGTCATTAGATGGCAGGAAGGAGATTCACCCGTGGTGGAGGTAGTGGTGCGCCCCCTCATGATGAGGAGCCTGAGCGGGAACCCACCAATGGAGAGATGATGCGGAAGATGCTTCAGATGATGCAAGTGCAGCAGGGTGTGCTCCTGCAAGTTCAGAATGCTCCACTTGCTCGAGCTGCCCGGGCACTTCCGGATGCCCCTCGCTCTGAGCCGGGAGCGAAGCAATTTCGGGAGCTGGGTCCCGCATATTTTGATGGGTCTGAGGGTCCTCTAGCTGTCGATGAGTGGATTCGGAACATCGAAGATAACTTGAAGATGGCCAAGATCACCCCGGCTGGATGGGTTGATTTGGCGAAGAGGCAACTCAAGGATAACGCTCAGAACTGGTGGGATGCGGAAGAGAAGATGTTGGTGGAGCCGATAGCTTGGGCTACCTTTAAGACCAGGTTTGATGAGGAATTCTTTCCGAAGGCTGCTAGGAAGGAGATGCTGCAGCGCTTTATTGATCTGAAGCAAGGGAGCTTAACGGTGGACCTGTACCACCAAGAGTTCACTAGGCTGAGTCGGTTCGCACCGAAGATGGTGCAGGATGCTGATGAGAGGGCTCAGAGGTTCCTGCAGGGACTCGCTTTGGAGCTCCAGAGTTTTGTGTCTTCCTCTGATCTGGACTCTTATCAGAAGGTTCTGGTCGCTGCCAGGAGGCAGGAGCTGAACCTGAGTCAGAGGAGAGGACATGTTTCTGGTGCTGGGAAGAGGCCTACGGAGCAGGCCAGGGCGGTGGTTAGGCCTGGTTTCAAGCCTAATCAGCCAGCTCAGTTCAAGAGGCCAGGAGGGCCTATTCAGAAGACTTGCCATTTCTGCAGCAAGATCGGGCATGTCAAGGATCAGTGTAGGAGATTCCTGGGCCAGTGTGTTGTCGGTGGAGATCATACCCATGCCATGAAGGATTGTCCGAGGTCGAAGCAGCCTTGGAGGGCACCTGTTGCAGCACAGCCGTCGCAGCAGAGGGCGTATGTTCCTGCTGGACGAGGAGCAACTCTTGTTCCACAGAGGCAGGCTTTTCAGCAGGCTATTCCGCCAAGGAGGCAGGCTTTTCTGATGACCGCTGTGGAGAGCGAGGCTGTGGATGAGGTTATCGCAGGTAATCCTCAATCTAGCTGTTACTTTCCTAGCTGGTTTGATTGTTTGGTCGTGTTGGTTACTTGAACATGATTGTTTGCTAGACTAGGGTTTGATTGTTAATTGCTTGATTAGGTGTGTTTTTGGTGTGCACATTTCCTGCACGAGTCCTCTTTGACTCTGGTGCATCGATGTGCATTATTTCTCGGAGCTTCGTGGTGAAGCATTCCTTGTCGACGTCCCCTCTACCCAAGAGTTGGAATATCGTCACAGGGAATGGCGTGGTCTTGGTGCATCTTGTTGCAATTCTTGCTCGTTGGTGGTCTGTGGACATGAGCTTTACGCTGATTTCATTGTCCACGACATCATCAACTATGATGCAGTTCTTGGGATGGATTGGCTTGCGAGCTTCTATGCTACGATCGACTGTCGGAGGAAGAAGGTGGTGTTCGAGATTCCCGGACATCCAGTATTTGAGTTCAGTCGAGGTAGCAGCTCGCTTGGTCCTGTCAGGTTTCGGGCCAGGCCGGTGGAGGTTGTGGCTATGCAGATGGAGCTGAAGAGGCCAACAGTTGTGCGGGATTTTGATGACGTCTTCCCCGAGGAGATGTATGGTCTGCCACCTGATCGAGCTCTAGAATTTTCTATTGATCTCATTCCGGGAGCGCAGCCGATTTCGAAGGCGCCTTATCGTATGGCACTCGCTGAGTTGGAGGAATTGCGGAAGCAGCTGGATGAGCTTTTGTAGAAGGGTTATATCAACCCTAGTGTGTCCCCGTGGGGAGCACCGGTGCTGCTGGTGAAGAAGAAGGATGGTTCGCGTCGCATGTGCGTGGACTATCGGGAGTTGAATGCGGTGACCATCAAGAATAAATACCCGTTGCCTCGCATCGATGATATTTTTGATCAGCTTGGAGGTTCGAGGGTGTTTTCTAAGTTGGATCTGAGGAGTGGTTACCATCAGTTGAAGGTGAAGAAGGGAGATGTTCCGAAGATAGCGTTCAGGACGAAGTATGGACACTACGAGTTTGTGGTTATGCCTTTCGGTGTAACCAATGCACCCACAGTTTTCATGAATCTGATGAACCTGATTTTCTACGAATTTTTGGATAAGTTTGTCGTTATCTTTATTGACGACATTCTGATCTATTCTAAGTCGGAGGAAGAGCATGCCTCGCACTTGAGGACAGTGTTGGAGATTTTGAGGAAGCATCGGTTGTATGCTAAGTTTTCGAAGTGCGAGTTTTGGCTAGATAGAGTTGCTTTTCTCGGGCATGTGGTGACTGGAGAGGGTATTTCAGTGGATCCCGAGAAGATTAGGGCCATCAGAGAGTGGCCTGTTCCGTCATCTGCGTCTGAGATCCGGAGTTTCCTTGGACTTGCTGGTTACTATCGGTGCTTCATTAAGGACTTTTCCTGTATTGCTGAGCCGATGACCAGATTGACGCGGAAGGATGTACCTTTTGTTTGGTCGGGTGATTGTGAGAATGCTTTTGGTGTTCTGAGGGAGAGATTGACGACTGCCCCTATTCTTGTTGTGCCTGATCGCAGCGGTGGATTTGAGATCTTTTGCGATGCTTCTGGCAAGGGTCTCGGTTGTGTGTTGCATCAGCATGGGCATGTTGTGGCTTATGCATCTCGTCAGCTCAAGGTTCATGAGAAGAATTACCCGACGCATGATTTGGAGTTGGCTGCTGTTGTGTTTGCTCTTAAGATTTGGAGGCACTTCTTGCTGAGTGAGAAAGTGAAGATTTTCACTGATCACAAAAGCTTGAAGTATATTTTCACTCAGAAGGAGCTCAACATGCGACAGCGTCGATGGTTGGAGCTCATGGCGGATTATGAGATTGATTTGCAGTATCACTCTGGCAAGGTGAATGTGGTTCCTGATGCGCTGAGTAGGCTTCCAGCGGTGATGATTTTGACCTCGCAGTGTAGATTGCAGCAGGATTTTTGCGAGTCTGGTGTGGAGATTGTTCTTCCTGGGGAGGTTTCTTCGTTGATGTGTATGCAGATACAGTCGACGTTTGTGGATCGGATCAAGGCTGGCCAGGCTGAGGATCCGAAGCTGGTGAAGATTCGGGAGCAGGTGGAAGCCGGTCTGCAGACTGACTTTTTGATTCATGAGGATGGCTCGCTGAGGTTTGGAGCCAGGTTGTGTGTGTCGGCTGGGGATATCAGAGAGGAGTTGATGGTGTAGGCACACAGTTCACCGTATTCTGTGCATCCTGGTGGCACCAAGATGTACAAGGATCTTCGTCTGAACTATTGGTGGCATGGCATGAAGAGGAGTGTGGCTCGGAGTGTAGCCAAGTGTTTAGTTTGCCAGCAAGTGAAGGCGGAGCATCAACGTAAGGCAGTGTTGCTGCAACCGCTTCCGATTCCGGAGTGGAAGTGGCAACACATCACTATGGATTTCGTGACTGGGCTGCCTCGGAGTCCGAAGCAGAATGACGTGATTTGGGTGATCGTAGATCGATTGACCAAATCTGCGCACTTTATCCCATTCCGAGTGGAAAAGTCCACTGAAGCGCTAGCAAGGAGATATATGGAGGTAAATTATTTTACTTTCCGTTTTTATTTCCTTTTCCTAGTTTGGATAGTGATGTAACGTGAATCGTGCAGGAGGTCGTACGACTTCACGGAGTCCCCGTGAGTATCGTGTCGGACAGAGACACGAGGTTCACATCTCAGTTCTGGCAGAGTTTGCAGAAGAGTTTGGGTACGCGTCTGAGTTTCAGCACGACGTACCATCCGCAGACGGATGGCCAGTCCGAGAGGATGATTCAGATTTTGGAAGACATGCTGACGGCGTGCATGTTGGATTTCAAGGGTTCGTGGGAGGACCATCTACATCTGGTGGAGTTTTCTTACAACAACAGCTTCCAGGCGAGTATTGGCATGGCGCCTTTCGCCGCTCTTTATGGGAGGAAATGTCGATCGCCATTGAGTTGGGATGACGTTGGTGATCGGGAGCTATTGGGACCTGAGATGATTGTGGAGGCTGTAGATGTTGTCAGGAACATTCGGGAGAGGTTGAGGATTGCTCAGGACCATTTTAAGCATTGGGCGGATGCTAAACTTCGTCCTTTGGAGTTTCAGCCGGGCGACCATGTGTTCTTGAAGATTTCCCCGAATCGTGGTGTGATTCGTTTTGGGAAGCGAGGGAAGTTGAGCCCGCGATACATTGGACCGTTTGACATTCTGGAGAGAGTTGGCGAGGTAGCTTACCGCTTAGCCTTGCCGCCATCTTTGGAAGGAGTTCACAATATTTTCCATGTGTCGCAGCTTCGTCGATACATTAGCGATCCATCTCATGCTGTGGATTTCTCGGAGATTACCGTTCGCCCCGATATGACGTATGACCAGCAGCCAGTGCAGATTCTGGACAGGCGTCAGAAGTCACTTCGGAACAAGATTGTCAATCTTGTGAGGGTGAGGTGGCGACACGGCTTGCCTAGAGAGTCTACTTGGGAGAATGAGGATGAGATGCGAGAGCGCTTCCCACTTTTGTTCCCGGACACGTGAGTGTTGGGAAATTCCGAGGACGGAATTTTTCTTAAGTTGGGGAGGATGTAACGACTGGTTTTTCATGTATGGATTATATATATATATTATATTATTGGTTGTTTTCGCCCTTCCTTGTGATTTCCATTCCTGTCTCCTTAGCTTTCATTTTCGTTCGTTTCGTCGTGATTCTCTAGATTCTTCCGTCGATCGTCGATTTTGGAATAAGTCATTCGTGACGGGCTTCATATCGGTCATATCTTATTGTTAGATCAAGCCTAGGAGTCTTAGGAATCGATCCCGGAGCTTCGCGCTCCATTTCGGAACTTTTGGTGCACATTAGCCGGTGTAAGAAGGGGCACCGACCGACTAGATGACGATCCAGTCGGTCGGAAAAACTTCTTAAACCGACTAGTGGGCTTTGTAAATTTCTCAGGAGTTACTGTTTATCGTTAGTCGGTCTAAGAACGTTGGTTGACCGACTAGGTTGCAAACTAGTCAGTCAGCAATGCTTCTTTAACCGACTAACTCATTAACTATTTTTGATGCCAATTACTGTTTGGACTTAGTAGGTCTGTGTTGGTCAACCAGCTGACTAGTTTCCAAACTAGTCTGTCAGTGGTTGCTCTTTGACCGACTAATCAGTGTCGAAACCCTAAATTCTGGGCAGCCGCCAGCACTTCCTATTTAAACCCCTCCCAAACGTTTTCTTCTTCATCTTCTTCAACTCTAAACCTAATTTCTCCCCCATTGAGCCCCCTACTACCTAAAACCCTTATTCCTTCATCCCAAGCCCAAAATCCATCATCCAAACCCTCACTTAACACATTCTACCTCTCATCTTCCCCAAATCTCCATCAAATCCCCAAAACCCATATCAAACCCCATTTCTCCAGATTTTCCCCATCTATTCCAGATCTGATCCCTAGGTTCCCCGAAGCGTTTCTTCCGCTTCCAATACGGTAATAATCGATCTCTTAACGTTTTCATAACCCGTTGTGTTTTTGTAAACCCTAATGAAATGAATGTTGTTTTGATGATTGTTTCCCCATAACAGCGACTTCCCCGTAAATTAGCGTCCGTGGGACGAACCTTCGTTGATCGTCATCCTCGGTGCTAGGCAAGTGAAACTTGCCACTTAGGGTTTAGGCCATGTTTTAGGCCATTTGCTTGTTGTAGGCGTAAAAGAGACTAGGCGACAAAATGATACTCGCCTAGGCGCAATTCCGGAACTAGCTTAACAACAAAGCTAGGACCATCATTTACCATGTTGTATAACTACCATGTCATGTTTAATTTTGATTAACGGTACGCGAATTAATTGTCATCCATGCTATCCATGTTGAATGTCGCATTCGTAGCACACGCTACAATATTTGTGTTTCCTGGCTCGTGTTCCAGAAGCGGGCTACGTGAGTTGGTTGATAGCCAATGCCCGACCTACTCGTTTCCGGCTATGCACCTGTGTTGCAGGCACAACCCTACGCCATACTTGTTAAAAACACTTCCTGGCTCGTGTTCCAGAAGCGAGCATTCTGTGTTTGGGGTAATTCCCTGGCTCGATACACGTGGAGGGGTAGAGATAAACGGTCACTTGAGCTTAGGAGTTGGCCCGATCAGCCACTCTAGCCAACAGGCGGAATCTCTGTGCACAACTTGTTTACTTGACTGTTCACTTGACGTGAACCACTTGACTTGTACTTGTCCGTATTTCACTTGTTATCCGTGACATACTTGCTACTTGTACTTTCCTTTACTTGTCACTTCCATACTATACTTGCCATGCCATGCATCATACTATAACTGCTAGGTTGCTAGTTTACCTTACCTTCGGTTTCCTTGCCCAAGTCTTTTAGACTTGCTGACATGTGCCCTTTTACTCTTTTGGGTGACACATGTTAGATACTGAGCCGGAGTACATTGTAGAGGACGAGGTGTTTGTGTAGGAATATGATGCCCTCGAGGCCATTTATTCCTGTGTGAATAGCACAAACATCTTGTTCGAAATAACAGTAAGCTGTTTGGTAATAATTTATCTAAGTTATATTGTAATTAGATGTCGACTTAGGTAAAGTCCTGAGATTTTATGCAAGGTCAAACGGATATCGAGATGAGTATCTCGATCATGGAGAAACGTTTGACCGTCTGTAGCATAAGTCTAAAATGGTTCGTGGTCATAGATGTTTCGAGACAAGGATATCAAAACATCGGACAGACCATTGTGTCTTAGTCTTCACCGTTTAGCGGTGGCGATGATCTCATGATCGCTTGACTTGGCGAAGTCGAAGACGAGACACAGGTGCTCATTGGAGTGAGTTCACTGAACGATCCACTAGAGTTATCATATGGTTATATTGACCAATCTGTCAGTGATAACTCTGAGTGATGATAGGATAGTTGGTCTTTTGACTTGAGGTCATTTTGACGGACCTGTGCGTGAACGGTGCCACTTAGATCAACTGACCTAGCTTCGAGGCAAGGCCTGTCGAAAGGTCTTTTGATTGGGTGTCACTTGAAACGTACGAGGCGAGTAATGACCAAGAGAGGATTCGTCTCTCCCGGTCAATGGGAGTTAGTGTCGTAGAGTTAGTTCGGTCTTTAGTAAAAACTCTGCGCAGAGTATGTTGGAAGAAGTCCAACATTAGTTGACTAAAGATCGATAGAAACTAACCGGAGTCAAGTTATTGGGGTTGACAGTTTGACCGTACCCCAGACTTGATCCGAACGACATATTTAAGACGAAGAGACTATAACTACGGAATTCATCACGGAAACAGTCAGGTGGTCCCGACAATACTCATGTCAATGAGTCAACCACATAATGATGATTCCTGAAGCAGGGACGGCAACCACTGCTCGTGGTCACTGCCGTATAGGGCTTCGAGCCCAACCTGTTGTAAGGGTCAGGCTGTAGGGTCTCACACAGAGTGCTAACGCTTCGTCTAGTAATAGGTAGAAATTAGTTAGGGAGAATAATTGCATTTTTGATGCAAGGGATGAAATAATTGCATTTGATGCAATATGGTAATTTAAGCTTAGATAGGGACTATTTTGCATTTGATGCAAAAGCGATTAAATGTGTATTAAATTGTTTAATACAATATTTAATAAAATAAACGCAAGGAAAAGTTCACGTGTAAGACGGGAATGTCCCGGTCTAGACCCAGGTTCGAACGGCGTCCAAATCGGACACCAAACGCAAAAGTTATGGCCAAAACAGTAAAAAGCCCATGTAAACATCAGCCCAAGAGGCAGATGGGCCGGACAGCAAATAAAGCGGGCGCTTTTGCGCCCGCAGTCTTCACGGGCGGGGCCCGCCCGCAATCATGCAGGCGGGGCCCCGCCCCGCCCCACTGTGCACGCAGGACGCGTGCACAGCACGCGCCCGCGTGGCGCGTGCTGTGCACGCGCCCGCTGGGCGCGTGCAAGGCACGCGCCGCGTGCAGTGCACGCGCCCAGCGCGTGCACTGTGCACGCGCTGAGGCGCGTGCAGTGCACGCGCCTCGAGGCGCGTGCACTGCACGCGGCCTGAGGCCACACGCTGCCTAGGGCAGCGTGTATTTTGGCGGCTGGCTGTTTGCGTTTTTGTGGGTTTTGGCTGATCTTTGGACACTCAATTGGAGGGTCAAACGACCTCCGATTGACGAACGGTTTTTTCCTATGCGTTCACCGTTGAACGCTTGTCGTATTGATAGGTTGTATCGATCTTGAAGCTCAACGGTGAGTGAGTTAAAATTCACGGAAGTTTGCACTTTGTGAAGTGCAAACTAACTTAATTTTAACTAACCCAAATATTTAGTCCCACATCGGATTTTGAGAAATGGGGAGAGTCCGCCGCCTATATAAATAGGGGTCTCCCCCCTTTCTCAAAACTCGTCCCAAGCTCTAGATCTGAGCGGCTCTCGTAAATGTTGGAGCACGCTCGGATCTAAGCTTAAATAAATATTTCTCTATCTCCCTAAATTTCTACCTTACTCCTGCGGGCTCTAGCAAAGCCACAAAGGAGTTCGGATTCTGGATCCGAAATCTTGGCGGAGGTTTCACTCGCGTGAAACTTTCTTCGGCGGTTGGTTGGCTCGGCGGCACGGGGATTGATCGCCTCGGGATGCGGAGCGGTTCGAGGAGCGGTTCGGGGAGCGGTTCAAGGAGCGGCTCGGCGTGGGACGGGAGCAGCTCGGAAGACGGCGCGGAACATCTCGCCTGCTCCAGGGCTGAGATTCCGGGTATGTGGTTAAAGTATTTTATTAGCATTAGTTTAGTTTAATCGCAGTAGGCTAGATCCTTCTTGGGATGGTCAGACCCATCCCAAGTCGGCATAGATCTTGGCATAGGGTCTTGGACCTTAGGGCCAAGTTAAAAATGTTTTAACTTGCATGTTAATTAAGATTAACTGTTTTTCTTCCGCTGCTTTTGATTTTCCTGTCTATGTTCCGTCCGACTTAGGACGGGACTAGAGTTTTTATGCCCTAAGGGAACGCCCAATTCCCAACAGTGGTATCAGAGCCTAGGTTTGCGTAGCGATCTAGGTACTGCGATTAATTTTAAACTTAAGAATGCTTTTAAATACTTGTAAAATGTTTTTAAAATTATGAGATAAATTTTAAAAATGTTTTAGATGTTCTAAAATTTTTTTTTTTATGAAATTTTTGAACATGGAAATTTTTTTTTTAAATGACGTTTTAAAATTTATGTGATAATTTTAAAACTAATTTTAAATCATTAAAAGTTTAAATTAATTTTGGATGCCTAAAATTTTTTATTTGATAAATTTTTAAGCATGAAAGTCTTTAAAATGGTGTTTTAATTTTATGAGATAATTTTAAAACTGATTTTAAAGATTAAAATTTTTATGCGATAAATTTTTTTTTAAATAGCATGCAAAGTTAGTGATTTTAAAATTAAGTTTTTTTTTTATGAGATAAAAATAAAATAATTTCAAAATCATATTTTAAATTTAATTGTTAAATTTATGTTTGCATGCAAAAATAGTTTATGCGATAAACTTAGTTTATTTAATTGTTAAATAGTTGTGCACTATCTTTATGCGATAAATTAGTGTAGTTTTAATGGCTTGTTAATCTTGTCCCTTCTTTGATAACACAAGACAACCTCTTAGGTTAGCCATTAAAAATGATTAAAATTTATTACTTGAATTTTAATGACATGCTATGCTTTGATAAATCATTAACAACAATATTAAAGACCTAATTCCTGATTAGGGTAGTCCTTTAAATGAATTTTCAAATTCTAATTGTTATAATTAATTTTCATTAAAGGACTTCGCTTCTAGCGTTGTTAATAATTTATTAAAATCCTAATAACGATTAGGGTAGCACGTGAACCTTATAGTTGATAAGGACTTAATAAAAGTTATTAAACAAATCCTAAAAATTTTGAATTTAAGGATTCAACTAGTTGATAGGATTAATTAGTTGTTATTAAAAGCTGTTTAGTCTATGGCATACATACAAAAATGACAAGCTTCATTCAATGGACCATGATCCAGTCAATGTGCTTGGCTAAGAGTTCTGGGTCAACCCTTGCTAGTCCAAGGGGTAGTGATCCTGGCTTAGTCAATTCCCTGGCTGAGTTCCGCTGGACCGCAATGTCGCGAATCATGATTGTATGACACCCTGGACTATATCTAAGTCAAATACGTTAATGATCTTTTTCAAGATTAGCCGTAGCCCTCCTTGTTTTAGGGGTTAGTAACTATAGGACCCGCGTTATAGTTGTTGAGATACACTCAAGCTGTAACCTGGCAATCTTGTAGAAACCAACTCCTTAAATACATAAGATGAAATCTTGACTAACCCTAACCGTCGTCTCGTACCCCGAGCGTCGGCGTAAGTTAAGTCAACGATGTAGTCTGCCTAGATGTAGTCTAAGACCTGACCCAAACCGACGTGTCGTGCATACACCGAGCTGCGGGGCAAGTCAGGCTAGACATGAAAACAAGGGTCCGACTAGACTAGACATGGTGATTTGGATGAGCACACTCATGATCACGAATGGCTAGGGGCAAAAACCGATTAAGAGAGTCATATCCGATATGATCGATGAAGAGTCATCTTCCGATCGCAGAGTCAATCAACTTGTTGAGCTACACTCAAGGTTGTTTAGACTCAAGGTGATTGGAACTCTTACCCATTAATTTTAATTCGATTAAATCGTTCGTTATTAAGCTTTAAAACGTTCGTAAATTTAGTGGTAGGATATAGATAGATAAAAGCCAATCTACCTATATTTAATATTGAACATATGCTAAAACTAGGGCAAGACTATGTTTACCGAAAGAATCAATTGATAATATTGGAATTAGTTAATTGGTCAAAAAGTTGATTAATTGAATATCAAGTTAAATTCTAATTGATAGAATTAAACTATATTCTAGTTGACAAATTAAATGACCTTCTAAAGAACAGACTTAAGAAATATGATTTCATTAAGTTCTGTGTCCAACAAATAAATTAACGCTACATGTCACTCGTCTCTATAGGAGGCAGCTTGAACATATAGGACATTCAAAGTATGTTTCTCCCTACAACTTATCGAGCTACCCTCAAGGTTGTATGGACAAACAATTTTGATCCGCAAAGTTCGAAAATTCGATCAAACCGTTTGACTCGAATACGAGTGCATGAGCGTTGCAAGACTATGTATCCCAACCGGATCTTGAGACTAGCAACTTCTTGAGCTACACTCAAGATTGCAAAGCTCAAGCGTTTGGATACATAAGTTGCTTGCATAGCTATTTATTTATGTTGATATCTAAATATGATTTAGAAAAGGAAGAAGGCACTTCGGAAAGTCAATTGAGAAAGTTAGTTTAATTTATCATTAGTACAGGCATAAGTAAGAGGAAATGAAAATGTGACATATTTTGATGTCACGATTTCAGAATGAATTGTTATACAAAAGACGTTTAACACATTTTGACGAATGTCGTCACATTGCTTCTGAAGTAATATTTTGCGTTAAGTAATTTGTAAATAACTAAATATATATTAAATGTTAATATATAAATACACAAGATAGTAGCAAACTTATATGGTAAAATTAGACTAGGCCGTATCTAGAGATTAAGCTTCACAAGTCACATAAAGAGGGGTCTGACCTCTCGTATTATGAAGTCTACGGACACTTGTGAGTCTTATCCTCTTAGATACAATGGCCGAAACCCATCTGTGAGACAGTGGGAGAATGAGTTGTCGAACTCAGTCTCGTACATACTGATGTACCCGAGTCTACTTTTAACAAAATAAGTTATTCGTATATTTTATTAAGACACGTGTTCTTGATGAAACACAAGTCTGATAAAATAAAGAACGAAATGCCTAAAGTATTTAAACTGATTCGATTAGATCGAATGGTCAAATACTTAGCCAAATAAAATCTTGTGTAATTAAAAGAAAATGTGATTTTCTCTCAGATCAAGTCTGTTAACACATCGGTGTGTTAAAAGGTATGAATCACACTTAATTAGATTTAGTGTGATCCATAAATAAGTGACTCTGAGTTAACTCCTCCCTGTGGGTTAAGTCCCAGATAGTAATGCCTAGGTTTTGATAATGTTCTATAAGGACATTATCAATAATATATTCAATAAATCAATAGTAAGGAAGTTGTATATTTACTCGAATTTCGTAAAACGAAATGTCGAGTTAGACATCATAACTGATGATGACTTAGTCAACTTCTAGGATGACATTCGGAGTAGTAACTCCGATTTAAAACTTGATGCAGGTCCGTGTGCGTAAATGAATTTGAGAATTTAGTTTACGTGCCCAAGGAAAATGTTTCCTCACTTTTTGCAAGTAAATCTTTAAGTTGAAAGATTGGTGCAGAAAGAAAATAGTGAAGTACAATCTTGTTGGACGAGAACGGTTTTCATCCTAATTTCTTTAAAACGGATTAGTTGAAACCGTCTCGCCAGCAGATGTGTACAAATCTACTCGGACCAAGCTCGATGTAAAACGTTCATGTTGACCATGAAAATTTGAGCATTCACTTATAAGTTCGTTTTTCTAAATATGATTTAGACGGACCAACTTATATGAATTGGCCAGAGAATTTTCAAGGTCAGTGGGAGCGTGTAAATTACATGCGAGACATCAAAGAGATGGAACATATATTTTGATTAAGTAATCAAAGAGTTTGATTATTTATCAGAAATGAATATGAACCATTTGAAATGACCAATAACTAATTTGAAATGATTATCGTAAAGTACGATAAACTGGATAAGATCCAGGGAAATAAAATATTATGGATTCCGACAGACCAAATAAATTATTTGAATGAGATTTAAATGGTTGGTCTAACAGAAACATAGAAACCCCTTAAGTCTATAGTGTAGACGGTTTTAGCAGATCCACTCACGAAGGCTCTACCACATGAAGTCGGGAAAACTTATGTGTAAAAACGATATTAGATATCGAGATAAATGGGCCTGAGTGCAAGTGGGAGATGTAGGAATATGATGCCCTCGAGGCCATTTATTCATGTGTGAATAGCACAAACATCTTGTTCGAAATAACAGTAAGCTGTTTGGTAATAATTTATCTAAGTTATATTGTAATTAGATGTCGACTTAGGTAAAGTCCTGAGACTTTATGCAAGGTCAAACGGATATCGAGATGAGTATCTCGATCATGGAGAAACGTTTGACCGTCTGTAGCATAAGTCTAAAATGGTTCGTGGTCATAGATGTTTCGAGACAAGGATATCAAAACATCGGACAGACCATTGTGTCTTAGTCTTCACCGTTTAGCGGTGACGATGATCTCATGATTGCTTGACTTGGCGAAGTCGAAGACGAGACACAGGTGCTCATTGGAGTGAGTTCACTGAACGATCCACTAGAGTTATCATATGGTTATATTGACCAATCTGTCAGTGATAACTCTGAGTGATGATAGGATAGTTGGTCTTTTGACTTGAGGTCATTTTGACGGACCTGTGCGTGAACGGTGCCACTTAGATCAACTGACCTAGCTTCGAGGCAAGGCCTGTCGAAAGGTCTTTTGATTGGGTGTCACTTGAAACGTACGAGGCGAGTAATGACCAAGAGAGGATTCGTCTCTCCCGGTCAATGGGAGTTAGTGTCGTAGAGTTAGTTCGGTCTTTAGTAAAAACTCTGCGCAGAGTATGTTGGAAGAAGTCCAACATTAGTTGACTAAAGATCGATAGAAACTAACCGGAGTCAAGTTATTGGGGTTGACAGTTTGACCGTACCCCAGACTTGATCCGAACGACATATTTAAGACGAAGAGACTATAACTACGGAATTCATCACGGAAACAGTCAGGTGGTCCCGACAATACTCATGTCAATGAGTCAACCACATAATGATGATTCCTGAAGCAGGGACGGCAACCACTGCTCGTGGTCACTGCCGTATAGGGCTTCGAGCCCAACCTGTTGTAAGGGTCAGGCTGTAGGGTCTCACACAGAGTGCTAACGCTTCGTCTAGTAATAGGTAGAAATTAGTTAGGGAGAATAATTGCATTTTTGATGCAAGGGATGAAATAATTGCATTTGATGCAATATGGTAATTTAAGCTTAGATAGGGACTATTTTGCATTTGATGCAAAAGCGATTAAATGTGTATTAAATTGTTTAATACAATATTTAATAAAATAAACGCAAGGAAAAGTTCACGGGTAAGACGGGAATGTCCCGGTCTAGACCCAGGTTCGAACGGCGTCCAAATCGGACACCAAACGCAAAAGTTATGGCCAAAACAGTAAAAAGCCCATGTAAACATCAGCCCAAGAGGCAGATGGGCCGGACAGCAAATAAAGCGGGCGCTTTTGCGCCCGCAGTCTTCACGGGCGGGGCCCGCCCGCAATCATGCAGGCGGGGCCCCGCCCCGCCCCACTGTGCACGCAGGACGCGTGCACAGCACGCGCCCGCGTGGCGCGTGCTGTGCACGCGCCCGCTGGGCGCGTGCAAGGCACGCGCCGCGTGCAGTGCACGCGCCCAGCGCGTGCACTGTGCACGCGCTGAGGCGCGTGCACTGCACGCGGCCTGAGGCCACACGCTGCCTAGGGCAGCGTGTATTTTGGCGGCTGGCTGTTTGCGTTTTTGTGGGTTTTGGCTGATCTTTGGACACTCAATTGGAGGGTCAAACGACCTCCGATTGACGAACGGTTTTTTCCTATGCGTTCACCGTTGAACGCTTGTCGTATTGATAGGTTGTATCGATCTTGAAGCTCAACGGTGAGTGAGTTAAAATTCACGGAAGTTTGCACTTTGTGAAGTGCAAACTAACTTAATTTTAACTAACCCAAATATTTAGTCCCACATCGGATTTTGAGAAATGGGGAGAGTCCGCCGCCTATATAAATAGGGGTCTCCCCCCTTTCTCAAAACTCGTCCCAAGCTCTAGATCTGAGCGGCTCTCGTAAATGTTGGAGCACGCTCGGATCTAAGCTTAAATAAATATTTCTCTATCTCCCTAAATTTCTACCTTACTCCTGCGGGCTCTAGCAAAGCCACAAAGGAGTTCGGATTCTGGATCCGAAATCTTGGCGGAGGTTTCACTCGCGTGAAACTTTCTTCGGCGGTTGGTTGGCTCGGCGGCACGGGGATTGATCGCCTCGGGATGCGGAGCGGTTCGAGGAGCGGTTCGGGGAGCGGTTCAAGGAGCGGCTCGGCGTGGGACGGGAGCAGCTCGGAAGACGGCGCAGAACATCTCGCCTGCTCCAGGGCTGAGATTCCGGGTATGTGGTTAAAGTATTTTATTAGCATTAGTTTAGTTTAATCGCAGTAGGCTAGATCCTTCTTGGGATGGTCAGACCCATCCCAAGTCGGCATAGATCTTGGCATAGGGTCTTGGACCTTAGGGCCAAGTTAAAAATGTTTTAACTTGCATGTTAATTAAGATTAACTGTTTTTCTTCCGCTGCTTTTGATTTTCCTGTCTATGTTCCGTCCGACTTAGGACGGGACTAGAGTTTTTATGCCCTAAGGGAACGCCCAATTCCCAACAGTTTGCTGACGCCGAGCCCGAGCCTGTGTTTGGCGAGGAGTGCGTTGACACTGGGGACCAGTCCTAGTGTCTTCGTTGAGCTTTCCCTTTTGTTTAGACTGCTATTTTGTTGTCGGTGCGTAGCACCTATACTTTGTTACGTTGTTCCTTTTGTTGGCCTTGTTCTGGGCCTTTAGACTCTTTATTTTCGCCTGGTGGCTTTTCTGGATATTGAACTTAATTCTCATGTTGGACAAATCATAAGATATGAGATTTTATTTCTGTCTCTCCTTGTGTTATTATTGTTGCTCCGTTTGTGGTTACAGGGACCTGCTTATGTTTTATTGACGCTTATCGGGTTTGGGGCTTCACAGCTCCACTCTCGTGCGGACCTTCTCACGTCTCGACTCCATTTTAGGGAAGCGGGGCATGACAGCACCATTCCTAATTGGTTTACGAACTTTCTCATCTTGACTGCTTCCTTTGCCGCATCATTAGCTGCTATGTACTCGACCTATATCATGGAGTCTGCAACAGTATCTTGTTTGGAACTTCTCCAACTGACTGCTCCTCCGTTGAGAGTAAAAACATATCCATATATAGATTTGCTATCATCTATATCAATTTGGAAGCTGGAATCTGCAAAGCCTTCAACCTTTAGTTCTTCACTTCCATAAATCAAGACCAAATTTTTAGTCCTTCGCAAGTACTTAAGAATTGTCTTGACGGCTTTCTAGTTTTCTTCTCCAGGGTTAGACTGATATCGACTGACTGCACCTAGTGTAAAAGATACATCAGTTCTGGTACAGATCATGGAATACATGATAGATCCCACTGCCGAAGCATATGTGATCTTATTCATGCATTCCTTTTCCAAGTCAGTTTTTGGAGACATCTTCTTGGCAAATTTTATTCCGTGATTAGCTTGTATAAAACCACCCTTAATGTTTTCCATGCTAAACCATTTTAGTACGGTGTCAATGTACCTGGCTTGGGAGAGACCTAGCATCCTTTTAGATCTATCTCTATAGATCTTTACACCTAATATGTAGGATGCTTATCCCAAGTCTTTCAAGGAGAAGTTAGTTGATAGCCATTCCTTAACAGACTTCAACATCCCTATGTTATTGCCTATTATAAGAATATCATCCATGTACAGTAGGAGGATGACTAAAGAATTTTCACTGGTTTTCTTATAGATGCATGGATCATCTTTGTTTCTGACAAACCCAAACTCTTTGACTATCTTGTCAAAACGGATGTTCCAACTTTTTGATGCATGCTTGAGTCCATAAATAGACATATGCAGTAACTTCATAACCTTCTGGCTGAGTCATGTAAATCTGCTCTTCTAAATCACCATTTAGAAACGTAATCTTTACATCCATTTACCAGATTTCATAGTCATAATGGGCAGCAATAGCGAGTACGATCCGGATAGACTTGTGCATGGCGACTGGTGAGAAAGTCTCGTCATAATATATCCCTAGAATCTGACGATAACCTTTCGCAATCAGCCTAGCCTTGTACGTTTCTATCTTCCCATCTGCACCAATCTTCTTCTTGAAGATCCATTGGCAGCCAATGAGAACGCTTCCCTTGGGCACGTCCTCTAAGGTCCATACCTCATTTACGTGCATGGATTCCATCTCGGATCTCATTGCATCCAGCCATTTATCAGAGTCTCTACTCTAAATGGCTTCTCGAAAGCTAACGAGATCATCATCTAGTATGACGCCATCCTCGACCCCTCCGTCTACTAAAAAACCGTAGTACCTGTCAGGGGCTCGAGGAATCCTGTCAGACCTTCTTACGACTTGTTGAGGAATATGAGACTCTGCCTATTCATTTTGTTCCATTTCATGTTCATGTGTAGATTCATCTAATTCTATCACTTTTCCATTGGATTCCTTCTCAAGGAGTTCCTTTTCTAAAAAGGTGGCATGTTTGTGTTTGGAGACAATAACCTTTTGTTGCTCCTGGTGATAGAAAATGTTCCCAGTTGAATGGCTTGGGTATCCTATGAATCTGCACATAACAGACCTATCCTCCAATTTATCTGGATTAAGCCTCTTGACATAAGCATGACATCCCCATACCCTAAGATGAATAAGGTTGGGTTTCTTACCATTCCACATCTCATATGGTGTCTTAGGCACGGATGTAGATGCAAATCAATTATGAATGTGGGCAGCAGTTTCTAGGGCATAGCCCCATAGAGAGGTGGGTAACTCAGAGTCACTAATCATGGATCGTGTCATGTCCAACAGAGTACGATTCCTTCTCTCTGACACACCGTTGTGCTGGGATGTGTAAGGAGGCATGACCTGATGGAGAATTCCATTCTCCTTTAGATACGTAAGGAAAACATGGCTTAAGTATTCACCTCCTCGATCTGATCGAAGGATTTTAATACTCTTACCTACTTGCTTTTCTACTTTGTTACGATATTCTTTGAATCGATCAAAAGTGTCAGACTTGTGTTTCATCAAGAACATGTGTCCGAACCATGAGTGATCATCTGTGAATGTAACAAAGTATGAATATCCTCCTTTGGCCAAAGTTGACATGGGTCCACATACATCTGAATGTACAAGACCCAAGCCTCTCCCTATGACCTTCAAGGGGAGTTTTGGCCATCTTACCTTTGAGGCAAGACTCGCAATTGTCAAAAGAATCATAATTAGGGAGGCCCAAAGACCCTTCTTTTTGCAACTTGCTAAGCCTCTTCTCTCTGATATGGCCTAGTCTGCAGTGCCAAAGGTAGGTTTCATTAAAACTTGATTCCTTACGTTTTCTTGTATTAAATTTAATACAATGTCATTAGACAAAGTGTACACATCATTATTCAACATTCCAAATCCTTGCAACTTTCCATCAAAGAAAATGTTCTTTGGCCAAGGCCGAAACGTAAATTAATGGTAAAGGTGTAACCGTCTTTGGCCAAGGCCGAAACGGAAATTATGTTGCACATGAAACTTGGAATGTAGAAGCATTGTTTCAAAAACAACACGGTGCCATTTGCCAAGGTGTGTCTAATGTCCCCTATGGCTTTGGCAACAACACTTGCTCCGTTACCGACTTGTAGGACAACCTCTTTCTTTCTTAAACTTCTAGTTGTTCTCATATCATGTAAACTATTACAAATGTGAGAACCCGCTCTAGTATCTAATACACAATCATTAGAAGTTACGAAAAGAATTACATTTTGTATAACCATTACCCTAGAAGTTAAGGCATCCTCATGAATTATCTTCTTCTCCAGAAGTTTCATATTCCTTTTCAAGTCCTTACCAGTTTGCATATTCTTTTCTAGGATAATATTAGACTCAAGACTCATACTGCAAAGTATAGAACACCTTAACTTAGCATATGTTCAAGTAAATATAAATAGAATGGTTTTTAATCTAGTTATATCCATCCACTATTTTAATGAACAGATTAAGCCACAATCAATGAACAACTTCATTAAAATTAAAATTTAGTGAGAGAGGGACCCAACCACCATGAGCTTCCCAATCTTGAGGAGACTCAACAAATTGATCGGCTCTGTAGTTGGTAGACGAACTCTTCATCGATCACTTCACATGTGATTCCCTATAGGTTTTCACCTAGTCATTTATGATCTTGAGGAGACTCAACAAACTATAATGACTAATCTAGTTGAACCCTTATTTTTGTGTATAAAATTAACTTACACCGACACTCGAGGAGACCCGATGCGGAGGTTTAGGTTAAGGTCATACTACATCACATGTATTATGGAGTCGGTTTTTAAACGAGACCATGTCATAGCTTGAGGAGACTCAACAACCATGACATGCGTCTTTTAGTCCCCTAATCAAAAAATAAAGAGGGCTACAATTTATCTTGAAGAAGATTTTTAACGTATTAGACTAGATATAGTTGACGGTGTCACATTATCATGATTCGCATCCGTGCGGTCCAGCGGAACACGGCCAGAGATTTGACTAGACCAGGATCACTATCCCCAGTCGAGCTTAAGGTGATCCACAACACTAGTCAAAAAACACCGGACCGTATCATGGTCTATTGAAGGAAAACTCACCATTCATATGTGTGCCATCAACTAAAATTGGCTTCATTAAAACTAGTTAATTAACTAGTTGAATCCCAAAATTCAAAATTTATTAGGATTGGTTAATAACTTTTATTAAGTCCTTATCAACTATAAGGAATGATTTTTAAGGTGATATCCTAATCGTGTATTAGGCATTTAAAACAATTTTAAATCATAGCGAATCAATCTAAAATTATCTCATAATTATTAAACAACTTTTAATTGCTAACCTAAAAGGTTTTTCTTGTGTTATCAAATAAGAAACAAGAATAACCATAACCATAAAAATAACAACTTAATTTTATCACATGAAATTAAGTCTCTGCAATTTTTAATAATCATCTTATACTTATTTCATGTTTCTAATAAACATAATATGCCCATCATACATTTGCAGAATTAGATCATTGTAGATTTGGCTCTGATACCAATGTTGGGTTTTCATGGATCCTCAGGGCATAAATCTGTGCAGTCCTACTTTGGACGGACGATAGAATCATAAAATAGCAGCGGAAAAATTATAAAAGCTTTAATAAAAGAACCCTAATGACATCATGCACCTTAGCCAGGAAAATCTACTATCTTGGGGTGTGTAACGCCCCGCTCTCCAGGATACCCGGGAAGTACAAATCCATTCCAGGTGATTTTAGAGTAGCGAGTGTTACGAAGAAAGGAAGAAAAGAAACACAATAATCAGCAGGTCCACTGCGCACTGCTGGGGTAGCACTTGTAATGTTTCCAATCACCGACAACAAATAACCAAAGAACAACACAGAATAACAACACCAACCAGAAAACACCACTAAAGGGCATCATCCACATGTACATACTGCAATAAGTAATACACCATCTCAGTTCTATCCCACAAGTAAACCCCAAGTACAACAACTCTCTATCTCATCACCCCTCCCAACCCCACACTCTCAACTTTGCCACTGGACTCCACTGCTCCACCTGCTACCAACTCCAAAAGCCAACACCTGAAAAGTCAACGGGGGCACGTCAACGCGTGTCCCAGTGGGATATCCCAACTCCACGTAGTATATCATTTACAGGCATGAGCTACTATGCATGGAATATGACGTACAGTACCATAGCATGCAAAGGAAGACGTAGCTACATAATATTAAGGCAATAATAAGAAAACGTACCTGCTACACTGATGTGTTGCTGCAAAAGAGAGTTAGTACTACGAATCATATATAAAGTAAAAGAGTCACGGCATGGGCCAAAAAGGAAATACACGAGGTGCCACCAAAAAGAATCACACAAGTAAACAGTATTTACTAATGCTACAAAATAATGTGGGTTCTCAAGTAGTGATTTGGACCCTAAGTAGTGGGTAGACCCTCTTGGGACCGGACCTCACTCCTAGTTGGGGTGACACAGGCAAACTCCCCCAGCTAGCTGTGGCACTCGGCCCAGTGTACAATGCTGTTAACAAAGGAGCCTTGTTTTCTCCTTATTTTCCCTTCCATTTCTTCAATCCACCTCATTTTTGTCAGTCCCCGCCTCTCGGGTAAGAACAGGAGGGCCACCAACCACCACAAACTGTCCAGCCCCTCATGCTTTTCCCACAACTTAGTGTCCCCCAATCCCCGTGTCACCCTCCTTTAAGAGGACTTAGCCATTTTCATGAATTTACAAATTTTAAAGAAGAACATAAGGAAACATAAAGACACAATGCTTTCATGTAAGAGCCAATTCGCATTTTCAACATCATATCAAGGTGTCATGCACATCGTGACATGTCCACCACACCACAACCATATCACCACGCATGCCATGTCCACCACATCCTTCCCACCATGTGTAGGCAACCATGAACAAAAATATGCCACAATATGTAAAGGCTAAAATCCATGATTCGTACATATTTAAGGTACTGAACATACATTTATACTTCACTGTCCAAACATTGCTGAACTTTTGCCAACAGTCACAAACATCAATGGATATCAGCCATTTATAGCACGAATTTGATAAAACTTCCTAAATGAAAGTTGTAAATATGGTAGTCTTGAGTTAACATATAAAATTTCACACAAAAATATGAATTATATGATTTATGGTGAATTATTTTGTGATGCATGTCAGATCTGCCTTTCAGACAGATTCCAGGATCTGTCTTGCTTGATGATTTTGGGCATTTTACAGTAAGAATTTCGAAAAATATGCACTGAGAAGAAGTTGTAGAAAAACTTTTTAACTTTACAACGAGACAAAGAACATAAAATTACATTGTGTGTGCAGGTACTGAGGTCCATCTTTCTAAACTGTGACCAGTCTGGGAGAAATTCAGACATGTTGTAAAAATCGAATTTCTAACCTAACTTCTTATTTGAATTGGAAAACATTGTGAACATGAAAGTTGTTAAGGACATCAATATACATAACTTATATTTTTTAAAGCAATTTCATGTAGCCAATTAAGAGCAGAGCATCACTAACGTTTCAGCTATTCAGTACATATTTCCAGCAACAACTATAAAGACCTTTCATAATGTTAAAACATGGATTACACTAATAATCATGCATGTAATGATCCTAATAAGTGGAGTTGAGACTCATACCCCTCTTAAGATGATGTGAGCTTCTCTCCTTCTTCTCCATTCCTTGATTCCCCTTTGCCTCCTCTTTCTCCTTCTCTTTCTCCTTCTCTTTCTTTCTTCCATTTCTCTCTTTCTTTCTTTTTTTTTCTTTTGTTTGTGGATTGGGGATAATTTCGGCCATAAGGGAATGAGAAGGAGAGATAGAGAGAGAGGATGACATCAATGGGAGATAGAAAAAGAATAGAGTAGAAGAGTGTAGAAAAGAGAGGAAATAATTTGGAGAAATGGAAAATGATAATTCAATTAAAAGATCCCTCCTCTAGAAGCTTAGGGATTTACAAGTATGCCTTCCTCTCATTCTTATCATCTTTCTATACACACAACCCAATTTTAATTACAAGTATGACATTCCCTTTATGTATACACCTCTCTAATACATTCACAATTCACAATATTACAACAATGCCATTGCAAAATTAATTAATACGAATAAAATAGTAATAAAAATATTCTCTTTAAATAGGCTTCACCAAATAAGCATCATAAAATAATTCATATTAAAATAGTATTAAAAAAACATTTTACTGTTCATACCCACCAACATAAAAATCACTTCACAACAATAAAACCAACACCACTATTCACTGCACTTCCCCATACTCGTCCATTAGCATCCATTAAGCCTCTCATATATGCACACACTCATCCACGTAGACAAATTACCGTGCACACCACTGAATTACTACAAACACACCATTTATATTCACACGACACAATTGTTATGCACACCACTCAACATTCATCGGCAAACAAGTACAAATACTATACACACATCCATTAATATGCATACCCTTGGTATATTGGCACTAGGGTCATTACATTCTACCCACCTTAAAAGTAATTCCGTCCTCAGACTTCCCAAACTAAGGGTCCACTTAAGGAGGGACAGACTTAGATATGAAGGTCACTATACCCCATGCATACATATACTATCACAAAAGCAAGGCATACCCATGTGCATTCACTTACACCTATATCAAATAGTCATACATATAACAGGGCATACACTTACCCATGCATGGGCACACACCAATACAGATCATGCCAACATACACATACATTTAACTATAAACACACATAAGAGGTACATCCAAATACATATATACATATAGTATAAAGTCGTACATCAAAGTTTATACACACAGATATCCATACCATTGTGTATTCATCCACACACATGCATAAGCATAGGAGCTTGCAACCAAATATATAACTATATACATATCACATATGTCACCATATATGTATACACTATACAAGAGGGAAACATAATATACTAATATACTCAGAGTATGCCCATTCACACATTAGTGGGACACAGGGATCCACACATGGATCCATACTCTATACATCCACACTACATACATCTCGATCAATACAATAGCCCTACTATACATACAACTATAGATCCACCCTCATCAGTCACATACACTACACAATATCGGCATACCAACCCATACTCATATGACTATCTAGGATAGCAGCTATAGCTATAAATTTAGCGGCAACTGCACACACACATGTATATGACAGAAATCTACTCGACGATAAATACGGTAGATCTTCCGTTACATACTAAACATACATCACATACACATACATACGTACATACATACACATATGTGTCATCACACATATCAATATGCATAAGTATCCATACGATGGTACATCCATCCACTCAAGGGTAAGCGTATCCGCTTACCACCATACATACAACCGTATACCTCTTCCATATATATATATATATATATATATATATATATATATATATATATATATATATATATATATATATATATCTATTATATAAAAGAGGGATGTCATCAAGAGAAACTGGATAAGAGAATTTGGACATGAGAAATTGAATAAGAGAATTTGGATATCCGTTATATAAAAGAGTGATGTTATCAAGAGAAATTGGATAAGAGAATTCGGACATGAGAAATTGGATAAGAGAATTTGGATATCCGTTATATAAAAGAGGGATGTTATCAAGAGAAATTGGTTAAGAGAATTGGACATGAGAAATTGGATAAGAGAAAATATAAGAGATGAGATTTTGAGGGATAAGAGAGGAGGTGGAGAATTTTGCACATACAAGCCCGGTTTTTGCATTTTTGCCTCGGGACCCTCCCCACGCACACACCCACACCTTTTATTCTTCCCCTTCCGATCATTTTTTTCTGTCCTTTGAAGATTTTGAATCTTCTCCTACTAGGATAAAGCTTTGTTCTACGTGACAAGTTTATCATAGATGGCAATGACAGTTTTGGGGGACTTAAATTTTTGGGAAAAACTTAAATTTGGGGGGAAACTTGAAATTTTGTGGGAAAATTTGAAATTTGCGGGAACTTGAAATTTGTGGTGGGGGAAGTCAGCCATTAAATAAATCGTTCCCTATGCGCACGGGTAATGACTAGTATATATATATATCAAGCACACAATGTTCATACACCTAGGGCATGCCCACTCATACCTGAGTGGAACACAAAGATCCGCACATGGATCCACCAATCAGCAAATACATATATACTATGGCACGCCATATCTATACATCGCATAAAGTTCAATCAATTATACAGTTCTATGATACATACTACTCATAGGCTACCATATATTAACACCTCTACACATGCACCTCTATACTCAGACATGTAATCATGTATGTCTCCTAGCATCCATCCAACATTCACCACACAAGGCCTACTATATCAATATCGATACACATAGATAACCAAACAGAATTATATTCATCCATATACAGGTGTAAGCGTACCAGCTTACAGCCATACATGTATCACTTACTCATCACATACATTAACTCATAACACTAATACTCTTCAGACATATCCATACATACATGGGTGGAGCTCAAGGATCCACTCATGCATCTGCACACTCTACATGTGCATAAATCACATACATTATATAGCCACAACATAGTACATCTATACACTACATGCACCTTAATCAAGTATACAACTCAATTTTACACACTACTCATAAGTCAAACATTTGTTAACGCATATACTTATACTATCACATACCGACATATAGTCACACAATTAGCTAAGGTAGTAACATATACAGATATGTATAACTACAGATACACACATGAGTATAGCACACAAATATACTCGACAACCGTCATACAATACTTGTATATACAAGCAAACACATAACCACATACATACATATATATCCAATCAACTACCCATGTCTATCCTCATGGACTCTACACCTCAGCTTCTAACATCAGAGCGCTATCTTAAGGATGGACTCCTACCCACCTTAAGAGTCAACTACCCTCTAAACACTACACGCACTACCCTTACACAGCCGCAGTGCAGTGACCTGCATGGGCCACCAACTTGTAACGCCCCGTTCCCCAGGATACCCGGGAAGTACGAATCCATCCCAGGTGATTCCAGAGTAGCAAGTGTTACGAAGAAAGGAAGAAAAGAAACACAATAATCAGCATGTCCACTGTGCACTGCTGGGGTAGCACCTGTAATGTTTCCAATCACCGACAACAAATAACCAAAGAACAACACAGAATAACAACAACACCAACCAGAAAACACCACTAAAAGGACATCATCCACATGTATATACTGCAATAAGTAATACACCATCTCAGTTCTACCCTATAAGTAAACCCCAAGTACAACAACTCTCTATCTCATCACCTCTCCCCACCCCTACACTCTCAACTCTGCCACTGGACTCCACTGCTCCCCCTGCTACCAACTCCAAAAGCCAACACCTGAAAAGTCAATGGGGGCACGTCAACGCGTGTCCCAGTAGGATATCCCAACTCCACGTAGTATATCATTTACAGGCATGAGCTACTATGCATGGAATACGACGTACAGTACCATAGCATGCAAAGGAAGACGTAGCTACATAATATTAAGGCAATCGTAGTAAAACGTACCTGCTACACTGGTGTGTTGCTGCAAAAGAGAGTTAGTACTACGAATCATATATAAAGTAAAAGAGTCACGACATGGGCTGAAAAGGAAATACATGAGGTGCCACCAAAAAAAATCACACAAGTAAACAATATTTACTAATGCTACAAAATAATGAGGGTTCTCAAGTAGTGATTTGGACCCTAAGTAGTTGGTAGACCCTCTTGGGACTGGACCTCACTCCTAGTTGGGGTGACACAGGCAAACCCCCCAGCTAGCTGTGGCACTCGGCCCAGTGTGCAATGTTGTTTACAAAGGAGCCCTGTTTTCTCCTTATTTTCCCTTCCATTTCTTCACTCCACCTCATTTTTGTCCACTCCCTGCCTCTCGGGTAAGAACAAGAGGGCCACCAACCACCACAAACTGTCCAGCCCCTCATGTTTTTTCCACAACTTAGTGTCCCCCAATCCCCGTGTCACCCTCCTTTAAGAGGACTTAGTCATTTTCATGAATTTACGAAATGTAAAGAAGAACATAAGGAAATATAAAGACACAATGCTTTCATGTAAGAGCTAATTCACATTTCCAACATCATATCAAGGTATCATGCACATCGTGCCATGCCCACCATACGACCACAACCCACCCATATCACCACGCATGCCATGCACACCACATCCTTCCCACCATGTGTAGGCAACCATAACCAAAAATATGCCACAATATGTAAAGGCTAAAATCCATGATTCGTGCATATTTAAGGGACTGAACATACATATATACTTCATTGAACATACATATATACATAGCTGAACACAGATATATACATAGCTGAACATGGTTATATACATAGCTGAACATGGATATATGCATAACTGAACACACATGTTTAAGGGACTGAACATACATATATACTTCACTAAACATACATATATACATAGCTGAACACAGATATATACATAGCTGAACATGGATATATGCTTAATTGAACACACATATATAAGGGACTGAACATACATATATACTTCACTGAGCATATATATATATACATGGCTAAACACAGATATATACATAGCTGAACATGGATATATGTTTAACAGATATTTACATAGCTAAACACACCTATTTAAGGGGCTAAACACACCTATTTAAGGGACTGGACACAGATATATACTGAACATGGATATGTGCACAACTGAATACACATATATACTTCACTGTCCATACATTGCTGAACTTTTGCCAACAGACACAAACATCAATGGATATCAGCCATTTATAGCACGAATGTGGTAAAACTTCCAAATGAAAGTTGTAGATATGGTAGTCTTGAGTTAACAAATAAAATTTCATACAAAATTTTGAATTATATGATATATGGTGAATTATTTTGTGATGCCTGTCAGATCTATCTTTCAGACAGATTCCAAGATCTGTTTTGCTTGATGATTTTGGGCATTTTACAGTAAGAATTTCAAAAAAAAATATGCACTGAGAAGAGGTTGTAGAAAAACTTGTTAACTTTACAATGAGACAAAGAACATAAAATTACATTGTGTGTGCAGGTACTGAGGTCCATTTTTCTAAACTATGACCAGTCTGGGAGAAATTCAGACATGTTGTAAAAATCGAATTTTTAACCTAACTTCCAGTTTGAATTGGAAAACGTGGTGAACATGAAAGTTGTTAAGGACATCAATATACACAACATATATTTTTTCAAGCAATTTCATGTAGCCAATTAAGAGCAGAGCATCACTAACGTTTCAGCTATTCAGAACATATTTCCAGCAACAACTATAAAAATCTTTCATAATGTTAAGACATGGATTACACTAATAATCATGCATGTAATGATCCTACTAAGTGGAGTTGAGACTCCTATCCCTCTTAAGATGATGTGAGCTTCTCTCCTTCTTCTCCTTCTTCTCTTTTCCTTGATTCCCCTTTGCCTCCTCTTTCTCCTCCTCTTTCTCCTTCTCTTTCTTTCTTCCATTTCTCTCTTTCTTTCTTCTTCTTTTTTTCTTTTTTTTTTGTGGCTTGGGGATAATTTCGGCCATAAGGGAATGAGAAGGGGAGAGAGAGGATGATATCAATGGGAGACAGAAAAAGAATAGAGTAGAAGAGTGTAGAAAAGAGAGGAAATAATTTGGAGAAATGGAAAATGATAATTCAATTAAAAGATCCCTCCTCTAGAAGCTTAGGGATTTACATGTATGCCATTCTCTCATTCTTATCATCTTTCTATACACACAACCCAATCTTAATTACAAGTATGACATTCCCTTTATGCACACACCTCTCTAATATATACACAATTCACAATATTACAACAATGCCATTGAAAATTAATTAATAAGAACAAAATAGTAATAAAAATATTCTCTTTAAAATAGGCTTCACCAAATAAGCATCATAAAATAATTCTTATTAAAATAGTATTAAAAATACATTTACTGTTCACACCCACCAACATAAAAATCACTTCACAGCAATAAAACCAACACCACTATTCACTGCACTTCCCCATTCTCGTCCATTAGCATCCAATAAGCCTATCATATATGCACACTCATCCACGTAGACAAATTACCGTGCACACCACTGAATTACTACAAACACACCATTTATATTCATACGACACAATTGTTATGCACACCACTCAATATTCATCGGCAAACAAGTACAAATACTATACACACATCCATTAATATGGATACCCTAGGTATATAGTCACTAGAGTCATTACAGGGTGGGTCTGACCATCCCCAAAGATAGATCTAAACTACTGCATATATATGAAAGAACAAATAATATTGACTTACCCGAAAATTTGCTTCCGCAGAAAACAAAGCGTCGTTTTCAGCAACAACTTTAGCTCCCCAAGGCTAGCCGCCTCCGCACCTCTAAAACTGGTCCACCCAAAGCAAGCTGACACCATGCCTCTGAGCCAATCACTTACCGAAGAAAGTTTCACTTGAGCAAATCCACGTCAAAGACTTTTGGATCAGATCCAAACCTCCTCCTCGTCTTGCTAGGACTCGATCGGAGGATCGGAAAAATTATAAGAGGAAAATAATTTAAGTTTAGATCGAGCATGCTCAAAAAAATTTCAGAGCTTCTCGAATCAGAGACTTGGTGCAAGTTTCAATGAGGAGGGCTACCCCTTATTTATATAGGGAGTCGGCCCCTCCTCCTTTGCTACGAGCGATGTGGGACTATTAAAATGGTTATTTCAAGATTGATTTAATAGAAGTCAAAACTTCTAAAATCAACCATAAGTCCATTTCTGAGTTTCGACTTTGAAACAACCTATCAAATTGAAGATTTCGAGAGAACGATCGCATAGAAAAAACGGCGTCCAATTTCGATAGCATTTGACCCTTAAAATGTCAAAAACAAGTTCTGAAATTGGTTTTCGCACAAAAACAGCCAAGATCGCTTCGCGAGAAGCTGATCAAATCGCACCATGTGGCACGATCTGTGCACGCCACGTGGCGCGCACCAGGGAGGGGTGGCATGCGCAAGCGCACGGGCCCCACGCGGGCCCCGCGCGGGCTGCGCCTGCGTGCAGCTGCACACGAGTTGCGGCCCCGCAGGTCAGACCCGCACTTAGTGGGTCCGACCCGCTAAATCCTGGCGGATCTGACTCGTCAGGCGCGGGTCAGACCCGCAAGCCCTCTTTGTGCTATTGACGTTGTTTTCACGTTTTCGGATTCGTTTGAGCTCCGATTTGAACGCGGTTTCTTCCTGTGGTTTTCTCAGAAAGTCCCCTTCGATACCATGCATCTTTGTCAACATAATACCAAGTATTAATTACACATTATGTGTAAAGTCTCCAATGCTAAACTCTTTAGCTTTAATCTCACAATTTACTTGCGAGCTAAATTATTCCAATGCATCCCTCTTATCATTCTTCCTATTACTTGTTGGAAACTAATAACTCCTCATGTGGTTTTGATGATACAAACATATTGTCATTATACTAACTCTATCTATGCATATGTTATAGCACAAATCAACTAAGACAATCATCAAGTCTACAAGTTGCAAGAAGCATCCACTACAAGACGAAGTTTATCAATGATATTTTGTATCTTGTAAATGAGATGTAATCTTTATTTTTCTCTTGCATTTGCTTAGAATGTAAAAGCCTTGATGATAATTTATCTTAGACGTCTAAGTCCGTATTCCAAAAATCACGTCAGAAATCCGATTAGTCGACCAACCCCTAATACTAGTCAACTAATTTTAATGTTAAAATATTTCTGTCCTAGAATTTCGTCAGACCTATTTTTAAGTCTCTAGGATCATTTTCCCACAAATTCCTAAAATTTCATATTTTAGTCGACCAACAAACTCTGTTAGTCTACCAGTCTATTTTCAAAACAGTTATTTAAATGATTTATCATTTAAATAATATATTTTATTTTTGGAAGTTAGAACTGCCATAAACGGCTAGTTTCTGACAGTGTATATCTGTTTTAAGAAGTTTCTTTCCATTCTTAGAAGTTATTTTCTGAAAAGACACCTCAACAGCCAGAATCCTAGTCAGCAGTTCTAATTAGTCAATCAGGCACCCATATTAGTTGACTAATAGAAAAACTTTCCCAGAATTTTTTGAAAATTTAGGTAGTTGTCCAACGTTTAAAAACTACCTTTTGCACTATAACTAGACCACCAGATCTCTGCATAAATACACACGAAAATTCACTTTCTTTCTCTTTTTCTTAAGTTCACTTTCTCTCTCTAGAAAGTTAGTGATTTTCAGATTTTCTTAGAGGAAACTCTGCAGAAATTTTTCCTCCATAGAAAGTCCAATCTTCAAGTTTGTTCTACTACAAGTTCCATCCAGAACCTTGGAGATTCAATCACCTTCCTTGCGCAATAATTCCATGAATTATCAAGGCTATATGTGATATTATTTCATACTCTTTCTTTAATTTATTTGGTGAATCTCTTGTTGAAGAGATTGTACAAGTTTGTAACAGGGTGAGTGTTGGCATCTTTGTATGTTGATTACTTGCGGGGAGCAAGTGTTTTAGTGGAGTCAAATCTCTACGGGGTAAAGGACTGGACGTAGGATCACAAGGATCCGAACCAAGATAAAAATCTATGTGTTTGCGTTTGAATATTCTGGATTGTGATCTTTTTATTTTCCGCACTCTTATTGCAATTTTTTATTAACTCTTAATTTTGCATTATCGTCGTGATTTACACTATTCACCCGCCTCTAGTGTATTTGGTGTGACAGGAGATCCAACATTTGGTATCAGAGCTACATGATTAAGATGGTCACACCTATCCGATGAACACATCAACGTCTTCATCACAATTTCCATAAGGGCACTCTACTACAAGGCCTCCATTATTCAATGGTTCCAACTACTCCTATTGGAAGACAAGGATGACAATCTATCTACAAAGCATCGACTACGAACTTTGGAACATGTTGGAAACTCAATACTAGAAGCCTACAACTCCATATGCCCAATGGACCACTAATGACAAATCTGCTACAACTCGCAATTCTAAAGCAATGGATGCACTATTCTGCGTTATGGACAAGAATGAGTTCGATCGTGTCTCCCAGGCCAAAACCGCATATGACGTCTGACATACACTCCAGGTAACTCATGAAGAAACTAATAAAGTTAAGAAAACTAAAATCTCTGTTCTTGTTCACAGGTTTGAGTTATTCATAATGAAGGAGAATGAACCAATTAGAAAAATGCTTACTCGTTTCATCGACATTGTCAACTCCTTAATTGCTCTTGGCAAGACTTATACTCAAACGGAACAAGGAAGATTCTTCGTGCCTTAACGTCAGAATGGGAGAAGAAGACTACAGCCACAGAAGAAGCCAATGACTTGTCAACTCTCACCGTTGAAAGCTTGGTTGGTAACCTGAGGGCCTACGAAGTACAGCTTCTAGATCGCAAAGAACAAGCAGATACAAAGAAGAAAACTCTTGCCTTCGCTGTTTCATCAGACACCGATGATTCAGACATAGACGATAAGGACATGTCACTAATAACTAGAAACTTTAATAAGTTTCTAAGAAGAGGTAAGTTTACAAGTTTTAAGCCCAAAACTACTGATGCTTCTTTGTATTTTCAATGCAACAGGCCAGGACATATGAAAAAGGATTGTCCACTTCTTAAGCCCAAAGACAGAATATTCAACAACTTCAGAAAGGATAAGAAGTTCAAAAAGAAAAAGAAAGCATTAGCAGCAACATGGGACTCTTCATCTTCAGATGAAGAAGAAGAAGTCAACGACCAATCTAGTGAAGAAAATGCACATATATGCTTTATGGCACAAAGTGATAATGAGGTAAGTAGATTAGATAATGAAGAATTACTTAATGCTTTTAATGAATTATATACGAGATTCAAGAAATTGAATTCTCAACCTAAGACATTAGTTCTTTCTCATTCTTCTTCATTAGATAATCTAAAAATTGAGAAGGAAACATTATCTTCTTAAAATGAAAAACTACTTCATGAAAATAAGATTCTCAAATCTGAGAATCATAATATGATTTCACACAATTCTATTTTAGACAAGGATATTTCATCTCTAAAGTTGAAACATGATAATATGTCTTCTAATATTAGTAAATTTAATAAAGGAAAGAATAATCTAGATGATTTACTTAGATTACAACATCCTGCTAATCATAGATAAGGTTTGGGATATAAGAATACTCCCAAATCCAATATTCTTGGTAATATCATTTTAGAAAAGAAAAGGCATGCATATATTAATGCTAAGAAAATTGATTCTTCTAATAATATGAAAAAGGATACTCTTCATATTCCAAAGAAAACCAATTTTCTTACATCTTCTAAGAAAACAATTATGCATAATATTTGGGTTCCAAAAGACATTTGCTTATATGATAAGGATGTATATATATCTAACTTTATGCGAATGTTATTCTTTCTTCTAACTATTTGAAGAAACCAAATTCCACTTGGGTTTGGTTTCCTAAGGACTAATCCTAAGGACCCATATAAAAAGGGTACCAATATTTATTATTTATCTTTTATGTACGTATAAAAGAAAGATGGATACTAGATAGTGGATGTTCTAAACATATGACCAGGAACATCAAACTCCTATCAACCGTACAATTCAAAGATGGTGGCAACGTTACTTTTGGTGATAACAACAAAGGTAAAGTGATTGGCATCGGAACAGTTGGTGATCTAACTATGCCAATCATCGAAAACGTGATCCTCGTTGACGGTTTGATACATAATCTCTTCTCCATTTCTCAATTATGCGATAAAGATTTTAAAATAGTTTTCAAATTAGAATGCATGCATTATATATAATTTTGATATGTCTAATATTCTATTCAAAGGTAATCGTAACAATTATATATATATATATATATATATATAATACATTTGACAGTGTTTTTTGAATCCTAAGGCTGACTAGGACAAGATAAAAGACGGTTGTGATTTGATCTTGGAAGATCAATGGCTGAGATCAGTTTGATGTAAAACATTTTGGGTGGAACAACTTTGATTTTTGAGAGAAAAAAGGTGGGGTCAGCTAATAAGAGGAAGGGTGAATTTGTTTGTTTTGTTTGGTTGGGTATACTTTTAACATGAATTACTTCAACCTCTACCCAAAATTGCCATCACCCAAATTTGGTTTGTTTTGCGGTGGGATCAGCTGTAAAAGGGAAGGGTCAATTTGTGTGTCTTGACCTAAATCAGTTCTCTTCCCATAATTTCCTCTTCCCAAAGTCATCTGTAAATAAAAATGCCTCGCCTTCCCCCCAAAACGCAAATGACGCATCGCCTTCCCCCCACATCGCAACTGGCCTCTCATCATGTCTCTCATCACGTCTCTCATCACTTCCGCCGTCCTCATCTCTCATCTTTATCTCACATCTCTCTCAGATCATTCTCGCAGGTAATCTCAGCTTCTTCTTCCCAATTTCTTCAATCTGTTATTTTTTTGGCATTTGATCTTCGCAGTAATCTCCAAGTACCCTTCTCATCTCAGTTTCTTCAATTTCTTCAATCAGTATTTCCGGGTGCTGTATGATTTGTAGGTGGAGGATGGCTGGCTGGTCGGCGGTAGGAGGTCCGGCCGACGACGCTGCGCGGCTGCCGTGGGGCTAGGGCTGCTGATCGACAGTTTTCGGCAAGTGAGCAACTGATGGGGATGAGGGCTGGCGATTTGTGATGAAGGGGGTTTGTGTGGCCGGAGTCGGGTGTGTTTCGGGGTGGTCGGCAACGGCTAGGCCGGTGAGGGGGGCCAGCGATGGCGGCTAGGGTAGGGTTTGTTTGCTATTTTGATCTTCCCAATTTCTTCAATTTCTTCAATCTGTTATTTTCTTCAATGAAATCACAGTTTCACATCTCTCGCAGATCATCCTCGCAGGTACCCTTCTCATCTCGAGTAATCTCGACTGCCCCCAATTCTTGACCTTTCAAATCTCGCAGGTCATTTTTAAATTCGGCAGTAATCTCGCAGCCAGGTAATTTTTGATGTTTACAGAGCCAAGCTGAATTTTCTGTAATTTTTGATTTTGTAATTTTTAGCTCATTTTTTATTTTGATGTTTGCAGAGCCAAGCTGATTTTTAACTGGCAGTAATCTCGCAACAAAGGTTTTAGCTCATGTTTGTAGAGCCAAGCTGGATTTTTGATGTAATCTCGCAGCCAGGTAATTTTTTGTCATTTTAGCTCATTTTTTGTCATTTTTTTGTCTTTTTACTATTGCAACCTTTCTCAATTCTTTTTGATTAATTTTTGTATTTGTTCGGTAATTTGCTGGAGCGTATTTGGTTAAAAGGCATTGAAATTGCTGGGGCTTATTTCTTAGGGATGAACATATTTACTTTATTCTCGATTTTTTGAAGCTTTCATGTCTACAATGATGTATTGGGTGCCAACTTCTGCAGTGGGTGAACGACTGTTTTGTGAACGATTTGCTGAATTGGGTGACACAACTGCAGAAGTATTGGGTGACACAACTGGGATTCACGAATAAGTGACTGCCATTTCTCCCAATTTCAAGCATTGGTCTCTAAAGATCCCTATAAGTGACTGCAATTTTTGTTCTTCACGAATACATGTGTAGTTTGCAAATAAAAAAATCCAGCTTGCTCTCAGTTTTGCATCAAACTGATCTCAGCCAAAATAAAAAAATGTTTATGTGCAAAGTCTCAATTCTTTATGTGCATTTTGGTATTTGGCTTTGGTATTTGGCTTTTGTATTTGGCTAACTATTGGGTGCAAGATTAATTGCCTTTCAGTTTGCAAAGTATATTTGGGTTCAAGATTGTTATGTTGGCTTTGGTATTTGGCTTTGGTATTTTGTTGCTTGCAAGATTGTTATGTGCAAGAGTAGAACACAAAATCCGGTTTGAGTTGTGTGTAATTAGTTTGTTAGTTTGTTATTTTCAAGTGTTGTGTGTAATTAGTTGTGTGTAATAAGTTTATTATTAGCTTAGGGGTTACATTGTCAGCTTCATTTCTGTCACTTTTCAAACTTTACTACTCTTGCACATTAGTTTGTTATTTGCAAACTTTTCATTAGTTTGCATTCTGTCACTTTTTGTTGTTTACAAGATTGTTATGTGCCATATTATCATGAATACCACGTTCACATGCACTTCCTTTGAGCAGGTAACCCCATCTGCATTTGTTGCAGTAATCTCAAGAGCATTGGGGCATTTGTTGACCCCATCTTCATTTCAATCTTCTCAATAATCTCGCAGGTCACCCCCTCTTCCCATTATTTTCTATTTTTCATACTTTTTGATTAAGTTTGATATGTGCAAATCAAGTTTGTTATTTGGCATAACACGTGCCCTTAGGTGCAAGCGTGTTATGTGCAAATCAAGTTTGTTTCCAGAATTTCAGATTACATGATTAAGTTTCTTTTTGCAAGCTTTTTGACCGAATCAAGTTTGTTTCCAGATTTTTTGTTGTTTGCAATAGTGTTATGTGCAAGAATATCAAGAGTATCAAGTTCACATGCACTTCATTATGTTAAGCACAAAAGTACTCAGTTCACTGTAATATTTTCTGTGCCTATATCCCACTCAAATCACGCACTACTAATTAAGTGAGAGTTGTTTGTAATTAGTAGCATTTCTTCTTTCATTTGAATGGTAGCATTTTGTGACGCCAATTGCCAATGGACCTTTTGAAAGCGGTTAATTAATTGTTGATCTTTTTGTGTGGCCATTGATAATGTCTCTTCTCATGCATAATAATAACTTCTGTTAGCTTAAATTGTTGCATATCACTTTTCAAATTTGCAATTTTTAGCCTGTTTGTTATTTGGTATGAAACTATTTGGGTTCTATAATGAGAACAGTTGTTCTAAAACTAATTGAATGATATATGGACATTATTTATCATTGGAAAAATTCTTTTCGGTCTATCCCTCTTCATTGGGGTTAAATGTAAAGAATCATAGTCAGACTTCAATCTCAGTCTATCCATTTGTAGTAATAAGCCCCGTTAACATTTGAATAAAAGCCAGCCTTCAATTTTCTTTGAGCTAAATAACCATTTTTATAACTAATGTTATAATAAAGTGTATGCTAATTATAAAGTGTATGCTAATTATAACACATTACATTGGGCCAACACAGCCTACTTTCTTGAGATAAATCTGTTTTTAGCCGATCCACACAGTAGAAATTTGTTAAATAGTATTTTAACATTTATTTTAAATGTTTCAGTTGGACGTTGGCATTGTTTGAACATCCCGAAGATTTTAGAAATCATATTTGCTTCACACCAACATGCTACCGGTACGGATTTGTTATTAGACATCCTTGAATTCTATACTTGATTTACTATTATTAATCAATCTTATATACACACAATTTAGTCATCTGTCGATAGTTACATATCAAAGAGACAATTAGCTCAACGCAAACGGAGAGAACGCGAACAAGCTCAAAGATTTTGCGGACATGGTACTTGGTGCTTGCTTGAAGATAGATCTTTTGCGAGATTTTGCATGTGTTTTAATTTCAAGGGTTTATCAAATTTGTGAAGTTCTGCAGATCTAAAGGCTGTATAAAACTGCAGATCTTCTGAAGTTCCGTCATTTCTCACAATCCGTCATTTTTCCTGAAGGTACGAATCTCTCGCACTTACAGAGGAGAAATTATGCTGAAATTTCATAGAAATTGATGCCTATTTTCGTTCTGCTCTTCTGAAATTTTCTCTGATTTTTTATTTTCTGAAGTTGACTGTTGCGTGTGTGTGTGTGGACTTAGAAATTGATTTATTATTTCATTCAGCTCTTCTGTAACCTCTTCTCACAAAAATTGAAATTAAAATTTTTTTGATCGCACTTTATAATTTTTGATATTTCTCACAATCTCAACGTTGAACGAAATTGATATTTGATTTTTGATGTAACCACGAAATTGATATTTGATGTAACCTCTTCTGTAACCTCTTCTGAAATTGATTTATTTCTTTCGTTCAGCTCTTTATGATTTTTTTTGATCGAACTTTCGTTCAGCTCTTCTATAATCTCTTCTCACAAAAATCTACCGTTGATTTTTCTGAACTTCTTTCTTTTTGTTATGATTCTTTTTCAAACTAGAAGAGCTTTGGAGATGGGTATTTGGGTTTTTATTGCAGAATGGTTGAAGTATGCATTTTCTGATAGTTTTATTGGGTATGCATTTTGTTATGATGAATGGTTGAAGTATGCATTTTCTGATAGTTTTATTGGGTTTTTATTGCAGACTTGAAAAAGACACTAGGTTAAACTACTTCTGGATAAGATCTATCAGACTCTTATTTGTAAGTACCTTGATAGTTCAATGCATGAACTCTTGACAGGAATGTAGAACACAGTCTAATCTATTATAAAGAGTGAGCTGAATGTCTTAAATGCATGCATCATAAGGTTATATTGAATACACAGTAAAAAAATCGAAAACTTTTATGGCACAGGTTTCCCTTTTTCTGGTGCATTGTGCCGCATGTCTCTACTATTTGCTAGCGGATCGATATCCACATCAAGGGAGTACATGGATTGGTGTACTGCTGCCAAATTTCAGTCTGTAAACTCAAGCGAGATGATCTTTATCATAGTTTCAGATGAACATACCTTGCTTTTAATTCCATGGAGACCCAAATGTATCCAGAGATGGTTTGTAGATTTGAATGTGCATAAGTAATTGGCAGGATTTGTATGTTTATTTAAATTTCTCCCTATATATTATGCATCTCAATAAAATATAAATTTAACAGCAGATTACGATTAGATTGCTTTTCAAATATTCTCTTGGTATTGTTGATTAGCAACAGGATGCTCTTTTCAAATATCGTCTCTTGGTATTTTTGATTAGCAACAAGATGTTCTAATATTTTCAAGTCACAAATTCAGACAACTGTGGTCATATACAAAAATTCAGCAACAGTGTGCATTTCAGAAATTGATTCCTTTCATATACAAAAAAGATTGTTTCTTCTTCTCAAGCAGGTCATGAAGTTGCATCTTGCCTTTGTACATCTTCCCATGCATGTTCGTAAAAGCCTCTGATATTGCTTCATCGTGCTGCAACACATATTCGTTGAGTTATGATTAACTGATATCAAGAAAAAACGGGGGAAATTACCCACCTGCTCTGGTTTGGCATAGACCGTTACGATCATGTCTCGATAACATGAAGGTTGAAATGCTTATTTGAGATGGAAAATTTCTGTTGCTTTCATAATCCTGTAAGCATAAAACCAAAAGTCCAAATCATCACCAAATTGCAAGCTTAAAATTGCAATAATAATGTAAATTGATAGGTATTGAAGGGATGGTCATACATCCAACTGTCTTTGCTTTCCCTAAAAACAAATCACAAAGACCCAAAAAATAATACATAATCATGTCTACAAACGTCCCCTAAAAATTCTGTCTACAAACAAAAGTTTGTAGAACACCAAAACTGCATCACCAGAATGATCAACTATCCATAACAGAGATAACCAATGATTCTTAACACATCCGGAAAACAACAAACATGAATAACTTTTTGGGTAGAACGAAAATTTTGAGGGGATATCTTAAATGAATCGTGGAATAGTAGAGTGCAAGTAATGCATTTGATCAAAAAATTTAAATGAGGATTATTTTAAACGCGCCGAAGGCGCCCGCGCCGAAGGCGCCCGCGCCGAAGGCGCCCGCGCCGAAGGCGCCCGCGCCGAAGGCGCCCGCGCCGAAGGCGCCCGCGCCGAAGGCGCCCGCGCCGAAGGCGCCCGCGCCGAAGGCGCCCGCTAAATTTTTTTAAACTAATTTGTTGTTCCGCACCGAAGGCGCCCGCTAAATGTTTTTACACTAATTTGTTGTTCCGCGCCGAATTTTTTGTTTCATGCCGAATGCGTCCATGTCGCTAAATATTTTTACGCAAATTTGTTGTTCCTCGCAATTTTGACCGTGGAAATAATTTTTTGGGGAACAAAGATTTTGCGGGCGAAAATCTTAATTGAACCGTGCCCGCGGGCACGGGTTATGACTAGTATATATATATATAATGCATGAAAATATTTTCAATTGATCATTGTTTACTAGCATTAACGGATAACACATTATTATGGCATAAACGTTTTGGACATACTAACTTTAAGCATTTGGCACGTGTTTAATAACGAAAGTTAGTTTTTGGAATGCCTAATATATCTTTCACTCATACACAATTTTGTGATGCATGTCAACAAGGAAAAATGCATAAATCTTCTTTTAAATTGAAAGATGTTGTTTCTACTAAAAGACCACTTGAACTTTTACATTTAGATTTATTTGGTTCTTCTAGAATAGCTTCTTTAAATGGTAATAAATATGTATTTGTAATTGTCTATGATTATTCAAGATACACATGGGTATTATTTTTAAAACATAAAAATGATGCATTTGAGGAATTTACAATATTTTGTAGAAGAATTCAAAATTTGAAATCTTCATCCATTTTACTATTCGTAGTGATCATGGAGGAGAATTCGAAAATGAATTATTTACGAAATTTTGTAATAAACATGGTATAACACATAATTTTTCTTTTCCTCAAGCCACACCACAAAATGGTGTGGTTGAAAGAAAAAATAAAACGTTACAAGAATGTGCTAGAACCATGCTATGTGATAGTTCTTTACCAAAATATTTTTGGGCAGAAACCATTGCTACTGTAGTTATGTATTAAATAGAATTTTGGTAAGACCACAAATGAATAAAACCTTCTTTGAATTATTTTATGATCGTATACCTCGTGTATCTTATTTTAAAGTATTTGGTTGTAAATGTTTTATTCTTAATACTAAGGATTCTTTAGATAAGTTTGATTCTAAATCAGACGAATGTATTTTTGTAGTATATTCTACACGTAGTAAAGCATATAGGATTTATATAAAAGAACCTTATGTATTGAGGAATCTCTTCATGTAAATTTCAATGAAAATTGTACACATAATACACATTTAGATGAAGAAGATTCAATACATGTCACTAATTCAAATCACGAAGTTAGATGACGATGATTCTACTAATTCCATTCCTGAAATTATTTCTGAAAACACAAGTCTTCCTAAGGCATTTGTTGAAATTCCTAATCATCCACATGATCTAGTTATTGGAGATATTTCTGATAGAGTAAGAACTAGATCTCAAATAAAACAAATGACTAATTATGCATTTATATCATCCATCGAACCAAAGAATGTTATTGAAGCATGTAAAGATAGTTCATGGGATTATAGCAATGCCGGAAGAACTTAATTAATTCAAAAGGAATGATGTATGGGAATTAGTACCTAGACCTTCAGATCATCCTATTATTGGTACTAAGTGGGTATTTAAGAATAAATTGGATGAATCTAGACAAGTAGTTAGAAATAAGGTTAGATTAGTTGCACAAGGTTATAATCAGGAAGAGGGCATGGATTATGATGAAACCTATGCTCCTGTAGCAAGATTAGACTCAATTAGAATGCTTTTTAGCATATGCATATTACAAAGATTTTAAGTTATATCAAATGGATGTTAAAAGAGCATTTCTTAATGGTATTATAAATGAAGAAGTTTATGTAGAACAACCACCAGGATTTCAACATGAAAGTTTGGATAATCATGTTTTCAAATTGAAGAAAGCATTATATGGTTTAAAACAAGCACCTTGTGCTTGGTATGAAAGATTGAAAAACTTTCTGTTAAAATCTGGTTATTCTATTGGAAAAATAGATTCTGCTTTATTTACCAAACATATAGATTCTGATGTTATTATTATACAAATATATGTTGATGACATAATTTTTGGTTCGACTAATGATTCCCTTTGTCAAGAATTTTATATGGAAATGCAGAATGACTTTGAGATGAGTCACATGGGTGAATTAACCTACTTCCTTGGACTTCAAATCAAGCAAATGAAGGAAGATATATTTATACACCAAAGTAAATATACAAAGGAACTCATCAAAAGGTTTGGATTAGAGAATTCTGCAAAAAAGAGTACTCACATGGGTACATCATCAAATCTTGATAAAGATCCAAACAGTAAGAGTGTTGATCAAACACTATATCGAGATATGATTGGATCATTACTTTATCTTACCGCAAGTAGACCAGATATTAGGTTTTCTGTTTGTATATGTGCTAGATATCAGTCTGATCCTAAATTATCACATTTGACTGTTGTCAAAAGGATAATTAGGTATATCAAACATACATCTGATTTTGGTTTATATTATCCAAAATCAAATTCATTTGATTTGATTTCATATAGTGACGCAGATTTTGCTGGGTGCAAATCTGATCGTAAAAGTACAAGTGGAACTTCTCACTTTTTAGGTTATGCATTAATATCATGGTTTAGTAAGAAACAAAATTCTGTTTCTTTATCTACTACTGAAGTGGAATACATTGCCGCTGGTTTAGCATGTGCACAGATTTTATGAATGAAACAAACAATACTAGAATATGGCATTACATGTAACACATGTCCTATAATGTGTGACAACACTGGTGCTATAAACTTATCCAAAAATCCGGTACATCATGCACGTACTAAGCACATAGAAATTTGACATCAGTTCTTGGATGATCATGTCCAAAAAAGTGACATTATTCTTAAGTATATAGATACTAAAAATCAGATAGCCGATATCCTAACTAACCCCTTTAAGGAAGAAACTTTTCTAAAACTTAGAAGAGAACTTGGCATTATTAGTGAATCAACATTTTAATCATATATTATAGTTATATATTATGTTAATATCATTTTATGATTTTTCTGGATTTTTTTGAATTACTTCATTTTTTGAATTAGTCGACCAATATTGGATACTAGTCGACTAACTCTCCAGAATTACTTATTATATTAACATAAATGTTTACTATTATTAAAATTATTTATATATCACTTTATTAGGTTTAAACCGGATTTTCTCATTCAAAATTTTGAATTATAAATTTCCCTCTCACAAAGTACTTTTCAAGCACAAATACATGACTTCTCTCTTACACCCTTTTTACTTTAAGTACACTTTAAGTACAAAAGTACTTACACATGGTCAAAACCTCTTACACAATTCCCTTCCCAAGGCAACAACCCTTCAGTACTTCATTTGACCGAAATAAATTTTATTTATAAATTTTTGAATTTTTTGGTCCATGCCCAAACCGCTCCACAAAAATCCCCGACTAGTCGACCAATAACCAATTCTAGTCGACTAATCGCTGTAGACAGCCGAAGAACATCAGTTTTTGAAGTTTTTTTTGCGCGATTTCTTGTTAGATTTCCCTCCCAAAAACGTTGCAGAAGTTCCCAAAATGTCTTAGGAGTTATTAGGGAGTTATTTAATTCGGTTTCTTGATTCAAAATTCGAATTTCCCACTTAAATCTTCTATTTAAACACCATGGGTCTTTCTTCTTCACCATGAGAAAACCCAAGGCACAATATAGCCGAAAATCTTCTATATTTCGAGAGAGATTACACAAATTTTCTGTAAGATCACTTCGCATCTCCTTGATGGCTTCCTCTTCAAATCCTCGCCATCCTCGATGCCCAAATCCAGCCGCCACCGTTGAAAGAGCTTCGTTCTACCCTGAACGAACCATAAATTTTTCGGATCCGGTCATCCTCAACTTCAATCTCTTTCATTTCCTTAATGCTGTTTCTCTCTTCACCATTTGGAATGAACCCATCCCTTACTATCCCAATCTTGTCAAGGAATTTTACTCCAATATGGTTTCGGTAGAGAAAGGTGGGTCGGCTTTCCTTGACACCATTGTTAAAGGAATTCCAATTCATCTTACTTATGATACTCTTGCTCAAAGCCTACATATCCCTAGTTGTGCTCAACATCCCACTTCCATTCCTATGGATGATCCCGAAGTCCTCAATCAACTTAGTCCCGATTTTTGGATTGGCATGTCCGCAATTAATTTGAAACACATTCCTTGTCTTCTCCTCATGATAATCTCTTACAATTTGCTTCCCAAGGTAGGTTCTCTCAATTATGTTAATGACACCCGTAGCTGGGTTCTTTATGCTATAATGGGGGGATCAAGGTCAATTGGTCTCTCACCATCATGCATATCTTGCTCAAGCCCATTTCCACTCACATTTTTCTTCCATGTCTCCTCACTTGTATTTTTCACCACTTTGGAGTCCCTTTTGATGGTTAATACTTCATCGTTAATCCTAAAAAATTTGATCGTTCCATCATCAATCGCATGGAACTTCTCGCACCTCCTCCCATGACCAAAGATGAAGAAGAAGATCCTCAAGAACAACAACCCCAAGTTGAATGTCCTTCCCATCTTCGCAAAGTTACTGTCAATCTTTACACATAAAGTCACCGTCCTCCTTCCCGACCAACGCTACAAGATCAAATTGATCAACTCCGGGAAGATGTCAACAATGGTTTTACCGGTGTTCAAGAACATCTTAGTGGTTTTGAGACTCGCCTTGAAAGGCTTAATACCGACATAAACACGGGCTTTGGAAATGTGCAAGAAAGTCAAGCACAAATTCTAAGTCTTTTGGAACAATGGTCTCCTTACTCTCCTTCCACTTCGCATCGCGCCCTAGGCCTCCTCCACCATATTAGGCATCGCATGTTTTAGCTTCTAGTCGACCAGGACAATCAGCTGGTGGACTAGTGATCCTTGATGTTAGGTTGTTTAGCTATTTAAATGAATTTGCTTTATGTGGTTGTATGCGTGTTTGCTTTAATTTGTATCTTATGACATGTACGCATCTATTATGTATTGTAGTACTTTTATCAATGAATTCCATTTGCCTCAAATAATGTCTCCTCTGTTTTCTGTTTTATGAAATTTTCTGCAGTTAGTCGACTAGACTATATCATTAGTCAACTAATCCATTAAATTTACCAATTTCCCCATTTTTTATAATTTCCAAGGGGGAGAATTAATATAACAAATAGCTAATATTCAGGGGGAGATTTAATTTTCAGGGGGAGATTTAATTTTCATGCTACATATGAAATATACATAAGCATGTTAATATTCATGTTCTAATAAACATCATATATGGTTATACAAATTGCAAGTTTCATATATTTTTTATAAGCCATTATTAACATTTTTAGTAGTAGTACTAACACTTTCTTTTGCAAATAACATCACTTTTATAATATTATATTCAAGGTTTGTAAAATCATCAAAAAGGAGGAGAATGTTGGAAACTCACAACTCCTCATGTGGTTTTGATGATACAAACATATTGTCATTATACTAACTCTATCTATGCAGATGTTATAGCACAAATCAACTAAGACAATCATCAAGTCTACAAGTTGCAAGAAGCATCCACTACAAGACGAAGTTTATCGATGATATTTTATATCATGTAAATGAGATGTAATCTTTATTTTTCTCTTGTATTTTCTTAGAATGTAAAATCCTTAATGATAATCTATCTTAGACGTTTAGGGTCCGTATTCCAAAAATCACGTTAGAAATCTGATTAGTCGACCAACCCCTAATACTAGTCGACTAATTTTAATATTAAAATATTTCTATTCTAAAATTTCGTCGGACCCATTTTTAAGTCTCTAGGATCATTTTTCCACAAATTCCTAAAATTTCATATTTTTTAGTCGACCAACAAACTCTGTTAGTCTACCAGTCTATTTTCAAAACAGTTATTTAAATGATTTATGATTTAAATAATATATTTTATTTCTGGAAGTTAGAACTGCCATAAACGGCTAGTTTCTGACAGTTTATATCTGTTTTAAGAAGTTTCTTTCCATTCTTAAAAGTTATTTTGTAACGATCTGCTTTAGGGGGGCCCGTTACTTATTTGATATTTGTGCAGGTCCTACAGGTTACCAGTGAATTCAAAATAGCCACAATGCATAGATGTACAATAATACTCAAACCAGTGTATATTACTACAGTCCATAATTCACAGTACAACAACAGACAGCACTCTCTCACCAAATATATAAAAAGTAAGCAGAATGGAAATACATGGAAAGTACTCCAAATATAAAGGTCGGCAGTCTCAGGATCAAGCTACGGCTCTACGAACTCAGGAGTACCTAAGTCAACCTGTGCGTCGTCTACGGTGCCACGGAGATGGAACCGTATGTAAGTCACAACAATTCTAGCAATAGAAAGAAAGTAGTGCAAAAGTATGGAACAGACTATAGTAACAAAAGATGATCATGCAGGTGCAAAAAAAGTAAAGTAAGAACAGACATGCATATACGAGCTGAAAGTAAAGTACTGGTGGCTGCTCAAGTGTGGTAAGCAAAGTGCATGTAATGCATAAAGTACGGTGACTGTGCAAGTGCAAAAGGAAGTAAAGGCAGGAGAGTAATGAGCGAGCAAAGAGGAAACAAACGTCACTTGACTATCTAATAGTGTAGGCTGGTCTAATAATAAGAAGTCTAGCTTAACTCCCAATCCAGCCATGCCGTCAGGGCTTGAAGGCACAGGTCACTTCTATGACCGTATGACGAGTGCTTTGGTTGACCAACCCCTTCCCATTCCTTTCTAGACACTGATCCAGTAGTAATTTAAGACCGCTTATTATTATACCGCTCTATCACGTTCGAGTAGTCTCGACTTAGTCAGTAGTCGTAACCGAACAATGATGTCGAGTCAGTAGTCGTGACAAAACAATGGTATCAACCAACTAGTACAACATCAATCAAACTAGTGCAACAACTGTAGCATGGCATATAGTAGCAACAATATTTTAACCAGCAGGTAATAATAGTACAACCTGGCAAATGCTATAACAATAAAAAGGATAAGCAGGCAATATCAATACTAGAAACTACGTGACTTATATAGGAAGGTACAATGTGCAACCATTGAACCCATCTCCTGCCATGGGGGCGCTCACCCGGGCGGATCTCAAATCACTTTAGACGGTACATTTCATTTAGACGGTCGGTAACGGTCGGTACGGTACGGTGCAATGTGTAGATGGCTCTCGGTCGCTCCCGCACTTTCTCTAATATAAGTTAACCCAAAACCCCAGTGACGTGCCAACTACTTTTAAGCATTCAATTTCAATAGGACGTTCCACGGTATTCCATTCAATCATTACTTTTTAATACGGTACGTCAATCCGTTGTTTTAAAGGCAAAGACACTAATGACGGTTGTGATAGACCGACTAACATACCAATAGAGTTATGCACAATAGTCTCATTCCAAAGATGTTCAAAGGCATTAACGACACTCCAAAGAGCTTTGCTTGTTGAAAAGTCAAGGCAGAAGCCTCAACAGAGAATGTCAGTCCTGAGCAATGCTTTGAAGTCCAACAACTATGATACCGATCCATGCTTCGAGCATGCGGTAATTCCATAAAGTACACTATCTCAATTTCTAAAGTTAGAATTCATTGTGACTTACATTATCGAGATCGTCGTATTAAGATGAGGTTGGAGCTGGAGCGCAAGGATTGGTACCTGCAAACACAAGAAACAATCGGTTAAAGCACACACTATTTTCTATTTATTAAACTTGTTTTTATTTTTAAACTCGATTGAAACGGTGCTGAAAACGTTATAACTTTTTCTATAGGCTAGATATGTTGAAAATAATTTTACTGCAGGAGAAACTATTTTTCTGAAACTTCTGTTAATTTTTATAATTTTTTAAAAGATCAAAAACAATTTTAAAACTATTTTTCAATTAGTAACGTATTTATTCAATAATTTCTTCTGGGTGCAATACATATCGGAATGGTTCAAGTGAGCTGTCAAAATGACTGTCTTGAAGAGTACTATAACATACATTTTTATCACGTATCAGTTTACGTGAAAATAAGAGGTTACGGATTTTTAAGTGAAAATAACATATTTAAGATTTAGGGTTAAAAATTTATTCTGGAAAAAATAGGCGTCTAATTAAGATGAAACTAGCGCCATTGGGTCCAGAATATTATTTCTGATTTTCTGGATCTGGTCTTGTATTTTTCTGGCCTCTATATTATTTATTATCACTTTTGACCAATAAATCCATTTATAAATATATATACACGTATTTATACCGTATATACGAATTCGTATACGCAAATATGCGTTTACCTTCGTTGCACATGCATGGGCGTCTGTCGAGGGGTTTTTGACGTCGCCGGCGAGGTGCGGACGGCGGGGGGTGAGGCGACGTCAGGGGGCGCCGGTGGAGCGTCGACGACGGGACAACGGCGGAGTGGCGGCAGCGGGCGTCTCATCGTCGTGGGGTGGTTCAGAGAGAGGGTGAACGGCGTTGCTCGGCAAATGCGGTGGACGGGCGAAGTCCGTTCGGGGTGCTGACGGCGCAGGAGGATGCGAGCAGAGCTCGAGGAGGGCGAGCGTGGGAGTTCAAGTCGAAGGGCTCCGTGCTTCGTCATGGGCTTCAGTGGCGGAGGCTGCTGCGATGGGAGGGATTGGGTCGGAGCGAAGCTCGGCGAGGTGGGGGTGGTGCTCTGAGGTGGTCGGCGGAGCGAGCAGCTGTCGAGGAGGCCAAAAGAAGCAGCGGGCGGTGTTGGGGAGTCGGATGGCAGCAGCTGCTGCTGCTCGCGACGGGGAGCGGAGGTGGCTTGGGTGGGCTTCCGTCGACGTGGGAGCGGTCGGAAATGGTGAGTGAGGGCGTGGGCAGTGCAGGCGGAGGTGGAGAGAGTCCGGGGTGGTGTAGTGTGGCCGGAGGTGAGGGCGTGGGTCGCCGGCAGCCTTGAGAGGTGAGGTGAGTTAGAGAGGGAGAGGGGCGTGCGTGAGTGTAGAGAGAATGGGTTAACTGAGTTACTGTGAGAGAGAGAGAGAGAGAGAGAGAGAGAGAGAGAGATATATATATATATATATATATATATATATATATATATATATATATATATATATATATATATAACTGGTTGAGAGTTGAGAGCTTGAGTTTAACCTGGGGCGTGAATTTTAGAGAGGGAGGGTTAGGGGTTTAAATAGAGATTAAATTAGCAATTAGTCAAATGTAGTTAATGCTAATAGGTGTATAATTAATGTGATTAGGTTAATCTTTTGACTAAGTTTAGAAAATTTTAAACTTTGTCCCCTCCCACGTGTTAGTCATGTTTAGGGTTAAAATTTGATTAGGTTAATGTAATTAAGTTAGTTAAAAAATAATTAGTGAATGTTATTAGTGGAATTTGTAACAAAATTACGATGTTGCCCCTACTAGTAAACGTGTCCGAAAAATTACGAAAACATACACACGGGTTCGTATCGTCGCAAGGATCGCGAATACGAGATCCATTTTAGGGTTTGAGCTACGGAGATACTAGTTTTAGGCCAAAACGTTTAGGAAGCGGGTTTGCGGGTTCTCTATTGATTTGACTTCAGAAAATTACGAAATTAATGTGGAAAGCCCTAAATGATCATAGAATGATACCATAGAAGTTTGAAAACGTTTTGAGGATGTTTGTATGGAAAAGTAATTCATTAAGCCAAAACAGCAAGAATTGAAAATGAATTTTTATCAGATTATTTAGAGGTATTTGATGAAACACGAACTTACTAAAATACTTCATAACTATCTGATACTTTAAAGTATTTTAATAAGAAAATTTTGAAATCATAAAACTTCTGACAAACCATTATAAAATAGTTTAAAAGAGATGAAAATAGGTTAAATATGTAAATAGTTGTGTTGATGAAAACAAGCCGTTACATATTTTCTGAAAAGACACCTCAACAGCCAGAATCCTAGTCAACAGTTCTAATTAGTCTACCAGGTACCCATATAAGTCGCATAATAGAAAAACTTTCCCAGAATTTTTTGAAAATTTAGGCAGTTGTTCAACGTTCAAAAACTACCTTTTTGGACTATAAATAGACTCCCAGACCTCTGCCTAAATACACACGAAAATTCACTTTCTTTCTCTTTTTCTTAAGTTCACTTTCTCTCTCTAAAAAGTTATTGATTTTCAGATTTTCTTAGAGGAACCTCTGCTGAAAGTTTTCCTCCATAGAAAGTCCAATCTTCAAGTTTGTTTTACTACAAGTTCCATCCAGAACCTTGGAGATTCAATCACCTTCCTTGCGCAATAATTCCATCATTTATCAAGGCTATATGTGATATTGTTTCATACTCTTTCTTTATTTTATTTGGTGAATCTCTTATTTAAGATATTGTACAAGTGTGCAATACGGGGAGTGTTGGAATCTTTGTATGTCGATTACTTGCGGGGAACAAGTGTTTTACTGATTCAAATCTTTATGGAGTAGAGGACTGGACGTAGGATCACAAGGATCCAAATCAGTATAAAAATCTCTGTGTTTGCGTTTGAATATTCTGGATTGTGATCTTTTTATTTTCCGCACTCTTATTGAAATTTTTTGTTAACTCTTAATTTTGCAATATCGTCGTGATTTACAATATTCACCCCCCTTTAGTGTATTTGGTGTGCCAGGAGATCGAACATTACTAAGACGTAAATCCTACTCTGGGTGAGACCCTACAGCCTGACCCTACCTCAGGTTGGAATTCGAAATCACTAGACGACAGCAACCACGAGCAACATGTGTCGTTCCTGTTTCGGCATCATAATTATGTGATTGGCCTATCGACAAAAGTGTCGTCGGGATCACTCTGACTTTGTCCGTGATGAATAACGAAGTTTTAGTCCCTTCATCTTAACTATGTCACTGCATAGCCTAGGGTATGGTAAACTGTCGACCCTACTAGCTAGCACTGGCCAGTATACTTCGGTCTTTGATATATACATGTTGTACTTCCTACAACATACCTTGGCCAAGGTTTTACCAAGAACCGTACTGTGTCCGTAACACTAACATCCCATGAACGGAAGAGACAAATCCTATCTGGATCACTACTTACCTCGTACACTTCTAGTGTCACCGAACCTAAGACCTTTCAGCGAGTGAACACTCAAGGTTAGACCATAGATCTAAGTGATACCGTTTATGCACAGGTTGGTACAATGACCCCAAGTCTTAAGGAACAACTTGACTATCATCACTTGAGAGTTATTAATGAAGTTAGTTAATGTTTAACCATTTGATAACTCTTTATTGGGTCGTTCAGCGGACTCATTCTCCAATGAGCACCTGTGTCTTGTCTCCGACTTCACCAGGTCGAATGATTATGAGATCATCAAGACAAAGACACAATGGTCTGTCGGATGTGTTGATATCCTATTCTCGACGCATCTATGACCATGAATGCTTTTAGGACTCAAGGTCTTATCGGTCAAACACTACTCATAATCAAGATCTCTATCTAGATACGTGAATGACCTTACTATGAGTGTAAGGAAATTATCTAAGTAATTTAATGAAAATATCACAACAGAAATACTTTAGACAATTGATACTAGAAAGCATACTTTCATTCATGAACAAGATGTTTTATATAGATAAATTGCCTCGAGAGAAATACATATCTCAACAAGGAGGTCATCGTCGTCGAGTTGAAGCAGAGGATTCTTCAAAGCAGCGAGAAGTTACTGTAATGCCCTACCAGCTACTGCACAAGTACTAGAGGGGGGGTGAATAGTACTTTAAAATAATAAGGAGTATAATTCCAAATTAAATTGCAAACAACTACCAAATCAATTTGCGGAAGCTTAAATTGAATGACAACAATTAAATTAACAATGCAAACAAACGATGTTAATGGGTTCGGATCCACCCAAGTCTCCCCGACTTGTTCCCGGTGATCCTACGTCCCAACCACCCGGATCCCTTCCGGATACTTGAGTTAGAAACCCTAACTCAAGATTTCCACTATGAATATCTTGTGAAAAACCTTCACAAGATCAAATCATACATGCAATAGCAAACGTGAATCCCACAACCCGGGATCACAACCTTCTCTCACAACCGAGAGAATCACAAAGCAATATTAAAGAGTTTAATATGAAATAAACAATCTTACCACAAAATCCTATACCTTGAGTTTTTCTTACCCAAATGGTGAAATGAAGGATTTGAGGAAGATGAAGTCACCAAGACCTAGCACCAAGGAAATGACCAGCAATCGGTGCCTAGGAATGAGTTGGAGACTTGGATCAAGCAATAGCTTGAAGAGCTCACCAAGAACAAGCTTCTCTCTAGATCTAGAAATGAGAGAGAATGGGTTTCTTGTGAGGAAGAGAGCTTTAGATTTGAGGGAGAATAGCTATCTCTTTAGAACTCAATGGATCTCTTAATGGCAGCTCTTACCTAGATAGAAATGACCTAGGATCGTATTTATAGGGTCCCATAAAAACAAGTTAGGTCATTCACCAACGGATAGAAATCTGTGAGGATTAGTCGGTCAGAGAACAAACACTGACCGACTAGTTCATCAACTAGTCGGTCAGTCACAAAGCATGGACCGACTAAGAGTAGATCTGAGAAGAGATAGAATTTCAGACCTAGAAATCTAGTCGGTCCAAGAAGACTGTCTGACCGACTAGTTTCACAACTAGTCGGTCAGTCAATGAACGTAGACCGACTAAGAGCAAAAAGAATTAGTCTGAAGACAAAGTGACTTAGTCGGTCCAAGAACAAAAGTTGACCGACTAGATTGTCAACTAGTCGGTCATCAAACGTTCTTAGACCGACTAACGATAAACAGTAGCTTAGGAGAATTTTAGAATGAACATTAAGTCACAACTAGTTGGTCAAAGAAGCATCACTGACCAACTAGTTCACAAACTAGTCGGTCGGTGAGTCAACGTAGACCGACTAACAGTAAACAGTAAAGTCCAAGAAATTAAGGAATCAAACTAGTCGGTCCAAGAACAGTTGCCGACCGACTAGATCACCATCTAGTCGGTCAGTACTTGTTCTTGTACCAATTAACATGCACATACAAATCCGAATCGAAGCGCGACGCTTCGAGGAAGTTAGAATGAACTTGTGCAAGGATCCTAGAGCTACGAAATGAGCGTAATGAAGATAGAAACGTAAGATATACTCAAGGCTTAACATTCTATATATCGAAGCTAAAAGACTATAAATAAAACCTTAATAAACGGTCTTTGAGAGCTTCGATTGAATCTTCATAACTTCCAAAGCGTCGCAAGAGCTTCAACGAAGCTTTAGGCATGAAAACGAGCTTTGGGAAGTGTTGAGATGTCGCTTTGAATGTTCTCGTGAATTTGGCGACGATCTCCAAAACTGCGCTCATAAATTGTTAGTTCATGGATTATTTATGTTTGCTCATCATCAAAACCAAATCCGGGGAGTCCAATATTCAACATTCTCCCCCTTTTTGGTGATGACAAACCAACATAAATAATAATCAAAAATAATGTTTCAAATGTAAAATACTTACTCCCCCTGCATTGATGACACGTTAATTCCAAAATGAATATATATGAATTGCATCAATCAGATGAGTAAGATAAATAAAGAGAATCAATTTTCGGAATATCGGATTTTGAAAATCCTTATATGTATCTTAACTCCCCCTGAATCTAACATATCAAACTAGATTCTTGGAAATTGAGTTAAATTTTCATTTGCGCTATTTATTATCATTATCTCTCCCCCTTTGGCATTATCCCAAAAATGGGGGGCATACAACGACAACAAGTAGGAAATGGAAAATCCAACATCGGGAGTCGTAGACAATGACGATGGAATTAATTGACACCAAAGGAAAAGCGATAAAATCAAATCAAAGTGTGCCAATTTGCCATTATCACAAAGTGAAGATCAAAATCATCAAAAATACCAAATAATTATTCATTAATTGAATAAAGAAACATACTCTTCAATATTCAATATTCTTGGTTAAATTTGTGCATGGAAAACAATTCTATACAATTATAGAAATATAATCTATTTAACCAAGTTTTTAATCGTCGAGCGACAAATTCACATTTCAAATGCATTCATGGAATATATTAAAAAAAAATGCACGACGAATAAATGACAAAGTGAATGACGATGAACATATATATATATATATAGACATCCTGAGTATATCAAAAAGGTATCACATCGAATACATGTGGTACATCATATGAAGTGAGACACATCATCTATATAAACAAAAAAACATCATCATCATCAACATCATCAAAGTGTATCAAAATACATCAAAACAACATCATATCATAGTATCCAACTCCGACATCCAGAAATCGCAAAAATACATCAAAACATCTCTCAAACCCCATCCTAACCCAAAATACTCTCACTAAGATATATCATCCAAAGCGTAGTGGAGAGTCCTCGAAACAAGCGATCACGAGGAGGTGGCAGGATCTGCAGTCTCCGTGGGTCCAGTCGACGGAGTGGACTCAGGATCTGCAGGGAGGAGAGGCGTCTCAACAGATGGAATCGTCGGGGCAGGAGTGGAGATCTCAGCAACAGGCTCAACAACGGGAATCTCAACAGCAGCAGGGGTCTCGACAGAAGCAGCAGCAGTGGCAGTGTCAACAGCAGCAGGAGATACATGAGCAGGCTCGGAAGTCTGAAGTGCTGAAGCAGAAGGCTCTGGAACACCGGAAGTGGTGCCAACTCCAGGAGCAGAAGTGGAAGTACCAGCAGCAGCAGCAGTGGCCTCATCGCCACGGGCAAAAGAAGTGACAAGCTCGTCAATCTCCTCATCGTCCATCTCCTCGGCCTCAGAAACTGAAGGAGGAAGATCAATCCCCAGCAGACGAGCCATACGGCAGACGACCTCCTCGGTACGAGCCAAACGTGACTCGTGCCGACGAAGAAGGCGTACGACATCGTCTAATGTAGCAGGACAAGAGGGGGCTGCAGCAGCTGACGGAGAAGCCTGAGAAGCAGATGTGGTAGACCTCTGCACGTGACGAAGTGCCGCTAAAGATTTCTTCACGGCCGTCGCGTTCAGAGGCGTACCCAAGGGACGCTCATCGTCAGGAGGGAGAGGGACTCAGAAATGTCGAAATACAAGAGTCAACAGGCAAGGGTATGGAATGTGCGCAGACTTATTGGTCTTGCGTATACACTCGAAAGAATCCATCTTATCGAGTATCACGCGAGCCCAATTAATCTCGCACCCCAAGAAAAGAGCGTAGATCAATTTCAAGAACGGCTGGGATGGGAGTGAAGAGGATCCATACTTAGGGAGGAGACATGACTTCAAGATCAGGTTAAGAACCCACACATTCGGCTTGAAAGATTTCAAAGGAACACCAATGAATGCGGAGGGGATAACCTGGAAGATATCTAAAAGAACTGACTGATCCAAGGAAGAAATGTCATCGACGGAAATGTCCAAAGGGAGGAGACCACACGATGAACAACCAAGAATCTCCCCCAAGATTTCTGCCGTGAGAACTATAGGAGTTCCCAAGACAGTCGTCTCAATGGAGTGGCTGGCATCGTACTGGCCTCGAATACGATTGGCATAGAACAATTTCACGAGGCGAGGATACGGTTTGGGAGTGGCCTTGGGGTCGAATCGGAGATAATCTAGAAGACCACTATAGGACAGAAGATCAGCAAGGCTGAGAAAATCAGAAAACTGAACGTAATGTTCTAACAACAGTGGACAGTGCTCTATACGGTTGTACGCTGCGAGACACTGAGGGTCATCGCGGCACAACGATATGTCTACACCGCCGACTGGCATAGGAGCTTTACCCTTAGCCTTACGGGTCTTCGGAGGAGGAGTGGGTTCCCTAGTAGGCTCATCCTCAGGCACAAATTCAGAGTCAGAATCAGGAGGAGTAGCCGGAGTGTGAAGTATGGGCTTTTTGGTCTTAGATTTGCGGGGCTTGACGGTCGCAGTCCTAGGCTTCTTAGGAGGAGGCGAAGATGGAGAGGCTTGGGTTGACTTGGCACGACGCTTGTGATTATGTGGATTCCTAGGGTTGGACGGCCCTACGGTCATAGGAGAAGCCCCAGAAGAGGCGATAGGAATTCTCGTCTTTGCCATGGTCGAGGCACGACGAGAGCAAGCAAGTAATCACGGAGGATCAACAACCCTAAGCACACAACCCTAACACACAAGCCCTAAGATGAAAAACTTAAATCCGAAACCCTAGAATACATAGGAGGAGAAATCGAACCCTAGGGCAAGAAATTGACCTAGGAGGAGGAGGGAGATACCTAGGAGGTGGAGTCGACGGCGGCGGACGGCGGGGATCGCCGGAGATATGGCCGGAGACGACGGAATTTGAAGGGGCTCGATCGGGGTTTGGGGGTTTTTCGAGTTTGAGCTGAGAGGAGACCGACTAAAAATGAATATAGTCGAACCCAAATGAGTATAAGTCGGTCTGGAATCAAAAAGACACAAATGCCCTAACACACTTAGTCGGTCACAGTTCAAGCACTGACCGACTAGATTACGATCTAGTCGGTCGGTCAATGAGCTTGAACCGACTAAGTCGAAACAGAGGCAAATAGTGAATTTCTAGGGCAAGAATTAGTCGGTCGCAGTATACTTACTGACCGACTAGTTTTCAATCTAGTCGGTCGGTAAGTGTACTGTGACCGACTAACGAAAGAAAATGATAGGAGTTAGATATAGGCTTGATCTAGTCGGTCTGAGTTCATTTGCTGACCGACTAGATGAGCATCTAGTCGGTTGACAAGTGAACTTAGACCGACTAGAGGAGTCCAAAAATTGATAATTGATTTCTCTTCACAAACCACTTGGATGAAACATCATAACTCACTCATTAGTCATCTAAATTACCCCATAAAACGTCGAAATCTTAAATACGACTTTCAAATACGAATTCGATCATAAATTCAAATATATCACATAAAATTCCCAAAAATTCAATTAATCTAGCATGAACAAAATATCGCAAAATCGAATAGCATGCAAGATAATTGAATGAAATATGAATCCTATATCTCGGATTCACCCATAATCCCCAATTCTCGACGCAAACGCACAAAGGAGTCCTCCTTTAGGGGTTTCGTGAAAATATCAGCGATTTGCTTTTGGGTTTCAACGTACACTAATATGATGTCCTTTTTAGCAACATGATCATCTAAGAAATGGTGTCGGACATCTATGTGTTTTGATCGGGAATGGTGCACCGGATTCTTTGAAAGACAGATAGCACTTTGGTTATCCACCATGATAGGGCTAGTATCACAGTGAATACCAAAATCCTTCAAAGTGTGTCTCATCCAAAGAACCTGGGCACAAGCGGCACTGGCGGCAATATATTCCGCCTCGGTGGTTGAAAGTGATACGGAATTTTGCTTCTTGGAAAACCAAGAGACAAGAGAATTTCCTAGAAAATGGCAAGTGCCACTAGTACTTTTCCTGTCGGATTTGCATCCCGCATAATCGGCATCACTGTATGAGACTAACTCATACGTGCTAGATTTCGGATAAAGTAATCCAAAATCTAAAGTGTAACTTAGATAACGGAAAATACGCTTTACCGCTACTAAGTGAGACTCCTTAGGTTGAGATTGATAACGAGCACATATGCATACGGCAAACATAATATCGGGCCTACTTGCGGTAAGATAAAGTAAGCTACCTATCATACCTCGATATAGACGAATGTCTACATCTTTACCACCCGTATCCTTGTCGAGATGCGTAGTCGTGCTCATTAGAGTCTTTTTCCCGGAAGCACTTTCCATTCCAAATCGCTTAAGCAACTCCACCGTATACTTCGTTTGGTGGATGAAGATTGCATCGTTCATTTGGCGAATTTGGAGACCTAAGAAATATTTGAGTTCGCCCATGTGGCTCATCTCAAATTGTTCCTTCATAACATTAGAAAACTCTTCGCAAAGAGTGAAGTTAGTAGCACCGAAAATGATATCATCAACATAAATTTGAACTAATAAAATATCATTATTCGCATGCTTAACAAAAAGTGTAGAATCGGCTTCGCCCATTTTAAAATTCAAATCCAAAAGAAAATTCTTTAGGCGATCATACCAAGCTCGAGGAGCTTGTCTCAAACCATAAAGAGCTTTCTTTAGTTTAAAAACATGATTTGGAAAATTTTCATTTATGAAGCCCGGAGGTTGAGAAACGTAAACTTCCTCAACGACATCTCCGTTTAAAAATGCACTTTTAACATCCATTTGAAATAACTTAAAATTTTTATGGCATGCATAAGACAATAAAAGTCTAATCGATTCTAATCTAGCTACCGGAGCGAAGGATTCTTCGAAATCGATACCTTCCTCTTGGCGATAGCCTTGAGCAACTAACCAAGCTTTGTTCCGGATGACGACTTGATTTTCGTCGGATTTGTTCTTGAAGATCCACTTTGTCCCTATGACGGTGTGGTTCTTCGATGGCAAAGGAACAAGCTCCCATACCTCATTCCTTTCGAATTGAATGAGTTCATCCTCCATGGCAAGGATCCAAGCACTATCTTCGCAAGCTTCAACTATATTCTTTGGCTCTATTGATGAGACAAAGGCACTATTGGCGAAGTGGTGGACTTGCGATCTCGTCTTGACACTATCATGAATATTGCCAATTACTTGCTCATGGGGATGGTCGCGGACGGTTTGAAGCCGCTTGGGAATACCTTGATCACTAGGCACATTCTCAACAACTTCATTAGTCGGGTTAATCTCAATAGAATCAATTGAATCAATGGACTTAGAATTTTCAAACGAATCGCATAAAACATCCATAGAATCATTGTCATTTGAAATTCTAGAAGTAGTAAAATTCTCATTAAAAGAGACATGAAGTGATTCCTCGATCGTAGAGGATCTTTTGTTGTATATCCGGTAGGCTTTGCTACTTGAGGAATACCCAACAAATATCCCCTCATCCGATCTCGGATCAAACTTGTCCAAATTATCATATGTGTTTTTAATAAAACATTTTGCGCCGAAAACATGAAAATGTTTAACTTGAGGCAATCTACCAAACAACAATTCATAGCAAGTTTGTTTGGTGCCGGGCCTCAAAAGTATTCTATTAAACACATAGCAAGCGGTGTGTACCGCTTCCGCCCAAAATTGATAGCCAAGTTGACTATCTTCGAGCATAGTGCGAGCACACTCCACAAGCGTTCTATTCTTCCTCTCAACAACACCATTTTGAGGAGGTGCGCGAGGGAAAGAAAACGTGTGAGTAATTCCAAGATCATCACAAAAATTTGAGAAAGACTCATTCTCAAATTCACCCCCATGATCACTACGAATAGTGACAATGGTGGTTCCGATGAGATTTTGTACTTTCTTTACAAATATTGTGAAGTTTTCAAAAGCTTCATTTTTATTGCATAAGAAGAATACCCATGTAAATCTTGAATAATCATCAACGATGACTAGTCCATATCTTGCATTTCCTAAGGAAGCAACTCTAGTTGGCCCAAATAAATCTAGATGTAATAGCTCTAGTGGCCGTTTCGTAGAAATGCTTTTCTTAGGTTTAAATGAAGATTTAGGAAGCTTGCCACGTTGACAAGAATCACAAAAACTTTTCTTTTCAAAAACGAGCTTCGGAAAACCTTTAATGGAATTTAATTTCGAAAGTTTATAAAGTGTTCCAAAGTTCACATGTCCAAAGCGTCGATGCCATAAGTGTTGTTCACTTGTGTTGGCAACGAGACATTGTTCATATGACTTAGGAAGATCCAAAATATAAATATCTTTATGGCGTGTGCCGGAAAATAATAATTCTTTATTATCATTTGAAATATGACACAATCCTTTCGCAAAACTAACTTTGTAACCTTTGTCACAAAGTTGGCTTATTGAAATAAGATTATGATTTAAACCATCAACTAGATAAACATCGCTAATTAAGGGTTTAGAAGGGTTACCCACTTTACCAACACCGACGATGGTTCCGCTCTCATTGCCTCCGAACACGACGCGATTTCCATTTGCAATGGGAACAATTCCGGAGAGCAATTTAGCGTCACCCGTCATGTGTTTTGAACACCCGCTATCGAGTATCCAATTCCCTTTGGAGCTAAATTTATATTTGTTGCTCCTTTTCTTTTTCTTTTCCTTGAGTACCTAAAGATAGAGACTTTCATATCATGGTACACAAGGTCATTGGGTCCAAGGGATTAGACCTTTGGAAGCCAAGTCCAAGTGGACTTAGACTTCCCCACATAATTCTTACTATGCACAACATCCGAAAAATAAGCATTCATATACATTTGTTTTTCGTCCATGCTTGTGTCCTTCGGGCTCCAAATAGTGAAAATTTTGGGAGCCATCATCCTATTGGGTGCATGCATGCAACGTTGATTTCTACGTGATGCATGTTGTGGATAGGCATACGGGACATGATGGAATGGTGCACGACGAGAATTATTCATATGATGCGGTGGGTGAACATATGCATGTGTGGGAACACGTGCGTGAGGGTGTCTCACATGGTGTGCACGTGCCCGAGAATGTGTTGCATAAAAATCATCATATGTGTGAGATGGTGGAGTAGGACGTGTGTTCCTACGTGGCATGGTATTGGTGTACATATAAGCATGCCCCTTCTTTGGAGGTCCACCCAAAGTGGGTTTCTTTCCAAAAGAGGGCGTGGACGAGGTGGAAGCACCATTGGTAGATGAACTACCAATAGAGTGTTTGCTACCACTCGTAGAGTCACCGGAAGTTGGCCTAACAAAGGTAGTGGCCGCTTTGGATGGACATCCCATCGTATACCCCAAACCAATGTGGTGATTGGCCGGAAGTAAGTCACTTAGGATTTTATCCAAATGGTCCTTACCTTTGTTGAATTTCTTAATTCGGCCCAATGTGTTCTCATATTTCTCTTTGAGAGAACGCATAGAAGTATCCAAATTGGATACTTGCGATGTGAGCACAAAAACACAAGATTTAAGATTTTCGTTCTCAATACTCAAAGTCGAGTTTTGAGAAGTTAAATCCGCTATCCTATGTTCTTCCGGATCATCTATGCTAACATGTTCAAGTTTAGATTTGAGATTAACAATCTCATTTCTTAACTCTTCAACAACGGTGTCGTTGTTGGTGATGATAGTCTTAGGCGAGGTTTGAATGCTAGCTAGGTCATCTTTTACTTTAGTATATCGATTTACTAATTTTGTATATTTAGACCATAAGTGAGAGTTAGCATCCCTAAGATCATCCATCGTTACCTCATCGCCTTCGTCGTCGCTATCATCGGAGGAGGAAGATCCTTGATCATGCTCCTCTCTCGCCATGAAGCACATGTGCGCTTGCTCCACTTTCTCATCATCCGACTCTCCGCTTGAGGAATCCTCGGAGTCGGTGAATGTTGTTCCGACAAGTCCCTTTTTGTACCCCTTTTTGTACTTCTTTGACTTGTCGAACTTCGGCGCCTTCCACTTCTCCTTTTGCTTGTTTTGAGGACAATCCGCTTTGATGTGTCCCGGCTTATTGCATTTAAAACACAAAGGTGGAGAGGCGTTAGTAGAAGTAAACTTAGATTTTTGTTTGAAGTTACCCTTTCGGAAGAAGCGATTGAACTTCTTTGCCATGAGTGCAATGGATTCCATGTCCATTTCTTCTTCCGAGTCCTCATCATCGGTAGAGGTGGATGAAGCCGCCTTGAATGCAATCGCCTTTTTCTTAGGCGCATCTAAGTTCAAATAGGACTTCATCTTTTCTTGTAACTTCACCTTGCTATCTTTGCGTACCTCGTATGACATCAAAGTACCCATTAGTTAAACAACGGTATATTTATTCATGTCATTACCTTCCTCGATGGCGAAGGTACGTTTTTCCCAAGAAGAGGGAAGTCCTTCAATAATCTTTGAGCACTTCTCCTTTTGAGTGTAGGACTTGCCGAGGGCCTCTAACTCGTTTATTATGTCAACGAAGCGAGCGTAATATTCTTTCATCTTCTCGCCCTGTTGCATATGAAACATTTCGTAATCTTTGTTTACGACTACGAGTTTAGAGTCTCTTACCCTACTCGTCCCTTCATGAAGAATGAGGAGGGAGTTCCAAATTTGATATGCACTCTTACATGTGCATATCTTATTGAAATCCTCGGGCTCCAATGCACATTGCAAGGCGTTCATTGCCTTGGCATTGCTTACCTCCGCGGCGACCTCCGCAGTTGTCCATTTCTCAAAGTCTTCTTCTTCGGGCTCGATGTACTCCTTCATTGTAGTCCTCCATAAGGATGCACTTCGGAGGAAGGTTTCCATCCGACATTTCCAGTACCCGTAGTTGGTACCGTTGAAGAATGGAGGCCTCGTAGAGGAATGTCCTTCCATCACCGATGACGCTCCTTCACGGTTCCTGAAGGTGTCATAGTTGGAAGGTGGAGGCACGGTCTTGTTGTCGTTGGCAGACATAGCTGAGTATCTGGCTCTGATACCAAATGTAATGCCCTACCAGCTACTGCACAAGTACTAGAGGGGGGGTGAATAGTACTTTAAAATAATAAGGAGTATAATTCCAAATTAAATTGCAAACAACTACCAAATCAATTTGCGGAAGCTTAAATTGAATGACAACAATTAAATTAACAATGCAAACAAACGATGTTAATGGGTTCGGATCCACCCAAGTCTCCCCGACTTGTTCCCGGTGATCCTACGTCCCAACCACCCGGATCCCTTCCGGATACTTGAGTTAGAAACCCTAACTCAAGATTTCCACTATGAATATCTTGTGAAAAACCTTCACAAGATCAAATCATACATGCAATAGCAAACGTGAATCCCACAACCCAGGATCACAACCTTCGCTCACAACCAAGAGAATCACAAAGCAATATTAAAGAGTTTAATATGAAATAAACAATCTTGCCACAAAATCCTATACCTTGAGTTTTTCTTACCCAAATGGTGAAATGAAGGATTTGAGGAAGATGAAGTCACCAAGACCTAGCACCAAGGAAATGACCAGTAATCGGTGCCTAGGAATGAGTTGGAGACTTGGATCAAGCAATAGCTTGAAGAGCTCACCAAGAACAAGCTTCTCTCTAGATCTAGAAATGAGAGAGAATGGGTTTCTTGTGAGGAAGAGAGCTTTAGATTTGAGGGAGAATAGCTATCTCTTTAGAACTCAATGGATCTCTTAATGGCAGCTCTTACCTAGATAGAAATGACCTAGGATCGTATTTATAGGGTCCCATAAAAACAAGTTAGGTCATTCACCAACGGATAGAAATCTGTGAGGATTAGTCGGTCAAAGAACAAACACTGACCGACTAGTTCATCAACTAGTCGGTCAGTCACAAAGCATGGACCGACTAAGAGAAGATCTGAGAAGAGATAGAATTTCAGACCTAGAAATCTAGTCGGTCCAAGAAGACTGTCTGACCGACTAGTTTCACAACTAGTCGGTCAGTCAATGAACGTAGACCGACTAAGAGCAAAAAGAATTAGTCTGAAGACAAAGTGACTTAGTCGGTCCAAGAACAAAAGTTGACCGACTAGATTGTCAACTAGTCGGTCATCAAACGTTCTTAGACCGACTAACGATAAACAGTAGCTTAGGAGAATTTTAGAATGAACATTAAGTCACAACTAGTCGGTCAAAGAAGCATCACTGACCGACTAGTTCACAAACTAGTCGGTCGGTGAGTCAACGTGGACCGACTAACAGTAAACAGTAAAGTCCAAGAAATTAAGGAATCAAACTAGTCGGTCCAAGAACAGTTGCCGACCGACTAGATCACCATCTAGTCGGTCAGTACTTGTTCTTGTACCAACTAACATGCACATACAAATCCGAATCGAAGCGCGACGCTTCGAGGAAGTTAGAATGAACTTGTGCAAGGATCCTAGAGCTACGAAATGAGCGTAATGAAGATAGAAACGTAAGATATACTCAAGGCTTAACATTCTATATATCGAAGCTAAAAGACTATAAATAAAACCTTAATAAACGGTCTTTGAGAGCTTCGATTGAATCTTCATAACTTCCAAAGCGTCGCAAGAGCTTTAACGAAGCTTTAGGCATGAAAACGAGCTTTGGGAAGTGTTGAGATGTCGCTTTGAATGTTCTCGTGAATTTGGCGACGATCTCCAAAACTGCGCTCACAAATTGTTAGTTCATGGATTATTTATGTTTGCTCATCATCAAAACCAAATCCGGGGAGTCCAATATTCAACAGTTACGACAGCAAGGAAGTCGACATTGGCGGTAGCACAACCCACATGGCAGCGAGCAGAACACGATGGCAGGGTGAGTCACAACGCAAGATGAAGACTCTACGGTGACAAGAAGATGACAGCAACCTGCCCCCCTTTTTCCTTTATGCACACAAATTTGGAGGCTCGTGCGTTTGTGCCCTTTAATTGGTTGATGATGATGTATAGAGGTAAAACTATCTGCCTGATAGTCAATTGTTGCGGCTTGTAAGTTGATTTGTAGATGGCCCCTCTTGGAACTTGTTGCTTGGTCTTGGGACTTGATGAGGGCTTGGATGATGAGATTCTTGGTTTGTGCTTGAGCCAATGGAGATGAGCTTTTGATGCTTGCGGCAATGAAATTTCTTTGGTGCTTACAGCAAGGCTATTAGAGCTAGGGTTTTTTTTCAAGTATTGGCCGCATCATCACCTCTCCTTGTAGAGGGGTTTTATAGGAGTTGTGGAGATCAATTTGGCTCAAGTAGAATCCCCCAATAATAGGAGTTTGACGTTTGAAATTGGATTGCATGGGATTTGATTGATCACAACCAACTATCAATTGGATTATGAGTTGTAATGTGATTTGATTTGGATATGAAATTGGAGATTGGATTTCAGATAATCACCTATTGATATGAATCGATCACAAGTAGATTTGTATTGATTCTCTCATTAGTTCTCCACTTTTGATCAAGTCCACTTTGCAAATAAGTTGCAATTTCTCCATCACTTTGACTAATTCCTCCTTTGAGTATCTACAAGCTTGCCAATCCTGAAAAACACTTAGCACACACATCAAAACCTTCACACACGTTTGTTATCATCAAACACGAAGTTATCGATCGTTGTATCCAACTACACGTTGTGTCCAACTACACGTTGTGTCCAACAAGAAGTGCCTAAACAGCCGAATGGATAGTTTAATAACACAAAGCTCACAAAGCATGGTGAAGTAAACCATATGGAAAAGAGCGCGGGGTGCAAGCCGACAGAGAGGAAGTTCTAGAAAACTCAAGATTTCTAAGACAAAGGGATGAAGATGACAACATAGACCAAAGAGGAAAGATTTCAAATATACTACAACTTCGTCTTTCCGAGTGAAGCAAATTCTTTTGTTTAATTCTGTAATCTTAAGCTTATAAGTAGGAGAAAGATAATCTGACCGGATCTTAGAGGTTAGATCGAAGGAAAGCTCCAGCACCATATCCAGAATATCTTAAGGCACGATGGGTGAATCATTAAACCGGAGAATAGGAGATCGAGGTTCCATGAGGAGTCCCTTCCCTTTTACAAGAACTATGATATACTGGGAGGGTTGAAGATGCCGCAAAATCTCAGACGGAGATGGCTCTCTTATCCTCAAAGGTGGCCACATAATCGAAGGAACTAAAAAGAGCCTAAATGGAAGAAGGGAACTACTTTAGCAAGATCTGATGAGCGCCAAAGGAAGCAGGAGCAAAGGCAAGCTTTCCAAAATTTGTGGACGAAGCAGGTGGACTTCTTTGTTTTCTTTCTCCCCGTTTATATCGGAAAGCCAAAGCCAAACCAAATATGGCCGTTCGATAAGTGGCACATGTCCAAATTTAATGCAACGGAAGATTCAAATCTCAAGATCAGGCGAGGACCAAAACCGGATGTGAAGGGGTTTTGGCGGCATAAATCAAATACATCCACTTCGACTGCCGTATCCATTTAATAAGATATCACATCATTCAGCCTCAATACATGCCTTACTTGAGCACGAATGATGTGGGCCATTGTTGATACATGGGTTCGACCTACGAAGCGGGGCTATAACAACACAGTTAGAAAGGTAAAGCCCACAAAAACGGGTAAGCATTGCCCCAATAACCCAAGAAGCACATCAGCGAGGATGAGCTATTGCTAATTCAAAGGAATAGCTCATCCGACCGTTGGGGACCTGCTGATTACGTGGGACTGGTTAATGAGGACCGAGTAAATTGGTAGCCATTATCAACAATCCCGGAGAAGATCCCACCATCGTAAATGAGGAGCCATTATGCGTTAACAAAGAAAATCATCAGCTATAAATAGATGAGACGACAACAGAAGAAGGGTTCAAATTCCAGAGATACGAAACACTAGGTACTCTGACAAACTTATCTCATTCCACTCTTAAATTTGTTTCTCGAAAAAGGCTTGAGGTGGCTGACTCGAGACGAACCTCCGTGGGTCGATGTTGACATCCCCAAGTCTCTATTAAGTCCCGTACTAACTTAAGCATCGGAGGGGATTGGGTCGGAACCCAGATCCCCCCCCCCCGACGACTGTCTGTGGTGCAAGTTTGTCGAGGCAACACCAAGGTCGAACAGTCGTCGCATTCGCATTCGACCGAGTGATCCATCTAGCTCCAGCCCTATGCTCTTTGCTCGACCTTCATCGATCCCGGTTCTACCAACCGAGGGTCACACTTCGCCGGCTGATGAGGCTCCAGATCGACAAAAAATCCATGTTAACCCCATCTACAGTTAGCTGGAACCCATCCACCAACAAGTCTCAATCCAAAAGATTATAATTCTAGAGATTATTTTTTATCGCTAAAGATTTGCCAAGCATGCTTTTTTAATAAATTAATATAAAATAGGAAATTGATTATATATTGTAATTGGAATCCATGGTATTTGATACGTCTATTTTACGGAAGCCCAACAGCATGGGCCCAAAGGCGCAGCCCACCAAACGAAGCCCGAAGAAACATGGAGCTAGAAACCCAACTACCGATCAGAAGCCCGTCTGCGAGATCAGGCCCGCCCGACAACGCCCCTTAGAGGGCCCCCGAACGGCGATCCAACCCGGCCCCGGAAACACGCAAGTCACTCGCCCACTCCAGCGATAACCGCTCCCCCGGGCCCGCGACCACTTAATGGCAGTAATGTGGATGTGCTGGCATGGCGCAGGGAACGACGATAGGGAGGCGGATTGAGGGGGCACGATCGGGGGCGGACGAGGGACGTGAGTCGTGGGCAATCACGACGGGAGGCCTATAAAAGGGCTAGAAGGACGACTAGACAAGGGACCGCATCTCAGGTAACTAAAACCTAAGGTACTCCATCAACGACCTAGTTCCCCCAATTCATCTCCTTCCTCCCCCGCTCGCGCCGGTAGACGTCGTTCCGATCTCCACTCGAGTCGAACCGTCTCCGCCGGGCCTCCACTTTCAGATCACCGTCTGACTTAGGCATCGGAGGGGATTTGGCCGGAACCAAGGTCCGGCCCCCCTGACGAGTGTTCTCGTCTACGCAGGAGGACATCAGATCCACGGGCCGAGGCTTCCCCTCCGCCCCACGCCGGCCACGCATCTCACAAGACGACCGAGGCTACTCCTCGTCGTCCGACCGACCGAGGCCGAGCACGTCCGTCTGAGCAGAGGCTTCCCCTCTGCTCACGAGGCGCCGAGGCTATCCCTCGTCATCCGACCGTCCGAGGCCGAGCGTCTCGCACCGGGCCGAGGCTTCCCCTCGCCCACCTTGTGGCCGAGGATCCAGATTCGGCCCAGCCGACGCGCTCCACATCATCCGCAACTCCGATTTGCGTCGTGTCTGCATAGACTCGACGCACCCGAGGGACCCAAGTCGGCCCCTTGACCACGTTGACCGGGTAGTCCACGGTCAACGCTTTTGTAGTGAGAAAACACTCTGAAACATCTGGCGCCGTCTGTGGGAACGAACTTTCCCACGAAGAAACAAACCGCACCTACAATGGCACGAGCCTGCAACAGAAAGAGACGCATGCCCCCCATCCCGGAGGAGGGGAATGGCGCACCCAACAGCAACCTTTAGGACGCACCCGACGACAATCACCCCGCCCCCTCAACCGAAGAGACTGGCGGGTCGGAACTAGCCACGTAGGGTCAGCTCCGCGCCCTGGCCCAAGAGACCAACGCGAGCCTCCAGACGTTGGTCGCAACGGTACATCAGCTCGTCGGCGCTGCACCAGCCAACGGAGACGTGTTGGGCGACGGCCATCGTTGGGCGGGGGCCCCCCCGCTCTTACGGTCCGCTATGGTCGATGACCACGGGAACCGAAGACCGAACACGGAGCATCGGTCCACGTTGTCCGGCTCCCGTCAGGCGAGATCACACGCCTCCTCCCCTTATCGTGAAAGGAGCCGAAGAGAAACCGAAGGCACAGGGGACGAATCGGTGACCGCGTCGTCTCGTCGGCCACGATCACCCCACCGCAGAAGAAGCGATCGACACCACTCGAGAGACCGATCACGGCGGAGCGGGAGCTCCCGCCGGAGGAGCCGGGAACGCCGGGTCAGCCCGACCCCCAGTGTGGCGAGGGCCGTGGAGCCAGCCCCGCCGGCGCCTGTGCCCCCTCCACCGCCGAACGAGCTGGAGGTAGGCGGGTGTCGGACCCCCGGGGGCATCCACGGAGACCGGTGCCCTCTGTCGAGGAGAATAACCGACGCGCGGGTCCCCTCTCGATTCAAGATCCCGGCGCTGGGGAAGTACGATGGGATAGGAGACCCGGGAAACCACGTGATGGACTACGAGGGGGACATGTCCTTCCAAGGAGCCGACGATGACCTGCTCTGCAGGGGCTTCTATTCGACCCTCAGGGGAGCGGCGAGAACCTGGTATCGCAGCCTACCCAGCCGCTCCATCGACAGCTTCGAGGAACTCACCCAGCTGTTTTGCAAACAGTTCATGGCAGGGCGACAGGTAATGCCTGATGATGAACATTTGTTTAACATAGTGCAGGGCCCGACCGAGCCACTCCGACAGTTTATGCGCCGCTTCAACGCGAAACGGCTGAACGTGAACAGCCCCCCCGACCTTGTTGTCCAAACGGCCCTAAAGAAAGGGCTGCGCCACAGAGGCCTGAAGAAATCTCTGCACAACGATCCCCCAAAGGACCTCCCTGGGATCATGGCGAGGGCCGAGCGCTTCATGCTGACCGAGGAGACCTTGGCCATTGAGGCAGGAAAGGCCAGACGAGGGACCAAACACGGCGATAGCGAGCGCCGCAGCCCCGAAGGGTACCGGACCGAGAAGAGGACGAGAAACATGCATCGGGGAGAGGGTACCAGGGACTCCACCCCAGACGCCGTCCTCGCTCAAGTACAGAAGGAAGAGCGCGCCGATCGCCCCCCACCAAAGACAAAAAGAGGGGGGAAGAATGGGGAAAAGTACTGCAAATACCACAAGGACAATGGCCACGACACTGAAGACTGCTGGCACCTAAAGAAGGACATTGAGAAGCTGATGAGCCGAGGGCACGCAAGGAATTTAGCTGACGAGCCGGCACACGGAGAAGGAACCTCCATGCAGCCGGACAAGGGGAAGAAGATCAACACCGTCCAAGGACCCCTCCGCATCATAGAGTGAGCAGGCGAGGCCCCTCCCCCCAGTCGCAGCCTAGTCCGGAGGAGATTATCTAGGTTTACATCCTTCCGTCTAGCTTTATTTCCTGTTTTCTTTCCTCCAAATGTACTAGTCCAATAGGACCCTTAAGAGTACAAATGCATTCCCTTTTATCTTTTCCTTACCTTCGACGGAATCAACATTTCACTAAGGGTGCATAAGAGTGAAGACCGCCGGTCACCGGATGGGGGGGTCAGACAAAACCGGTCCTAAGCGGAGGAGCTCCGCCCTCGCCGACCGATTCCTTCGCTTGCAAGTCTGGGGGCAATTCCCCCAGCCAGCCCAGACGCCGACCAGTCCTAAGTCGAGGAGCTTTGCCCTTGCCGACCGACTCCTGCGCTCGTAAGTCTGGGGGCAATTCCCCCAGCCAGTGCGGACGCCGACCGGTCCTAAGCCGAGGAGCTTTGCCCTCGCCAACCGTCTACTGCGCCCGTAAGTCTGGGGGCAACACCCCCATCCAGCGCGGACGTCGACCGGTCCTAAGCCGAGGAGCTTCGCCCTCGCCGACCGACTCCACCGCTTGTAAGTCTGGGGGCAATTCCCCCAGCCAGCGCAAACGCCGACCGGTCCTAAGCCGAGGAGCTTTGCCCTCGCCGACCGTCTCCTTCGCTCGTAAATCCGGGGGCAATTCCCCCAGCCAGCTCGGGCACCGACCGGTCCTAAGCCGAGGAGCTACACCCCCGCTGACCGACTTCGCTGCTCATAAGACCGGGGCAGCCCCCCTAGTCATCAAGGACGTCAGCCGACTTGTCCACTCAGGGGGCAAGGGACAGCCTCCCAGAGAAAGGAGGCGAGCGACCACCATCAGCAGAGGGGCCGAGGTCGCAGCAACAAAGCAAAATACACGAGAGGTTCGAGTAAGTCAATTTCATTTCCAACAATTAACCCAGGTACAAAATTGTGTCTTATTTACAGGAAATTGAAGTGGAGAAACCTCCCTACAAATAATCCGCTCTCGGCAGACAACAAAATTCGTCACCTACAGAAACTAGGGTAGCGCCGGCGGAGCAAAACTTGTCGACCAAGAACACAAAGTTGCTGGCTTAGGCGATCATCCTTGCAATCAGCAATTGTTCGCTCCGAAGCAAAGAACCAGTAAAGAGGCCAATGGAGATTGCGGGGCCAGGGATCCATCTCAAGTAGACCGGCCCAAAGCGAAGCGGATGCTAAAAAATTCGAGGATAAAAACAAGGATGACAGGCCAGGAAGGACGACCTAGGGGGCCCGGGCTCGAGAGGACGCATCCTCGGGCGCCTCGCCTTGCTCGGAGCGAGGGGGATCGACAGGCGGGGGAGCTTGCCGGACACGCTCCGCGCAATCCCGGAAGGAGGACTGGACGACTTCGACGATCCGGGGGCCGATAAGGTCTTCATATGTACCGAAGGCTTCCATGAGGACCTCGAAGATCCTCTCCCCCAGATTCCCGATGACGCCTCTCTCCACCTCCTCCGCAAACCGCGCCACCTGACGACGATCCGACAGTTCCCTCTGAAGCTCCTCTCTCTCCAAGCGGAACGACTCCGCCGCTTCCTCGGCTGACTGCCGAGCGTCCTCCAACTTTCCCTCGAGGTCACCCACTCGTCCCTCTAGCTCGGCCACCCGGAGCTTGAGATGCCGAGACTCCATCTGGGCCTCCGTCATAGCTACCTCCGTAGCCCCGGCCCGCTCGCGATCCCTCGTAGAGGATACCTCCAGCTCCCTCAAATGGACGGCTCGACGCTGCGACTCGACAGCGAGTGTTGAACCCTGAAACGACGAGACATGAGCCAAGAAGAGAGCGAAGGAAATAAAAGGACGACCGGATAACCAAACCTGTTGAAGGATCCAGACCAAGGAGTCTGACACCTTGTCGGCAGGGATCCTCTCGAGGAGACTACGGTCCCGGGGGAGGACGGAGCCCTCGACGAACTGCTGAGCCAGGGCTCGGTCGACAAACACCGAACCCCCGGGGGTGACCTCGAGGGAGGCCGAGCTGCCCGCCAATAGGGCACCTATTCCCGATATTGGAGACGGAGACACCGCGACGGGGGTGGTTGTCAGGGCCACCGGAAGATCCCCGGCGGACACCGCCGGGGGCACGGAGCACCGCCGGGGGCACGGAGCACACCGGACTGGAGGGAGCCTCACCTTCCCTCATCCTCTTCCCCTCGTGAGGCTCGGCAGGCGCCGAAGGAGAGTGTTTCCGCCTCGCGCCACCTCCACCCTCGGGGACAAGAGGGGGCACGCCAAGCGCAAGGGAAGCTGCACCGGACCCGTCGTTGCCCCCCACCTCTTGGGCTGGCAGGGCGGATCCGGCCCTTGCGACCCCCCCGGGGAGGAGATCGCCAGAAGAAGAGGCGGGAGGCGCGGCCACCACCTTACCCACGGAGGGCTCGGCTCGGCGCACCTCCTCCTCAACGGTCCGCCGAGGCGCCCTTCCAGAGGTACTGCCCCGGCTCCGAGCGGCTCCGCGACGGATCAGCTTGTCGACATCGCGGGTGAACTCGCGACCAGCCATTCCTGCAAGGGAAACCGAAATCAGGGTAAGCCACGGGGCAATCCAGGACTGAAAAAGCGACCTACCCGGAGACCACAAGACGGCCTTCAGGAGTAGGTCATCCAACAAAGACCAGATGGACTTCGCCTCCAAGGGGAGGGTCGACAGCAGCGCGACGGCCGCCTGATCAGCCTCGGAGAGGGCTAGCGTTGGACAAGGCCGGACCGACCCGCCCCAGCCTGTCAAAATTTGGGCATCCTCCAGGAAGACCACGAAGACATAATCCGAGCTCCAATCCCCCGACCAGCGGGGTAGCCCGATCAGGCATTCCCTCCTCGAGCGGGCTCGGAGGTGCAACCATGACCCTGGGCCGACCGTCTGGATCTGATAAAAGTAGAAGAGAAGGGGGAGAGATGGCTCCAGACCACGAGTACAGCAGAGCATCACGAAGCCCGTCAGTACCGCAATCGAACAGGGGGTGAACTCGCAAAGGGGCACCATGAGATACTCCATGACCTGGATGAAGAAGGGATTGAGCGGGAAACGAAGACCCAGGCGGAACATCTCGACATAGACGCCGACTTCATTGCTCCTCGGAAGGCAGATCCGCTCGTCGATGAAGGGGACTCGAACGTCGTACGGTAAGCAGAGATACCTTTCCCGGATCTCCGCGGCCGCTAGAGGAGGAGTCCTCGACGGCGTTCGGAGGATAACCGGAGGTACATTAAGCCGCACGGCAGCCGACGCCACATCATCGCCGGCATAGTCCGGGAAGAGCTTCCCCTTCCCTTTATCTCGGAGGAGATGGCTCCCAGAGGAGGAACCAGATCCCACAAGTCGGGGCCCGCCCCGCCTGGACTCGGGAGGATCCCTCGCCCCTTGGCCAGAACCACCTATCCTAAGAGCAGCCATAATATGAAAATAAGAAAGGAGTTACCTTTTTGTTAATTTGGAGAAGACAAGGAAACGAAGGCGGCGGGAGACTCCGAGTTGTGGAAAGCCTAAAACAGAGGGAAGAGCGAGGAAGAAGTGTGGATCAACGCAGCCGGGGATCTTATATACCAGACCCAGGGGCGAATTCGAAACGCCTGACAGGAACGCGTGGCAGGCCTCAAAGAGCCGGCGGCATTTCGAAATCGGCGCCAAGGGAAGTCCAATCGATTCGCCTCATCATAACCTTCATTTATGACCACGCCTCGACTGACGCGCCACTCGGAACCCCGGGAGTCACATCGGTCGAACCGAACCGGCCAAGGCCGATCGGCCCCACTGATGGGGGCAATTGATACGTCTATTTTACGGAAGCCCAACAACATGGGCCCAAAGGCGCATCCCACCAAACGAAGCCCGAAGGAACATGGAGCTAGAAACCCAACTACCGATCAGAAGCCCGTCTGCGAGATCAGGCCCGCCCGACAAAGCCCCTTAGAGGGCCCCCGAACGGCGATCCAACCCGGCCCCGGAAACACGCAAGTCACTGGCCCACTCCAGCGATAACCGCTCCCCAGGGCCCGCGACCACTTAATGGCGGTAATGGGGAGGTGCTGGCATGGCGCAGGGAACGACGATAGGGAGGCGGATTGAGGGGGCACGATCGGGGGCGGACGAGGGACGTGAGTCGTGGGCAATCACGACGGGAGGCCTATAAAAGGGCTAGAAGGACGACTAGACAAGGGACCGCATCTCAGGTAACTAAAACCTAAGGTACTCCATCAACGACCTAGTTCCCCCAATTCATCTCCTTCCTCCCCCGCTCGCGCCGGTAGACGTCGTTCCGATCTCCACTCGAGTCGAACCGTCTCCGCCGGGCCTCCACTTTCAGATCACCGTCTGACTTAGGCATCGGAGGGGATTTGGCCGGAACCAAGGTCCGGCCCCCCTGACGAGTGTTCTCGTCTACGCAGGAGGACATCAGATCCACGGGCCGAGGCTTCCCCTCCGCCCCACGCCGGCCACGCATCTCACAAGACGACCGAGGCTACTCCTCGTCGTCCGACCGACCGAGGCCGAGCACGTCCGTCCGAGTAGAGGCTTCCCCTCTACTCACGAGGCGCCGAGGCTATCCCTCGTCGTCCGACCGTCCGAGGCCGAGCGTCTCGCACCGGGCCGAGGCTTCCCCTCGCCCACCTTGCGGCCGAGGATCCAGATTCGGCCCAGCCGACGCGCTCCACATCATCCGTAACTCCGATTCGCGTCGTGTCTGCACAGACTCGACGCACCCGAGGGACCCAAGTCGGCCCCTTGACCACGTTGACCGGGTAGTCCACGGTCAACGCTTTTGTAGTGAGAAAACACTCTGAAACCGTATTTTTATCCCAATCTTCCAAAAATACCCAAATCCATTATTTTAGTAGATGACTATATATACCGAAAGGATCCGGTGTAGTCAATGATTAGTTTCTTTATTTGAAAAAAAAATCAATTCACTTTGACACATCACACCACTACCTCTAATATTTTTTCCCCAGATATGGAAACTATCCTAAATAGCTGATTTGTGAGACGGATTCCAAGTGCTCCATCGGCCTCATCACGAGTAAGTCCAGATCTCTCCATCCGCTTTCTTCACTCCTTAAGGATATATAATTCTTGCTCTGTAAAAACTGGGATGTTTCGGTGATTCATGTTATGAGAGAAGGCAACTTCTTTTCTGACAAGCTTGCGGATCTGGGTTCACGGCTTGACGAGGACTTCGTGGTTCATGAAGGAGCTCCGGATCCTTGTTAGTAAAAAACGCGAATTTTTATATTTTTTACGTTTAAAATCCGTCTAAAATGGTTTCCGTATTAAATGGCCGTCCATTTGAATTATTCGGAAAAATACGCGCTTTTTTAGGGGTAGACGAACAAAACGCGTTTTATCCCCGTGTTGCGCATTTTATGTGTTTTAAACGCGTTTTAGGGACACTTTTAAATCATTTTATGATCATACTTTGGTTTAGGGCATGCTGCATGGAATATAATAGTATGATCATGTCATTTTGGTTAAAACTATGAATATAATTTATTTAAATCATGACTATAGAAGTTATGTTACTCTTATTTTATATTGATATTGTTGATTTTTAAGTTCAATTAGATGAATGATATCTTGACAGTATTCGTATTTTTAGTCGCATTTTTTATCTGGGTTAACGAATTAAACACGATTTAACCCGTTTACGTTTTAGTCCCGTATTGCGCATATTTGACCGAATTTTTGACCGAACGCCTTTTGAAATTGATCGAATTAAACACGTTTTATTCGCGTTCCGAATATTTTCCGTATTACGTATTACTAACAAGGCTCCGGATCGCATGGCACATCTTTTGACAGCAGACGCAAGGTGTAGCAAATTTGTTAGTGGGTTTAAACCCCGTTAGACTATATAGCTGTGTTACCTTCCGATGCACCAAGAGAAAAAAAAAAGAAACTATTTTAAGCATGATTTGACGAAGTAACGTTGCAGTCTCTTTTGGCTGCGGCCATAGGCCCTTTTGGAAACTTCGAAGAACCTTTTAAAAAAACTATTTGGTACTTGACCACTCCAATTCTTCTTAAGCTTTAAACAAGGAGCCCCGATCTTCCCCGTTTGAAGTCTCGGACGTCGTTTTCTCGGTTCTTCGTTCTGATCCCGCAACCGCTTGTTCGTTCAAATCGAGAATCGCAGGCGTAAGATCTCTCAGGTTGTTTGATCAGATCCGATCATGTCGTCTCAGGCGTCCTTGGACAAGATGCAGCTCCGGCAGAGCTACCGGAATCTGTGGCACACCGATCTCATGAGCACAATCACGGCCGATTTCCCTTGTGAGAAACCCTATCCCTAACCCTAACCAAATCCTGTTTTCTTTTTGACTCGTTTGGATCTCTCGTCTGATCGCAATGCTGTGGTCCTCATATTTGCAGATTGTTGCTTGGCGCTGTGGTGGTGAGTATTATTGATGCTTTGTAGATCTGATGCTTTTATGATATTTTATTGTCTTCTCAGTTTTAGATTCTAGATCTGAAATATGTGGACGTAATGTATCTGTATTTAGGGAAATTGACTTGATTTGCTTTGAAAGATTTTGACTCTTTTGTTCTTTTTTGATAACTTTGTTTTGCTGGTAGTTAATTGGAATGTTTCTGATAATGCTGAATTTGAATTGTGAGGATGGATTATGATGCTTTATTCACTTGAAAATACTAGGCAGTAGACAGAATTTGAATTTTCTGGTGACATGGTAATGTTTACTTCTCGTTTTGTGTGTGTGATTAAACTAGTAAGGGACGGAGGATTGAAATACGGGAGGGAGATTGGAGTCGAATTAGATGAGCACTGTTGGTTTGACGTTGAGTTTCGTAATGGAGTTAACAGTCTCGGGTGCAAATATAATTGTTTCTACGTCAACTTACATGATGAATCGACTAATCCAAAACTCCAGCAGTTATGGGTGGTTTAGAGTTTACTATGTGTAGAGCATGCTAGAATAGAATGGACGTAATTTCTAAATAGATTCAGATGCTGAACATGTCTTATTGTGGATTTTCATCTTGGATGGTCTATCCTGCAATTTGGAGAGGAACATATGATGAAAAACTGATGATGCATGTTTTATTTTAGTAACCTGGATTATTTTTTCTATTTTTTAAACATGCTATATACTTATGTCTAATTAAGACTTGTTCTCTATTATTTGCGTTTGTGCACATGAACTTCAACTAGTATATGTGTGTTTGAGAAGGAGAGTAAGAAAAGGTAGTTTGGTTGCACCAAACATCATGTCATCTGCTCACTTTGTATCTGACGATGCGGGATACAATAGACAATACAAATGAATTGAAGATGTACCAGAACAAGTAAAGGAAAATGATTATTTTTCTGCATATGGTAATGTGAAGAAGACTTGATTTATTCTAAGTTCTTTTCCATGTTCTTATTTATAAAAAATGCATACGCTGATTCTTTTATACTATTTCCATAATGAACATGAAAGAGCATGATATAAATTTGACTTGCCTTATTCTTACTCTCCCAATTTCCTTTGTACACTTTGTTATGACAAAAACTTCTATATGGTCAAGAATTGAAGTTGAAGATAATCTTTGTGTGGTCTCTTTCTGACATGCAGGACAAATTTACTAATCTTTTGACCTATGAGATGTTGCTTAATTTAAGCAGGTCATGTCAATGTAGTAGCATTTATTCAGACAATTTACATTTAGGGAATCACTCGAGCCTTACTGCTTGGGGCTTAAAGTTTGAGCATCTGTTTGTTTGCTGAGTGCCGTTATGTGTCATGCATTTTGACTAAGAAGTCTAATTATAACCAATGATTCAAATACTGGCCAATTTCGATACATTTAGGAAATACAGTGTTGGATTTGGAGGCACCCGAGGTGATACCATCTAATAAAACCATTTGGCATGAATATCAATGATATATTTTATGTATAGGATCATATCGGGGTCGTATTAACAGAATGATGTAGGTACCCCGTACCCCGTATCTTCAAGTATCATTCTATGTAGATTATCCCAACCTAAAATTTGTTCTAACTTAAGTGTCTTCCCAATTTCTTATAGAAAGGTGGTACGACGACTTCCTTCTATCACATGCAATGCCAACCTAGCTAACTCATGAATATCAAATCATTCTTTTGTTCTTAAATAGCTAACCTATTAATTTGTCGACTATCTATGAAGTTACTGTGAATTCATGCAAAATTCTAGATTGTATGGCTACAATTTAATCCCAAAACTGTATATGAATTATTATTGCACAGATTATTATGCTAGATATTTTGGCAAAATATAATTAAAGTTCAATCAATCATTTTTGAAAATGTGGTGATATTCTTCTACTTATTTTAACTTTTAATACAATTATTTTTATCATTTTCAAACAAAATAAAGACGTAGCTGATACAATGTATATCTGGAAGATGGAGATCAACCATGCTAGTGTAATAAACCTTCGACTGACATGTTTATGATATCGAGATGGCAAACCTTGACTATAACCTAACTTGGCATTCCCTTCTAGAGCGCAAACTCTGGTATATACTGATCTTGATTGTTTAACTCTATTTTCTACAAGGGGTTGAATTCCTTTCATTTCTCTTGTCTTTGTGCGCTAAACGTCCATGATTTTTCACTGCTAGCCATATAAGCATGATGGTGTAAGAACCTATGATTATAATTTTAGATTGAAGGGTGTAATGCCTAATCATATCTGCATATGCAATGTGGGCTGCTGATGCAGAAGTTAGTATTAAATCCAGGATACAGTATGGAAACCCAACTATATCTTCTCGTCCTGCCCTTCTTATTGTCAATTAACATGTACACTAAGGCTTTGTGTATTCATTTTATCCGAACTCCTCATGTACACGTTATATTCATATAGAATACCATTTCTGTTTTCTCATCTCCATACGTGGTAGAAGCTTGGGTTAGATTTCATAGTTCATGATGTTCTTCTTTATGTTATAATGAATGATTGATACTATTGCGATGTATATTTCTCTTGTTTTCTTTTATGAATGATGTCTTAAGGTTGAATGTTAACTCTTAAGTAACCCAACATTTACTTTTTGGCTTTTATGAAAGACATGTTGGGAGTTTGAAAGTTAACATATACATATGCACATATACATACATTGTGTGTGCACGCGCGTGTGCGTGCACATATGACAAAAATGAGTATCATATTATATATGCGAGATATTTCTTATATACACAGACGTGGCTTTTTTCTCCTCAACAAGAGATAAAATGCAACACATGTGATCACATGTTCCGTGGGAAGGAGAACACGTTACGTCAGCGTATATGAGAGATATCTCTTATATGTTATGATACACACACAAAAGTTATAAACCGTGCCCGTGGGCACATGTAATTTAAGATTTTCCCTCGCGAAATCTTTGTTCCCTAAAAATTATTTCCACAGCCAAAATTTAAAAGAACAATAAATTAATGTAAAAATATTTAGCGGCACGGGCGCCTTCGACGCAAAACAACATAGTTGCGTAAAAAAAATTGTGCGGGCGTCTTCGGCGCGGAACAACAAATTTGCGTAAAAAAATTGCGTAGGCGCCTTCGGATATTTGTTTTCTCCAAAAAGTTCCCCCAAAATACAAAAGTTTTCCATCCTAAAATTTTCACAAACTCTTATCTCAACCGTTGATTTCCGAAGGTGCCTGTCCAATTATTTTATCCAAATTTGTTGTTCCATGCCGAAAGCGCCCACACAATTTTTTTCACAAATTTGTTGTTCCGCACTGAAGGCGTCCGTGCCGCTAAATATTTTTACGCTAATTTGTTCTTTTAAATTTTGGCTGTGCAAATAATTTTTGGGAAACAAAGATTTCGTGGGGGAAAATCTTTTAAATGAAATGTTAAATGTACCGTGCCTGCGGGCACGGGTTAAATCCAAACCAATTCAAAAAAGTCCTCAATTGTAATATAGATATTAGTCGCAGCCAAAAGCAAGCCCTAGCCTTAACTTTGTTGTTTTCCTATCCCGATGTATCACAAAAAACTTTGGTGTTTCCCCTAATTTCATCCGTCCCTTCTCTGATCGCATGTGTCAGTTGTAAGAACCTCTCTCACAAATAATTTAATTAGGGATTTCTTTAATCTATATATGGTTTCATGATCTGCAAATGGTTCCTTTTTTAATTGCTTATCGCTCGATCCCCAAATTTTGCCTTAAATTCTTCTAGGAAATGTCTCATTTCAATCAAAGTTGGAGGTAGAGTTGCTGAAATATTTAAATGAAGATTTAATTAATGAATGGATATTTGTTTTCTCCAAAAAGTTCCCCCCAAAATACAAAAGTTTTTCCGCCCAAAATTTTCACAAACTCTCATCTCAATCGTTGATTTTTCAAGATTAAATCCAAACTGTCATTCTATCAATCTGTTTGTCCCAGTCAGCTTGTCATAGTCAGCAAACCAATTCAAAAAGTTCTTAATTGTAATATATATATATGTGTAAGAATAAAATAGATATATGCAGTCAATTCAACATAACAAATTTCCTGCCACTACGGCAAATTTTTATAGGGGTCTTGGTATTTTTTTCGAGTTCTGATTATTTAAGAGTGTTGAACATAAACTAAAAACCCAACACATAAAAATCAAATGAACTTTAGCACGTTTGATCATTGATCGGTTCCTTACAAATTCATTGATTTAACGATAATAGAATTTTTTGTAACGTTTCGATTGTCGATCAAATTGGATTGTGTTCGCTTGATTTTTGGTTTGTTTTTGGTATGTTTTGATTTTAGTATGTGTAGATCATTCCTAAATAATTAAAACTAAACAATATTATAAAATCCATGAATATGTGTTGCATGTGTAAGAAATTTCCTATGTTGATGATGCATATTCATTATTATCACACACACATATGGAGAGAGAAATGCATATCATATGCCATATAAGCATCTTGGGCATTTGGTGCCTTTAAACTCCGCTATCTATTTTAGGATCGGTTTCACTTCGTATTTTAAAATCTCAATGCACCAAATATTGAGTGAGCCTAAAGCTTCTTGTTTGAGTGAGCCCAGAGTTTTTTGTTTATCGATCTACTCATTTGGTTGTACATCGATAGAACTTTTATCAAACTAGATCGATAACCAAAAAGTTTTAGGTTTACTCCATATTTGATGTGTTGATGTTTTAGAATATAAACATCAAAATTAATAGAACTGATTCTTAAAAAAAGTAGAGTGAATTTTTTTATGTTATATAACGATTGTGGTCGTACGACAATGATACCAATTTTTCTCTCATATATATGTGTGTGTATATATATGAGAGAGAAATTAGTACCATATAACATATATGCACAAGTCTCATATAACACCCTTTAAAAATTGGCTCTTCATAAATTTTTATAAAGGACCAATACCGTTCATTTTGATCTTCATATTCTAGAACTCAATTACATCATAGACTGTAGGAGCTTAAAGTTTTTTCGTCGCCAATATATTTGTTAGAATACTAACAATTGATAATAATAAAACTTTTGTCACCCTTAGATATTCACTTAATATTTGGTGTCTTAAGTTTTAAAATATGAATATCAAAATTAACGGAGCTAGATTTTCAAAAAATTAGTGGAACATAAACTTTAATAGATGATATATGAGACTTATGCTCATATATCATTTGGCACGCACACATATATAGTTAGACTATGATACACTTGATTAGACCAAACACACCATCACTGTCTTTCAAATTTAAGGTTGGTAAACTGAATATAAAATCTATACAGTTGGATGACATGTATCATATTTAAATGCGTATTAGCATTGCAAATAATTTGGATCTGATTTACTCATTCATTAAGTGACAACAACTTAATCGACATATGACAATTCTAAACATTGATTTAGTCACCACTTATTGATGAATAATAAACCAGATAATTCGAATTTTTGTTTACAAGGAGTTTAAATAAGTTAGATCATATTCCGTGGAATGAATTTCTATTTAGGTTGCCTACTTCAAATTTGATTGGAATGAATCTACATGTTAGCTTTGATCGAGTTTGCCATTATATATATAGAAATGAGTATCATATATCATATAAAAGATATCTTTCTATACTTTGACATGGTGCATTCTCCACATGATTAAAAGTACATATTATGTGACCGCTTGTACTTTGTAAATGAAACGTTTAACAACATAACATATGAGGGATATTTCATGTCATATGATACCAATTTCTATATAAATATAATATAGAAAAATAGGTATCATATGACACATGATATATATAATAAATTTCATATGACGGACCTATGAGAGATTTCTCTTATATATAATTACATGACGTATTCTTCACAACAAAGGGAAATACATTCATTATAATCTTTTGTACCATGTGAATGAGAACATGTCACATCATCATATATGAGGGAGATCTCTCATGTCATATAATATATATATGGTATAATATGACATGCGATGCATCCGTCATATGCACAGATGTGACAAGTTCTCCACATAGTAAAAGTGATCACATGTGTAGTATTTTTACCTCTGGTAGAGAACACGTTATGTCAATGTATATAAAAGATCTCTCATATGTCGTATGAGGTGTGTGTATGTATACATATAGCAAAATATGTATCAACATTCCAAGGAGAAAATTTTCCTTCTTGGTCACGTATACATATGCTCATCTTTTTAAAATTTTTTTTGGGAAACGTTCTACACATCATGGATGATCACCATATCAAAAATCAAATGAATTCAACGCTATTTGGCCATCAATCTAATCGTTGCAAATTCAACGGTTTCAGAACAATAGAACTTTTTTGCAATGTATGGACCGATGGTTAAATCCCCCTAGGGTTCGTCCATTTGTGAGGTTTTAAGGTTTTAGAATGTGTACGACTTTTTTAAAAAAATTTCAAAAAAGAGGAGGGGAGCTGTGAGTTGGCCGAGGAATCATATTCCTCACCCACACACGCACATAGACACACACACATGGATTTTTTGTTGCGGCCAACCAAAAAATCATAATTTTTTTATTTTTAAAAAGATTCATTCTGTTGGATTTGTAGTACTCATTCTAAAACCATAAACTACAGATTTGAGATGAACACCAAGAGATTTGACTCTCCATCGAGACCTTACAAAAGTTTTATTGTTCTAAAATCGTGAAATATTTTTATATATTGCAATAGCTAGATCGAGGGTCAAATAGATTCAGATTCTTTTCAAATTTTGTAAATTGAGGTTTTAGAACGTATACATGAAATTTTTTTTAACAAAGTTTTCTTTCATTTTTTGAGGCCAGTCGCACTATGCTCAAATTTAAAATTTGTATATATATATATATATAGACACACACACATATCTATATGTGTGTTTATGTGAAAGTATTTCTAGGATGCTTGCATAGATGCGGCCTAAAAGCACAATATGGAGCAACCGTATGGATGAGTTGCTCTATACATCATAATCTTCTCATGCTTTGAAATGGTTGTATGAAAAATCATGTGATGTTGATATTGTTTAACTGTTGGTCAAATCGTCTTATTCGTTCTGATGGTAAGAGTCTTAAGACATCGTTTTGTAACCGCTTACCACATGATTACATGCGATAAAAAATGAATGATATTTTGTATATACATATTTGGAAATATGTAGATCACAATGAACAAAATGTATTTTTCATATGGTTCACATATTGTGTGTTTTAGGGCTTCATTAGATAATTATCTAAGGAGGCATCCTTGGAACACTTATCATCTGTGTGTTTTTTTGGGGGAGGGCATATTATATGAATCTTGTACTGAATAACAGAACTTGTATACATATGATGTTTGCTAAGGTTCGGTCTTCTGTATTTCAAAAAGAGAATAATGTCAAAACGATGTCACCTGACCAAATTGGGTCAGGTGCGCTGACGTGGCGGCCTATCATTGGCCATCCATAAAGAAAAAAGCAATTTTTGCTTTATGGACGGCCAATGATAGGCCGCCATGTCATTTTTGTTTTATGGACGGCCAATGATAGGCCGCCACGTCAGCGCACCTGACCCAATTTGGTCAGGTGCCACCTGATACACATTACTCTTTCAAAAATTACCATTGTAAGTAAGTTCTTGGTAATCTGTTTTTTCCCAAAAGGATGTTCATCATTAATCTTGGTTTGACTTTTGTGAAGTTAATAGTTTTGCATATGTTAACATAATCCAACATCTGCCAACTGCAGATTTGCTTTGTCCTTTAAAATATGAGTGATGTACTGTAATTTTGAAATAATTTACATTATGTAATGTATTTTCCTTTTTTCCACCAGTCACTAGATTGGGTAAAATGATGTATTATAGTAAGCTTTTTCTCTAATCCACTTTAACATTTTGCAGTGGGCCATGTGTTTCCTACATGCTTCGCAAACGAGCTCTTTATAATGACATGTCAAGGTAACTTGAGCTTAGTTTTAATCCGTCAGATGTTTTTGAATGACATAATTATGCTTCTCAGATCATGTGTTTTGGCACAGGTATGTCTGCTGTGCTGGTTATTTGCCGTGTAGTGGCAAGTGCGGAGAAAGTCGGTGCCCAGAATTTTGCCTTGCCACTGAGGTGCCACCTTTTTAACCTTGAACTCATACACTATATTCTATTTCGTACATGTTCCATATGTTTTCATGTCAAAGTCGGTTGGTTGATTGAACTGGGATACCTAGTAATTTCTTTGATTGATAGTATATTCTGCTTGTTATCCTTATGCTTTCATTGTTCCTTTGATGGATAGCCAAACATTGGTCTTGAGCCTCCACATAATCTTCATTCTATTCTGATGACAAATGAACACTATTCTCCATGACTTCATAGTGTCGGCACCAATACGAAGTTGTCTAGTAAGGATAGAAGTTATCTAATGTGCTTGGTTTTAATTTTCTTGTTCTTCCTATGTATGTTGAAGGAAACCAGCCAATTCTTACTTGACAGATAATGTGAATATTAGTATTTACAGTTTTTGGTATTATTATTATTTGAGTTAAATGGTGGTTTGATAAGGTTCGCAATGCGAAATGTGCTGATGCCAGTTGTGGCACCATCTTGTTTAAGGCTGATGTCCTCATTGTGTGTTTATTATCTAATGCTGCTGATTGGCATACATTATGTTATGTGAAATGATTTCATGTTGTGCATATTAGAGATTAATGAAGAGGGAACGTGATACATAGTATTTGAAGTTGTTTGGAATTTGTTCAAAGCCTGGAAGTTATCTTTCTTTATGTTTGGGGTAGTGGGAAAGTTGGTTTCATTGGGAGGAAGTTGTTTGGCTATCATTCTTAGAGTTACATAAGAAATAGTGTCTGGTTAGGTAGGAGATGATCTAGAAAATTATGTCTGGAGGGCAGAGGCGTACAGATATTTCTGAATCTGCATAAAATTGAACTGAGCCATATGATTGAGAATGCAGTACCAATTGTTCCGCATAGAAATGCTAGCAGCTCTGCATGGTAGAATGGCTTGGCAGACTATACCTATCTTGTACCAATGCCCGAGTAACTTCTACTTTACACAACTGTTTGCATGTTTGTTTGTGCACATGGTTTGCCATTTCAAGTGTCAGTTTTATATTTATGCGAGTGCAAGCTGTAGATATTCTAATTCTGAGAATGGCTTTCAGGATCTCCAAACATTTGTCATATAAGTAGGTCTAACATATAAAGATATCTTAAAAGCTGAACTCGTGATTGAGTGTTTTTCCAAAAGTATTGTCTCTCCACATAACAAGCTGAGCGCAGGCTTGAACTTGACTGATTTCATGTGAACATGTGATTAGCCTTGCTCATGCATGGAACAGGCTGAGTGGGAACTGGCAATTTTGCACGTGCCATGCTAGGACTTTTTTGTTCTGGTGTCATGCAAGCTAGGGTTTTTGACGACTTTATTGGGAAACACAGTCTTTTGCGCCCACCTCTAACTGTCCAAATATCTTTTGGATAATAGAAATACCAATATGTAAGATTCTTTCATTCCCCTGATACCCTTTCTTTTTCCCCGAGTGCACAAGGGGTTACTCATGACATCTCTATCCCCTGTGTGAATCTATTACTACTGCCTTGTTTCTAGTTGCAACTCATGACCAAAATTAAGAGGTGACTCCTATTGTTCTTTGTTTTTGATTTTAGTTGCAATACTTTCTACAAATGCATGTAGTCATAAATCATTAGCATAATCAAGACTTCAAGCAGCGATATGGCTTACGTCTAGCACAGATTACATCCTTATTATATTTACAACAAAGCTCTCGTTACCTTGATGCATGCAATAAATGCTGTTATAACATGGTGGAAGGGAGTCAATCTAAGAGGATTTCCTTGTAAACACGATTTCATGTCGCTGTTTGGGTGTTCTTGCCAATGCTCATATTAGTTCCCCACCAATTTGTTGTCTCTCTCTTCATGTACCATTGCATGAGCTTAGTTTCTTGATGGTCATCACAATGCATAGACTTTGGAGACCAATCTAGGTTAGCTTCCTTGATTTTGTGTTGGAGAAACTATTTGTAGGGCCACTTTGTATGTTAAACTTGTATATTGATCTGTTAAAGCATCCATGGTACTGTTGTAAGATATCACATATGCTTCACTCAGAGGCAATATTAGCTCCGTACTGTTCTCGTCACCATCAGCTCTTCTGCTGAAAGTCATAGTTTGCTATCAGTTAATGCATTATCCTGAATGCATCTAACGGCTTTGGATTAGTATTCATTGCATAACTAAGGAATCAAAACATTGTCCCCTCAAGAAAGTTGACTCGGTGGGTTCTCTTTCTCTTTTAGAACCTGGCGTTTTAGTTGGATGGCTCTTAACATGATTGATATGGGTGCCAGCACATACGGAAATTCCGCTTGTCTGGTCCTATTTTTAAATTTGGTTACCCATATCTGATATATGTTTAAACTGTGGATACATATATGGTATTGGTAAAAATGCTGATGTCCGAATGTACCAAATGAATCCATATGAATATACAGTTTAAGCAGGACTTATCGTTGCGTGACATGATATTCGGGTATAAAAAGACATCTATATGCGTTCATATGTATTTTTAACATTATTTTCATAGAAGAATATTTATTGTAACGTCATTACCCGTTTGTTTTATATGTGAGGGGTTTTAATCATATTTTGCTAGTATCTGACCAATACATGTATCCAAGAAACTGTTAGGAACCAACCAAAGATCCAATTTTTATAGCAAAATAACAAAGAGAAAACAAGATAATTGAATACAAAAAGGTGTATTCTCCTCCCAAGACGCCTAGAGGACGTCCGCACTCGTTTAATCTAGAACTACTCCTAGGACGCTCAATAGAGAATCTCTCAAAATATCAAGCATGAATACAAATGACGGCTAGCCCTAGTTTAAATAGAAAAACACTCCTTGTGGTGCGCAAAGTAATTTCTCCATGACTTGTTGTGCGCAAAGTAATTTCTCCATGACTTGTTGTGCGCAAAGTAATTTCCTCCCCTCTTTAGCCGCGCACGGATCTAACATTACTCCGCCCCTGAAAATCCATCTTGTCCTCAAGGTGGTGCATGGAGTGTGTGTGCCATCCATTCCACGTACTGCAAGTCTCCTCCCGGATCGAAAGGATGAGATAGGTCTCCACCACCTTCAGCAACGTCCAGACGAAAGCCACGGTCACCACCAGTCAGATCTGAAGGCCATCTATAGACTGAAATTCTGCAGGGCCTCTGCAGAATTCTGCAGGGCCTCTGCAGAAATGCTGCAGGATTTCTGCAGAAATGCTGCAGAAATCCTGCAGAATTCCTGCAGAAATTCTGCAGAATGCAGAATTTCTGCAGAATGCAGAATTCTGCAGGAATGCAGAATGCAGAATGCTGCAGGAATCTGCAGAAATTCTGCAGATTCCTGCAGAAATTCTGCAGAACGCAGACCTGCAGAATTGCTGCGGCTCCTGCAGAATTTCTGTAGGGGGCGTGGCCGTCTTTTTGAGACGACGGCTAGGGTTTGCTCGCCTTGGAGGCTCGTCCTCGTCTTCCGCCGCCGTCTTTAAACCTGGATTTTCATCGCCATCAGATTCAAATCTGAAATTTTCAGATCTAAAAATTTTCTCGTCTTCCTCCGTCGCCTTCAGATCTGGATCTGAAATTTTCAGATCTAGATCTGAAAATTTCAGATCTGAAATTTCTAGATCTGGGCTTTTCTCCTCCAAAGGTGACGTCTTTTGCCCAAAATTAGGGTTTTTGCCGTCGTGGATGCGCGCCGTCAATAGCTCCATGATTTTTGCAAATTGCTCGTCGTTCTTTGCTTGTCTTGCCTTCATGCGCTCGATGTATTCCACCAAATCGTCAACCGATTTCTTTACCCCTTCAATTCCCGCCATGGATCGTCACGCGCTCTGATACCAAATTGTTAGGAACCAACCAAAGATCCAATTTTTATAGCTAAATAACAAAGAGAAAACAAGATAATTGAATACAAAAAGGTGTATTCTCCTCCCAAGACGCCTAGAGGACGTCCGCACTCGTTTAATCTAGAACTACTCCTAGGACGCTCAATAGAGAATCTCTCAAAATATCAAGCATGAATACAAATGACGGCTAGCCCTAGTTTAAATAGAAAAACACTCCTTGTGGTGCGCAAAGTAATTTCTCCATGACTTGTTGTGCGCAAAGTAATTTCTCCATGACTTGTTGTGCGCAAAGTAATTTCCTCCCCTTTTTAGCCGTGCACGGATCTAACAGAAACATGGTTATTGAGTTACAATGTCTATATCTAGATTTGTATGGCCAAAAGAAATTGCGTATTTGTTAATTCATAAATCCTCTCTTTATCACCCTTTACTATTACTGTCATTTGAAAACATTGTACGCAGTTGGATGATTATGTATTTATGTTGCGTCTATTCTTATCAAGTTTAATGATGTATTGTGCGGTTCATGGTTTGAAACTCTTCACAATTGCTTTGAGGATAAATTTGTTTTCTCAATTCTAATCATCAAAAAGCCTAGGCTGTAGTGAGCACCATATTTTATTAGTAATAGTTTTTTTCCGCCATCATTTAACGTCAACTTTATTTTTTCCAGGTTTTCCTATGCTTTTCTAATTCGGTTGCATCCACCCGCTTCATGCTGCAAGACGAGTTCAACATACAGACCACCCAGTGTGACAACTGCATTATTGTACTCTCTATTCCTCCCTCTGATATGCTTATGGCTCAGCTGTGATGATGTACGAGGTCATCATTCCTTTGTGTCTTTTTACATACAGGGCTTCATGTTTTGCTTGAGCCAACTTGCATGTATCTTCTCCATTGTTGCGATGATTGTTGGAAGTGATGAACTCTCTGAAGCTTCACAAATACTCAACTGCTTCTCTGACCTCGTCTATTGCACGTAAGTCCTTTTTCAGAAATACAAACGGTCATTCTTATCTCTTATGAGAGACATTAGCTAACCGAAGTGCATTTACTACATTCACAGGGTCTGTGCATGCATGCAGGTAAGCCGAAACAGTACCTCATTCTAAAGCTCAGAAACACTGTTAATCCAATCAAAATTGTTTATCCAAAAGTTATTGTTGATTTTGCCAAAAACAGACACAACATAAGATTGAAATGGACAAGAGAGACGGGAAGTTTGGACCGCCAGCAGTGATGGCTGTGCCCCCAGTCCAGCAGATGTCTCGATTTGATCAGGCTGTTCCTCCTCAAGTTGGGTATCCACCCCAGCCTGCTTACGGGTATCCTCCTCCTCCTGGCCCGGCGCAGGGCTATCCCCCACACGGTGGCTACCCCCCAGCTGGTGGTTACCCCCCACCAGGGTACCCTCCTGCTTACCCCCCACACGGTGGCTACCCCCCAGCTGGTGGTTACCCCCCACCAGGGTACCCTCCTGCTGGTTACCAAAGTAAATGATAGGCTGTTCACTTGGAAAAAAAATCGCTAGTATGGGAGATTCTCTAAAACATGTGCTTCGGCACGACCATTTATACTTAAAATTTTTTTTCTCGTTTTTGGACATGCTTTATTGCGATATGGTATTTTGTTGCACATGTTTAATTTCGAAACCATCAAAATGGATATATGATTTATTTGTTGCTTTTTTATAACAGTAGTGAGGTGTAATACGGCAGGAGTTATTGCGGATCCTCAAGTGGGTGCTGTGATTTGATAATGTTAATAGCTAAACATTGTTAAGTTTCTTTTGTTCCCTCTTATTCCCTGTATCTTTACTTCCTGCTATCATTTCAATGGTCAATAAGGTGGTAGAATTAAAATCAGGCTGCAAAAGAATATGCGAAGAGTTCTGTTGCTAGAATCGAACAATGATGGTTTAAAACTAGAAGTGGCTCATGCTTCATCATTATGGTAAATTTCAATGCAACCCAGGGATCAACCATAAAGGAGAGAGGAATAAAGGGGAAAAAATAGAGAGGCGATGCATTTGTTGAACCTCCTTTTCAAACTCGTCGTTGCCCGCCACTGCCTTCGCCACTATGTTTGTTTGCATCAGCATCTCCGTCAATACTTGAACACAGTCTGTTTAAAGCCATCGTTTCACTTCGGCAAAGCTAACATCTTGGGCGCAAACACACTGCTTATAGACCCCCTCCACGACTTCCCTCAACTCCTCGTCTTCCACCGGCTCATGCATTGAGGTCATAGGTTGCAGACTGTCCATCTGTTCCTTGGCGTACAAACTCTTCATCGGCTCCTCCATCAGCCCAACAATAGAACACATCGTCTTCGTGCACGCCTAGACCGACTTCCTCCGGTGCAGGGGCAAGTGGACATTCATACAATTCAAAACCTTGGCTGCGGCCGAGCTGAAGCTCATGGCCTCGTACGGGTGCGCAGCCCGTGCCAGCAAGTTGATTGCCAGAACAGCCGACCGCACCAACCAAGCGTTTCTTCTGTTGCTAATCTCTGCTTACACAATGGTCACTAGCTCACTCAGGTGAGAAATTATACCGTGTCCGTGTAACATGTCAATTTGCTTCCCACTCTTAAACCACATGTCTCGAGCATTGCCTGGGTTCGAGCTCGAGCCGCACGGACGTGACTCCGTTGACGAGGCCAATGCGGCAAATGTGGAAGTTGGCTCGATTCGGCGCTGGAGGAGGATTGGTCGAACAGACGAGTTATCTTGTGCAGAGCTAACTCGACTGTGCTTGGGTCCGACCTATCTGACTCTGCACAAGTCAGATACGAGGATGCCGAGCTATTGGTCTTCTACAACGCAGTTGGTCGATTGGTCGTAACACGGTTGAAGTCCGTGTTCGGTCGATCGGTTGTATGTTGGCTCATTGGTCGACAGCTCCACGAGCTTGAGCTATCAGATAGCTCGAACGCTCGGCTTAGCGCTTCGATCGTTTGGTACAGAAGGAAGATCGGTCGGTTGAAGGGAGCCCATTGGGATGCAGCCCACTAGGCTGCGGCGAAGGCCCACTAGGCTGCGACGCATTAATTGCGTAGAACTGTGATTAGATAGGATGCCATTAAAGTCAGGATTCAAATCATTTGGAATTCTTAGCCAATGTGACACATATTGTAACCTAGGGCTATATTTAGGTGTTCTTAGGCAAGGGTTTTATGTGTGAAACACATTGAGAGAATATTGAGCCGCTATTTGTGAGAGCCAACTTTGAGAGATTGTATTATGAGTTTTTGGAGAGTTCTTTGCTTCTTCTTCATTTGTGAAGAGAAGATTTGTTTTGTTCCATCCGTTCGTAATAAAGCTTATTGGTGTTCTTCCTTGGCTGGTCCACGGCCTAAAGCTATTCTCATAGTGCTCGATTTGTTATTTGATTGCTCGTCGTAGTTTTGGGATTCTTTGGCGATCCGAGTTTTCGTGTTAGCGCATAATAAATTGGTATCAGCACTTGAAGGTTGCGGAGATCAACGGAGGAGACGAAGATGAGAATTGGTGGCGATGACAGTTTCTCAAAGGCGTCGACTTCTGGGTATTCTTCAACAGCTCGGACTATTGTGTCCACCACGAAGTTCGAAATTGAGAAGTTTAATGGAAAGATCAACTTCAGTATGTGGAGATGCAAAGTCTTGGATGTCTTGAACAAACTTGGTCAAGATATCGCATTTAGACGAGAAGCCGACGGGCATGTCCGATCTAGAGTGGAAGACTCTTAATCGGAATGCATATGGGACGATCCGACTGTATCTGTCGAAGGAGAAGAAATACCTATTCATGGATGAGACAAGTGTAAGCAAGTTCTAGAGGGAGCTCGACGACAATTACATGAAGAAAAACATCCAGAACCAGCTTTACTTGAACAGGAAGCTTTTCGGGTTGAAGTTAACTGAGGGTGTTTCTATAGAGGAACACCTCGAGTACTACAACAAGCTTCTCACTGATCTAAGGAACGTGAATGTGAAGGTCGATGATGAAGACAAAGCGATGATTCTCCTCAACTATCTGTCCATTGAATATGAGTACTTGGTGTCGGTTCTTACCTATGGTAAGGAATCGATCACTTTTAAAGAAGTGTCCAATGCTCTGACGAGCAACGAGTTCAGGAAGAACGATGGGGACACGACGAGTCGAGCTAGCAACGCTCTTACCGTGGTAAGAGGTCATAGTGGAGAGAAGGGTGGAGCTCAAAAGGGGTATTTTCGATCCAAGTCCAGAGACAAGACGGATACGAGGATGTCGAGGATGCCGAGCTATTGGTCTTCTACAGCGCAGTTGGTCGATTGGTCATAACACGGTTGAAGTCCATGTTCGGTCGATCGGTCGTATGGTGGCTCATTGGTCGATAGCTCTACGAGCTTGAGCTATCGGATAGCTCGAACGCTCGGCTTAGCGCTTCGATCGTTTGGTAAAGAAGGAAGATCAGTCGGTTGAAGGGAGCCCATTGAGATGCGGTCCACTAGGCTGCGGCGATGGCCCACTAGGCTGCGGCGCATTAATTACGTAGAGCTGTGATTAGATAGGATGCCGTTAAATTCAGGATTCAAATCATTTGGAATTCCTAGCTAATGTGACACTTATTGTAACCAAGGGCTATATTTAGGTGTTCTTAGGCAAGGGTTTTCTGTGTGAAACACATTGAGAGAATATTGAGCCGCTATTTGTGAGAGCCAACTTTGAGAGAATTTATTATGAGTTTTTGGAGAGGTCTTGTGTGCTTCTTCTTCATTTGTGAAGAGAAGATTTGTTTTTTTCTCTCCGTTCGTAATAAAGCTTATCGGTGTTCTTCCATGGCTGGTCCACGGCCTAAAAGGTATTCTCATAGTGCTCGATTTGTTATTTGATTGCTCGTCCTAGTTTTGGGGTTCTTCGGCGATCTGAGTTTTCGCATTAGCGCACAACAAATTGGTATCAGCACTTGATGGTTGTGGAGATCAACAGAGGAGACGAAGATGAGCATTGGTGGCGTTGACAGTTCCTCAAAGGCGTCGAATTCTGGGTATTCTTCAACGGCTCGGACTATTGTGTCCTCTACGAAGTTCGAAATTGAGAAGTTTAATGGAAAGATCAACTTCAGTATGTGAAGATGCAAAGTCTTGGATGTCTTGAACAAACTTGGTCAAGATATCGTATTTAGACAAGAAGCCGACGGGCATGTCCGATCTAGAGTGGAAGACTCTTAATCGGAATGCATGTGGGACGATCCGACTGTATCTGTCGAAGGAGAAGAAATACCTATTCATGGATGAGACAAGTATAAGCAAGTTATAGAGGGAGCTCGACGAAAATTACATGAAGAAAAACATTCAGAACCAGCTTTACTTGAACAAGAAGGTTTTCGGGTTGAAGTTAACTGAGGGTTTTTCTATAGAGGAACACCTCGAGTACTATAATAAGCTTCTCACTGATCTAAGAAACGTGAATGTGAAGGTTGATGATGAAGACAAAGCGATGATTCTCCTCAACTATCTGTCCATTGAGTATGAGTACTTGGTGTCGGTTCTTACCTATGGTAAGGAATCGATCACTTTTGATGAAGTGTCCAATGCTCTGACGAGCAACGAGTTCAGGAAGAATGATGGGGACACGACGAGTCGAGCTAGCAACGCTCTTACCGTGGTAAGAGATCATAGTGGAGAGAAGGGTGGAGCTCAAAAGGGGTATTTTTGATCCAAGTCCAGAGACAAGACAAGGATGTTAGGAGATATATATGCCCTTGAAGCAATTTATCTCTGTGTATATATACAAACATCTTATTCGAAATAACAGTAAGCTGTTTGGTAAGAATTTACCTAAGTAAATAATAATGTAGTCTACATTAGAACTTAGGTAAAGTCATGAGACTTGATGCGAGGTCAAACAAATATCGAGACGAGAATCTCGATCATAGAGAATTGCTAGACTGTTTGTAGCATAAGTCTAAAAATGTTCGTGATCATAGATGTTTCGAGAAAAGAATATCGACACATCAGGAGACCATTGTGTTTTTGTCTTCACCATGGAGTGGTGACATTGATCTTACGGTCGTTCGACTAGGCGAAATCAAAGACGAGACACAAGTGCTCATTAGAGAATGAGTTCACTAAACGACCCAACGATTATTATCATATGGTTAAAATTAACTCTTTTGTCAATGATAACTCTCAGTGATGATATGCAAGTTGGTCTTTAGACTTGATGGCATTGTACGAACCTTTACGTGAATGGTTTCACTTTGATCTCTGATTTAGCATCGGTGCAAGCCCCGTTGAAAGGTCCTTGGTTGGGTAACACTTGAGCGTATAAGGAGAGTAATGATCAAGAGATGACTCGCCTACCCGTTTTTGAGGAGTTAGTATCGCACGTGTTAGTTCGGTCTTTAGTAAAAACTCTGGCCATAGTATGTTGGAAGAAGTCTAACGTTATTGGATTAAAGACCAATGGAGACTAACCGAGTTTAAGCTATTAAGGTTGACAGTCGACCATACTCTAGGCTTGACTAAGCGACATAGTTATGACGAAGGGACTAAAACTGCTGCATTCATCACAGACACAGTCAGTGTCGTCCTGACAGTACTCAAGTCAATGAGTTAACCACATAATGGTGATACCAAAATAGGGACGTCACCTGCTGCTCGTGGTCTCTGCCGTCTGGGGTTTCGAGTGCCACCTGTTGTAGGGTCAGGCTATAGGGTCTCACACAGAGTGTGACCTTCATCAAGCAATATGTAGAATTAAGGAGATTATACATCGGATGTATGAGAATTAATTGTGTCACAAATGCTTTGCGATATAGACTTTAGAATATTAAAGATGTGAGATTATTGCATATGATGCAAAAAGGATTTAAATATGTCATAAAATGTTTGCGAGCGTACTTTAGACAATGAACACATAGAAAGTTTTCGGGAATGTTCCGGTCGAAACCAGTGTTCAAGCGGTTCCAAGAAGGCTCAAATAGGAGACAATATGGCCCAAAAATGAGCCGGATATTAATAAAAAGGCACTAGCGGCTAACTTGGCAGAGATGAAACAATGGTGAAGGAATATGTGTGTCACGAATATATAAAAATGTCGGTTGTAAATTCGATTAATAAGAATGTCTAGGATTAGGGAATCCCCATTATAGATTTTCGAGTATCAATGTGAATATGAACTTTCATATTACTAACTCCTAATTTAGGGTAAAATTGTTGCAACTATATTAACAACTAGCGTATGCTCTCGTGCTATGCAAAGGTTATAATAACTCAAGCTAGAGCCTTGCTCTCGCATAAGGCTAGTTTAAATTATTAGCATTAAGATCGACAATATAATTTAATTTTAACACAAGTTCACTTTCGTGCAACGTGAGTTCGAATCTAGATTATGATGGTTCGTAATCGTCTTACCGTCGTACAGGTGAATATAATCATAGAAATATAATAAAGATGCTAGCTTTGGTCGCTCTCGTGCACCAATTCTAGGATATCTCAATTATAGATCTAAATCAAATATCTAGTGCTTCGTATAGATCAAGATCCTCGCTCGAGCTCTCAAGATCAAAGTAGAAATCCCTAGCTATTTGTAGTAGATCAATCATAATCTAACCCTAATATAAGTTTAGCAAGATGGGTTTTCAATAGATTTCACATATCAAGCTCTAAATCCATATAGTTCATCCCTTTGCCCTAGAGCAAAGAGACTATTCACAAGTATTCATGATCAAAGCAATGAAATTGATAGATGCGAAAGAAATCATTATAGACAAAAGATCTAAACAAGAAATAATCATAAAAACTAGAAACAATAAGAGTTTAGACAAACTAATGAGTTCCAAGCTTCAATCTAACAACAAATTTAAGAACTAGCTCTCCAATTCAAACACTATAAAAAATAAAGTAGAGTCTTTTCTAAGATCTCTAGCAGTCTCGTCTCTCCTTTTTGACGGCTCATAAAAATACCTATTTATACTAACTCAAACACCTATGAAAAAGCTGACCAAAATGCCCTCAGACCTTGGCAAACCCTAGTTTTCAATTCTGGGCCGACGGCTCACTCGGCCGAGTAAAAATGTCACTCGGTCGAGTGGTATTCCATGCAAGAAATCCTCAACAACTGGCGTTCTGTCTTCTCTGGCCACTTGGTCGAGTGGCCAGCTCACTTGGTCGAGTGGCCTTCTTACTCGGTTGAGTGAGAGTTCCTGAGAAATCTTCAGAATTCGCATTTTGCCTCCAGCTTTTCTTCCCTCACTCGGTCGAGTGGGCTTCTCACTCGGTCGAGTGAAAGTTTCACTCAGCCGAGTGCATTTGTGTCGCTTCTCGGCTAGGGCTGGGGTTGTATCTGTTTCATTCGGTTGAGTGGTCTGCGCCATCGGCCAAGTAAGCTGAGTTTTAAGCTTTTTCTCTTTTTTCTCGCTTCCTTCCTTCTCCTCTTCTCTTCCTTCCGCTTCTTCTCTTCTTCAAGCACCGTGAGCTTCTCGATATCATCGTCACTGATGCTCTGGCACACGTATATATGCTCCTAGCTCCAATTTGCTCCTGATTGCTCCATATTTCCTGAAAATCCAACGAAACATAGAAATAGTGAAATTTGTCGAGAAATCGTTGTTTAAGCTTTAAATTTGCAATATGAGCCATCGATATGGCATGGAAATATGCAGAAATAAAGTGTAAAATATGAGCATATCAAAATCTTCCAAGCTTACCGCTTACTCGTCCTCGAGGAAGATAAGAAAAAAGCAAACTTGGCGAATAAAATAAAGAAAACTGTTATAAACGGGCTTTGGAGGCCCAACCCGTTAGTGGGTATCCACCCATTATGTAACCCTATTACTATAAATACAGGGCTACGGGGTTCCGTAGCCGTCATGGTTTACAACACGTTATCAGCACGCTCAAAGCTAAGCCGAACCCCTGCCGACGGACGGACGCGACGGACGGACGCGACGCGAACGGGCTTCCTTCACCGAACGTCGCTAGATCCGGCGGGTAGGATCTAGAGGTAACCCTAAAACCCTAGATCTAAAATTTCATATGCGCATATGTCTAGATCCAAAATTCTTGGATCGATTGTTTAATAAAAATCAAGGTTTTTATTGATGAAAAATCAAATTTTTACAATAAAAACGTTTTGTTGGAGATTAAAAATAGATTTTTTCCACTAAAAATTAGATTTTTATCCCCAAAACCCATGAAACCCTAGGGGATTTTCTCGCCGGAACGCGAATCCCCCCTAGATCTCGCGCCAAAACCCTCGCCCGCCGCCCGAAGCGGCGGAAAAAACCCTCGCCCACCGCCCGAAGCGGCGGCAAAACCACCCCCGCCGCTGAACGGCGGGCGGCCCCGCCGCTCCCTGCGGCGGGCCGCCCCGCCGCCGGCAGCGGCGGGCGGCCCCGCCGCCAGGAGCGGCTGGCCAACCCGCCGCTGCCAGCGGCGGGCGGCCCCGCCGCCAGCAGCGGCGGGCCAACCCGCCACTGCGACGGCGGGCGGCGGGCCAACCCGCCGCTGCGACGGCGGGCCAACCCGCCGCCAGGAGCGGCGGGCCAACCCGCCGCTGCCAGCGGCGGGCGGCCCCGCCGCCAGGAGCGGCGGGCCAACCCGCCGCTGCGACGGCGGGCGGCCCCGCCGCCAGGAGCGGCGGGCGGCCCCGCCGCCAGGAGCGGCGGGCCAACCCGCCGCTGCGACGGCGGGCGGCCCCGCCGCCAGCAGCGGCGGGCCAACCCGCCGCCAGGAGCGGCGGGCCAACCCGCCGCTGCCAGCGGCGGGCGGCCCCGCCGCCAGGAGCGGCGGGCGGCCCCGCCGCCAGCAGCGGCGGGCCAACCCGCCACTGCGATGGCGGGCGGCCCCGCCGCCGGCAGCGGCGGGCCCCCCCCCCACCCACGCCGCCCGCAGCGGCGGGCCCCGCCGCCCGCAGCGGCGGGCCCCGCCGCCCGCAGCGGCGGGCCCCCAACCCCGCCGCCCGCAGCGGCGGGCCCCGCCGCCCGCAGCGGCGGGCCCACCCACGCCGCCCGCAGCGGCGGGCCCCGCCGCCGGCCGCGGCGGGCCCCACCCCCCGGCAGCCGCTCGTATCGGACCCCCCCCGGTGCGCGCTCATGCCCGGAAACCCTAGCCGCCTGAAGCGGCAATCCGCGCGACCAAAAACCCTAACTAGGGTTTGACCCCGAAATTTTTTTTTTTTTCGATTTTCAAATCTTTTTCAGATTTAATTACGATTTCGTTTTCGTCAAAATCTGTTAAATTACACAATTTTTATTCATCGCATTTTATCCGGATTATCTGATTATTTATGTTTAATAATTAGGAAGATCCTGCGACCGCTCTGCCGTTAGTTAACTAACCTAACGGTGTATGACGTTGCCTAGTGGTCCAATAATTATTAAACGAAAAATTTTCATTTCCATTATAAAATGCCTGTGATGATTAATTGTCTGTGTTGATCGTCTGCTATGATATTAAATGCCTGCCGCATTTTTCTACGATGTGATGTATATTTTTGTTGCCTCTAGCATGAATTTTCACTTAAACACTATAAATGCATGCGTAGAAAATTATATGCCCGTCGCATATTTAATGTTCTGTAATAAACATTTTATTTAGCAGGCTAAAATCTTTTTGATGTATTTTTAATGCCTGTAGCATAAATATATGTCTGAGATAAAATTATTTATATACCTGCAGAATATAAATAGCATGTGTATACATCATAATTGTTTCCATTAAGGTTAATTAAGCACAACTTTTTAGTTTACTGGATTTATATTATATGTATGATGTGCTCATGACATGACAATATTTTATGACAACAAACCAATAATGTTTTCAATAAATTTTAACATCATATCCTAGTTGACAAAATGAACCTGGAGTTCAAAACCAAAATGAACCTGAAGTTCAAAATCAAATCAAAAGTCAACACCCTTTCACACTAATAAAAATTAACAAGTACGAGGGATTATACGAAAAACATTTATGCGATTTCTTTTAGAAATACGCATTTCGCGGTAAATAGATCTCTCAGATCCACGGTCTGTATAAACCGATATTGACACCAGCAGTTGTCATAACACCGCCAAACTCTTTTGAGTAATCTCACTTTACAAGGTATGATTCTTGAATCTAACCTTATTTTTTAAGCGTACGCCCGAAGTCGTGGCTTAATAGATAAGTGAGAAATTATAAAATTCGTACCCACGTAATTGTTTCCCCTAGAGTATGATCCTATATCCACACAATACTTGAATGACTCAATAAAAATGGCCTGAAGACCATACTTGAGTTTTCAAATAGACCTTTATAAGTCTATCATAAACTAGAAAGTGGAAAAATAGAGACTAACTCATTTCCCTTGTATGTGTCTACTTCGTAAGACCAATAATCATTCTTCCTTATAAACGACAATAAGGAAGACTGAAAACAGGGGAAGTCTTGAATAAAAATAAGAAAGGGAAGATATGATGTATCTCGATATGGAGTATGCAATGGCAACCCAATATCAGACCAGAAGTTCTGAAAAGACCCATAATGCTTTTTGCAAAATTAATGGGCATTAAAGTATGCCATATAAAAATATATACATATCTAGTCTAAACGACGAAAGTCAAATTGACAGTATGTATAATTCGCTACTTCCCGAGGATAAATAAATTTTGAAAATAAATTTGATCTGTTGTCATAATATGAGTCTAAAATGAGCACAATTGTGGACGTATACTTTCTAAAACCCACATCATACTATGAAACTTGTTGCTCTAACATAATTATTAGTAGTATTCTCTTGCAGTATATATGTGCCTTTTACGCATTTTATTTTACTGTGAATGATTTATCATCCTGAATACTCCTAAAATGAGGATGCCATGTACTCTCTGAAACTTATAAAGTCCCACATAAATTCGAACAGAGGAATTAATTTGGAACACCAGAAGTGTCCAGAATCGACCAACTTTGGATCGATGTCACCCCGGATTGATGATGCAAGACATCATTAACCAGACGAACCCGAAGATTCTTCAAAAAGGGTGAAACTCTCATTATCCCATTCAAAAGGGAAAAATGATTACGAGATCATCTACATTCACGTGGACATTGACTCTCCTCACTCCCTCAAACGAATTTAAAATGATATACTATCATTAGAAGAATGAGACCTTTAGGCCTCTTGAGAGTATTTGAGGGATAAAAGTGGACTCACACACTCCCTACATATGGCTAAAGATGTACCTTAGAGTACTCATCTATATATCCTCTTAAAATGGTCATAATCAAAACCTTGTTATCCAACCGCAGTCTAGATTATTATTAATCACAACGGACATATTACATTACTAGGATATTGGTTGGGCTTTTACTTACCCTCATACCACCCTCAAAAATGCCGCAGTGGAACTTATTCATCGGGACTAACCCTCCTAGATGAATATGTTCCGAGATCCCCAAACGGGGGAGGCATTAGAGCACATCTTATAGATGGAGCCTTGACGGGTTCATATCCCTAGTTTTATGCTCAACTTCATTGAAGTCGAGCTATTTGCGGATTTTTGGGATAACACTGGAAAATCAATTTAACAACTGGAAGAAAATTGAACACCCTGAAGCCTTGTGTTCACACCCAGAAATGGGTTATACGTAAATCATTAAAATGTTTTAAACGGATTACTTGTCCACTAGAAATCCAGTTGTAGGTGACCATGTGGGAACATGCAAACCATCAGAACGCCTCCTTAGAAACTATTTATATGAGCCTGATCACCTCATATAAACAGTTTCCGAGAACCCCTAACGGGGGAAGCGTTTAGTGCACATCTTATCGATGGAGTCATGATGAGTTTACATTCCCATATCACCACTATGGACCATTTAAAACATTAATACCTATGATCTGATTATCATGAATAGTGATGAGATCCTGACGATCCACACTTATGAAACTGTTAAACAGTTATCAGACATAGCTATTGACAATATAAATATTGTCAAATTCACACATCCCTGCTACTAAAAATCCAGCTAGGATTGACATACCAACTATAATGGATGCAATCTACCAGTAGCAGAAGTGGATATCCTCAATGGATGAGAGGACATACCACGAGACCCTAAAACAATACCACCACAGGAAAGTGAGCTCATCTCCATATCCTCTCCCTTTCCAGAACCTCCAGAAGAGATAAATCTGGAATAAATTAATAATGTACGTACACGGAGAGGTATTTGGATAAAACACACTTGTCGACAATTACTCACATTTCATTTTGCCATTGATATCGTTCACAATCTCCGTTTCCTGAAGCAAACGCAAAAATTTGGCCAAATTATGTGGAACGAGGCAATAATAAGTTGAGCTGGACTCACTTATGAAATGTGAAGTGTTTGGACCTGAAGTCCTGATATCAAAAGATATCAAACCTGTGGGCTACCGAGTATTGTATGAATAAATAAAATTGTATGCTATAAGCAAAACGCCATAGCTTAAAGGTTTATTTCGCAGAAACCAGGAAGTAAGCATGTAAGATGAGCTTAACCCACTTACAAAATTATTTGAACTGATGCATCAGGCTCCTTAGTCATAGTTGCGAAAACCATACGATTGCAGAGATAATTTTAGGCTATGTTGCTATGGATGATGTGACAACATACCCTTATGAATAATCATCCTGAAGATGAATTATCATCCCGAAGATGAAACCATCACCCCGAAGATGAATTATCATCCTGAAGATGAATTATCATCCCGAAGATGAAACCATCATCCCGAAGATGAATTATCACCCTGAAGATGAAACCTTCATCCCGAAGATGAACAATCATCCCGAAGATGAAACCATCATCCCGAAGATGAATAATCATCCAGAAGATGAATAATCATCCAGCAGATGAATTATCATCCAGAAGATGAAATTATCATCCAGTCGATGAAGAAACATGGAGAATTGCAATCCACCAATACACCTACTGGGTATATGGATGCACATTAAGACCCCTTCCGTTCGCTGGAAGAGGGGAAGGATATCCTAGGTCCTGAAGTGCCTTACTCAAATGTCTTTTGTACACTCCTTTATCTGGCAGTAAACACTTTAACCAGATACAGTGCAGCGCCTGCAGCACACCACTGGACCAGAGATATGTAGCTTCTGCGCTATCTCCAAGGGTCAAGGATCATACATGTTAAATATATTTGCAGATACAGGTTACAGATCATCGCGATGACTGCAACAAAGAAGCGACCAACTCCTGGAGACCAGCAAAGCATACTTCCAAGGCAACATCAATCCCACCATCCCGAGAGGCTCATCAATCCAAGAAGCAAATCATAAGTACGCACAGCCAGGTCCTGCAGTACCTCGCAGACACAGTGAAGACTGGGTCAGAGACGTGATGCAACCTACCGAGTCTGAAGACCACTCCTCCTCAGAAGAGATCCCTCAGATCCAGTAACTGCTATAGATGAGCGATACTTGTATAGATGAGCGATGTCTTGTATAGGTGAGCGATGCCTTGTACTTTGTATCGGAACACTGTAAGAGATTGATGTATAGATGCCTAGGAGATCTGCAAGCCTGCAGCTTGTACAGATCAGGGGGAGTCAAATGTAGTGTTGCACTCTTTTCCCTTGGCTATTGGTTTTTCCCACTGGGTTTTCCATAGCTAAAGGTTTTAACGAGGCAAACTCATTGACTCTGGATCCAGAAGTATCCACCCCCTAAATACTTCCACTAATCAGGGGAAGTTATGGAAACTGTACTCTTTTTCCTTGGCTATTGGTTTTTCCCACTGGGTTTTCCATTGCTAAAGGTTTTAACGAGGCAGTTATCCCTAACTTAGGATCCAGAAGTATCCACCTCTAATGATATCCATCGATCAGGGGAAGTTACAGAGACTTGTACTCTTTTCCCTTAGCCATTGGTTTTTCCCACTGGGTTTTCATTGGCAAAGGTTTTAACGAGGCAAGTACTCTTAAACTTGGGATCCAGAAGTATCCATAGACCCTTGATCAGATAAGCTCTATGAACCCTGAAGCGTTCATCACGGCTTACAACAATGGATGGATAAGGGGAAGTGTTATAAACGGGCTTTGGAGGCCCAACCCGTTAGTGGGTATCCACCCATTATGTAACCCTATTACTATAAATACAGGGCTACGGGGTTCCGTAGCCGTCATGGTTTACAACAAAAACCAAATAATCGAAAAGAAAGCGAAGAGGGATCATTCTCTCAGAACTCGAATTCACTTACCCAAATGCATCAATAAGGAATATAAATATCACTATCGTTCTTATTTCAATATCATTTCACTAGTCATAACCCGTGTCTGCAGGCACGGTTCACGTAAGATTTCCCCCGCAAAATCTTTGTTTCCCAAAAAATAATTTCTATGGCCAAAATTTAAGAGAACAACAAATTAGCGTAAAAATAATTAGCAGCACGGGCGCCTTTGGTGCGGAACAATAAATTCGGCGCAGGCGCCTTCGACACAGAGCAACAAATTCGGCACAGAACAACAAATAGCGTAGAACAACAAATTCGACGCGGTGCCATCGGTGCGGAACAACAAATTAGTGTAAAAAAATTAGCGGGTGCCAAAGGCCCTAATAATGACGTCATACGAGGCCCAGTGTGAGTGTATTAATTACGTTATACTATTTTCTTCTTGATGAAGTCAAATGCCCAGATAGATAAGAAGATTTGAATAGGCAACATATAGTTCATTGATAATATTACTTTTCCTTATTTTTGTTATAAATATTGTAAATTAAATCACATAAATGCATGTCTGTTCAACTTCCAAGACCTCTTAAATTCAAAGATATCGAATTTCACAAAATTAAAGGAAGTTTTATTTCTCCAAAAAGTTCCCCCCAAAATACAAAAGTTTTCCTCCCAAAATTTTCACAACCTCTTATCTCAACCGTTGATTTCCCAAGATTAAATCTCAACCATCTTTCTATAAACCTGTTTGTCCTAGTCAGCTTGTCTTAGTAAACCTAGGATTCAAAAACAGCTGTGTTTTAATATATAGATACTTGGCACGCTTGATATAAAAAATGAGAACAATGTGAATCTTATGAAATATGAAATCATTATAACATTAAACATCGTCTAAGGCATGAAAACGATATACATATTCATACACAACACACTTTTCAATTGATTGCTTCTACTTGGAGTATAAGAGATATCACTCAATTCATACATATAAGAATAGAAAGATGTGGTCTTATGAATTTCATGTCTATTTTTCAACTCATAGATGTCGTCAGACTTAGAGTGATCTCCCTAAGTATTAGAGATTACCTAGCTTTGATAAGTAATCACTTTCTGACTTATCATTGGATTTTCTCCCACCAAGCTTATCTATAAGCGTAATGGCATCAAATGTATAGAATATGGGTTTTTTTCCAAGTATTGTGGCTCCATAAAAGAAAAGTAAATGAAGGAAAAGAAAGGAAATGACCGTGTATATACAATGGAGTTCCCTTTTTCTTTCCTTTTTGTTTTTGTTTTTGTTTTCTTTTTCTCCTTTTTTATTTTTTTTTCCTTTTTTCCTTTTGTCTTTTGTGATCCATATATACACAAGTACAACTCTCAAAGAAAGATAATTTTTTTCTTTTGTGTTTTTGGGATCATGGAGCTTTTTGGCTTTTTTGTAGTTTGGGAAAGATGCTAAAATAAGAGTCACTTTAGGGGAGAATTTCCAATGATAGTGTGTATAGAAATGTTTTAAAGATATATGAAGAAGGAATAAATTATATCACTCAGTTCACTCTTTGTATGTGCATAACTAGTTCAGCATGGTAATGTCATATACTTAGTTTGATATCTAAAGGCAAACTAGTCTATTCATATCGAATGACATTCAGTTCATTAGACCTGAATATTTAATACACAATTCATGCAATTAAGAAGTGATATAGAGATATGAAAGCAGTACTCCAAAATAATCCAGTCAATGCATGAATCTTGGAGTGTTTTCTACAAAGAGTATACAATAAAGTAATTCTCAGACGAGTCAACGTTAAATTCATTTATGGATAATAAATATCGCATTAGAAGTCCTTTTTCTCAAGTGTACACAAGCATATCTTAAATGATATTAGAAATAAAGACTATAGCGTAGCAAAAGATATGTGCACAGGTAAAGTGAGATTCAAGCTAATTTCATCACATCGAATTCATCTCTAGTAAATAAAGTAAAAGATGCAAGGATAAAATAAAATCTAACTACACACAAGCAAGCATCTAAAAGTAAAGAAAAAATGATGCATGGTAAAAAAATGAAAAAAGGTGTGAAAATAAGTGAAAAATGAAGAAAAGTGACAATAAAACGAAAATAAAGAAAGTAAAAGTGTGTGAGTACACTCACTCCCCCAAGATAAACAACACATTGTCCTCAATGTGCAAAGTATGGCACATGGACAAATAAGGTAGTGGTGGGTGGGTGTGGATGCGAAAATGATGCAAAATGGAAAGAAATGTAACGATAAAAGAAAAAAACTATTGAATCTACATGATGGTATGTATAATAAGGTATGCAGTCAAGCATGCAAAATGATGGTATGGATGCAAAGGCGATCAAAAATACTCTCCCCAAGCTGGAACATATAGTGCCCTAATAGAGTGAAGACATAAGGGCATACAAAATAATGGGGAGAGAAGGGAGCAAAAGTGTGTCAGGCATCAAGTGAAGTGCCTACTTAGGTGCAGTGCCATCACCTCCCTGTGGTGGGGGTGGTGGTGGCGAAGGGGCTGGCTGGCTGCTGCTGCTGCAAAATCTGGGTCAGCGTTAGCTGAATACCAGGTATAAGGGCAATGTGGGTCTGCTGGGCAGCAACGGCCTGGGTGAGGGCTCGGAAATCTCCTCTAAGTCCAGATACTATAGAATCGACTGTGCGTAGGTGCAAGTCTCTATCGTCAGAAGTGGAGGTAGAGGGACATGAACGTGCACGAGCTGGACTCACACGGCCTCCAAAAACTAGTGGGACTACTATAGGGTGTATGTGCGGAGCAGGGCTCACAACATGATGCTCAGCCTCCAGGTGAGGCTGAGACACAGGAATGATCACTGAGGTGGGTGCAACAGATGGTGTGATCGGAATATCAGCAGAAGTGGAGTAGGGTGCATAGGCCGTGGCAACAGATGTGGTGACAGACCACGACTCTTTCAGAAAACACTGCAACGGTGGAGATGGAAATATCTACAGGTGGGGTGGGTGTGAAAGCTGAAGATAAGGTCACTCCAGATGTCGGTGTCTCAAGTGAGGTAGGGGTCTCTACAAACAAAGGAATGGAAGGATCGGCACTCTGAGAAGTGGAAGGGATAATAGGCTCAATACTCTTCGAAATGATAGGCGCATTGTCAGACACATCAGTGGTACTCTCAGGGATGGACGTGGATGTGGAACCCTTAGCACGAGTAGAAGTGGAGCCTGATGTGCTGGGTCCAGGAAAGGGCTCAAAGGCAGGTTGAACTAAGTTGATCTCAGGTGGGTGAGTCTTGACGAGATGCTCATATTGCTCATCATCTGGCTCTAGCACATATACAGGTGGGATGCGAAGGTCCATGTGAACCTCCACTCTGCACCTGCTGGTCCCATATGGGTCCGAACGGGGTTCAGAAGCATGATATAATCTACAGAGAAGGGACCATATAGCCAGACCCAAATGGCGCTGTCCGTGTGCTCGGATCTTGTGCATACGGGTCAAAACATAGTCAGAGAGAAGTTGGCCCTGTAGCATGATGTAGGACAGTAATGAATTGGATGTCGAAGATAGGAACCAGAAGGGTGATCAGACTGCCATAACAAATCTCCTTGGTGGAGGCGAGCATGGAAAGAATGCGGTCGAAATACCATCTGGCGACATCAATAGATATGGCAGGGACTAAGGCATCCCCACCAGCCTCATATGCTCTTTTCCATGTCATAGCCCATAGGATGAATAGCTTAGGCATGGACATAGTCCCAATCTCTGACCTAGCTAAAATGGTGGTCGACATAAGGCACTGTGCAAGGCATAGGCTGTAAGGACCGTCTACGTTACAATACTAACAAAAATACTCTAGCGGGAGGGGGGATAGAGTAATGGCAATAAATTGTACAATTAAAATTTAACTTGTAAATGCAGAATAATAAATGCAAGAGAAATTAATCAACATAATTAGTCCAAATGCAAACACAAGATTTTATACTGATTCTCCAAACTTGGGTACGTCCAGCCACTCCAAAATTCACTATAATCCTACATAAGGTAGTGAATACAATCTTACACAGAGATACCTTATACAGAGGATTTCTTCCTACACAGGAACCCAACCAACCATATACAAGGGTCAAATTTCCACACAGAGAATTACTAACTCCCACACAGAGAATTAGGTTAGTCCTACACTAGGACACCAAAGTCCCACAAAGAGAGTAACTTCCACAAAGAGAGTAACTAACTCCCACAAAGAGAGTATCTAATTCCCACAAAGAGAATTATGGTTTCAAGAAAACATATGAAACAAAAGATTCTTACCTATGCCTTGAGATGAATTTACTCATATGAAGACGAAGGCATGGAAGAGGATGAATAAGTGCTTGAGATTTGCTTGAATGCACTTGGATGATTTCCTTTGAGCTTGACTTCAATGCATGAAGAAGAATATGAGCTCTAAGAGGGAAACGAGAGAGTTTGAAAGTGGCTTAATCAATCTTTAATGATTTGCAATGGTTCCGAGAAGTTCTAATGAACTCAACCCTCTCATATATATAGGAAGTCCAAAGGAACCTTCAAACTCAAGCAAAAAGCCAAAAAAAAAATAAATCTACAACGGCTAGATTCTGGCAATTTATGGCACAGACAGTCTACTGAAGAACAACTGACAGTCGACTGATCAACGGCTATAAAAATTCCAACGACTATAATTTGAGCCAGGACAGGCCACTGTAGAAGACTACTCAAGCGCCTGTAAATGAGCAGCACCTATATATCTTTCAGCAGGCGAATGTCACTTGGGATGGAAATGAGCTGAGAAAAACACAACTTTCGCACCAGCGCCTTGAGACGATAGACGAACAAAACACATGTGCCTATAATTTGACAAGCGACTGAAATCTTGTCATCAGTCCACTGAAATATCGTCATTAGTCGGCTGACTAGCAAATTGGGATGAAACCCAAGAAATGCAAGTTACGCACTTTGGCACATAGACGACTTTGAACAATTCCCAGGCGCCTCATGGAAGCCATGTTCCTGTAAAATGAACGTCAGTCATCTGTCTCCACTAGCCCAAAATAGAGTCAATAATAGTTGACTTGAGCTAGTGCACAACAGCTGACTGTAGAAGGGTGGCCAGGCACCTGGAATCACCCAGTTGCCTATCCATCCTTCACCAGTCGCCTGTTGGAGGCCAAAGACTCCAATTTAGTCATTTGGCATGGTGAACCTTTTGGGTTGGATTCAATGGTACTACTAAGGCTCACTAAGATGGTTATATGCATATGCATGAATGAGTAGACCTAGACTCAAAAAGAGAAAAGTAATTAAATGAAATTACACGGATTACATTGCTTCTATTAGAGTCTATGGCTTCAATTCTTGATGCCTTGATGCTTCCTATCATCTCCAAGCTTTGGCATTGCTCCTCTTGATGTCCAAACTTTGGTATTTCTCCTCTTGATGTCCATTTTGCACCAAGCTATTAGTATCCAATAAAGCTATTCTCCATTGATAAACATGAGACTAAAACATGAGAGTCATTAGCAACAACATAATGTTGTGATCATCATCAAACTAATATTGGTATGAAATACCAATACCTAACAATCTTTTTGATGATGACACACATTGTGTAAAAAATAAAGAAAAAAGTACAATGCTAATGACCTCCCCCTACTTATATGCACCAATTGTAAAATAAGATAAACCATTTTTAAATAGTCATTATACCAATTGAATAATAAGAAATAATGGTGACATATAAAAGGCACGGATTACATAAACCAATCTCTCGTGTATATCTCTCTTCCCATAGAAGATATGATTTACATAATTCTATCTCTATCCCTAAATGCATATGTACTAGTCATAATCCGTGCCCTCGGGAACGGTTCATTTAAGATATCCCCCAAAATCTTTGTTCTCCCCCAAAACTATTTCCCCTGCCAAAATTTAAACGAACAAAAATTTGGGCACCTTTGACGCGAACGCCGAATGTTCTCCCCAAAAATTATTCCACCCTCCAAAATTTTAATAAACAAAAATTTAGCGAGCCAAAGGCGCCTTTGTTCTCCCCAAAAATTATTTCCCCTCCAAAATTTAAAGCGATCAAAAATTTACGACTTCGGCGCCTATGTTCTCCCCAAAAATTATTCGCCCCTCCAAAATTTAAACAAACAAAAATTTACGACTTCGGCGCCTATGTTCTCCCCAAAATTATTCACCCTCTAAAATTTAAACGAACAAAAATTTAGCGGGCAGAAGGCACCCACCTTTGTTCTCACAAAAATTATTTTTCCATCCAAAATTTAAATGAACAAAAATCGCGCGGAAGCATTCGGCACGGGCGCCGAACGAACGCATGTGTTCTCCCTAAAAATTATGCCCCCTCCAAAATTTAAACGAACAAAAATTGGCACGGACGTCTTCGCGCATTTTAATATTTGGTCCGGTCCAAAAGTGGCTTATGATAGTTGGACCAAAGGCTCAATGGTCCGAAAGTGGCAGCAACTAAATATTGCAAACACACATGGTCCGGACGACGATGAAATCCTTTTGATGCCTAACTTAAGATGACATGCAGTGCATTGGATGTAAAAATTGCAAACACACATAAAGAGCGTACATTTTGTTAGATGGTCAATCTAATTTTTTTACACACGCAAAGGACGGACATATATACACACTCACACCATTTTTTTATTTCAAATTTTTTACATATATATTCTATACATCATCTGTTATCCAACCCATAGAAGTGGCTTAAAATTGACCGATTTCTCATGTTTGGTCCATTGTATTGCTTATATTATTGCAAGTAACAATTCAACCATAAACATCATTTTAATAGACGCTTGTTTAGTTACAGCTAAGCCCGCATGATAATACACTCCTATATGCACCGTCATTTAAAATAAGATTCTAATTAAGTGGGTGCAACAACGTGCGTCCACATACTTGATACGGTGACGCGTGTAAGAAGTGGGTACGGTACAATGGACTCTATTTTTAAACATATTTTGAACATTTATTTTTAAAGCATTTTTTTGTTAAAAATAATGCAGCATATGTAGGTCATGTACGCTTGTTACACCTAAACGTAAAGCATTTTTTTGCTAAAAATTTTGAAGTCCCTCCAAATTTCAAACTCAGAAGAAGAGGATAGTCCAAGTTTCAAAGGCAGAACACACCTTTTTGCATTAAATTTTAAGCATAATTATTATTATGGAAATACAAAAACTTTGGTTCTCCCTCCAAAAGTTTTCCCCAGCTGCTCTGCCCAGCTGCTCTGAAATTTTAGAATGATCGGACTCTCCAACTACGCTGACCGTAACAACCTGACATAAAAAGATGCATCACACCAATCACATCGTCTCTTCATCAAACAGAGTAAAGACACATGTACACAACGCAAGAAACGTTCTTTACCTTTCGGAGCTCTTAACTTGAGCATTTTCTGACTTATGACCTTACAACAAAGAGCAAACATCAAACAATTACCGTTTTAAAGGCCATTTTCGATTGCGAAAGGTTAAAAACGGATTCAACAATCATCGATTGGGCAAAAGTTCAATTTAAAAAGCCATAAGAAATGAAACTCTTCATACATTTCTGGGAACTGTGAGGGTCCCGTCGACGTCGAATAGAACGATCAACCCCGGTGTCCTTTCCGCCATTCTCCTCACAGGTCTCTGCTTTCAATCGCGATGAAGTCGATCAATTCGTCGATAGTTCGCAATCAAATCAAGCAGCAAATGCATTAAATCAAACACCAGATCGACATCACAGGACTTCGAAGACTATAAAAGTTCGTATTTTTTGCGGAGAGAATGCACAGATCTCGAGATCGAAATAATGACCTTGTCCTCAGCCTTGTCTCCAGATATACACTTTCTTAGATAAAAAACAATAATAACCTTGCCTTCAGCCTTCGGGTAAACACTTTCTGAGATCAATTTACAGAAAAATAGAATTAATATAACTGGAACATTCTATCAAAGCTTTGAAAAATATGCTAAAAGGTACGGATCTCGAACTATGGTAATACAGCAGGGATCGATGGTGCATCTCCCCTTTCATAGACACGAACTTTGAAAAATGTGCTAAAAGGAACGAATCCTGCTATAGTTCATCTATGGTTACCATCAAGCTACAGTTGACTCTTGTAAAAAATATGCTAACTGTAAGATATTTGTATTAGAATATGTCTCTAGTTACCATAAAATTAGGCTAACTGCAAAAAATATGAACTGTAGCTTAAAATGTGTCTCTGGTTGCAAAAAAATAGAACAACAAATTATTTCATTTATGCACAGTTCATTTAAGATTTTCCCTCGCGAAATCTTTGTTACCTAAGAAATTATTTCCACAACCAAAATTTAAAAGAACAACAAATTAACGTCAAAATATTTAGCAGCACGGGCGTCTTCGGTGTGGGCGCCTTCGGTGCGGAACAACAAATTCGGCGCACGCGCCTTCAATACAGAACAACAAATTCAGCGTGGACGCCTTCAGTGTGGAACAACAAATTCGGCGTGAACGCATTCGGTGTGGAACAACAAATTTGGCGCAGACACATTCAACATAAAACAACAAATTCGGCGTGGATGCCTTCGGTGTGGAACAACAACTTTGGTGTAGAACAATTTCGGCGTGGGCGCCTTTGGCACGGAACAACAAATTAGTGTAAAAAATTTAACCCGTGCCCGCAGGCACGGTTCATTTAAGATTTTTCCTCGCGAAATCTTTATTACCCAAAAAATTATTTTCACAGCCAAAATTTAAAAGAACAACAAATTAATGTAAAAATATTTAGTGGCACGGGCACCATCGGCGTGGGTGCCTTCGGTGCGGAACAACAAATTCGGTGCAGGTGCCTTCGACACAGAACAACAAATTCGGCATGAGTGCCTTCGACGTGGAATAACAATTTCGACATAGAACAACAAATTCGGCATGAGTGCCTTCGACGTGGAATAACAATTTCGACATAGAACAACAATTTCGACATGGGCGCCTTTGGCGCAGAACAACAAAGCGTAAAAAAATTAGCGGATGCGCATTTGGCGCGGGCACCTTTGGCACAAAACAACAATTTCGACGTGGGTGCCTTCGGCGCAAAACAACAAATTAGCATAAAAAATTAGCAGGCTACGCCATCGACGCGGGTGCCATCGAATTTCAGTATATTTAAACAATCTAAAAATACGCAATCCCAAATTTAAATTATATTTAGATAATGCATTTGGCATCCCAATTGTTTATTAAAAAATTCGGGTACGGTTTAAATACATGTTTAACCAAGAAGGAAATTTCCTCCATGTGTAGCCGATACCCATTTTACTCTTACCTAAAAATGACTCAAACTTTGTTTAATTATAAGTATGAGCACTGTCTGATTGATTGTGTTTGTTAACACGACATGCATGCCAACAGAAAACAATTAGTGCAAAGACCATTGTAGGGTTCATCACTGACAATCTTACTGTTGATACCAACACAATACTCAAGTATCATATTTAGATTTCCCTCCACTGTCAGAATCAGCCACCTGCCATGCACACCTGCACTCATGCAAGCGCACATATATATCTCTACAACAATATGCTATAAAAATAAACTGGCTTGTTTGCACTCAGTACAACACAATTTCAATTGAGCTGAAGCCAGTTGTGCTATTGTATTGGCACTTTTGCATAAAATAATCATGTTCTCATCAATCAATGAAACATGTTGACCAGCACCTACTCCTTCCCATTACCCTTAAAATCACATGAATGACTAACAACCTTATTCCAAATCTCGGCCCTATAGAATGATAAGCATATACTACAAACATCCTCACAACCAAATAGAAGTTGCAGCCAAATTAATCCTTTATGAACCTTTAAGGGAAGACCAACAAAACTTCTCAAAATGAACTTAACACTATAGACATTATAATAATCAAACACACATATACATTAATCAAATAAAACAAATCCCAAATTTACAAAATCTCAACGTCTAAGCCTGTAGCAGCGGATCATCAGAACCTTCACATCCCCACCCCCTCATATCAGAAGATTGACGTTCATAATTTTTTATACAAATAGCTACAAAATTGAAAGCTCCTTGAATCTTCTTGCTACAAATGAACATGGCAATGAGTCAATTACTCAGTCTTCATCCTATAATCTCTCTCCATTCATTTGGGGGACATAAAAATAAACAAAACCCAAAACCCATATGATCCTAAGCACTGAAAAAGCCTGTCAGCAAAAGCGATCTTTCCAATAAATCCATCATCACCTCCATCTTCCTCACAAAACCCATCAGCAAGTTGCGATCTTTTCAAGGAACCCATCAGAAGAAGAAAAATTTGCCTAGATTCATGCTCACAGATTCAAAAAGCTACAAAATTAAAAACCCCATCAAAAAATGAGCAAAACCTCACATGGCAGATTCATGCTCACAGATTCAAAAAGCTACAAATTTGAAAGCTCACGGATTAATCTTTATCCTCAAAAAATTGAAAGCTCATGGAATTCATGCTCATAGATTCATGTATCTTTTTGCAACAAATGAACATGGCAATGAGTCAATGACTCAGTCTTTATCCTATAATCTCTATCTACTCATTTGGCGGACATAAAAATAACAAAAACCTAGAACCCATCAGCAAGTGAAAAATCCGGTCAGAAGAAGCAATCTTTCCAATAAATCCATCATCTTCCTCACAAAACCCATCTGCAAGTTGCAAAAAGATGAGCAAATCCTCATAGCATCCTCATAGCAATCTTTTTAGGCATTTTAGATGCCTACTCTTATTTTTTTCTCCTTCAGCTTGCTCCTTTAAATTGCCATGTATAGATGTACATCTATTGGCATTATATTATTCCTGCAAATATCTAACTAAATACTTTCCAGATCACTGGCATGTGCATTTCAGTGCAAGTCATTAAAAATACTCTGGCGAGCCCTATGAACACCACTGATCGGGATATAGAATTTGGCAAGGGCCTCCATAGTGAGGCTGAAGTCTTGTAAGTGGCTTGCAAGCATGGCATTGTCATGAGAGAAGGAGATGGGTTCTGGATAAATGGAGACTTCTTCAAAAAAACAACTGAACTGATATCAAGATCCCGATCGCCATTCCAGCAGACAAACCAAGAAGACGCAAGCCAATGGGAAATTATTTCAGAAAAAAATGAAAATAAAAAAAAGGAAGTTTTGGTTACCTAAAATCGTAGAGGAGGAAGAGGGGTTTCTGATCAGCCTGAAATTGACACACACAAAAAAACTAAAAGTTAGGAGACTATACCGGCGGATTGAGAGATAGAAAGAGAGAAGGGGTAAATTTTGGTTACTATTTTTAGTGCTGCTCCACTCCTTGTTGATGATGCATAGATTCAGAGGTGCCCATTTTGTTTGTTGCTGAGGGATTTTGGGGAAGAAGAGAGGGGGGGGGGGATTTGTTAGATCCTGTCACTTAGATCCTGGCTCCCATTTGAAGCAGACCCAACAATTTGTTGCTCCTTTTGATAATCAAATACTGGATCTAAAAGAGACTGAAGAAATCAGAAAGACCTGGACATGATCGATCAGTTACGTTTTTGAAAATACGCTTAAAAGATCAATTTTTTGCTCCTTTTTGAAAATATGTTTTTGAAAATACGTTTTTGAAAGAGCTGTACTTCTTCTTCATGGCATGCCGCTATGATCAAGTCGACGTTTGAAGCATGCCGTCGTAGCGAAGTCATCGGAGCCCCGGGTTAAGTCACCGACGAAGAGAGGCGACGTCAAAGAAGTCACTGTACCATCATCATTCGAAGCCCACAGCCTGCCGCTCTCGTCATCTGAGTTGTGTCGCCGCTGCAGCTAGCCACCGGAGTCGGAGAAGTGCACGAGAATAAGTCGACGTCGTGTCAGAGAAGGGATTTTAACGTACTGACGTGGATAAGCACCCCATGCAAACGAAAGGTAGATCGAAACAGGGCTGACGTGGATTAATTGAAGATTGCTATATGCACAGACCGTCAATTTAAATAATTTGAACTGGAATTGCTATACGCATAGACCAGAGTGCTATTTGAGCTATAGCGTGAGATCCAGGAGTCAGATCGAGACATCGCTTGCACCGGACTGAAGCTGACGCCGTGCTGAACGACAGAGACGACACACCATCACAATCTGATCATTTTTGAACCCTTTACTTATATTTGTGATTGTGTATAGATCTCTGTAGGAGAAACTTTACCAGTATTTGTGACTATTTTGGGACTTGTTTGGTTGGGGCTAGACAAGAGGGTCTTGACGTGTTGGTGTAGTTAAGATACACATTTTTTTAGGTTGACAGTGTTCTGCACTTTGGTGAGTGTGGTACAGTCTAGGTGGAGAGTTGGAGCTAGGACCCCATTGTTGGTGTACAAAAGGAACTTATTAATGCTAGTATTTGCTTGGGGCTGGACGTAGGTCGTTGATGCGACCGAACTAGGGTAAATCTGTGTGTACTCTGTGATTCTCTCTTTTTTACTCTGCTTATGTTTTTAACTGCGTGTGATTTTCTGTGGGTTGCACGAGAATATTTTTATAAGCCTATTTATCCCCCTCGAGCTAGGATCCTGATCCAATAAGTGGTATCCGAGCAGGTTGTAGGATCTAGCCTAGGATTGAACATGAATCCCATTGATAGTGATTTTGCGGAGGTTCAGTCCATATCACGTCTCCCTAGATTTAATGGAGCAGATTATGCTTATTGAAAAAATCGAATGAGAATCTACTTAATTTCTATTGATTATAAATCTTGGCAAATTGTTGAAAAAGGCTATAAACCACCTGTCATTAAAATTGAAAATGTTGAGATGATTAACCTTGATGATAAATGGGATGACAATGATTGGAGGCTTTATTCTCTTAATTTAAAGCCATGAATGCTCTCATTTGTTCATTGTAACTGTCGCTTTCCGACCGTTTGTTTTTCGCGCGTACTTTCCTCTTTTGTGCGCGTATTTTTCTTAGTCCTCTCTTCTATCCGAAATACGCGATGTTATATGTCGTTGTGATCATATGGAAGAGTAGTTATTTGCGGGATTTTTAGTGAACGTCATTTCACGGGTCGTTCTCCCACAAATCAGCTTTGAATGAAGGGGAGTTTTAGCCTCTAGCCTTCAATGCTTATTTTTTATTTTTATCTTCGTTCTCTGTAGGCTTAACTCGTAACCGAACCCTGTGTCCTCGATCTTCTCGTCGTCACGGTCGTCTCGATATTTTTTTCATAATTTTCGGACACCGTTTGCTTGGCCCATCACACTAATTATCTTCAAAGCCCGATTAGCCTAATCAAATTTTGAAATTCAAATATTAATCAAATCTCATGGGATTCTCATATGTATCATGAGAGATTTCATTAACTATCCTCACCCAAAACATACCCTCTCCCTCTCACACACCCTCTCTCCCACTTTTCTAAACTACACCCCATTCTAACCATATATAGCAACATTCATATTTTAAAACATCTTCTCACAAAAAAACCCTATGATGAGAAAGCAGCCGCCCCATTTGCTTCTCACGCAACACACTCACCAGCTTTGGCTGCCAGAGACCATAGATCCGGCCATCCTCCGATCATCTACCCTCCCTCCTCTCTCTTCTCTCCCTCCTCTCTCTTCTCTCTCTCCTTGAAACCCTCAAAAAGAGCCCATGGCCGAAACTTGTTGACAGCCCATTCTTACCTGCGGCCACCGCCGGCCATCCTCTAGCCTTTCCCCTCTCCCTTGACAACCCCTCAACCCTTCTCTCTCTTCTCTCTACCTCAAAACCCCTTGAAACCCCTTGAAACACCTCTGAAATCTTCCGTTGCCGCTGAAAAACTGTCGACAGCCCGACTCGCCTGAAAACTCGTGCCCGCTGCTTTTCAGCTGTCACCGGTGACCCCCTTTGCCGTCGTCGACTCCCCACATCCCCCTCTACCCTATATAGCAACATTCATCTTTTAAAACATCTTCTCACAAAAAACCCTAGGATGAGAACACAGCCGCCACATTTGCTTCTCATGCAACCCACGCACCAGCTTTGGCTACCGACAACCATAGATCCGGCCATCCTCCGATCATCTCCCCTCTCTCCCCTCTCCCCTCTCCCTCCTCTCCCTCCTCTCTCTCTCTCTCTCTCTCTCTCCTTGAAACCCTCAAAAAGAGCCCATGGCCGAAACTTCTTGACAGCCCATTCTTACCCGTGCCTGGCCACCTCCGGCCACCATCGGTCACCCTCCAGCCTTCCCCCTCTCCCTCGACAGCCCCTCAAACCTCCTATCCCTTCTATCTACCTCAAAACCCCTTGAAACCCCTTGAAACACATCTGAATTCTGCCGTTGCCGCTGAAAAACTGTCGACAGTCGGGCTTGCCAGAAAATGCATGCCTGCCGCTTTTCGGCTGTCGTCGATGACCCCTATTGCCGTCTTCGACTCCCTACAGCCCCCTCTACATACTGAACCTCTTTGTTACTCCCTCAAGCTGTGACAAACATCTCTACGAACCAAAACACCAGGTATATTCAAATCTGTCCTTTTCGCCTTCGAACTCGACGGCCACCCATTTTCGATCGCCGTCAATGATCCACCTTGCCGTCATTGACTCCCCATGACTCCCTCTACCTATTTCCATCGCCCTTTTCTTCTCCCTCGGCCATATCATCTCGTTACGGATCCAAACAACCGGTTAAACCAAATCTGTCCTCTTCTCCGCAAAACAGCCCGGTTCATCGCCACCGGCCATTGCTCCGGCCATCCCTTAGGCCGAGTGACCCCCTTTGATCTCCTTCGATCCCTGACAGCCTCCGTACATCGAGGAGTCCACGTACTTCGCTGATCTCGCGCTTTTTTCCCGACGTCGTAGCCGCCGCCGTGACGTTTCGTTGCACTACTCGCAACCGAAGCGATCCGAAGCCGTACCTGTTGCCATGTCATCTCGCTGCACTACCTGTAGCTAAGATGATCCTGAGACGACCCTTACTACGCTACCCACAGTCGAGGACACGAGGATCTACCTCCGTTCAGACCCGACGTCCGATCTACGTTCAAACACCGAAAAGGTTAGTCCCCTAACTCGTAGTAAGAACCCAAATCGTAGCAAACCAGAACTTAATCTAAAAATCGCCAACATTAACTAAAGTTTACTTTACACTCTTTAAAACGATGTTGACTTGATTATCTGTGCACATAGGATAATCGTCGATTAGGCGGAACAATCAAATCAAAATCGTGACATGGAACTGTTAGGATAGCCACGTTTAACCAAGAAATGAACCCTAATAGGATTAATGATGAGCGTGACTTGACACCGTCACTTGACTCGTTTCAGACGATCCCTTACCGATGCTTCGGCTCGACGAGACGCTTCCGACGGACGTACCGCTCACCACCGCAGACAAGTGTTTCCACTTGCGTACTTTCGGCCATGTTTAGGCCACACCCCCCTTTAACTGTAAAAGTACGACTAAAGAGAACCGGACGTGAAATGATAGCGTCTGGGACCCGCTTAACAGCTTAGACTTAACGACGAAGTCTAAGCACAAATAGCAACAACAACTGGCATCCTAGGTTCTATCTGTGTGTGCATGCATGTGGACCCCCTAAAATAAAAAACTCCTGACCAATCGTCATGTCATGAAGTGTTACAAAAAGCCTCCAGACGTTTCAGATGCTCTCCAAGCGAGAGTGATCCCTGTTACAAAAAGCCTCCAGGCATTTCGGATGCTCTCCAAGCGAGAGTGATCCCTGTTACAAAAAAGCCTCCGGGCATTTCGGATGCTCTCCAAGCGAGAGTGATCCCTGTTACCAAATCCTCTGGGCATTTTGGGTACTCTCCAAACGAGGTGCTCCCTGTTACAAAAGCCTCCGGGCGTTTCGGATGCTCTCCAAGAAAGAGTAATCCATGTATTGTCTTGTCTTGAGCACTTGGGTTTGGGGTAGGGTTGAGCGGTCGCACGGAGAGAGGTCTGGCCGTCCTCAAACCATAAGGCGCGAACCCTTCGTGACACACACGACACTTCTTATCTTGTCCTGTCCGGTCTAGTCTAGTCCATAGCCAGTGGCACACGCTACGACTATTGCATGTCATGTTTACTTTCCTGCCCAGTTTTTACTTCCTTTGTAAAATCGTATAATTTTCATGTCATTGCAACTGCATATAATCAACCAGTAAAATGTTGTTACAAATTGTTTCACATTTGCACGGGAGTCTAACCGTTCCTTGTGGACTTTACCTGACGTACATCTCTTTTTCTCTTGGGTGTTGTATGTCAGGTACTGAGCCAGAGTACGTGGACGATCCAGAGCTACCCGAGGACTTGGAGCCAGAGGACGTTGACCCGCAATACTTTTCTGATGAGGACCAGTCCTAGAGCTACTTCCCTGTTGCTGATCCCCGGAGGTTTTTTATCGCTTTCTAATTCGGGTGTGTAGAACCGTTTTACTTTTTTGCCTAGGTTGGGTGCTTGCACCATTAGTTTCCTTTCTGTAGTTGTTGCTATGCTGGGCATTTTTCCTTTGTTAGACTCTTATACTCTGGATATCTTGATGGAATAAAATGAATGCATCTTTCTTTCAGTACTTTCTGTTGTTACGAATTTTATATATGCAAGAACCTGTTTCTTTCTTGGTGTTTCTCACATACGCTTAATGGGTCCGAGCCTCACAGCGCCGGCCCATGCAGACCTTAGTCACGTCGTCTCACTTCCGTCATTTTGGGAAGCGGGGCGTGCCAGGTTTTAGTGGTGGCCCATGCAGGTCGTGCAAAAAGTTCGGAACAATAAGAATACCGCATTCATTTAATGTCCAGTTTATCATGTACAAGTCTAAATTAGGTTTTCCTTGTCTTAGATGGTAGGATGACTTAGATAGACGTCAAGGTTTGATAATCAGGCGCCTTGGTTAAGATTTAGTCATACTCGTCTTAGGATACCCTAGTAGCCTCTCACTGGCTCTGACCATGTTAGATTTCTAGAGTCCTTCTTTTAGTCGTTCGCTTGGGTCCATCAAGTTCGGGCCCAGCAGAACGTAATCATGACTCTCTTAGGACCCTTCCCTGAGATCTCTATTACAGTCTTGTTGATTAGGAAGTCTTAATGCTGAGTTCTCCTGATCTTTAGACAGCCCGATAGTTAGAACCCCTGATTTCTAGTATCTTCCTAATCATTACGCTTTTGGGTTATCGGCCGTAAAATTCCATCATACATTTTCATGAATCATATCCTAGGCGTATTCATCATGCGATCATATTCTTTACCCTCGATTCACGTGATCTCTTCATAACGATTATCGTCAATTCTTCGACTCTTCCTCATTGCAAATCCTGATTCCTCTAAAAGTATTTTTGAAATTCCTTATTAAATTCTTCGCTCAGTTTAACTTCTTTGAAAACCCCTTATTATATATTTGAATTTCTTGCTTTTCGATTGAGTTAAAATTCTTTCTTGGATGTGGAAACCTTCTTGGTCGTAATTTTTAGTTATTATCTCGTGACCATTTTCTAACCGGTATCTTTCGTGTTTCAGTTTTAAAAACCTTGCTACCATATTGATAATTTAATTTATCACTTTTTCTAAACTACGAAATTTGTTTTAACCACTTACCGTACATACTTTTAGAATATTTTCTAAGCTAAATAGAACTTCAATTTTTTATATCAGTTCTATGTTCATCGTGCTCATACTTCAAAAATCTTTGTTTAAACCTATCTTTATTTGCAAAACAATCACTACCTCACCCTACTCTTTATTTCTTCGTCTAACCCTTTTTCCGAGTTGTAAAATTTTACCATCTGCTCGCCATTTTTACATATTTTTATGAGAGAGAGAGTGTGTGTATATATATATGATACCATATTTTACACGCATCCTTCTTTCATCTATTTAATTATTTAGAGCAATATTTTTGTCCCACCCAACCAGCTATCACCTTATCCTCGCCTTATCTGAACTCGTTCTTTTCAATCTTGTTTCGTTACGCTTTTGGTTTCGGTTTCCTTTCTATTGTTTAGACATTAATGCTTGTCGTTGCCTGTGTCAACTCTAGTTTATTTGTGGGCCCATTGGTTTTTTTGTGATGTCGTCGTGGTGCATGTATATAGGTAGAGTGTGTGAACCTGTATGAGTGTGCTACGCTTAGGATATTAATGATTGTCTCTTGTGTCATGTATGTATACTCAGTGTTATTCGTGATATATGTATGAAGTTGTATGAATGATGGTATTTATAATAATGGGTGTGCTTATAGTTAAGTGTGTAGGCCTATTATAAGATCTATATGTTAGCACGTGTGAGCGTGTGCTCGTACGTAGATATGTACGTACTTAGCCTTGAGTAGATATGTGCTTACTATATGGATATGTGTGATATACGTACAGTAATAGGATTATAATCTTGTATGGTATTGCTTGCCTTTACGGGATGTTGCGCATGTGCATGAATACTATGAGGTATACACGATTATTGTACGTCTTAACTATGTATGGATAAGTATATGTATTAGTATACTAATTATATGTAAATGGCTATGGTGTGAATATATATTATAGGTATGTGGCTATACGATGCATGCATATATGAAATAGTGAATTTGTATATATACGTGTGCAGATGTTTGTAATATTACTATCGTGTGTATGTGGTTACGTTGGTATATGTATATATATTGGAGTGGTGTTGTTATAGGTATAAATATTGTGTTATGTATATAGAGCATTATGATATGGGTTTTGAGTCTCACTCGAGCTTGAGTGGGTAAACCTAAGTATATTGTTACATATGTCTGTGGTTTGCGTATAGTACTATGAATATAGTTATAGGATTGTATGTGATGTGTATACAAGATGAAGTATCTGCGTGTATTTGAATAACTATATATTGGCGTATTATAGTAGTGCTAGATGTATATTAGATATAACTTACATGATTTAATATTGTATGGTGTGACCACATGCGTTGATATGTTGGTATTGGATGTACACTAGGAGACACTAGGAGATATTAGGGAGTAGTATATCCATGTTGTCTTGTGCATAGTTAATTATCCATATGTGAAGAATTACGATCATGTTTGCTAGTGTGAAACTATTTTTATATAAGTATGTGTAACTTGGTTATGTGATAGTGAGTGATAGTTATAAAAGGATGTACGCGACTATATGAATGATTGAAGTACGTATATGAATTTGACTGTCTATGATAGGTAAAAGTATATAATGTGCATATATATGTATACATGTTCGTAGTGTTAGTGTTTGACTATCTAGTGCATATATAAGCACTTGTAGTAATTATACATGCTTTGAATTATAGTGTGATGTGATTGGGGTAGTTACTGGAGTAGCTAGGTATAATTATAGTTAGAAAGTCCAAGGACAGACTTTATTCTACGATGGGTAGAATGTAACGGCCGCTTTCCGACCGTTTGTTTTTCGTGCCCTCTTTTGTACGCGTATTTTTCTTAGTCCTCTCCTCTATCGGGAATACGCGATGTTATATGTCGTTGTGACCATATGGAAGGTAGTTATTTGTGGGATTTTTACTGAACGTCATTTCACCGGTCGTTCTCCCATAAATCAGCTTTGAATGAAGGGGTGTTTTAGCCTCTAGCCGTCAATGCTTAGTTTTTATTTTTATTTTCGTTCTTGGTAGGCTTAGCTCGTGACCAGACCCCGTATCCTCGATCCTCTCGTCGTCAATGTCATCCCGATATTGTTTTATAATTTTCTGACACCGTTTGCTTGGTCCATCACACTAATTATCTTCAAAGCCCGATTAGCCTAATCAAATCTCGAAATTCAAATATTAATCAAATCTCATGGGATTCTCATACGTATCATGAGAGATTTCATTAACTATCCTCACCCAAAACATACCCTCTCCCTCTCACGCACCCTCTCTCCCACTTTACTAAACTACACCCCATTCTAACCCTATATAGCAACATTCATCTTTTAAAACATCTTCTCACAAAAAAAACCCTAGGATGAGAAAGCAGCCGCCCCATTTGCTTCTCATGCAACCCACGCACCAGCTTTAGCCGCTGGCAACCATAGTTCGGCCATCCTCTGATCATCTCCCCTCCCTCCTCTCTTCTCTCCCTCCTCTCCCTTCTCTCTCTCCTTGAAACCCTCAAAAAGAGCCCATGGCTGAAACTTGTTGACAGCCCATTCTTACCCGCGCCCAGCCACCTCCAGCCACCGCCGACCATCCTCTGGCCTTTGCCCTCTCCCTCGACAACCCCTCAACCCTCCTCTCTCTTCTCTCTACCTCAAAACCCCTTGAAACCCCTTGAAACACCTCTGAAATCTGCCGTTGCCGCTGAAAAACTGTCGACAGCCTGGCTCGCCTGAAAACTCGTGCCCGCTGCTTTTCAGCTGCCGCCGGTGACCCACTTGTTGTCGTCGACTCCCCACATCCCCCTCTACCAATTGCACCTCTTTGTTACTCCCTCAAGTCGCGACAAACCTCGGTACGAACCCAAACACCCGGTATATTCAAATCTGTCCTTTTCACCTTCGAACTCGATGGCCACCCATTTTCGACCGTCGTCGGCGATCCCCCTCGCCATTGTTGACTCCCCACAACTCCCTCTACCCACTTCCATTTCCCTTTGCTTCTCCCTTGGCCGTATCATCTCGCTACGGGTCCAAACATCGGTTTAACCAAATCTATCCTCTTCTCCGCAAAATAGCCCGGTTCATCGCCACCGGCCGTTTCTCCGGCCATCCCTTAGGCCTCATGGCCGCCTTCAACCTCCTCCAATTCCCGACAGCCCCCCGTACATCGAGGAGTCCACGTACGTAGCTGATCTCGCGCTTTTTCCCCGACGTCGTAGCCGCCGCCGTGACGTTTCGTTGCGCTACTCGCAACCGAAGTGATCCGATGCCGTACTTGTTGCCACGTCATCTTGCTACGCTACCCGCAACTGAGATGATCCTGAGACGACCCTTATTGTGCTACCCGCAGTCGAGGACACGAGGATCTACCGCCGTTCAGACCTGACGTCCGATCTACGTTCAAACGCCAAAAAGGTTAGTCCCCTAACTCGTAGTAAGAACCCAAATCGTAGCAAACCAAAACTTAATCTAAAAATCTCCAACATTATCTGCTCTTTAAAACGATGTTCAACTCTAGAAATCGACGAATGGACTTGATTATCTGTGTACATTGGATAGTCGTCGATTAGGCGGAACAATCAAATCAAAATCGTGACATGGAACTGTTAGGGTAGCCACGTTTAACCTAGAAATGAACCCTAATAGGATTAATGATGATCGTGACCTGACACCGTCACTTGACTCATTTTAGACGACCCCTTACCAATGCTTCGACTCGACGAGACGCTTCCAACGAACGTACCGCTCACCACCACAGGCAAGTGTTTCCACTTGCATACTTTCGGACACATTTACGCCATCACCCCCCTTTAACTGTAAAATTATGACTAAAGAGAACCAGATGTGAAATGATAGCGTCCGGGACCCTTCTTGACAGCTTAAACTTGACGACGAAGTCTAAGCACAAACATCAATAACAACTGGCACCCTAGGTTCTATCTGTGTGTGCATGCATGTGGACCCCCTAGAATGAATAACTCCTTACCAATCGTCATGTCATGAAGTGTTACAAAAAGCCTCTGGGCGTTTCGGATGCTCTCCTAGCGAGAGTGATCCCTGTTACAAAAAGCCTACGGGCATTTCGGATGCTCTCCAAGCGAGAGTGATCCCTGTTACAAAAACCCTCTGGGCGTTTTGGATGATCTCCAATCGAGAGTGATCCCTGTTACAAAAAGCCTACGGGCGTTTCGGATGCTCTCCAAGCGAGAGTGATCCCTGTATTGTCTTGTCTTGAGCACTCAGGTTTGGGGTAGGGTTGAGCAGTCGCACGGGGAGAGGGTCTGGCCGCCCTCAAATCGTAAGGCGTGAACCCTTCGTGACACACACGGTACTTCTTGTCTTGTCCTGTCTGGTCTAGTCTAGTCCGTAGCCAGTGGCACACGCTATGGCTGTTGCATGTCACGTTTACTTTCCTGCTCAGTTTTTACTTCCTTTGTAAAATCGTATAATTGTCATGTTATTGCAACTGCATGTAATCAACCAGTAAAATGTTGTTAAAAATTGTTTCACACTTGCAGTAGAGTCTAACCCTTCCTTGTAGACTTTACCTGACGTACAGCTCCTTTTCTCTTGGGTGTCAGGTACTGAGCCAGAGTACATGGACGAGCCAGGGCTACCCGAGGACTTGGAGCCAGAGGACGTTGACCCGCAATACTTTCCTGACGAGGACCAGTCCTAGAGCTACTTCCCTGTTGCTGATCCCCGGAGGTTTTTTATCGCTTTCTAGTTCGGGTGCGTAGCACCGTTTTACTTTTTTGCCTAGGTTGGGTGCTTGCATCATTAGTTTCCTTTCTGCAGTTGTTGCCATGCTGGCCATTTTTCCTTTGTTAGACTCTTGTACTTCTGGATATCTTAATGGAATAAAATGAATGCATCTTTCTTTTAGTACTTTCTGTTGTTATGAATTTTATATATGCAAGAGCATGTTTCTTTCTTGGTGTTTCTCACAGACGCTTAATGGGTCTGAGCCTCACAGCTCCGGCCCATACGGACCTTAGTTACATCTCACTTCCGTCATTTTGGGAAGCGGGGCATGACATTCATTAGATAAATCTGAATTCAATCGTATATCACATTGTCTAACTGCCCAGGAAATATGGCATACATTGGAGGTAACGCACGAGGGAACGTCACAGGTGAAGGAGTCTAGACTTGCACTTCTGAGCACATAGTATGAGGGATTTCACATGCTACCATCAGAGACCATATCAGAGATATTTGCGGGGTTCACCAATATCGTCTACAAGTCAAGCTCGCTCGGTAAGCCATATTCTAGCCTTGAACAGATGAGGAAGATATTAAGAGCACTGCCAAGCTCTTTCAGGCCTAAAGTCACCGCCATCCAAGAAGCGAAGGATCTACCACAGTTGAGGGTGGAGGACTTGATAGGTAACTTAATGTCTCATGAGCTTGAATTGCAAAAAATTGAAAAAAGAGAGAAACCTGAGGAGAAGGAAAAAGCTACAAAGCCACTTGCTCTGAAAGCTAGCGAAGATGAAGATGACGATGAGAAGATAGCGCTGATGGTCAGAAATTTCAGAAAGTACGTCAGGACTCCTCATGGAAGATCAGAAATGATAAAAGGTTCTTCGCTCTAACACTTTCAATTCAAATTGAAATTCTTCTGAACAAGATTCTGCTGATAGAGTTGAATACTTTAAATGCAGGACAAAGGGACACTTTGCGAAGCAGCGCTGACAAGAGACTGCTCAGGTTGCTAAAGATAAAGGAAAAGCCAAAGTGCTAACATGGGACATAGACAACGAAGCTGAGGATGAGCCTGAGGAGAATGTAGCTCACTCCTTCGTCTGTTTAATGGCAAAGAGCGATGAGGTAAATTCCTTCACTAAAGATGAATTATTAGATGTTTATAAAGGAATGCAAAATGAGATCAATGAGCTAGAACTCACGTTAAATGATTATGGGAATGCCACCTTTAAATTACAAAAATAAAACTATGACATTTCTGAAGAAGTTGACATTCTTAAAGACAAACTTGCTGCACGTGATTCTACCATTGCTATAATAAAAAAAGAAAAATCATGCTTTAATGAAGAAGTTGCTAGTCTTTCTTGCCCTTCCTTATTGAATGATATTAGCATGCTTAAACAAGATCTACTTAAGTTTGAAACTTAAAAGGATTATATGATTGAAGAGCTTAATAAAAAATTGTGCAAGTTAAATAATGAGTTGAAAAGGAAAATGGATGAATTTGAAAAGAAGGAAGAGGAAAACAAGAGAGCTTTTGTAAATAAATGCACCTTGCTTGTAGATAAAAATAAGTTATTAAAATCCAAAGTTTCTAATCTAGAATTGACATTAAGAAAATTTTCAATTGTTAAACATTCGTTGGATACCATACTTAAAAATCAATTGTATGGCAATAATAGAAGAGGACTTGGATTTGGTTTGAAAAACGTTGAAAAGCCCAAATTTAAGAAATTCTACAATGTGCCTTCTATTGTGAAAAATATGCATGCAAAGTGCTTTACTTGTGATAGTGTTGGTCACACATCCTTTTATTGTAAGTTTAGGAACACAAACATAAAGTTCAAACAAGTGTGGGTTCCTAAAACTTTAATGGCTAACACTAGTGGATCTTGTTGGATTCCAAGGTCACACTTAACACCTTTCATGTAGGTGAGGTGGAGATTAGGCGAGGAGAAATAAATTGAAAGTCTCATTCTTTTAGCTCCTTAGTCAAATAGCGACGCGAAGGTATATTTCTTTTCCCTATTTGCATTCATTGCATACCTTCATAGATTTTATGTGTGCTTGACTTACCTTTTGTTTGTGTGCTTGTTTTTGTTTACTTTTTAGGTTTGTTTTAGGTCTTTATAAAAGAAAAACAAAAAAATATGAAAACCCAAAAATAAAAAAAAACCGTGCTTAATGAATACCTCTTTATGATTCATTATAAGTGGTATTTTTTGAATGGTCACTCATATCCTTTGTAGAAATCATTGTATTATTGTTATAGCTACATGCGCATGTTAGAATCCATTTGGTAGCCATGACATGCTTCATGAAATGATTAATTTGGTTTCTACACCTACATACGAACTTCCACGAATACTAAATTTGTTGTACTCTTGGAGATTCTTTTTATGAATATTGGAAAGTGAATGTAGGATGAATAAAAATTGAATATTCTAAGGGATATGATGTGTATTTCCATGAATAAAAATTGAGCACAAAAAGAAATGAATATGAAAAAAATGAAAATTGCTCCGTATGTAAAATGGATATAATTCATGGCAAATACACTACCCACGAGTATCCAACATATGCTTGATGGGTAATCTTTAGCGTTGATGTATTCTACTCGTCAAGCAATGCCACCCCACATCTAAGAGTCCTTATAGGCTATGTTTTGGGGTTTAGTATCTTGAACTCATTTTTAATGAGGTGGAAAAAATCAATCCTAGTGATATTCATGTTAAATGGAAAATGTAGATTGATTTGGTTGGTGTTCTAAATTGAATCTCCCTTTGTACTTCAATGTTTATATTATCACACATACACAATGGTGGTGAAGTCTAAATTATGATTTTCTTTGAACTTGAATTGTCTACTTTATAGAAAATACATGCAGGTGCTAGCAATACTCAATAATACTTTATTTGTGCATGTGATATTTGATGGCATCATTAGTCCACTTTTGATGAAAACAAAGGGGGAGAAAGAAACAGATTTGGTATCAAATGGTGTTAATTATTGAAGGGGGAGCTTGAAAATACATGAATATGGGGAGTTTGGAAAGAGGGGGAGCATGCCTATCTACTTGCCACATTTGTTGTGCATGCTTGTAATGCTTGAATGTCTCAATATATACATCACATTGCATTACATCCTTCATCACACTTCACACACGCGCATTTATTTGCTTAAATCTTTTATGGGTTTGTCATCATCAAAAAGATGATATTGTTGGAGGCACGATCAAGGATCTTTAGCTTGATGATGACAAACGTGTGTTGCTATTTAACGTGTGTGCTAAGTGTGTTTTCAGTGATGGCAATGACGTAATTCTTCAAAGTGATGACTAAGCCAATTGTTGGAGAAATTGCTATTCATATAGCAAATTAGAAGAGAGAGGAAGTGCTATTTACAAAACAAATGGACTTGGTCAATATGGAAAGAGGTGGAGCCAATTTGTTTTCAAAAAGGATTAGACCAATTCAATTAGATGGATTTGCTTCTACCCAAATCATATTCTAACATCTAAGCAAATCTCTATTTATTTCCTCAATTATGGGACTTGATCTCATCTAATAAGATCTCTTTCACCTCCTATATATAGTCCATCTCAAAGAGGGGATATCACGCGGCCAACCAAAAAGCGACCCTAGCCTAGCCTATTAGCTGCAAGCAAGCAAATCAATTTTCACATTTTTTCCCTTGCCACCAAAAATCCTAGGCTGCGGCACAAAAAAAGGAAACTCCCCAAGGATAAAAAAGAAACCAAGCTTCATGTTCATCTCCTAGCTGCCACAACCTTGCATGCATCCCTAGCTTAAGTTTTCACTTTGCTGCAAAATAAAACTCCTTGCCGTAAGCCTCAAACATCTTTTGTGCAACCTCTCTGTGGTCCTCCATACAAGCTAACACTTGGCCAAAAGATCTACAAGAAACAAGTTCCCAACGACATCCTCAAGTCTCCGACAAGTTTTTTAACTGTAATCGATGTTGCTGTAAGGATCATCCAAGAATGACGTCCCCGTGAACAAGAACTTGTCGCTGGAGGGTCATCGTACGAGAGGCCGCGAACTCCCCAGAGAATCATCATCATCTCATCGATGTCCACCTCGCTGTCATCGTGGAGGTCATCGTCGTGTGTCCTCGTGCTGCCATCAAACAGGAGTGCCTCAGATCTTCATCGACAAGGCACCAAGCTACTGAAGACGCCATCGAGTAGTCACCGTGGAGATGGGTCTCTGTTGAAGTGCAGCACATCGGAGAGGAGCTGTTGAATCACTGTTGTGGACGAAGACCACCGTCAAATCATCATTGTTGAACTTGTAGCCCACGTACGCACTCGCTGTCGAAGAGGAGCTGTAGTTCTTCTCCATGCCATGCCACTGTGATCAAGTTGAAGTTCGAAGCACACCATCGTAGCAAAGTCATCGTAGCCCTTGGTTAAGTCGCTGATGAAGAGAGGCGATGTCGAAGAAGTCACTGTACCATTGCCGTTCAAAGACCACAGCCTGTCGATCTCGTCATCTGAGTTGTGTCGTCGCCACAGCTAGCCATCGGAGTTGGAGAAGTGCATGAGAATAAGTCGACGTCGAGTCGGAGACGGGATCGAAACGTATTGACGTGGATAAGCACCCCATGCAAACGAAAGGCAGATCGAAACATGGCTGACGTGGATTAATTGAAGATTGCTATAGACCGTCAATTTAAATGATTTGAATTGGAATTGCTATACGCATAGACCAGAGTGCTATTTGAGCTATAACTTAAGATTCAGGAGTCAGATCGAGACATCGCTTCTGCCAGACTGAAGCTGACGTCGTGCTAAATGATAAAGACGACACACCATCATAATCTGAGCATTTCTGAACCCTTTACTTTATCATTATATTTGTGATTGTGTGTAGATCTATGTAGAGGAAAGTTTACCAGTATTTGTGACTATTTTGGGACTTGTCTGGTTGGGTCTAGACAAGAGGGTCTTGACGTGTTGGTGCAGTCAAGATACATATTCTAGGTTGATAGAGTTCTGCACTTTGTTGAGTGTGGTACTGTCTAGGTGGAGAGTTGGAGCTAGGACCCCATTGTAGGTGTACGAAAGGAACTTATTAATGCTTGTATTTGCTTGGGGCTGGACGTAGGTCGTTGATGCGACCGAACCAGGGTAAATCTGTGCATACTCTGTGATTGTCTCTTTTTTACTCTGCCTGTGTTTTTAACTGCGTGTGATTTCTCGTGGGTTGCGCGAGAATATTTTTATAAGCCTATTCATCCCCCTCTATGCTAGTATCCAGCTCCAATAGCCTGTCCATGATTCCTCAGAAAAATCTGCTCTCTGGAATATTTCAATTTTTAGTTCATGTCGACTGATGTTGTATTTACAGTCACCTTTCCATGGAACAGTCGACTGTCAATGCTTCAACATTCGTCAATATAAAAACTTCTCTGCATGCTCTGCTCTCTGAAAAGTTTCAGGTTTTGTGACAGTCGACTGATGTTAGTTTCACAGTCGCCTGCCCATGGCACATGCACCTGTGTGTTACACATCAGTTGCATGTCATGTCTTTCCAAAACTTTCTGAGATTTCTCAGTTTACCCATATTGCTGCCAATCGCCTGTAGAAGAATTTACAGTCGCATGTTGGATTTACAGGCGCTTGTCTTCTCTTCCTCAGTCGACTGTCCACGTGGTAAGTTATCGTTTGAATTCTCACCTACCCTCTGACACAGTGCAACAGTTGACTGTGTTTTGTTCAACAGTCGACTGTCGACTGTGTAAATTCTATCAGTTGGATTTTTCTCCACGGATTTCAAAGGGGGTTTTGGGGATTCAGTTTGAGGGTATTGGGAAACCTATAAAGAGGACTACTATTGTTCCATTGAGAGGTTAATCATCAACTCTTGAGAAACCCTACCTTTCAATCTTCTTGATCAAAGCTCTCAAATCCTAAAGCCCTAGAATTCCAATCTTTTCATCTCTTGCTCTCTAACCTAGAATCAAAGAGATATATTCTAGGCAATTGGTGGTGACAAGAGAAAGGACTTTCCTCTCTTCCAAGAGAGACATCAACACACAACACACTTGCTCCTTCGAGTTCTACTTTAGGGCATAGGTGATTGTAAGTGTTGTCATTTCAATATTTCATAACTTTCGTTATTAGATTAACTCATGGGCTGTGAGAGTGATTTGCTTGCTACCAAGTTGTGGGAGTCAAGGACATCGAGTGTACTTCGATTTCACTTGTAGGGTTGCTACAAGTGGGTTTAAAGGAAACCTCAAGTTGGGTTCTGAGTATCCAGTGGTTTCCGGGTGGAAGGGACGTAGGATTACCGGGAACAAGTCGGGAGTTGACTTGGGTAATCCGAACCCTTGAAACATCCTTGTATTTGCATTGTTTCAATTTAGGATTTATTTATATTCCGCATTAATTGTTGGTAAGGAATTTAATTTGGTGCAATTATCATTTTAAATTGTATAAACACTATTCAACCACCCTTCTAATGTTTTCCTTATAGCCAGGGACCTTACAATTGGTATCAGAGCGTTGGTTTATAGTTATAGCATCCAACAACAACAATGTTCCTCCACCGTCTTCGTACAACAATCACGATCGTGATGGTGTGTCTACCATCTTCGAAGGACAATCAACGGTTCGTCCTTCGCATTTCAATGGCACAAATTTCGGCTATTTGAAATGCCGGATGAAAACGTTTCTTAAGAGTGCTTCTCTTTGGAGAACCCTCCACTAGGACTACGTTAAACCCTCTGAAGAGGATTTTGACAAATGGACGCCCTTCGAGAAGTCCACCGAAGTAAACAACACCAAGACAATGAACGCTCTTCATTGTACGTTGGATCCGGATGAGTTCAACAAGATATGCACATGTAAGAGTGCATATCAAATTTGGAACCATCTAGTCGTTACCCACGAGGGAACGAAAAAGGTAAAATTGTGTAAACTATATGTTGCTGTACAAAATTTTGATATGTTTTACATGCAGGATAATGAGAGAATTGCAACGATGTACGTACGTTTCACCGACATCACCAATGAACTCGAAGCTCTTGGACAAGTCTACTCCCAACAAGAGAATGTGAGAAAGATAATAATGGGAGTGACCCCCAAATGAAAAAGAAGAGCAATCACCATTGAGGTCTATGACATGGAGAAATACACCGTGGTAAATCTCATCGGTACTTTCATGTCTTACGAAGTAAGACGAGAGAACCGATTAAAGATTCGAGCTATGATGAACCCAACGGAGGCCAAGAAGAAAGTGTTAGTATTCAAGTCTATTCCTTCGTCCTCCGATAGTGAAGAATCAGAGAACAAGATGGACTTGGAGGAAATGGCTTAAATGGCGAAGAAGTTCCAATGCTTCTTTCGCAAAGGTAAATTTCCCTCCAAGAATAAATTTGATTCCACTAACAATACTTCATCGTATTGTTTTAAGTGTAACAAGCCAGAGCACATCAAGAAGGATTGCCCAATGCTCCGAAACAAAGAGAAGTGGAAAGCTCCAAAGTACAACAAGTCCGACAAATACAAGAAGGATAAGACGAAAGAACTTGTCGGTACGTTCGATGATTCAAGCAGAGATTTCTCAAGCGAATCCGAGGATGAGAAGGGTGAAAGTGCCCATACGTGTTTCATGGCCCGAGAATATCCACTCTCCGATGAGAGTGATAGCGACAACGATGAACCCGAGGTAACAATGGATGAACTTCGTATTGCTAACGAAGAACTATTTTCTAAATATCAATATCTTATGCTTAGATATACTAGTTTAAAGAAATTAAAAGTTAGTAAACCATCCATGCCATGCATTATCAACAATGACACCATTGTTGATACACTTACACTTGACAAAGCCTCTTTGGTTTCTCAAAATGACATATTGAGAATTGAGGTAAATTCTCTCAAATCTCAACTAGATCAAATGTATCCTAAGGATAATAGTGATCAAGCTTCACAAAATACACAATTGGATATAGAGAACGATTCTCTTAAAACCCAAGTGCACGAGCTCAAAATATGGGTGTCCACCTTGGATACCAATATTTGTTCTCTTAAGGAGAAATATGAGCTTATGTCCTCCCGAGTTATGAGATTTAACAAAGGGAAAGGACAATTGGATGAATTTCTCACAAACCAATTTCCGGCCACACATTGTGTTGGACTTGGTTATGTGGAAGCGAATGCATTCCAATGCTTGCACTCCTATAGTGGTGTTACTATAGATTTTGTGAGGCCATCCTCCGATGCATCCACAAGTGGTGGCAAAAACACTATTGGTAGCAAACCTACCAAGAAAACCACCACTTCACAATCTCTTCCTTTTGGCAAGAAACCCACTAAAGGTGGAAACCAAGAGAGAGATCATGCTTATATGTACACTATGCTTATATGTACACCAACCTTCATCCACGTAGAAAATCCCCTACTTCACAAGTGGACCCTCATGACACTTTTTATGCACCACACCCACTGACACGTGCAAACTCACACATGAAAAATAATCATGCACGTGCACCTACACGCTCATATGCTCATACGCATCATTCTTCCATGTATGCACATCCACCTCATGTTATGCATGCTCCATATATTGCATATAACATGCATGTTCCTAAGTTTGCATACAACCCATATATGTCCAATGCTTATCCACCTCCATCTTCTTATGCTAGAACGTATGTTCCTAGGAAGCACACACCACATTTAAATCAATCAATTGTGTATGCAACTAGGAAAAGGACATCCAAAGCATGCACAATTTGGGGTCCTAAAAACACTAGCTTAAATGATAGAAATGCTTATGCTAATTCCTATTTTAATGATGTAATAAATAATGGTAATTATGTTGAAAAGTGGAAGACCACTTGGACTTGGCTTCCAAAGGGCTAATCCCTTTGGACCCAAGAAAAATTGGGTACCATGAGCTTATGGTATATTATTTAGGTACCCAAAAAAAGAAAGAGAGCAATAAAAGTCATATTGGCTCTAAAAGGAAAGGATGGATACTCGATAGTGGTTGCTCCAAACACATGACAGGAGATCCCACATTGCTCTCCGAAGTGATTAGCATCAAGGATGGTGCAACGGTCACTTTTGGAGGTAATCAAAAGGGAACCATCATTGGAGTAGGCAAAGTCGGTAATCCTTACAAACCACTTATTACAAATGTTTATTTATTTAGTGGTTTATGTCATAACCTTATCTCCGTTAGTCAACTTTGTGTTAATGGTTATAAGGTTAACTTTGGAGAGGGTATGTGTAAAATTGTAGATTTTAATTCACATGTTTTATTTACGGTATTAGGCGTAAAAAATATTTATTATTTGAGCTCGCCTAAATACATAGAACATTGCTTAGTTGCTAATACCAATGAACAACTATTATGGCATCGCCATTTTGGTCATGTTCATTTTAAGCACTTATATAAATTAGCTAAGCATGATCTAGTAAAAGGTTTTCCGAAAATTGCTTTTAGTAAGAAAAACTTTTGTGATTCATGTCAAAGAGGTAAACTTAGTAAATCATTTTTAAAACTTAAATAAGGCATAACTTCTAAGGGGCCCCTAGAATTACTTCATCTAGATTTATTTGGGCCAACCAGAACCGACCCTTTAGGTAATGCTCATTATAGATTAGTTGTCGTTGACGACTTCTCTAGATTTACTTGGGTTTCATTTTTAACCAATAAGAATGAAGCTTTTGAAGAGTTTACCATATTTGCAAAGAAGATTCAAAATTGCTTAGGATCCACCATTATCACTATTCGTAGTGATCATGGAGGAGAATTTGAGAATGAGTCTTTCACAAAGTTTTGTGATGACAACGGGATTACTCACAATTTTTCTTTTCCTCGCGCACCACCACAAAATGGTGTTGTAGAGAAAAAGAATAGGACCCTAATTGAGTGTGCCCATACCGTGCTCCATGACAGTCATCTTGGACTACAATTTTGGGCGGAGGCGGTGCACACGGCATGTTATGCGCTTAATATGATCCTAGTGAGACCCCGAACGAACAAAACTTGTTTTGAGTTATTTTATGACGAAAAGCTACATGTTAAATATTTTCGTGTCTTTGGTTCAAAATGTTTTATAAAGATCACTTTTGGTAACTTAGATAAATTTGAGCCAAGATCCAATGAAGGAATTTTTATTGGATATTCCACACGTAGCAAAGCCTACCGGATATACAACAAGACCTCTTCAACGATCGAGGAATCACTACACGTATCATTTTATGAAGATTTTGATTTTCCTCATGTTGATGATGATAGTGTAGATGTGTTAAGTGATTCTCTTAGTAATGTTAAAATCAATGATTCTATTATTGAGACTAACAATACTAATGAAATTGTTGAAGATGTTCCAAGTGATACAGGGATTCCCAAAGCTTACCCAACCGTTCGTAATCACCAACAAGACCAAATTATTGGAGATATTGGTGTGGGTGTTCGAACGAGGTCAAGAATTGATGAATTCTCTCACAGCGCATTTGTCTCTACCATTGAGCAAAGAACATCCAAGAAGCATGTGAAGATAGATCTTGGATAGTTGCAATGGAAGAAAAGATCATGCAATTTTAGAGAAATGAAGTTTGGGAGCTCGTTCCTCTTCCAAGTGGTCCCCAAGTGGTTGGGACCAAGTGGATCTTTAAGAACAAAGCCGATGAGAACAAGGTCATCACAAGGAATAAAGCAAGGTTAGTATCTCAAGGCTATCTGTAAGAAGAAGGTATTGATTTCGAAGAATCTTTTGCCCCCGTAGCTATATTAGAAGCTATTAAATTGCTTTTATCTTTTGCATCCCATAAAAATTTTAAGTTATTTCAAATGGATGTTAAAAGTTCATTTTTAAATGGTACTGTTAATGATGAAGTTTATGTTTCTCAACCACCCGGTTTCATTCATGAAAAATTTCCAAACCATATTTTCAAACTTAAGAAAGCTTTATATGTGTTGAGACAAGCTCTTAGAGCTTGGTATGATCGACTCAAAACCTTTCTTTTGGATTTATGTTTTAAAATGGGTGAAGTTGGTTCAACTTTTTTCATTAAAGATTATGAAAATGACATCCTTTTAATTCAAGTTTATGTAGACGATATAATATTTGGTTCTACTAACTTTAATCTTTGCCAAGAATTTTCTAAGTCTATGAAGGATGGATTCGAAATAACCCATATGAGTGAGCTCAACTACTTCCTTGGACTATAAATTCGGCAAATGAAGGATGTGACTTTCATAAATCAAACAAAGTACACAGGGGAGCTTATCAAGCGATTCGGGATGGAATCGTCTTCAAGCAAAAGGACTCTCATGAGTACGACAACCCATCTACACAAGGATGAGAACGGAAAAGATGTAGACATTCGTCTATATCGGGGTATGAAAGGTAGCTTACTTTACTTAACCGCTAGTAGACCCGATATTATGTTTTCTGTATGTCTTTGTGCTAGATATCAAGCTGGACCTAAAGAGTCACACTTGATTGTGGTTAAACGAATTTTTCATTACCTCAATCATTCACTAGATTATAGGTTACTTTACCCTAAGTCTAGCACATATGAGTTAATCTCATAAAGTGATGCCAACTTTGCTGGATGAAAATCCGATTGGAAGAGTACTAGTGGCACTTGCCATTTTCTAGGAAATTCTCTAGTTTCTTGGTTTTCCAAGAAACAAAACTCGGTAGCATTGTCCACGACTGAAGTGAAATATATTGTCGCGAGTCTTGCATGTGCACAAGTTCAGTCGCATGTCTATCTTCAGCTCAAAGATCATTTTTCCTTTTCATCTGGCCAGTCGACTGATGTTGTATTTACAGTCCGCTGTCCAAGGCACAGTCGACTATCAATGCTTCAACAGTCGCATGTCCATGATTCCTATGCAGAATCTGCTCTCTGGAATATTTCAAGTTTTAGTGCTAGTCGACTGATGTTGTATTTACAATCGCCTGTCCATGGAACAGTCGACTGTCAATGCCTCAACAATCGTCTGTATAAAAACTTCTCTGCAGACTCTGCTCTCTAGAAAGTTTCAGGTTTTGTGAAAGTCGACTGATATTGGTTTCACAGTAGCCTGCCTATGGCACAGTCGTCTGTGTGTTACACATCAGTCGCCTGCCATGTCTTCCCAACACTTTCTGGGATTTTCTCAGCTTACCCATATTGCGGCCAGTCGACTGTAGAAGGATTTACAGTCGCATGTCTTCTCTTTATCAGTCGACTGTCCACGTAGTAAGTTACCATTTGAATTCTCACATACCCTCTAACACAGTGCATCAGTCGACTGTGTTTTGTTCAACAGTCGATTGTCGACTGTGTAAATTCTATCCGTTGGCTTTTTCTCCACGGATTTCAAAGGGGTTTTTGGGGATTCAGTTTGAGGGTTTTGGGGAACCTATAAAGACGGCTACTACTGTTCCATTGGGAGGTTAATCATCAATTCTTGAGAAACCCTAGCTTTCAATCTTCTTGATCAAAGTGTACTAAAATCAAAGAGATATCTTCTAGGCAATTGGCCGTGACAAGAGAAAGGGCTTTCCTCTCTTCCAAGAGAGACATCAATGCACAACACACTTGCTCCTTCAAGTTCTACTTCAGGGCTTAGGTGATTGTAAGTGTTATCATTTCAATATTTCATAACTTTCATTATTAGATTAACTCTCAGTTTGTGAGAGTGATTTGCTTGCTCCCAAGTTGTGGGAGTTAAGGACATCGATTGTACTTCGATTTCACTTGTAGGGTTTCTACAAATGGGTTAAAGAAAACCACAAGTTAGGGTTCTAACTTGAGTTTCAGGTGGTATCTGGATGGAAGGGACGTAGGATTACCGGGAACAAGTCGGAAGTTGACTTGGGTAATTCGAACCCTTAAAACATCTTTGTGTTTGCATTGTTTCAATTTAGGGTTTATTTACATTCCGCATTAATTGTTGGTTAGGAATTTAATTTGGTGTAATTATCATTTTAAATTGTATAAATACTATTCAACCTCTTCTAGTGTTTTTCTCATAGGCAGGGACATTACAAAACATGACAATCTTTCAGAGTACACCAACTGACACTTTTCGGAGATTGAGAACAAAAACCAAGATTATATAAGCATATGTCTCCCTATAGGTTCGACATTTTACTATATTACAGAGCCTTGACACCGTGCACTTGCGGTTGGTTTTTGGTTAAAATCCGGATCGAACAGCTGATTAGTCGACTAGGCCTAAAAATGAACTTGGAATTGGCAATTGTAACAGAAATTAGTTGACTAGAAGACTTCTATTAGTCGACTACAACTATAAAACAGTAAGATTTGTAGCCATTTTATGTAGTTATACCTAACCCTGGTCAACTAGGAAGTTTGTTAGTCGACTAAAACTGAAACCAACAAACGGTCAAAATATCGCTATTGGAATAACTAACTCTTAATCGACTAGGAGAAATATTAGTCGACTAGGACCAAAAATATGAAGGTTTACAAAAAATGGTCATGTCAGCTAAGAAATGATTTTTTGACTGGAAAATTGTGATTTTGTGGAAATTGAATATGTTGAATTAGATGACTAGGAGGTTTAATTAGTCGACAAATAAGAAATATGACTTGGTATTTTTGAGGAAGTCCTAAGTTGCTAAGATATATCACCATCAAGGCTTTTACAAACTAAGTATGTACGAGAAAAATAAAGATTACATCATCATTACAACAAGATACAAAATATCATGCTTTAGCTTTGTGTTGCTTGTAATGCTTCTTGCAACATAACTTGATTGAATATGTAATGCCTTGAATGACGATTGTCTTATCTGAATAGTGACAAATTATTGAAGCTAACACTCTGCATTCAGAAAGTTAGTATCCACAAATAAATGATATATATGTTTGTATCATCAAAACTTTATGGAAAACTAAATCAAATCTCATTTTCCAACAGCACTCACCCGCCAAGTGTACGAGCATGATCTATGATTAAGAGAACCGTATTAATATCTTGAGAATCTTCTTCTATAATGTAACTGTAGAGTTACATGAGACTTGCTCGTTTTCATCTTCGAGCTATCAAACTTCATGTGTCCTTTCTGCTTGTAGTAGTAACACTTAAACGTTCTTCAAATAGGATCTTGGTTTTTTACATTCTTCTGAACTTAGGGCATGTTCTTTTGCGGGAATATGAAAAATAGAATATGGGAAAGTTTGTATTCCAAGGAGAGAGAAAATGGAGTTTTGTGTTCTTTTGGGTGGAATAGAGTATGGAAAGTGGGGTTTGGAATAGAAAGTGGGGTCCACATTCTATTCTTGTGTTCTTTTGGATTGGAGAGTTGGAATGGAAAAGTGGAAAGAGGATGAGTTGGAGGAGAGAGGTAGAGAGAGATGAGAGAGTGGGGTCCACCATTCCAAGGATTCCATTGTATTCCAAGCAAAAATCTTGGAATACAAAAGTACTTCGGATTTTTTTTTTTTTTTTTCATTTCTCGAGTTCCCAACACAAACAGTAATTTTTTGTTTATTGGGTTAATTTCTCGTTGTGATCGATGTGTTTCTTGATATTTCAATCATCATATCTTTGTCAGGATCAGTTGATAGAAGCTCGGTGCTTGAGGATTAATGCCAGTTTAATAGCAGACCACCTGAATTTAGCACTGCCCATTTCCGATCAAAGCTCTTTCACAGCGCAGGCTGCCGATACATGGAAGAACAAATCAAGCGAACTTTCAAACAGTTACATATCAGAACCGAAGGAAAGCATTTTAGATGGTTATCAGACTAATTTAAATAATCATTGTTGAAGTAACAGACTAATTAGGTACATAACAGGCACGCCAGACGTAAGTATGCAAGCTATCGTTTTTGTGCACAAACCGATGCATTTGAATACCATATCCCTAACAAAAAGAGAGGAAACACTCCAAGGCCAAATCTTTCAGTACTTCGTTCCTCTCCGTGAGTGTCGTCCCTTACCTGCAATTTATATGCAGCGAGAGTTTCTGTAATGCCCAAGCGATGATAAATGATTTAGAGAAGTAAAATTATCATAGTGGTAATCGACCTTCTGCGCTTCGACTTCAAGGTCGTCGCCGACTGCGAGTTGTTGTGCCAGTTGCGCTTCCTTTGGTTGATAAACCAATTGTTGATCTGCTTCAGCTGCAGGCCTGTCTCCTCGACCAGCTTTGCCTTATCGTCTTCCTACAAAAAGTATAGCAGATATCATCTGGGAAAAAAATTGGATTATGATGGTGAGCTTTACATTTTCTAATATGATGCGATCAAACTGTAATCAGCCCCAAATCTACAAAACAAACTTGAGTGAGGAGAATTTATCGGCTCTAAAATTTTGAAAATATTTCACACATCTTTTTGTTCTGTCTCGATTGGATTGAAGCAGTGATGGAACTGGGTAAATAGTCATAACCAAAAATATTTATATGAAATTTTCTTCCATGTCTGTTCTAAAGAGAAGTTATGATCGCTGTTGTGTTTAGGTGGAGGAGATGCGTGGGAAAACTCACAAAGATAAAAATTAGAGGAAGATGATGGTGCACGAGAAAAGCGGCTAAGACAATGTTGTTATGAATGAGGGAGGCCTTTGGCCTCCCCTCCTTCATTACCCATTCATTAGGCCCCCATTACTTAGAGTAATGGGGACCCTTGGTCTCCTAGAGGCTTTTGGCCTCCCCACTATGAGATATATAAATAGAGCACCATGGCTCTTAGCTATGGTGACTTATTCTTAGCAATGAAATTCTCTCTCTCTCTCTCTCTCTCTCTTGAGTTCATTATCATATAACAAATGTGTATTCTTTCTTCATTTTTTAAAACCTTTTTTTGCTTACATAAAAATGTCTACAACTATGATTATTTATGGGTATCTTGTCTGACCATTGAACTTCCTCATTCAACAACCAATTCAATAAGAATACTAAGAGAGCCATGTATAACTCTTGACTCCTTTGTTCAATCACATAATAAATAAGAAAGCTAGAAGATGCAAGAATGCGATTACAATTTGAAAATTGCTAAAAGACACCATGAATGTAAATTTGGAGAGTTTAGAATATACCATGAATGCAATTATTGGAGGAATTCTAATAGACAACATACATGCAACTTCTATAATTTGATTCGACTATTAGCATGATTCTGTTGGGGGTGCGAACCACATTGGCAAAACTTAGTGATTCATGGGGCTTAAATATGGTATTAGTATCTTTATTGGTATGAGCTCTTTTGGAAAGGCCTAAAAGCAAAACCAATAGGGCGACTGGGCCCAAGTGGACAATATCATACCATTGTAGAGATTTAGTATACCATATTTAAGAAAATCAACATGGTTTCAGAGCTAGACCATATAGACTTACCAATGTTAGGAAGGGTTCCTCCAGGTGCCAAACAAAAAAATTGGCAAAATTTCAAGGAATGATGCAAGGATATGTGTTTGCGCTCTATAGGAGAACACGACGGAGCTTCATTCCTTCATGACAAATGAGTGAAAGCCCTTACACACGACGAAGAGGGGAGATACTCAAGGCACTTCACGAAAGGCGTGTGCTCTAACGCAATGATATGTAGAGTTGGTCTAGAAGAGCAGGGCTCTCGACTACGGCCTAGATAAAGGCACAAGGGCTCTCGAGCAATATTCGAGACTTGGTGTAAGGCATATCTCAACGCAATGGGAGCTGAATGATTGGCTCGATTGAGCAAAAAGGACAGATGAATGATCATTCAAGGGGAGGCTCGTGGTCCCATGTGTTCAAGGGTAGGCTTTTTGGGTTGCGAACAAATAGTATCCTACATCGGCTAAGCGTAGGGATTCTTAGGGCTTAAATATGGTATTATTATCTCCATTGGTATGAGGCATGTTGAATCATTGGGTCGGCACTCGAGATGACTTGACTGATGGATGATTAAGGCCCCTAGGACCCACAAGAGAAGCCCGATATCGACTCAGTCAAAGCACATTGGCCAGTCGACCATTGCATTCCCTTCACTCGAATATGGGTTTAAAGATGGGCTCGTAAATCACGGAAACGTGTCCAACATTCACTCCTATTAAATGGAAAAGATCGTGGACCTATAATGGGTGGTCGTTATCTCCCCAACATCACTAAAGGGACACATGCTGCCTATAAATATAGAAAGGGTTCCAATTCCACGTTGCGTGATATATGACATAGAACTCTACTTTCTCAGCTGATATTTCTTACATATAGAGCTTGCGACGCCAAAACTGAGACAAACCTCTGTGGGTCGATCTCAGCTGCTCTAAGCTCCCTCTCATCCTTAAGTTCCCGTACTAACTTAAGCATCAGAAGGGATTTGGGTCGGGACCCAGTTTCGACCCCCCTAACGTGTCTCTGTGGTGTAGGTCGACGAATCGTCGTCTTCTGTAAAGGTTGTTTCGAGCTTCCCAGCCTCGAACGATCGACGCATCAGCTGTCCAAGGGTCAATCGAGCACCGCATCATTATCTACTTCCATCAATCGACCCAGGTTCTTTCGACCTAGGGTCCTACTTCACCTGCTGACGAGCCTCCGACTCAGCACGAAGAGCACACGTTAGCTTTATAAATGTCTCGGTCATTTTTGGCCTTAATAGTTTGGCACTGTCTGTGGAAAACATTAACCAACTCGACATCCCGAAGCAACCAAAAAGCTATGTCAGCTGGACCCAGCAACGTCGGACCGGTCGAAGGTCCGAAGCAGAAGCAGAAAGCAAACAACGTCCTGGTGGAGGATGCCACGGACTAAACATCGCCATCAAAATGACCATCGAAGGCCACCAAGGAGCCTGAGATGACCCGGAAGGAATTCACTCAATTCACAAAGCAGGTCGACAGGAGTCTTGGTGTTTTGGCAACCTTTATGCGCCAAAACATGGGGAATCCATCACTCTTAAATGAGCTGTTACCATCTCCAAACCCGACCCTGACACTAACCAAGGGCACAGCCTTACTCCAAGATCAGGGGGATCTGAAAGCAGATTGACTAGAAATCAACCCACACAATGCAACCCCTGTGTCTCATCAATACAGCAGAATGTGGATCGAAAATCGGGCCTTCATTCTCCAGGGGGAACCCACCCCTCCAATTACAAGGAAGCGACCCGCAACATCCTGGATCAGGTAATGTACGGGGCTTTTTGGGTTATAACCCTCTCAATCCTGCAGGTGGATTTGGAAGGAGAGAAGAGATCCCAAACCGATCTTTAGGAGCCAATTACGTGCAATCCGGAGAGGAAAGATCTCTACTAATCCGATCCGCAAGCTTCAGCAAACCCCACTGAGGTGGAATATCACCTCTGCTCATCCTCTTCCCAAGTTCAAACTCCCTGCCTTACCAGCTTATGTTGGCAGAGGCGACCCGTGGTTGCACATTCATAAGTATCTGAATGTAATGTTGCTTCACGGGGCCGATGAACTATACCTTTGTAGAGCCTTCCATGCTACCCTATTCAAAAGGGCAGAAAGTTGGTACAAAGAGTTACCCTACGGCTGTATCGGGTCATTCGATGAATTGGCAGAAATGTTCTGCAAGCAATTCGTCGCGGGTCGACGTCCTAAGAAGAAGTCCTCCCACCTCTTCTCGCTCAAATAGAATGAGAATGAGTCGATTCGAGCATTCGTCTAGAGATTCAACGATGAGAGGCTTGATGTAGAAGAGACGTCGGACGTAACGTTCATAGCGATGCTTACTTAGACGGTCCGAAACAAACACCTATGAAAGGCCCTGCATCAGTTCCCCCTAACACCATCGCAGAAATGCTCAACATAAAAGATCGATTCACCTCTCCAAAGAAGCAGAGGAACCAACCGGAACTAATGCGAAAGGCACTCCCTCCCGCCGCGGAGACACAAGGCGGGAGAAACCAACTCCGGGAACCCCTCACCATGAGTCTCTAGACAAAAGACCCAGAGAGAAGAACCCTCGAGGCAAGGAGCACCTTGCCTATGCAAAACCGAGCGCTCCTAAGACAGAGGTCCTCGCTTATGTCCCACGAGAAGAGCTGATCCAAGAGACGGCAAAGAAGGAAAATATGAGAAGAGAGACGACCTCAAATTCTGCAAGTGCCACAACGACTGTTGGACTCTCAAGAAAAAGATCGATGCACTAGTCAAGCAAGGGCACCCAAAAAACCTGGCTAATGAACAACCTAGCAAGAAGGGATCCTCGAAGCAGAATAGTAAGATGACGGGGTCACCTGTCACTAAGATGGTCGACTAGCAAGTCATTTGATCTTGGGGTCAAATAAAGAAGCGTTGGGCAAAAACATCTTCGACGAAGTTTTGAAACACATGTACGCCTTTTATTTCTGTCATTCCTTGCAATAAAGCCTGTCTTTTCATCAAATAAAGTTGTGCTTCCTTAAGTCTTCATGAATTCTATAAAAACTTTCCCGTCAAAACTCCCCACGGAAAGGATCCGATCCTCGGAAAGCCTGGATAGACTGAATTCATATTGATAAAACCCGTGCGAATTAGTCGTAAAACATTGTCAGTCGTAATTCGAAGGGCCATCCCTGCACCATTGAACGACTCCTAAAATGTCGTAAGCCATAATTCGAATGGTCCACCCCTTCGCTACTGAACGACTTTCCTAGACGTGTCGTCAGTCGTAAGTTAAAGGGGCCACCTCTTCACCACTAAACAACTCTTAAAATGTCTTCAGTCATAAGTCGAATGGGCTACCCCTTCGCTACAGAACGACTTTCCTAGATATTCTCGCACCGCCTTAATCGGGCATTAATGTGGACGTGACGGGCGGCCATCAATTCTCGTTTTTAACCTTCGGCATTAATTTGAGACGTAGGTGGCCCTACGTCATTTGGTCAGAGATATTTATGGGCTGCCAGGTCGCCGAGGGTCACCCTTGGAGAGAGTCGAGCTTGGCATCTGAACTCGGCGTCCCACGATTCCTCCGGCCGACCTTCTTGTTTCTGTCGGCAGAGCGATCTTTGCCGTTGCTGGACGATCTCTACGCTTGGCTGGCGAGCTTTCCACTTGACTAGTTGGGCAAGCCTCTCTCTCGATTTGTCAGATGAGATTCCCTTTCGGCTGGGCGAGCTTCTTGCTAGCGGGGCGAGCTTCTCATTTGGGCTTGCTCTTGTTCCGGCTGGCCAGTGATCTATTCGCTTGGGCTTCAACTATTTGGGCTTTCATTTTTTGGGCCGGCCATCAGGCCATAACAAATGTATTCTTCTGCCTTTTGGTGGGCTAGTAATGTAGGATTACATTCAATATGGTCCCTATTTACAAAGACTAATTATCGGTAACATTTTGCTAGTTGATATGGAGTGAATGCAATAAATAATTTCATCTTTGGACATGAGAAAATTCTTCACCTTTAAAGATATTTGTATTTTCATATAGCTCTTCTTTGGCCAAAGGTTCCATAACTAGCACTTGTCAATCTTGACACACAATAATCGATGGCTTAATAAGGAGTAGTTGTTCATTTGCCTTATTCATTCTCTCCCTCCATATGGATTCCTTTCATTAGTAAACGCCTTATAATTTTTGCTGTAGAGATGTAAGTGTATTTTTTATAGGGAATGAAGTACATGCATCCTTCCTAAAGAAGTGTCTTCATATTAATTAGTAATGAGTGTGTATCTCCATGAGAAAGTTAAATGGTGATAGAATGATAAATGATAAAATTTTCAAACAAGAGCATGTCCTCTGTTTATTAAAGGTTAAGGAAAATTAGGGAGTAATGAGATATCACTAACCCTTCAATTAAATCATAGTCAACCACGCTATGTCGAAATAAAATATATCAACAAATAGGATAAAGATGATTAGGCATATAGGTTACCCTGATGAAAGCTTCTTTTATGGATGATTTCTTTATTTGGGGAACAATTTCCAAGAGTATTGACTTTAATGGACTCCAACCAAACTCTAATCCACCTATCCACTAAGGTTTAAAACCAAATTAGTTGAGGACTTTAAGGATGTACTCCCATTTGACCATGTCATAATATTTCTTGAATCCTATTGTAACAAGATATCATCTCTAATTATTTTTCTTACAAGCATGGATATCCTTCAGGATGATAATGACCCTGCCCAGGATTTGCTAATTTTCCAAGAAACCTGATTGAGAATCAGGAATAAGGTTATCTAAAACCCTCTTTGCATGAGTAATTTATGAGAACTATTAAGTAGACAAATAGTATGGTACTTCTTGGTAGAGAAGGCTTCTTGATTCTTAGAAAGTAGAACCATGAAGGGTACTTCTTATTTAGCCTGGTCAAACCATTAGACATCTCGTGGCTAAGTGCCAAAAGGTTAGGCTTCATGATATACCAAAAATATTTAAAAATAAAATAGAAATATATCATACCATATATATGCTTTATCATGCCCAAGTTGCCATATGTCAGTAGGAAGTTCATATGTAAAAGATCATCCTCTAATTCTGAGAGACGATAACTAATGCGGACAAGGATAAGAAAGAGGACCAATATTGGTTGGATTGATCAAATGACACCGAAAAATTTAGTGTAGAAAACATCTTGCATGCATTTATCCACGAATAAAGTAGATAGACCCTTTGAAATTGAGGATATCCAATTGATTCTATTTATTGCATTGGACGATTTACGAAAGAAAGCCATATCCAAGTCCCTTTCCTTCTACCATTGGACTTTTTTACATAATTTTATCCCTCTTGAATATTTTGAGGATGATCAATTGTACTCTTCCATGCATATGAAGAGCTCAAACTATTAAAGTGAATATTTCTAATAGTTAAGGAGTACCAATGTAATGGCATCAACAATGTTCTGTTCTTCCGGATATAGCATTCATAATCCACCAACCTTCAACGACACTTCCTATCCCCATTGGAAGAGAAGGATGGAAATCTACTTGGAGGCACAAGATCTAAAGTATGCACGATTTCTTAGAGAACCATATGAAATTCCAACCACCCCTCAAACTCAATGGAGTCCAGATCAAGAGGAAGTCTACTTCAGAAACATAAATGTAATGCATCTACTTTATATTGGTTATACTAATGAGATGCTAGATCTTGTAGAAGAGGCAGACACCGCACATCAAATAATCAATATATTGGAAGAAAGATTCGGACCAAGTTCGAATGCAATCCAAATACTTATGGAGGCAACCCAATCTAACTATGAGAGCTTTGGAAAGGAAATATGCATGATGGCTCATCAAGATAATAAGAATGAGGTATGCGAATCTAGTTCTGATGATGAAAATGATTTTGACATTGCTAGTGCATACGAAAATCTGTACAGAGAATATGAACGATTGCAAAAGAAGCATAAAAGTTTAAATAACAAGTATAATGATCTGCACAATGAACATGACAACCTTAAGAATAAATTTTATTCTCTTGCTTCATCAAAACATTGTTGTAATGAGTGTGAAAATTGTTAGTTCTTGGGTTCAAGACTAACGTTGTTTTGATGATGATCAATACATTATGTTAGTGTGCTAATCAACCTTATGTTTTAGTCTCAGTTTATCTTAATGATTATATATTTATGAGACAAAGCATAATGCATGGAGGATATTACAAGGGATATCTTAAAGACCTCCAAGAGTGATGGTGTGCTCAAGCTTGAATGTAGTCATGAAGATCATCTTATGAAGCCAAAGCTTGGAGCATGATGATGGATGGACATCTAGAGGAGCATTGCCAAAGCTTGGAGCTTGATGAATGGAATCTCATCAAGGAGTGCCAACGCTTGGAGATGATGTGGAGCATCAAGGTATCGTGAGCTTGAAGACTTAGACTCTAGGAGATGCAATATATAATCCATGTAATTTATATTACTTGCATTTCTCTTTTTGAGTCTAGGATTTTTGTAATACCTTGATAGATGGTTATCCTCTCATACATATGCATTTCACCATTTTAGTGAGCCTTAAGATTATCATAGAATCCAACCTAATAGGTCCATCTAGCCCAAAGACTCGATTGGAGTCTCTGACTCTCCAACAGTCGCCTGATGAAGGATTTATAGTCGATTGGGTGATTCCAGTCGCCTGTCGAGACTTCTACAGTCGACTGTGGTGCATAGCTCAAGTCAACATTTTTATTGACTCTTCTTGAGTTTTTCGCATCAGTCGACTGATGTTCAATTTACAGTCGCCTGTGAATTGGTCGACAGTCGCCTGTGCGCTTCTTGCATTTTCTGGGCTTCATCCCAATTTGCAAGGCAGTCGCATGATAAAGTTTTTACAGTTGCCTGTATATTTACAGGTGCCTGTGAAATGTCCATCAGTCGTCTGAAAGGCGTAAGTGCGAAAAATGCATCTCTCTATGTTTTCTTCCATCCTTGCAGCAGTCACGTGATGAAGGATATACAGTCGACTGTCTGTTTTACAGTCATATGTGTAGTCTTCTACAGTTGATTGTCCCAGCTCAGATTATAGCCGTTGGGATTTTTCTAGCCGTTGAACAGTCGACTGTCATTTGTTCATCAGTTGACTGTCTATGCCGTAAACTGCCAAAATCTAGTCGTTGCAGATTTCTTCTCTTTGGGTTATTGGCTGGTTTTATGGGTTCCTTTGGGTTTCCTATATACATGAGTTGGCTTAGTTCATTTAGAACCCTGGAAAGGATTAGGAAATCATAGAAGATCATTTAATCTCTTCTCTAAGACACTCCTCACATATTCCCTAATTAGAGCTTCATACTTATGCTATAGCATTTAAGCTCTAGGGAATTTCTCCAAGGGATTTCAATCTCATTCCTTTTCTTAGAGAACATCTTTCTTCTCTTCATTTCATACACTCAAGTGAGAAGTGTTAGGATTCATTTCTAGATGAGAGAAAGATCATCAAGTGCAATTAAAGCCTCATCTCAAGCACTTGGTCATTCACTTGCATGCCTTCTTTTTCACATTGGTAAGATCATATCAAGGCATATGTAAGTGTTGTCTCGTTTTATTTTTTGTTTCGAAACCCTAATTCTCTTTGTGGAAATTAGTTACTCTCTTTGTGGGAGTTACTCTCTTTGTGATAGTTTGGTTCTTTCTATATGAAAGAACAAAATCCTCTGTGTGCGGTCTCTCTGTATGAGAGTAAGGATTTCTCTGTGTGAGAATCCAAATCCTCTGTGTGAGGTATCTCTGTGTGAGATTGTATTCACTTCTCTGTGTGGGATTATAGTGAATACTGATGTGGCTGGATGTACCCAAGTTTTGGGGAACCAGGGCAGTATCCTTTGTGTTTACGTTTGTTGTTGTTGAGCACTCTATTTATTTTCCGTTGCTTATTGTTCTTTAATTTTAGTAACTTTTAATTAAGCACTTTGCTTGTTATTACACTATTCACCCCCCACTAGTGTGTATATAGCCCCGCAGGGTCCCTTACAAAAATCTGAAAATTAAATATGATAAATTAGCTTGTGATCATGATGCTTTGAAAAATGAACATGTTTTATATTTCTCTACCTTGAGTGATAAGTTCAATATACTTATAATGACATTGTTTTAAGTAAGCTCAAATATGAGGAACTTGAGCAAACCAAATGTGAAAGCTACTCAATCTTGTATGCATACATCTACTTCAAAGAATAATTTCATTCAAAATGTTGTGCATAAAGATGCAAAACAATATGCTTTTATATATGGCAAGAATGCTAACATAATGTAAATTATGATACTCCTCACAATTTTATACATCACAGTTATGTTGCACATAATACACACCATATATATGATTCCAAAAGATTTGTTAGAAATAATGTTATGCGGGTACCAAAACATTTGAGTAATTGATATGTCATAATATTCCACATTTTATCTACATATGTCAAATGATTGCTTAAATTTCGATTGTATACGCTTTTACGCTAATAACTGGAACTATTTGACTTTAAGAGTGTTTGTTTGCATTTCAGAGAATATCGAGCTATTCAGAGTATATTGGAGAAGAGGGTATGGACACCGAAACCGAAGGACCAGTGGCGCAGCATTTGACAAATCAAAGCTGCTGGGGAGCAATGGGGGAGCAAGAAAGAAGAAGCAAAAGAGCCAAGAAAAGGAGGAAGAAAGGAGGGCAAGGAAAGGAGAAGAGAAGAGTTTCACAGATCACTCAACCGAGCGCGAGTTGAGACACCAAAGGGATAGGCCGAGCTTTCAAGGAGTGCTTGGGTGAGCAACTTGACCCGCTCGACTGAGCGACCAAGTTGCTTGCCCGAGCCAGCTGTCAGGAGAGCTCATATTTTTGCCTTTAAACTCTGAAGTGTTGGAGCTTAAAACACTCGATCGAGCGATGTTTCGCTCAACCGAGCGATGCTTGGTCCCCCCCAAGCGAGATCGATTTCTCAAAGAACCGCTCGGCCGAATGCCCACCCCTCCGTGCGGCCAGCTGGAAACTCCAAGAGGGCGATCGGTCGAGCGCTCCATGCGCTCGACCGATCGCTATGTCGGGAGGCCGCTTTTTAGGGGTTTTCTAGGGTTTTGAGGGAGAGGCTATATATAGGACTGTGGAGCCATCATTTGAGGAGGACGTTTTTAGCCCCTTTCTCTTATTTTCTGTCTTTCAGGATGATTTTTAGAGGTTAGGCTATGCCCTAGGCCCCCCTCTTGGATGTTTATGTACCAGATCTTCATTAGATAAATATTCTTCCTTGTTAAATCTCTTTTGTTGTCTTTCTTATGTGTTTTGACATTTGAATCCTTTATTGCTTTCATTTTACTTGCATATGATGTTAATTCTTGTTGTCCCCATCTCCTGTGTAATGATTGAGTAGATTTATTTCTAGGAGTATGGGTGAACCCTAGGATTCTAGGGTTAGGGTGATGGGTTAACCTTAGTCGGAAGAATCTAGGGTTGCTATACGGTAGTTTGGATAAGGGGTTTTGGGCGATTAGCCTTAGGATCGGAGTATCGCGAAGGCGGCTCCATATCCTAGGGAGAATCCCCACGAATCCGATTGGGGTTTAGCAGCCATCTCCTAGGGCTTGTGATCACGAGAGTGACTCGTGCACTAGGGTTGATTACTAACTCCAGATCCGCTAATCGGTGACTCCGAGAGTAGCCCGACTGCCTGAACCAACCATAGCATGTCGTCGCAATCCGTAGATCATGATAGTGAATACAGATTTGTGGTACGGGAACCAAGTGTCGAGCGTAATGCACGCATCCCTGTGCAAAGCCGACTACAAAAGCACGGCTACACACGGGGAGGCGTTAGACGAGCATGACGATGAAAGTCAAGGGCATGTTCCCATCTCCGGATGTGACACTCCTACACACATTCATCGTTTGACGCATGGATCCTTGACCCGTTATCCAAACTCGAAAAGCCTAGTGGGGATTCTCGACACCCTAATGATCTTTCTCTCGATTGTTTTCACTTTGGTCTTTTTGTTCTCTTTTTGTGTGGAGTCTTTGGTCGTGCCTTGATGATCGTGACACCCTCGCATTCCACTTCCATCGCCATTACGACCTCCTTTGTAATCTATCTCCACCAATAAATTTGAAGTCCAATCAACCTAGAAATCGATAGGTAGTGTGACAACCGCCTCCCTATGGATTCGACCCCGAACTCATCGGGAATATATTGCTCTGACACCCTTGCACTTGGGGGTGAGGGTGTGCAATACACTTTTTTTGCGAGTGCGCATCCTCTCAGAACAACAAAATGGCATCATTGTCGGGGAGGTGTTCCGCTATACTATGTATTTATCACAATTAGGTTGTTAGACTTCGAATAAAAATGAAAAAATTTTATAAAAAGAAACAAAAAGAGATATTCTTTCCCTACCACCTGCTTTATTATTATCTTTATCTCCTTGTACCACTGATATCCTTTCCAGGTTGTTTGTTTTTGACTATTCAGGTATAATGAAACAATTTTGGGATTATTCGGGCAAAGATTATTCGGCACACTATACAGCTCCAATGGAAGAACACGGATATTATCCACAGTGCTCATACTACCAGATAGATGGATATGACCACTACTCAGAGTGCTATGCCTACTGCGAGTCTTACGACATGGAGGGACATACGCTTTACAAAAGCTGAGTTTGTCTATTGAGTTCGGACCATCCCATCAATTTGGCACTCGCACAGATGGAGGAGAGCACGGCGACTCTTCAATTTCAACATGAGGAAACCTGCACCAAGCTGAAGGATACCCTTGACCAACTGCAACAGGTGGTCGATGATACCAACAGGACTCTTCCATCTAATGAGCCCGTGGGAGATAATGAGGACACATTCTCTGGCATATTGAGTAGCATTGTGGACGAAGTTTGTTCCACCGGTCCAATAACGCTAGTTGCAGGTGATCCTTCTGAGCGTAAATTTCACAATTTTATTACTCATCGCATCTCTTCTGAAGGTATCATTGATGATTGCGTCCACGCTTGAGTTGACGGTGACAGGATATACTTGTATACCGTGGAGGAGATGCTTGAGGCCATAGTGTCACCTGCACCTACTAAGGAGGAGGCCGAGGCAGTGCATGTCGAGGAGGCCGTGCTATCGGAGCTGGAGCAGACCATTGATGGGGACACTATTCAGGATAAGGATACCGATATTCACGTAGATCCTGAGTATTGCACACCTTCAAATGAGCTTCCGCAGCCGCCTCCACCATGTACTACGGCAGAGGGCCGCCCACCAGAGCTTACTGCTCCCACTCAGGGAGATATTTTTATACATTTCATCTCTGAATCTTGTATTCCATTCAATATTTACTTTGATTCAGATATCTTTGACTTGTCGTACCCTTTCCAGGACACATACGATTATGGACTGGAGGTACGCTTGGACGTGTGACTACTTGAGGAACCTGTCGAGGAGCATAGCTAGGAGTCACCTGTCAAGACCCATACTCATACGCCAGAATTGCTTGAAGAACCCAAAACGAACGACAATGAATTTCCAATTGTGGTACACAAAAGCGGACATACATTTTCAGGGAAGTGTCGTCAATCGTTTTTATTTTACATATTTCATTTGATGACCTTCTTTGGAAAACTTTTATTATGTGTAAAAATTATCCACATCAGATTGATGCGGCTTATCTCTTTCTGGATAGATGTGGAGTCTCTGGAGAGATGCTGGAAGCCGCATTACTGGCATCTGATGGAGTCCATAGAGACACGCACCTGGCAGAGCCACGGAAGGACAGCTGGAGCAGCTGCCTGCACCGAAAAAGATACTCGATCCGCCTTTTGCTACAGATGGTATCAATCCAGTAGTGTAGATATAGAATAGAATTTTATGTGTTAAACAAACACAAATCCTCTCAGCAACGAGAGGACTGTATAGGATCTTAATGCTGTCCTAGTTTAATAAATTTACCCCATATGATGGTCGCTCAATTATCTTTTGCACCTAACTCTCTATATGCTATTACTGCCAACTCTCATATTATAATGCTTACTTTGCCTCTCTCCCCAATTTGTATGCCCATCTGTCCACACCAGGCACAATATGAAATAGCCTGGGGAGAGATATTATTTTGTTGTGTAACTCCCTATTTTGCGGTTGTCCTCTATCCATGTCATACACACATTGAGGACAATGTTACATTTAAGCTTGGGGGAGTGCACTTTGTTTCGTCGTGAAGCACACTTCGAAATTTTCTTATGAACCATGTTCACCTCTATATTTATGTCTCATATACATCATTTTATCATGAAATATCGTGGATTTATTTTTTTATGAACTCTGATATCTGTTAGATTAGAGTTTAATTCCTTAATTAGAGTATCATTGTTAATATGCTGTTTCATTGTAGAATCCATAGTTTCACAACCACATTCTCGAAACAGTTAAGCTAAAATGAACAAATGAAATCTGAAAATTATTTGATTTTTGCGTGATTTGATTGATAATTCTATTGCTTCATGGATATTTAGTAATTCAAAAGAGATGGGATAACCCCACGACAACTAAAAGTAGTGATAATTAGAATTCTTAAAACTGAGCCATGTCTAGATGCTATACCTTTTCATTCTCTTTTGTGTTTATCCAAATAAACGATCTTTGATCATCTTTGCATTCCATCGCATTTATGTGAGTTTGCAAAAATCCCAATAATGCAAAAATCAAACAAATATCCTGAATAAAAGGCCCGAGGGGTTCTTCGTAACCCGATGCCCTAAGACCGTTTGGTCTGGGATACATAGGCTGCCTTTTGTATATACTGAGTTATCTCATGTATATAAAGAAAGAAAAATATGTATATAAGAAAATTGTAAAGCCAAAAACAATTGTAAAAAGAGAAATTCCATATCCTTACCCCACATTCTATATAGAATAGAGATTTGGCAAAGTTGATGGGTTCTAGGAATCAAGAAACGAGCGTAGTGTGGTGATGTGTTACCTTAATTGAATTTACTAACTCATTCCGTGAAACTTAACAAAACACCATGCATGCTTGAAAATGTTTGATCATGACATATTTATACTGCTTAGAGAATGAGTTGTGGACATTGATTTCATCAATATGGATTTAGTATATTTCATGATAAACTATGATATGATGTAGCTCTATCCTCATTTCATTATTATCAAGTTCGTTACATTTATTGGAATCCACGACATGTTCATTTAAGTGAGTTTTAAGTTTTTCGTGTAAATATGTGTCCTAATCATTTTTTGTGTGTGTTCATGAATTCTTGCATCCATGGGTTCATATATTTGCCGAGTTTAAGAATGAGCTCTATGTCTCTATTATGCTTCACCACCTCACCTCTCCATTGCATTCCTCCCCCGGTTTCGCTTCTTACTAGTCTTCCTCGAGGACGAGTAAGAGTTAAGTTTGGGGGCTTTTGATGTGTCATAATATTCCACATTTTATATACATATTTACACATCAAATGATTGCTTAAATCCTGATTTTATACGTTTTTACACTAATAACTGGAACTATTTGACTTTAAGAGCGTTTGTTTGCATTTCAGGGAATATCGAGCAATTCAGAGTATATTGGATAAGAGGGCATAGACAAAGAAACCGGAGCACTAGCGACATCGCATTTGACGACTCAAAGCTGATGGCGAGTAATGGGGAGGAAGAAAGAAGAAGCAAAGGAGCCAAGAAAAGGAGGAAGAAATGAGGGCAAGGAAAGAAGAAGAGAAGAGTTTCCCAAATTGCTCGACTGAGTGCATCGGTCGAGCTGACCAAAGGGAGAGGCCGAGCTTTCAAAGGAGTTCTCAGGCAAGCGACTTGACCCGTTCGACCAAGCGACCAAGTCGCTTGCCCGGGCTAGCTGTCAGGAGAGCTTCTATTTTTGCCCTTGAACTCTCTGGAGTGTTCGAACTTAAAGCACTCGTCGAGCGAGGTTTTGCTCGACCGAGTAATGCTAGGTCCTCCTGAGCAAGATCGATTCCTCAAAGAACCGCTCGACCGATCACCTACCCCTTCGTGCAGCCAGCTGGAAACGCCAAGAGGTCGCTCGGTCGAGCGCTCTATGCACTCGACTGAGCACTATGTCAGGAGGCCGCTTTTTAGGGTTTTTCCAGGGTTTTGGGGAGAGAGGCTATATATAGGACTGTTGAGCCATCATTTGATGAGGCTGTTTTTAGCCCCTTTCTCTTATTTTCTGTCTTTGGGGATGATTTTCAGATGTTACGCTATGCCCTAGGCTCCCTCTTGGATGTTTATGTACCGGATCTTCATTAAATAAGTATTCTTCCTTGTTAAATCTCTTTTGTTGTCTTTCTTATGTGTTTTGTTGTTTGAATCCTTTATTGATTTCATTTTACTTGCTTGTGATGTTGATTCTTGTTATCCCCATCTCTTATGTAATGATTGAGTAGATTTATTGCTAGGATTAGGGATGAACCCTAGGATTCTAGGGTTCGGGTGATGGGTTAACCTTAGTTGGACGAATCTAGGGTTGCTCTGCGGCAGTTTGGAGAAGGGGTTTGGGGGGATTAGCCTCAGGATCGGAGTATCGCAAAGGCAGCCCTATACCAAGGGAGAATCCCCACGAATTTGATTGGGGTTTAGCGGCCATCTCCTGAGGCTCGTGATCACGAGAGTGACTCGTGCGCTAGGTTCGATTACTAATCTCCGATCCGCTAATCGAAGAGTAGCCCGACTGCCTGAACCAACCATAGCGTGGTGTCGCAATCTGTAGATCATGAGATTGAATACGGATTTGTGGTACGGGAACCAAGTGTCGAGCGTAATGCATGCATCCCCGTGCAAAGCCAACTATGGAAGCACCGCTGCACACGGTGAGGCATTAGACGAGCGTGACGACGAAAGCAAAAGGGCTTGTTTCCATCTTTGGATGTGACACTCCTACCTGCATTCTTCGTTCGACGAAGGGATCCTTGACCAGTTATCCAAACCCAAAAGCCCTAGTGGGGATTCCCGGCACCCTAGTGATCTTTCTCTCGATTGTTTTCTCTTTGTTCTTTTTGTTCTCTTTTTGTGTGGAGTCTTTGGTCGTGCCTTGCTGATCATGACACCCTCGCATTCCACTTCCATCGCCATTACGACCTCCTTCGTAATCCGTCTCCACCAATAAATTCGAAATCCAATCAACCTAGGAATCAATAGGTAGTGTGACAACTGTCTCCTTGTGGATTCGACCCCGAACTCATCGGGAATATATTGCTCTGACACCCTTGCACTTGGGGTGTGAGGGTACCCTTTTTTGGGTGCGCATCCTCGCAGAACAACAGTAACCATGAGAAAAATATTTATGTCTCAAGCATGTTTAAAAGTATGTATAGGAACTCAAATTCAAATATTTGAATTTGGGTTCCTAATAAGTAATCCTTACATGTACTCATCTTTAAAAAATCATCTTCTCGATACCCAATGCTTAGGATTGCACATAAAGATAAAAATTATGGTTAACAATCCGGACCCAATCATTAGTGGGTACCAAATATATTTAGTTGCTTTCTTTCAGGACATATGGATAATGGACAGCGGATGCTCCGCACACATGACCTGGAATGCAAAATTACTGAGCACTTTAAAGATGATTGATGGAGGAACTGTAACTTTTGGTGACAACAAGAAGGGTAAAATTATTGGCATCTGTAATATCGATGACCCTTCAAAACTCCTTATCAAAGATGTCAGTTTGGTAAGTGGGCTAAAGCATAACTTGATAAGCATAAGTCAATTATGCAATAATGGTATGAAAGTTATTTTCACATTAGATGTATGCTTAGTCTATGATAATGATATGAAGAACATTCTTGTTAAAGGTAAGCGAGTAGAAAATATCTACATGCGTAGCTTAAAATATTATGATTCAAATATATGCTTAATTGTCTCAACAATGACCCGTTTCTATGGCACAGATGTTTTTGTCATGTAAACATCAAACATATGAGTAAGATATCTAGGAAAGAGTTGGTGCATGGTCTTCCAAAATTAAATTATAAATTGGACAAAATGTGTGATTCATGTCAACTTGGTAAGATGCATAAAAGTACATTTAAGAGTATTAGAGCTCTCAGCTTGAAAAGGCCACTTGAACTTCTTCATATGGACTTGTTTGGCCCGATAAGAACTTCATCTCTTTATGATTCCAAATACGTATTTGTTATAGGTGATGATTTCACACGATACACGTGGGTATTATTCTTAGTCAATAAGAATCATGCCTTCCGTGAATTTAAAATATCTTTCAAAATAATTGAAAGATTATACTCTTTGAAAATTATTTCTATAAGAAGTGATCACGGTGGTGAATTTGAAAATGAACCTTTTAAAAGATTTTGTGAAAAATAAGGTGTTTCTCATACTTTTGCTCTTTAGAGCTGCTCCACAAAAATGGATAGTTGAAAGGAAAGCTAGAACACTCCAAGAGTGTGCACGAACAATGTTGTGCGAAAGCAACCTTCCAAAATATTTTTGGGCAGAAGCTGTAGCGACCGTATGATATATTCAAAACATATTTTTAATTAGAAAACCTTTTGAAAAGACACCTTATGAGTTGTTGCTCCAACACATTCCAAAAGTATCTTATTTTAGAGTTTTTGGTTGTAAATGCTATATTCTTAACATAAAAGATAGCTTATATAAATTTCACTCCAAAGCGGATGAAGGAATATTTATCGGTTAATATCTATATTACAATTGAGGGCAGATTTTGAATTTGTCCTATGTGGCAATGTCACATCAAGTTTTGGAGGGAAAATTTTAGGTTGAAGAGAAATTTATTGGGAATACACAAAAACATTGAAATTATGGATATCCTTTTAATATTAGTTATGAAAAAATGTTGTGCACATTCACAATCTCATCTTGGGAATGAACGCGAGCTGTGGGAGAATGAACGCGGGAGATGCTGCCAACTCATTGATCCGTGTTACAAAACCCTGTAAAATTTCGATCCCATCTACTGATATTTCAGGGGAAACTAATAATTATTGATGTTTGTTTAAAATTAGTGGGTCCAAGATTTTTAAATGAACAGTGTCCCCACGGGCACGTGTTATATGTATATGAAACCCGCGCCGAAGGCACCCGCTAAATATTTTTACGCTGATTTGTTGTTCCGCGCCTAAGGCAACTGCCCGCGTCGAAATTGTTGTTTTACGTCGAATTTGTTGTTCTGCGCCGAAGGCACACACGCCGAAGACGCCTGTACCGCTAAGTATTGTAAGTTAATTTTTTTTTCTTTTAAATTTTGGCTTTGAAAAAAAAAATTTCGGGGAACAAAGATTTCGCAATGGAAAATCTTAAATGAACCGTGCCCGCGGGCACGGTTTATAACTAGTTTTCTTAGTAAAACATATAGATTCTATAATAAAAGAACCAGAGATGTTGAAACTATGCATGTAACATTTGATGAATCTCTTACCAGCAATATACGCATTAATATTGATGATGATGATGCATCTATTTCTGATATTGCACCTATTTCTGATGTTAACACTTCCACTCCTTTACCAAAAATCTTTTCCTGAAGTTATACATCACACACACACAAGTTATTGGTGATATTGATGCAGGTATTAGAACTAGATCTCTAATACAACACATGATACATGTTGCTTTTGTTTCTAACATTGAGCCGAAAAGGTAGATGAGGCTTTTGCAGATGAAGCATGGATTGAAGCCATGCAAGAAGTACTTCTCTAATTTGAGAGAAACCAGGTATGGAAGCTAGTCCCAAGACCAGAAGATAGTCCAGTCATCAGCACAAAATGGGTGTACCGAAACAAACTATACGAGGACGGAAATGTGGTAAGAAACAAAGCAAGGTTAGTGGCACAAGGATATTCACCAGAAGAATGTATATATTTCAACGAAACTTTTACTCCTGTTGCTAGACTAGAATCCATTACGATGCTACTTGCTTTTGCGTCATATAAAAATTTTGAATTATACCAAATGGATGTAAAAAGTGCATTCTTAAATGGCTATATAAAGAAGGAAGTTTATGTTGAATAACCTCCTGGCTTTGAACATGATAAGAAAGTAGGACAAGTTTATAAGCTAAATAAAGCATTATATGGCTTGAAACAAGCTCCAAAAGCTTGGTATGAAAGATTAAGAAAATTCTTAATCAACTCAGGATATAATGTTGGAAAAATAGACACTACATTATTTGTTAAGAAAATTCATGATGATAACATCCTTATTCAAATTTATGTAGATGACATTATTTTTGGATCTACTAATGAAGATCTATGTCAAGAGTTTACTAAGTTAATGCAGGAAGAATTCGAAATGAGCCACATGGGCGAGCTTACGTACTTCCTCAGACTACAAATAAAGCAGTCAAAAGAAGGAACATTCATTCATCAAACGAAATATGCTAAATATCTACTCAAAAGGTTCGGGATGGAGAATGCGTCAGGACAGAATATACCTATGGCCACATCCACCTCTTTAGACAAAGATGAAGCAGATAAAAAGGTTTATTAGATAACATATCAAGGTATGATCGGTTCTTTGCTGTACTTAACTGCAAGCCGACCTGATATAATGTTTGGTGTATGCACATGTGCACGATTCCAAAGGAATCACATCTTAAAATAGTAAAATACATATTTAGATATCTTAAGACCACTTCTGACTTTGGACTGTTTTATCCCAAAGGTAGAAATTTTGATTTAATTTCATATAGTGACTCAGACTATGCTGTTTGTAAAGCTACAAGAAAAAGCACAAGTGGAACATGTCATTTTCTTGGACATGCACTTGTTTCATGGTTTAGTAAAAAGCAAAGCTGCAACGACTGGTTTTTCATGTGTGGATTTTATTATATATATATATATATATATATATATATATATATATATGGTTGCTTCTCCTTGGTTGCGATTTCATTTTTTTTCGTCCCCGTAGTTTTCATTTTCGTTCGTTTCGTCGTGATTCTCTATATTCTTCCGTCGGTCGACGTGTTTGAAGTAAGTCATTCATGACGGGCTTCATAACGTCGATATCTTAGAGTTAGAACGAGCCTAGGAGACTTAGAAAACCATCCCGGAGCTCCGCGCTCCATTTCGGAACTTTTGGTGCTCATTAGCCGGTGTAAGAAGGGGCACCGACCGACTAGATGACAATCCAGTCGGTCGGAAAACCTTCTTGAACCGACTAGTTGGCTTTGTTGAATGTTCAGGAGTTACTGTTTGTCGTTAGTCGGTCTAAGAACGTTGGTTGACCGACTAGGTTGCAAACTAGTCGGTCAGCAATGCTTCTTTAACCGACTAACTCATTAACTATTTTTTTGGTATCAGTACTATTCATTCTTAGTCGGTCTAAGTTCATCTTTCGACCGACTAGTTGTTAAACTAGTCGGTTTAGTTTTTTACTCAGACCGACTAATTCTTAGTTCTTCTGTACAGTCGAGTAATGTTCACTTTTAGTCGGTCTAAGAACGTTCATCGACCGACTAGATGTCAAACTAGTCGGTCAGTAGTTGTTCTTAAACCGACTAACTCTTAGTTCATATTTTCGTCAGGGTTACTGTTTACGATTAGTCGGTCTGCGTTGTTCAACCGACCGACTAGTTCCCAAACTAGTCGGTCAGTGGTTGTTATTTGACCGACTAAACAGTACAGGAAACCCTAGTTTTGCCCTAGCTGCCACCAAACTCTATAAATACCCCTCCAAACATTTTCTTCTTCTCCCTCATGACCTAAAACCCTAATTTCTCCCCCATTGAGCCCACATCTTCCTCAAACCATTAATCCTTCATCCCAAGCTCATCCTTCATCATCCAAAACCTTACTTAACACTTTCCACCTTCCACCTTCCTCAAACCTTCATCAAACCCCCAAAATCCACATCAAAACCCATTTCTCCAGATTTTTCCCTCATTTCCAGATCTGAGCCGGATCGCTCTTCCGTTGCCGTGGTTGCTCGGTATCGTTCCTTCTCTTCTTCACGGTAATACTCGATTCCTTTAGTTTTAGCATAACTCACATTGACATTTGTGAAACCCTAATAAAATGGATTATTAGACAATTAGGATTCTATTAAGAAATCGATTTAGAATCGTTGTTCTAATAATTGTTTTGCTATAACAGTGATCTATTCCGTAGTTAGCTTGTGTGACGATCTTCATTTCTCGTCAACACCGGTATCAGGCAAGTGAAACTTGCATCTCTTGATTTGGGCCATGTCTTAGGCCATTTCCCTTGCTTTAGCGTAAAATAGACTAGACGGTGAAAGGATAGCCGTCTAGACGCCATTGACCTAGCTTGACAACGAAGCTTGGTCCGTCACCTTCATCATGCTTGTATGTCACGTTTAATTTCACTTAACGGTACGCGTATTAACTGTTCATGTCATCCATGCATCCTTAACTGCTATTGCATTTTGACTGCGATGTTTAATTTCAATTAACGGTACGCGAATATCTGCTCATGTCATTGCATGCTTGAACACTCATTGTGATTGCGTAGCTTCGCTACATACTTGTACTATTTGTTCCGGCTAGGCACCCGTTTTGCGGGCACAATCCTATGCCAAATACACTTTCTGGCTCGTGTTCCAGAAGACGAGCTCAACACAGCCTGCGGGCAATAGGGCACTCGTTGAGTGATCCCTTGTACTTGATACTTGAACACAGCCTGCGGGCAATATGGCACTCGTTGAGTGATCCCTTGTACTTTACTTGTTACTTGACATTACATGTCACCCCTACCACTTGATACTTGCTACTTGTACTTTACTTTACTTTACTTGTTACCACCTTACTTTACTTGCCATGCACCATACTTTAACTGCTAGGTTGCTAGTTTACCTTTCTTTCCGTTTTCTTGCACAAGTCTTTCGACTTGCTGACATGTGCCCCTTTTCTCTTTTGGGTGACACATGTTAGAGCCCGAGCCTGAGATCTTTCTGAGGATGCGGTGTTCGCTGACGCTGAGTCGGAACCCGCGTTGATCGAGGACTTCGTTGACACTGGGGATCAGTCTTAGTTCCTTAGTTGGCTTCTTGTTTAGACTGCTTAGTTGTCGATGCATGGCACCTAGTTTGATACTCTGTTATGTTTATGTTTTGTTTGGCCTTGTTCTGGGCCTTAGACTCTTTCCTGTTAGCCTGGTGGCTTTTCTGTGATGTTGAATATTTTGTGGACAAACTTTGGGATTGGTATTTCATATCCGTCTCATTCTATTATTATTATTGTTATTGTTCCGTTGCGATTACAGGGACCTGCTTATACTAAATTGACGCTTATCAGGCGTGCAGCTTCACAGCTCCACGCTTGATCGGACCTTCTCACGTCTCGCCTCCATTTTAGGGAAGCGGGGCGTGACAGGTTTTAGTTGTGGCCCATACAGGTCGCTCTGTAACTGCAATTATCGGGATAACGATAATAATATAAGATTGTCCAACAAATAAATTCGACATCCGAGCCCTAAGCTATGAGTCTAATTGTTTCATTTTCTGTGTCACTAGATGGCAGGAAGGCGATTCACCCGTGGTGGAGGTAGTGGTGCGCCCCCTCATGACGAGGAGCCTGAGCGGGAACCCACTAATGGGGAGATGATGCGGATGATGCTCCAGATGATGCAAGTGCAGCAGGGCGTGCTCCTGCAAGTCCAAAATGCTCCACTTGCTCGAGCTGCCCGGGCACTTCCGGATGCCCCTCGCTCCGAGCCGGGAGGGAAGCAATTTCAGGAGCTGGGTCCCGCATATTTTGATGGGTCTGAGGGTCCTCTGGCTGCCGATGAGTGGATTCGGAACATTGAGGATAACCTGGCGATGGCGAAGATTAACCCGGCTAGATGGGTTGATTTGGCTAAGAGGCAGCTGAAGGATAATGCCAGAAACTGGTGGGATGCTGAAGAGAAGATGCTGGTGGAGCCGATAGTTTGGGCTACCTTTAAGTCCAGATTTGATGGAGAGTTCTTCCCGAAGGCTGCTAGGTAGGTGATGCTGCAGCGCTTCATAGATCTGAAGCAGGGGAGTTTGTCGGTGGATCAGTACCACCAGGAGTTCACGAGGCTCAGTCGGTTTGCATCAAAGATGGTGCAAGATGCCGATGAGAAAGCTCAGCGATTCCTTCAGGGACTTGCCTTGGAGCTTTAGAGTTTTGTGACCTCTTCTGACCTGGAGACATACCAGAAGGTCCTGGTTGCTGCGAGGCGGCAAGAGTTGAATTTGAACCAGAGGAAGGGACATGTTTCAGGAGCTGGGAAGAGGCCTATGGAGCAGGCCAAGGTGGTGGTTAGGCCTGGTTTCAAGCCTAATCATCCGGTGCAGTTCAAGAGGCCAGGAGGGCATATTCTGAAGACTTGCCATTTCTGCGGCAAGATCGGGCACCTCAGGGATCAGTGTAGGAGGTTCCTGGGGCAGTGTATTGTCTGCGGAGATCCTGCCCACACCATCAGAGAGTGCCCGAGGTCGAAGCAGCCTTGGCGGGCTCCTATTGCAGCACAGCCGTTGCAGCAGCGAGCTCCTGTGCCCGCTGGACATGGAGCGCCCCTTGTTCCACAGAGACAGGCCTTTCAGCAGGCTGTTCCGCCGAGAGGGCAGGCCTTTCTGATGACTGAGGAGGAGAGCATGGCCGTGGATGAGGTTATTACAAGTAACGCTCGTTCTAGCTATTTTTCTTCCTTAGTTAGTTTGATTGTTGATTATGTTGGTTGCTTGCTCATGTTTGTTGCTAGAATAGGATTTGATTGTTAGACTGTTAGTTAGGTGTGGTTTTGGTTTGCACATTTTCTGCACGAGTCCTCTTTGACTCAGGTGCGTCGATGTGCATTTTGGCCCGGAGCTTCGTAGAGAAGCATTCCTTGTCGACGTCCTCTCTTTCCAAGAGTTGGAATATCGTCACAGGGAACGGTGTGGTCTCGGTGCATCGTGGGTGCAATTCTTGCCCGTTGGTGATTTGTGGACGTGAGCTTTGTGCTGATTTCATTGTTCACGACATCATAAACTACGATGCGGTCCTTGGGATGGATTGGCTTGCGAGCTTCTATGCTACGATCGATTGTCGGAGGAAGAAGGTGGTGTTCGAGATTCCCGGACATCCAGTATTTGAGTTCAGTCGAGGTAGCAGTTCGCTTGGTCCTGTCAGATTTCGGGCCAGGCCGGTGGAGGTTGTGGCTATGCAGATGGAGTTGGAGAGGCCAGCTGTGGTGCGTGATTTTGATGATGTCTTCCCCGAGGAGATGTCTGGATTTCCGCCTGATCGAGCTTTGGAGTTTTCTATTGATCTTACTCCAGGTGCACAGCCGATTTCGAAGGCACCATATCGTATGGCGCCAGTAGAGTTGTAAGAATTGCGGAAGCAGCTGGATAAGCTTTTGTAGAAGAAGGATGGTTCGCGTCGCATGTGCGTGGACTATCGGGAGTTGAATGCGGTGACCATTAAGAACAAATACCCGTTGCCTCGCATCGATGATATCTTTGATCAGCTGGGAGGATCGAGGGTGTTTTCTAAGTTGGATTTGAGGAGTGGTTACCATCAGTTGAAGGTGAAGAATGATGATGTGCCGAAGACAGCTTTCAGGACGAAGTATGGACACTACGAGTTTGTGGTTATGCCTTTCGGTGTAACCAACGCACCCGCAGTTTTCATGAATCTGATGAATCTGATTTTCTACGACTTTTTGGATAAGTTTGTCGTTATCTTTATTGACGACATTCTGATCTATTCTAAGTCGGAGGAGGAGCATGCATCGCACTTGAAGACGGTGTTGGAGATTTTGAGGAAGCATCGGTTGTATGCTAAGTTTTCGAAGTGCGAGTTTTTGCTGGACAGAGTTGCTTTTCTCGGGCATGTGGTGACTGGAGAGGGTATTTCAGTGGATCCTGAGAAGATCAGGGCCATCAGAGAGTGGCCTGTTCCATCGTCAGCGTCTGAGATCCGGAGTTTCCTTGGGCTTGCTGGTTACTATCGGTGATTCATTAAGGACTTTTCCCGTATTACGGAGCCGATGACCAGGTTGACGCGGAAGGATGTTGCTTTTGTTTGGTTGGGTGATTGTGAGGATGCCTTTCGTGTTCTGAGGGAGAGGCTGACGACTGCCCCTATTCTTGTTCTGCCTTTATCGCAGCGGTGGATTCGAGATCTTTTGTGATGCTTCTGGCAAGGGTCTCGGTTGCGTGTTGCATCAGCACGGGCATGTTGTGGCTTATGCTTCTCGTCAGCTCAAGGTTCATGAGAAGAATTACCTGACAAATGATTTGGAGTTCGCTACTGTTGTGTTTGCCCTTAAGATTTGGAGGCACTTCCTGCTGAGTGAGAAAGTGAAGATCTTCACCGATCACAAAAGCTTGAAGTATATACTCAGAAGGTGCTCAACATGCGACATCGTCGATGGTTGGAGCTCATGGCGGATTATGAGATTGATTTGTAGTATCACCCTGGCAAGGTGAATGTGGTTCCTGATGCGCTGAGTAGGCTTCCAGCGGTGATGATTTTGACCTTGCAGTGGAGATTGCAGCAGGATTTTTGCGAGTCTGGTGTGGAGATTGTTCTTTCTGGGGAGGCTTCTTCGTTGATGTGTATGCATGTATAGTCGACGATCGTGGATCGAATCAAGGCTGGCCAGGCTGAGGATCCGAAGCTGGCAAAGATTCGGGAGCAGGTTGAAGCCGGTCTGCGGACTGACTTTTTGGTTCATGAAGATGGCTCGTTGAGGTTTGGAGCCAGGTTGTGTCTGCCAGCTGGGGATATCAGAGAGGAGTTATTGGTGGAGGCACACAGTTCGCCGTACTCTGTGCATCCTGGTGGGACCAAAATGTACAAGGATATTCGTCTGAACTATTGGTGGCATGGTATGAAGAGGAGTGTGGCTCGGAGTGTAGCCAAGTGGTTGGTTTGCCAGCAAGTGAAGGCGGAGCATCAGCGTACGGCTGGGTTGCTACAACCGCTTCCGATTCTGGAGTGGAAGTGGCAGCATATCACTATGGATTTCGTGACTGGACTACCTCGGAGTCCGAAGCAGAATGGCGCGATTTGGGTGATCGTAGATAGATTGACCAAATCCGCGTACTTTATTCCATTCCGAGTGGGACAGTCCACTGAGGCGCTAGCGAGGAGATATATGGAGGAGGTCGTGCGACTTCATGGGGTCCCCGTGAGTATCGTGTCGGACAGAGACACGAGATTCACATCTCAGTTCTGGCAGAGTTTGCAGAAGAGTTTGGGTACGTGTCTGAGTTTCAGCACGGTGTACCATCCGCAGACTGATGGCCAGTCCGAGAGGACGATTCAGATTTTGGAAGACATCTTGAGAGCGTGCATGTTGGATTTCACGGGTTCGTGGGTGGACCATCTACACTTGGTGGAGTTCTCTTACAACAACAGCTACCAGGCGTCTATTGGCATGGCGCCTTTCACTGCTTTCTATGGGAGGAATTGTCGATCGCCATTGAGTTGGGATGACATTGGTGATAGGGAGCTGTTGGGACCTGAGATGATTGTGGAGGCTGTGGAGGTTGTCAGGAACATTCGGGAGAGGTTAAGGATTGCTCAGGACCGTTTTAAGCATTGGGCGGATGCTAAACACCGTCCTTTGGAGTTTCAGCCTGGGGATCATGTGTTTCTGAGGATTTTCCCGAATCGTGGAGTGATTCGTTTTGGGAAGCAAGGGAAGTTGAGCCCGCGATACATTGGACCGTTTGATATTCTGGAGAGGGTTGGCGAGGTAGCTTGCCGCTTAGCCTTGCCGCCATCTTTGGAAGGAGTTCACGATGTTTTCCATGTGTCGCAGTTTCGTCGATACATCAGCGATCCATCTCATGCTGTGGAGTTCTCGGAGATCACCGTTCGCCCAGATTTGACGTATGACCAGCATCCAGTGCAGATTCTGGACAGGCGTTAGAAGTCACTTCGGAACAAGGTCGTCGATCTTGTTAGAGTGATGTGGCGGCACGGTTCGCCGGGAGAGTCTACTTGGGAGAGAGAAGATGAGATGCGAGAGCGTTACCCACTTTTGTTCCCAGACACGTGAGTGTTGGGAATTCCGAGGACGGAATTTTTCTTAAGTTGGGGAGGATGTAACGACTGGTTTTTCATGTGTGGATTTTATTATTTATATATATATATTTGGTTGCTTCTCCTTGGTTGCGATTTCATTTTTTTTCGTCCCCGTAGTTTTCATTTTCGTTCGTTTCGTCGTGATTCTCTAGATTCTTCCGTCGGTCGGCGTGTTTGAAGTAAGTCATTCGTGACGGGCTTCATAACTTCGATATCTTAGAGTTAGAACAAGCCTAGGAGACTTAGGAAACCATCCCGGAGTTCCACGCTCCATTTCGGAACTTTTGGTGCTCATTAGCCGGTGTAAGAAGGGCACGGACCGACTAGATGACGATCCAGTCGGTCGGAAAACTTTCTTGAACGGACTAGTTGGCTTTGTTATATGTTCAGGAGTTACTGTTTGTCGTTAGCCGGTCTAAGAACGTTGGTTGACCGACTAGGTTGCAAACTAGTCGGTCAGCAATGCTTCTTTAACCGACTAACTCATTAACTATTTTTTGGTAGCAATACTGTTCATTCTTAGTCGGTCTAAGTTCATCATTCGATCGACTAGTTGTTAAACAAGTCGGTTTAGTTTTGTAGTCAGACCGACTAATTCTTAGTTCTTCTGTACAGTCGAGTACTGTTCACTTTTAGTCGGTCTAAGAACGTTCATCGACCGACTAGATGTCAAACTAGTCGGTCAGTAGTTGTTCTTAAACCGACTAACTCTTAGTTCATATTTTCGTCAGGGTTACTGTTTACGATTAGTCGGTCTGTGTTGTTCAACCGACCGACTAGTTCCCAAACTAGTCGGTCAGTGGTTGTTCTTTGACCGACTAAACAGTATAGGAAACCCTAGTTTTGCCCTAGCCGCCACCAAACTCTATAAATACCCCTCCAAACGTTTTCTTCTTCTCCCTCATGACCTAAAACCCTAATTTCTCCCCCATTGAGCCCCCATCTTCCTCAAACCATTAATCCTTCATCCCTAGCTCATCCTTCATCATCCAAACCCTTACTTAACACTTTCCACCTTCCACCTTCCTCAAACCTTCATCAAACCCCCAAAATCCACATCAAAACCCATTTCTCCAGATTTTTCCCTCATTTCCAGATCTGAGCTGGATCGCTCTTCCGTTGCCGCGGTTGCTCGGCATCGTTCTTACTCGATTCCTTTAGTTTTAGCATAACCCACATTGACATTTGTGAAACCCTAATAAAATGGATTATTAGACAATTAGGATTCTATTAAGAAATCGATTTAGAATCGTTGTTCTAATAATTGTTTTGCTATAACAGTGATCTATTCCGTAGTTAGCTTGTGTGACGATCTTCATTTCTCGTCAACCCCAGTATCAGGCAAGTGAAACTTGCATCTCTTGATTTGGGACATGTCCGCGTATTAACTGTTCATGTCATCCATGCATCCTTAACTGCTATTGCATTTTGACTGCTATGTTTAATTTCAATTAACGGTACGTGAATATCTGCTCATGTCATTGCATGCTTGAACACTCATCGTGATTGCGTAGCTTCGCTACAAACTTGTACTATTTGTTCCGGCTAGGCACCCGTTTTGCGGGCACAATCCTATGCCAAATACACTTTCTGGCTCGTGTTCCAGAAGACGAGCTCAACACAGCCTGCGGGCAATAGGGCACTCGTTGAGTGATCCCTTGTACTTGATACTTGAACACAGCCTGCGGGCAATAGGGCCCTCGTTGAGTGATCCCTTGTAATTTACTTGTTACTTGACATTACATGTCACCCCTACCACTTGATACTTGCTACTTGTACTTTACTTTACTTTACTTGTTACCACCTTACTTTACTTGCCATGCACCATACTTTAACTGCTAGGTTGCTAGTTTACCTTTCTTTCCATTTCCTTGCATAAGTATTTCGACTTGCTGACATGTGCCCCTTTTCTCTTTTGGGTGACACATGTTAGAGCCCGAGCCTGAGATACTTGCTGAGGACGCGGTGTTCGCTGACGCTGAGTCGAAACCCGCGTTGATCGAGGACTTCGTTGACACTGGGGATCAGTCTTAGTTCCTTAGTTGGCTTCTTGTTTAGACTGCTTAGTTGTCGATGCGTGGCACCTAGTTTGATACTCTGTTATGTTTATGTTTTATTTGGCCTTGTTCTGGGCCTTAGACTCTTTCCTGTTAGCCTGGTGGCTTTTCTGTTATGTTGAATATTTTGTGGACAAACTTTGGGATTGATATTTCATATCCGTCTCATTCTATTATTATTATTGTTGTTGTTCCGTTGCGATTACAGGGACCTGCTTATACTAAATTGACGCTTATCAGGCGTGCAGCTTCACAACTCCACGCTTGAGCGGACCTTCTCACATCTCGCCTCCATTTTAGGGAAGCGGGGCGTGACAAAAGCTCGGCCTCACTATCAACTATCGAGACAGAGTATATAGCTGTCGGACTTGCTTGTGCTCATGTACTTTGGATGAAACAAGTCTAAGTTGATTATGGTATTAATATATCTACTTGTGTAATTTATTATGATAATAAAATCTCTATTAGTCTTGCTAAGAATTCTGTTCTTCATCCAAGAACAAAACACCTAGATATTAAACACAGATTCATAGATGGTCATTATGTTAAAAAGGATGTAAAACTTAAGTATGTACCATCCGAACATCAAGTTACAGATATTCTCACGAAGCCATTACAAAAGGATATATTTTCAAAACTTCGTCGAGATTTGGGTATCATGGGGGAAAATGAATTGAAGCAAGATTGACTCCTTTCACTCATGATATTTCTGTAATCTTTTTTTGATTGATGACAAGGGGAGAAAAATAGGAAAGCAAAAATATACATGATTAATATATTGCTAACCAGCTTTGATACAGGGGGAGTATGATTTTTCATACATCATCTAAATAGGGGGAGTAAGTATACTTACTCATCACTTTCTTAATTGCTATTATTCATTTATTTTTCATTTAGGTGTCATCATCAAAAATAGTGAGAGTGATGGAAAATCTAGTCCCACCCCTAAGTGGTTTTGATGATGAGCACACCAAATGTTGTTAATGTACTAATAACATTATTCAAGTGTGTAGGTTGTGCATTAAGCTAAGTGAAGTTCAAAGCATACTCCGAAAAGAAGAAGCTCAACTAATCAGAAGATGAAGATGAATTTAGTAGCTCGCATTCTACGCTAAGCATAGATGAAGCTCACAGATGAAGCTCATAAAATGTGCTCAAGCTTAAGATAAAGAGGAGCTCAAATTTAAGAGAAGCATGCATTTAAATCAAGATCTTATCATCTTCAAAGTCTTTATTAAGTCTAGTGTGTGAGTTATTTCTTTTTAGGAATGTTTTAAAGCTGATAAAATTTGCACAGACAAAAAAAAATTTTCGAAAACAATTTTTAACTTGTTTTAAAAAACTTCTTGAGAGCTAAGCTATTGATTCAATGCTTGTAGTCAATCTCAAAACACCCAGGAGTTGATTACTCATTTCTATAGTGAGTTTCACTGAAAATCTGCTCTGGGAGTCGACTACCAAAGGAGGGAGTCGACTACTTGCTGTAGCATAGTTTTCATTGAAAACTCTCTGAGAGTCGACTACCTCTCTTGGGAGTCGACTACCAGCTGTGCGTTTTGACTTCCCTGATTTCCTCTCACATTTATTCTTTTCTTGATTTTTAGGGCTGAAGTCAAACTCATTTTGAAATTCGAATTCTCTTTTGAACTCTATAAATAGAGACCATATGAGAACAATTTTCTACACCAATTCTTTCATTCTTGAGCTAAGCAAAAACTCTCTTGAAATCTCAATTGTTCTCATCGCTCTCAAACGTTCGTCGTAGCCAAAAATGATTTTTCATATTCTTTGATCTTATTGTTTATAATTAAATTCTTTTAAGATCATGTTATTTTTAGCTATTGCAAATTGGTTTTTCAAAATCATCTCTTTGATTTTCATATTATTTAAAGGATTTTTTGAAACTCAAGATTCTTGGTCACATTGAATTCATTCATATTCTTTGTGTGATCTAAGAACGCTTTTTAATTCTTTAGCCACATAAGCATAATTGCAATATTATCTTGGCTATATCATTATTTGGGTGTAAACCAATCTCCACTCATCTTTGTGGTGAATTGGATTGTGATTTTTATTTGGAGTCCCTTGGTGATAAGGGTATTGTAAATCCTAGTCAAGACTAGGAGGTTGGAAATCCTGGTGGTGATACTAGGTCATTGGAAATCCTAACGAGTGAAGTTAGGTAATTGTATTGCTAAGGCAATAGGGAATTAAATTTTGAGTCTTGTTGGTCGGGGATTGGACATACCAAGCTTGGGGGAACTAGTATAAATTGCTTGTCTATCTCTGTGTGAGTTTCTGTGTTTGTGTTTTTTGTTTACTTTGTGCTAGTTTTCACTTTTGTTAATATATTCTCATTTGTAAATCTCTTGTTAATAATATTGTTAATTAAAATATTACATTTTTATTCCGATGTGAGATCTCTCTATTCATTGTAATTAATATTTGTATTCTTTTTCATCATGATGATTAAGGACCCATCATAGATCACTCTACTTGGTTCCTTAGGCAACATTGGAAGGGATATTTGTTGTGTTCTAATAATCAACGAAAAAGTTTCAACTTATACAACACTATTCAATCCTCCTTCTAGTGTTGTTTGCCATCCACAGGATCCAATAAGTTTCTCTCTTTCTGATCGGTGTTGATTGCCATCAGGTTCGTTACCGATCTGTCTCGTTGAACATTGATCTAAACAATTGACTACCGAACTGTCACTTGAACTTTCGACCTATTTACCGAGCTGACATCATTGACAGAAGTGTCAGTCTCTAGGCTTGGTAGAACAGTAATGTTGAATGACTAAGTCCCTACCTTGAATCTGATCCGAGCTCTGTTTACTTTTAAGTTATCTTTCAGTTATAATTGCACTGTACTGTTTGAGATTTGTTTTGATATGAATTGTATAGTTAGATCGTAACCATTGACCGAACTATTGAACGATAGAATTGATTGAGCTATCGCTAATTGAACTGATAGAATGGCTAAGTTGTGTAGGAAGGTCGTGCGAACTGATATTGATATTGATCTATTGAATGACTGAATCACTGAACTACTAGACTGGTTATTACTGATACTGTTCTATGGGACGCATGACCTTACTTATAACTTAAGTCGAATAGGCAGAATATGACTGAACTAATAAACTGAGATAGACCTACCTATAGAACACCTGAGATTTTGGGAACTCTTGATTAAAGGATGGACGAGACAATTGATACAATTGTTTGGTTAAATGATTGTGTTATTGAAATTGACTGGGTTAACCATCAATATTGGCTAGGGCCCAGGTAGAGATTGATTGTGAACATATTGATGGGAACATACAAATATGTTGCTAGGGTGGTGGATCTCGGTCTACCCTCCAGTCTTTTAACTACGAGCTAAACAACTAAAAACAGTTTAATGATAGACTTCTGATCTGATCTATATATATGTTAGCTCGGCTGATTCCTTTACTTAGTCCTTTCACCGCTCGGTTAGGTCTGCATGATTATGTATTGACTGACTGCTATTGTAAATATTGTCTACTTCATTATTCATATTCTATGATTTTCTACAGGTGACGAGCCGATCTACGAATAGGCATCGACCTACGAGGAGACCGAGTTTCTGGTAAAGAATGTGGACTTTTGAGGTCGGGTTTGCAAGAGAGCTGTTTATTTTATTTAGATTGTTATTGTATTTATGGGTTGAGTGAGAAGATTTCAGTTGTACTTCATTTTTCTTTTTTTATTAACATATATTGAGTAACATTTTATATAGCATTATCTGTTGTGCTTCTATTCCGATTTTAAGGTAACTGCGAGGACCCTGAACTGTTATAGTTCCATGTGAAGGCAACCGGATCTGGGGCGTTACAGATTCACTTCATGTTTATATACTAAAACCTGAAGACACCAAATATTATGTGCACCCAAAGGGTTTTGCCTGTTCATTCACCTATTGCAAAAGTTCTATTCAGCAAAACTGTAAAATTTGTGACGAGTGCATGAACATGTAAAACCCCTTGATTTCACCCGATATTCTGTGTTCTATGGTTTTAGAATATGTTGATCAAAATGAATGGTTTTGATCCTCTAAAAATAGTGGATGATATAGCTTTAGATGTGTATATGGCTTAGCCTCATATGTCGTATGATACCTATTTTTTCATATACATCCATCCATCCATCCATACGTACTTACATACATGTATGTAAGTATGTATGGGTGGATGTATGTATATGAAAAAATAGGTATCATATGAAAAACATACATACATACATATACATAAATACATACACATATATATGGAACATTGTGCGAAAAATTGTATTTTTGAATTTTTCTCAAAAAAATTTCTACAATATTTAATCCATATATACACCTCAGGAAAAATAATAGGTTAAACCTAGAGAGATTTGACCATCAATCATGTTGTTACAAATTTAATGGTTACAGAACAATAGAACATTTTGTATCAATCTGATCAAGAGGCTAATAGGTGAGGATTTCTTGATTTTTGGTATGTACATGTATTATCGTCTACAGAACACATTCAACAGTTTGTATTGTTCAACCCCCCCGGAACTCTTTCCTCATTCATTTTGCACAGAATACTTTTTGCAATTGAAAATTTGACTATATATGTAATGACTATCATAATACATATATGCCAAAGTCACATATTCAGCACCAAAAATTCCATCCTTCCATATTTTTTAAATAATTAGAACCATTCATTTTAATCTTCATACTATAAAACACCAAATTACCATACATCATGTGAACCTAATCTCTTTGGCCAGCTCATCCGTCCATCGCAAATTTAATAGTTTCGTAAGAATAGAATATTTTTCGAATATAAGAAACATCAAGTGCTTGGTGCAACCTGCCTCACTTGAAAATTTGAGTGAGAGAGAGGGAGAGAGGGAGGGAGGGAGAGAGAGAGTGTGTGTATGTATGTAAAAGAATAATGGGTATCATATGATGGATATGGCCTAGCCTCATATAACTTGAATAGTCTACTTTTTGCTATTTTTAAAAGGAAATGCTCTGTTAATTTTTACGTTAATACTCTAAAACTTCAAAACACTAAATATACGATGAAACAAAGTTGTGTGCTTATTGATATAGAAAGTGATAATATTTAAATTGCTAAAAAGTTGTTTCATTTTTCAAGAAGTGATCACTAAGAAAAAGCTTCACGTTCACACAATATTTGATGTTTTGATGCTTTAGAAGATGAAGATAAAAATAAATAATGCCGATCCTTCAAAAAATAGTGGAAAGTTGACTTCTCACTATTGTATATGAGGATAATCCACAAATGTCAAATGATATCTATTATTCTCATAGACTAACATTTGGTTTAAGCCTCATTTGTGACTTTGAAAACTCCACTCGTCCATATATTTTTCAGATGATTGAAACCGTTCATTTTGAATTCATATTATAAAAATCATAAAACTCTAATTAATATTGGGTGAACCCAAGAGGTTGATCATTTATCCACTTATTGCAAACTTAATAACTTTGTAAAAATAGAACCTTTTGTGATGGGTGGATGAACCAGCAAAACACATTCGATTCAATAATCGATATTTGGTGATTTGAGGTTTTAAAATATGAAGATCAAAATGAACTGTTCCGATCATTTGAAAAAATAAAGGAGGGTGAAGTTTTCAAGTCCGTATTTAAGGCCTTAACTCATATGTTATTCGTAACCCATTATTGTAACGACTGGTTTTCTTGTATCTGGATTTATTATATTATATTATATGTTTTGGTGGATTTCCTCCTTATATGTGGTTTTCGTCTCCGTAGCTTTTATTTTCGATCGTTTCGTCGTATTTTCTAGCTTCTTCCTTAGAATCGTCGATTTTGGAGTAAGTCATTCGTGACGGGCTTCATATCAGTCATATCTTATTGTTAGATCAAGCCTAGGAGTCTTAGGAATCGATCCCGGAGCTTCGCGCTCCATTTCGGAACTTTTGGTGCTCATTAGCCGGTGTAAGAAGGGGCACCGACCGACTAGATGACGATCCAGTCGGTCGAAAAACCTTCTTGAACCGACTAGTTGGCTTTCTAAATTTCTCAGGAGTTACTGTTTATCGTTAGTCGGTCTAAGAACGTTGGTTGACCGACTAGGTTGCAAACTAGTCGGTCGGCAATGCTTCTTTAACCGACTAACTCATTAACTATTTTTGGTACCAGTTACTGTTCCTTCTTAGTCGGTCTAAGTTTATCTTTCGACCGACTAGTTGTTAAACTAGTCGGTTAAGTTTTGTACTCAGACCGACTAATTCTTGGTTCTTCTGTACAGTCGAGTACTGTTCACTTTTAGTCGGTCTAAGAACGTTCATCGACCGACTAGATGTAAAACTAGTCGGTCAGTAGTTGTTCTTTGATCGACTAAATCTAAACCCTATTTTGTACAGGGGTTACTGTTTACACTTAGTCGGTCTGCGTTGGTCAACCGACCGACTAGTTCCCAAACTAGTCGGTCAGTGGTTGCTCTTTGACCGACTAAACAGTACAGGAAACCCTAGTTTTACCCTAGCCACCACCAAACTCTATAAATACCCCTCCAAACGTTTTCTTCTTCTTCTTCCTCGACTCTAAACCTAATTTCTCTCCCATTGAGCCCCCTACTACCTCAAACCCTTATTCCTTCATCCCAAGCCCAAAATCCATCATCCAAACCCTCACTTAACACATTCTACCTCTCATCTTCCTCAAAATCTCATCAATCCCCCAAAATCCACCAAAACCCCATTTCTCCAAACTTCTCCATCCATTTCCAGATCTGAACCCTAGGTTCCCCGGAGCGTTTCTTCCGTTGATGTGGTTGCTCTGCATCATTCTTCCGTTTCCTATACGGTAATAATCAATCTCTTAATGTTTTCATAACCCGTTGTGTTTTTGTGAAACCCTAATGAAATGAATGTTGTTTTGGTGATGGTTTCTCCATAACAGCGACTTCCCCGTAGATTAACGTCCGTGGGACGAACCCTCGTTGATCGTCATCCTCGGTGCTAGGCAAGTGAAACTTGCCACTTAGGGTTTAGGCCATGTTTTAGGCCATTTGCTTGTTGTAGGCGTAAAAGAGACTAGGCGACGAAATCATACTCGCCTAGGTGCAAATTTAGGAACTAGCTTGACAACGAAGCTAGATCCGACATTTATCATGTTGCACAATTACCATGTCACGTTTAATTTCCATTAACGGTACGCAAATTAATTGTCATGTCATTGCATTCGTTTAATGTTTCCGTGATTGCGTAGCTTCGCTACAATACTTGTGTTTCCTGGTCCGTGTTCCAGAAGCGGGCCATGTGTTAGTTAATAGCCAATGCCCGAACTACTTGTTTCCGGCTAGGTGCACCCCTACACCAAATGCTTATGAGTCGTGAACTAGAATGCGAGCTCCTGTGCGGGGCAACCCTGGCTCATTTACTTAGCTCGTGTGCAGGGACCCTGGCTCGTTCACATGTGGGTATTGGGGGTAAGAGTTAAGCGGCCAATCAACTGGGAGTCTGCCCGATCAGCAACTGCAGTGGTAAGGCGTAAACTCTGGGTTCTGGGGTAGTTTTAAGCGGCCAATCAGCGTGAATGCCAAACCGTTCAGCTGTAAGGCGTAAACATCTACAAACAACTTGAAACGTGACTAGTGAAATGATTGAGATTGTTAGTAGCTTGGCTACTCTTGACTTGTCCGATAATTGTTCTCTTGTACTTATTGTTTCACCATGTCTTGCTTGTGCACTCATGTTATAACTGCCTTGTCATGCATACTATAACTGCTAGGTTGCTAGTTGCCTTCCTTTTCAGTTTCCTTGCCCAAGTCTTTTAGACTTGCTGACATGTGCCCCTTTACTCTTTTGGGTGACACATGTTAGATCTTGAGCCTGAGTACATTGTGGAGGACGAGGTGTTTGCTGACGCCGAGCCCGAGCTTGTGTTTGACGGGGAGTACGTGGACACTGGGGACCAGTCCTAGTGTCTTCGTTGAGCTTTCCCTTTTGTTTAGACTGCTGTTTTGTTGTCGGTGCGTAGCACCTATACTTTGTTACGTTGTTGCTTTTGTTGGCCTTGTTCTGGGCCTTTAGACTCTTTCTTTTAGCCTGGTGGCTTTTCTGGATGTTGAACTTAATTTTCATGTTGGACAAATTATCAGATATGAGATTTTATTTCTATCTCTCCTTGTGTTATTATTGTTGTTCCGTTTATGGTTACAGGGACCTGCTTATGCTTTATTGACGCTTATCGGGTTTGGGGCTTCACAGCTCCACTCTCGTGCGGACCTTTTCACGTCTCGCCTCCATTTTAGGGAAGCGGGGCATGCCAGGTTTTGTTGGTGGCCCATGCATGTCTCTCTTCTGTAACTGCGATTATTGGAATAACGATAATAATATTAGAACGTCCAATAAACTAAGTTCGACGTCCGAGTCATAAGCTATGAGTCTAATCTGCTTCGTTTTATGTGTCATTAGATGGCAGGAAGGCGATTCACCCGTGGTGGAGGTAGTGGTGCGCCCCCTCATGATGAGGAGCCTGAGCGGGAACCCACCAATGGAGAGATGATGCTGATGATGCTTCAGATGATGCAAGTGCAGCAGGGCGTGCTCCTGCAAGTCCAGAATGCTCCACTTGCTCGAGCTGCCCGGGCACTTCCGGATGCCCCTCGCTCCGAGCCGGGAGCGAAGCAATTTCAGGAGCTGGGTCCCGTATATTTTGATGGGTCTGAGGGTCCTCTGGCTGTCGATGAGTGGATTCGGAACATAGAGGATAACTTGAAGATGGCCAAGATCACCCCGGCTGGATGGGTTGATTTGGCGAAGAGGCAACTCAAGGATAATGCTCGGAACTGGTGGGATGCGGAAGAGAAGATGTTGGTGGAGCCGATAGCGTGGACTACCTTTAAGTCCAGGTTTGATGAGGAGTTCTTTCCGAAGGCTGCTAGGAAGGAGATGCTGCAGCGCTTTATTGACCAGAAGCAAGTGAGCTTGACGGTGGACCTGTACCACCAAGAGTTCACTAGGCTGAGTCGGTTCGCACCGAAGATGGTGCAGGATGCTGATGAGAGGGCTCAGAGGTTCCTGCGGGGACTTGCTTTGGAGCTTCAGAGTTTCGTGTCTTCCTCTGATCTGGACTTTTATCAGAAGGTTCTGGTCGCTGCGAGGAGGCAGGAGCTGAACCTGAGTCAGAGGAGAGGACATGTTTCCGGTGCTGGGAAGAGGCCTATGGAACAGGTCAGGGCGGTGGTTAGGCCTGGTTTCAAGCCTAATCAGCCAGCTCGGTTCAAGAGGCCAGGAGGGCCTATTCTGAAGACTTGCCATTTCTGCGGCAAGCCTGGCCACATCAAGGATCAGTGTAGGAAGTTTCTGGGCCAGTGTTTGGTTTGTGGTGATGCTTCTCATGTCGCGAAGGATTGTCGGCATGCAAATCAGCTGCGGAGGGCACCTGTTGCAGCACAGCCGTTGCAGCAGCGAGCATCTGTCCCTGCTGGACGTGGAGCAGCTCTTGTTCCACAGAGGCAGGCTTTTCAGCAGGCTATTCCGCCGAGGAGGCAGGCTTTTCTGATGACCGCTGTGGAGAGCGAGGCTGTGGATGAGGTTATCGCAGGTAATCCTCAATCTAGCTGTTACTTTCCTAGCTGGTTTTTATTGTTAGATTGTGTTGTTTGCTTGAACATGATTGTTTGCTAGACTAGGGTTTGATTGTTAATTGCTTGTTAGGTGTGGTTTTGGTGTGCACATTTCCTGCACGAGTCCTCTTTGACTCCGGTGCATCGATGTGCATTATTTCTCGGAGCTTCGTAGAGAAGCATTTCTTGTCGACGTCCCCTCTTCCCAAGAGATGGAATATCGTTACAGGGAATGGCGTGGTCTCGGTGCATCTTGGTTGCAATTCTTGCTTGTTGGTGGTCTGTGGACATGAGCTTTATGCTGATTTCATTGTCCACGACATCATCAACTATGATGCAGTTCTTGGGATGGACTGGCTTGCGAGCTTCTATGCTACGATCGACTGTCGGAGGAAGAAGGTGGTGTTCGAGATTCCCGGGCATCCAGTATTTGAGTTCAGCCGTGGTAGCAGCTCGCTTGGTCCTGTCAGGTTTCGGGCCAGGCCGGTGGAGGTTGTGGCTATGCAGATGGAGTTGGAGAGGCCAGCGGTTGTGCGGGATTTTGATGACGTCTTCCCCGAGGAGATGTCTGGTTTGCCACCTGATCGAGCTCTAGAATTTTCTATTGATCTTGTTCCGGGAGCGCAGCCGATTTCGAAGGCGCCTTATCGTATGGCACCCGCTGAGTTGGAGGAATTGCGGAAGCAGCTGGATGAGCTCTTGCAGAAGGGTTATATCAACCCTAGTGTGTCTCCGTGGGGAGCACCGGTGCTGCTGGTGAAGAAGAAGGATGGTTCGCGACGCATGTGCGTGGACTATCGGGAGTTGAATGCGGTGACCGTCAAGAATAAATACTCGTTGCCTCGCATCGATGATATCTTTGATCAGCTTGGAGGTTCGAGGGTGTTTTCTAAATTGGATTTGAGGAGTGGTTACCATCAGTTGAAGGTGAAGAAGGGAGATGTTCCGAAGACAGCGTTCAGGACGAAGTATGGACACTACGAGTTTGTGGTTATGCCTTTCGGTGTAACCAATGCACCCGCAGTTTTCATGAATCTGATGAACCTGATTTTCTACGACTTTTTGGATAAGTTTGTCGTTATCTTTATTGACGACATTCTGATCTATTCAAAGTCGGAGGAGGAGCATGCCTCGCACTTGAGGATGGTATTGGAGATTTTGAGGAAGCATCAGTTGTATGCTAAATTTTCGAAGTGCGAGTTTTGGCTGTATAGAGTTGCTTTTCTGGGGTATGTGGTGACTGGAGATGGTATTTCAGTGGATCCCGAGAAGATTAGGGCCATCAGAGAGTGGCCTATTCCGTCGTCTGCGTCTGAGATTCGGAGTTTCCTTGGACTTGCTGGTTACTATCGGCGCTTCATTAAGGACTTTTCCCGTATTGCTGAGCCGATGACCAGGTTGACGCGGAAGGATGTACCTTTTGTTTGGTCGGGTGATTGTATGAATGCTTTTGGTGTTCTGAGGGAGAGGTTGACGACTGCCCCTATTCTTGTTGTGCCTGATCGCAGCGGTGGATTTGAGATCTTTTGCGATGTTTCTGGCAAGGGTCTCGGTTGTGTGTTGCATCAGCACGGGCACGTTGTGGCGTATGCTTCTCGTCAGCTCAAGGTTCATGAGAAGAATTACCCGACGCATGATTTGGAGTTGGCTGCCGTTGTGTTTGCTCTTAAGATTTGGAGGCACTTCTTGCTGAGTGAGAAAGTGAAAATTTTCACCGATCACAAAAGCTTGAAGTATATTTTTACTCAGAAGGAGCTCAACATGCCACAGCGTCGATGGTTGGAGCTCATGGCGGATTATGAGATTGATTTGCAGTATCACCCTGGCAAGGTGAATGTGGTTCCGGATGCGCTGAGTAGGCTTCCAGCGGTGATGATGTTGACTTCACAGTGGAGATTGCAGCAAGATTTTTGCGAGTCTGGAATTGAGACTGTTCATCCTGGGGAGGCTTCTCCGTTGATGTGTATGCAGATACAGTCGACGATCGTGGATCGGATCAAGGCTGGCCAGGCTGGAGATCCGAAGCTGGTGAAGATTCGGGAGCATGTGGAAGCCGGTCTGCGGACTGACTTTTTTGATTCATGAGGATGGCTCGCTGAGGTTTGGAGCCAGGTTGTGTGTGCCAGCTGGAGATATTAGAGAGGAGTTGATGGTGGAGCCACACAGTTCGCCGTATTCTGTGCATCCTGGTGGGACCAAGATGTACCAGGATCTTCGTCTGAACTATTGGTGGCATGACATGAAGAGGAGTGTGGCTCGGAGTGTAGCCAAGTGCTTGGTTTGTCAGCAAGTAAAGGCGGAGCATCAGCGTACGGCCGGGTTGCTACAACCGCTTCCGATTCCGGAGTGGAAATGGCAACACATCACTATGGATTTCGTGACTGGACTACCTCGGAGTTCGAAGCAGAATGAGGCGATTTGGGTGATCGTAGATCGATTGACCAAATCCGCGCACTTTATTCCGTTCCGAGTGGGACAGTCCACTGAGGCGCTAGCAAGGAGATATATGGAGGTAAATTCTTTTACTCTCCGTTTTTATTTCCTTTTCCTAGTTTAGATAGTGATGTAACATGAATCGTGCAGGAGGTCGTACGATTTCACGGAGTCCCCGTGAGTATCGTGTCGGACAGAGACACGAGGTTCACATCTCAGTTCTGGCAGAGTTTGCAGAAGAGTTTGGGTACACGTCTGAGTTTCAGCACGGCGTACCATCCGCAGACGGATGGCCAGTCCGAGAGGACGATTCACATCTTGGAGGACATGCTGAGGGCGTGCATGTTGGATTTCAAGGGTTCGTGGGAGGACCATCTACATCTGGTGGAGTTTTCTTACAACAACAGCTTCCAGGCGAGTATTGGCATGGCGCCTTTCGCCGCTCTTTATGGGAGGAAATGTCGATCGCCATTGAGTTGGGATGACATTAGTGATCGTGAGCTGTTGGGACCCGGGATGATTGTGGAGGCCGTGGGTATTGTCAAGAACATTCGGGAGAGGTTGAGGATTGCTCAGGACCATTTTAAGCATTGGGCAGATGTTAAACGTCATCCTTTGGAGTTTCAGCCTGGAGATCAAGTGTTTCTGAGGATTTTCCCGAATCATGGAGTGATTCGTTTTGGGAAGCGAGGGAAGTTGAGCCCGCGATACATTGGAACGTTTGACATTCTGGAGAGAGTTGGCGAGGTATCTTATCGCTTAGCCTTCCGCCATCTTTGGAGGGAGTTCACAATATTTTCCATGTGTCGCAGCTTCGGCGATACATTAGCGATCCATCTCATGCTGTGGATTTCTCAGAGACTACCGTTCGCCCCGATATGACGTAAGACCAGCAGCCAGTGCAGATTCTGGACAGGCGTCAGAAGTCACTTCGGAACAAGGTTGTCAATCTTGTGAGGGCGATGTGGCGACACGGCTCGCCTGGAGAGTCTACTTGGGAGAATGAGGATGAGATGCGAGAGCGTTTCCCACTTTTGTTCCCGGACACGTGAGTGTTGGAAAATTCCGAGGACGGAATTTTTCTTAAGTTGGGGAGGATGTAACGACTGGTTTTCTTGTATCTGGATTTATTATATTATATTATATGTTTTGGTGGATTTCCTCCTTATATGTGGTTTTCGTCTCCGTAGCTTTCATTTTCGATCGTTTCGTCGTATTTTCTAGTTTCTTCCTTAGAATCGTCGATTTTGGAGTAAGTCATTCGTGACGGGCTTCATATCAGTCATATCTTATTGTTAGATCAAGCCTAGGAGTCTTAGGAATCGATCCCAGAGCTTTGCGCTCCATTTCGGAACTTTTGGTGCTTATTAGCCGGTGTAAGAAGGGGCACCAACCGACTAGATGACGATCCAGTCGGTCGGAAAAACTTCTTGAACCGACTAGTTGGCTTTCTAAATTTCTCAGGAGTTATTGCTTATCGTTAGTCGGTCTAAGAACGTTGGTTGACTGACTAGGTTGCAAACTAGTCGGTCGGCAATGCTTCTTTAACTGACTAACTAATTAAATATTTTTGGTACCAGTTACTGTTCCTTCTTAGTCGGTCTAAGTTCATCTTTCGACTGACTAGTTGTTAAACTAGTCGGTTAAGTTTTGTACTCAGACCGACTAATTCTTGGTTCTTATGTACAGTCGATTATTGTTCACTTTTAGTCGGTCTAAGAACGTTCATCGACCGACTAGATGTAAAACTAGTCGGTCAGTAGTTGTTCTTTGACCAACTAAATCTAAACCCTATTTTGTACAGGGGTTACTGTTTACACTTAGTCGGTCTGCGTTGGTCAACCGACCGACTAGTTCCCAAACTAGTCGGTCAGTGGTTGCTCTTTGACCGACTAAACAGTACATGAAACCCTAGTTTTGCCCTAGCCGCCACCAAACTCTATAAATACCCCTCCAAACATTTTCTTCTTCTTCTTCCTCGACTCTAAACCTAATTTCTCCCCCATTGAGCCCCCTACTATCTCAAACCCTTATTCCTTCATCCCAAGCCCAAAATCCATCATCCAAACCCTCACTTAACACATTCTACCTCTCATCTTCCTCAAAATCTCATCAATCCCCCAAAATCCCCCAAAACCCCATTTCTCCAAACTTCTCCATCCATTTCCAGATCTGAACCCTAGGTTTCCCAGAGCGTTTCTTCCGTTTCCGTGGTTGCTCGGCATCTTTCTTCCGTTTCCTATACGGTAATAATCGATCTCTTAATGTTTTCATAACCCGTTGTGTTTTTGTGAAACCCTAATGAAATGAATGTTGTTTTGGTGATGGTTTCTCCATAACGGCAACTTCCCCGTAGATTAGCGTCCGTGGGACGAACCCTCGTTGATCGTCATCCTCGGTGCTAGGCAAGTGAAACTTGCCACTTAGGGTTTAGGCCATGTTTTAGGCCATTTACTTGTTGTAGGCGTAAAAGAGACTAGGCGACGAAATGATACTCGCCTAGGCGCAAATTTAGGAACTAGCTTGACAACGAAGCTAGATCCGACATTTATCATGTTGCACAATTACCATGTCACGTTTAATTTCCATTAACGGTACGCAAATTAATTGTCATTTCATTGCATTCGTTAAGTGTTTCCGTGATTGTGTAGCTTCGCTACAATACTTGTGTTTCCTGGCTGGTGTTCCAGAAGCGGGCCATGTGTTGGTTGATAGCCAATGCCCGAACTACTTGGTTCCGGCTAGGTGCACCCCTATGCCAAATGCTTATGAGTCGTGAACTAGAATGCGAGCTCCTGTGCGGGGCAACCCTGGCTCATTTACTGAGCTCGTGTGCAGGGACCCTGGCTCGTTAACATGTGGGTATTGGGAATAAGAGTTAAGCGGCCAATCAACTGGGAGTCTACCCGATCAGCAACTGCAGTGGTAAGGCGTAAACTCTGGGTTCTGGTGTAGTTTTAAGCGGCCAATCAGCGTGAATGCCAAACCATTCAGCTGTAAGGCGTAAACATCTACAAACAACTTGAAACATGCCTAGTGAAATGATTGAGATTTTTAGTAGCTTGGCTACTCTTGACTTGTCCCGATAATTGTTCTCGTGTACTTATTGTTTAACCATGTCTTGCTTGTGCACTCATGTTATAACTGCCTTGTCATGCATACTATAACTGCTAGGTTGCTAGTTGCCTTCCTTTTCAGTTTCCTTGCCCAAGTCTTTTAGACTTGCTGACATGTGCCCCTTTACTCTTTTGGGTGACACATGTTAGATCCTGAGCCTGAGTACATTGTGGAGGACGAGGTGTTTGCTGACGCCGAGCCCGAGCTTGTGTTTGACGGGGAGTACGTGGACACTGGGGACCAGTCCTAGTGTCTTCGTTGAGCTTTCCCTTTTGTTTAGACTGATGTTTTGTTGTCGGTGCGTAGCACTTATACTTTGTTATGTTGTTGCTTTTGTTGGCCTTGTTCTGGGCCTTTAGACTCTTTCTTTTAGCCTGGTGGCTTTTCTGGATGTTGAACTTAATTTTCATGTTGGACAAATTATCAGATATGAGATTTTATTTCTGTCTCTCCTTGTGTTATTATTGTTGTTCCGTTTGTGGTTACAGGGACCTGCTTATGCTTTATTGACGCTTATCGGGTTTGGGGCTTCACAGCTCCACTCTCGTGCGGACCTTTTCACGTCTCGCCTCCATTTTAGGGAAGCGGGGCGTGACAATTATCATTAGCCTCAAATATGTCCACCTACTTAGGCATAGGTTTGGAACAAAATAAAAAACCCAAGCTATTGGTAGACTTAGCAAGTTGGTCCGCTCCGCTGTTGTATGGCATATCTGGAAGGAAAGAAACAAACACATCTTCCTCTCCAAAGCTTTCCCCAAGACTCATCTCCTCGTCAGGATTTCCTTGGATATTGCTGTTGCATTACCCCCTTGGTGCTTGAGGTGATTGATCTTAATGAGTCCTCCATTTTGATAATTGGGGATAGCTTAGTGGCCTTTGGCATTTTTTTCCTATATTAGAGTAGGGCCTTACATATCGGTTGTACTAGCACGTGGTGACTGCCTCCAGCCTCTCTTAAGTCTATATGTACTGTGTGCTTGGCCTGAAGTGCCCTTGCACATTTATATTTACATTCATTTATGAATATATTAACTTACATTTCAATATGTGTGTGTGAGGAAATTTTGATGTGCAAAGAGACCTTTGTGGAAAAACCATGCAAAATGAGCTTTCTTAATATATTTTAAATATCCAAACTGTTGTATGTATTCTACGTATGCTAATACACACATATATCGAAAATCACGAAAATCCCACTTCGTTTGTTCCTTGGTCGGATCATTTTAAATGTTAAATTGTTCTGAAACTGTTAAATTTGTAATACCTTGAACGAGGATCAAATCCTCCTAGGGTTTGCACATTATTTTTCATGAGATATATAAATATATGGATTAAATCATGAAAGAATTTTTTAAAAAAATCATAAATTTTTTAAAACTTTTCAACTTGGCTTCACGTATGAATTTTTCAAGTGACCTGCTAATTTCTTGGATGTTTACTCATGTATACTGGGTACCATACATTATATAAGGTTAATTATCATATATGGCCTTTTAAACACAACCATCCACTATTTTTACAGAGGAGCAAAACCAAACCTTTAATTTTGATCTTTATATTCTAAAACCTCAAAATACTACATATCAGGTGACCCAAAGGGGTTTTGACCATTCATACACTCGTCGTAAAAATTTTATTAATGCAAAATTGTTGAATTTGTGTGAGGCGAATGAATGGGTAAAACTACTTGGGTTTACCCAATATTCGATGTTTTAGAGTTTTAGAATGTGAAAATCACAATGCTTAATTCTAATTCTTTGAAAAATTATCAGATGGTGGAGTTTTGGATGCACATATAAGGCCTAAGCCCCATATGTCATATCGTGCCCATCATTCTCATATGTACATGTGTGTGTGTGTGTGTGATGAATAATGTATATATACTGATCGTAAAGGAAATTTCGTATAGTGTTAGCCCATTTCTTTTAAAAAAATTGAAATTTTTTTAGGTTTTGTTGTACACATCATGAATATTTACCACACCAAATATCAAGTGACTCCATTAATACTATTTGACTATTGAGCTACCCATTAGTAATTCAACGGTTTAGGAAGAATAGAACTTTTTACAACAGGTTAATCAAGAGTCAAATACCCTAGGATATTTGGATTTTTGGGATTTCAGAATGTATACAATAATCCCGAATTTTTTTTCCAATTTTTTAGTAAATCTGTGAGTTGTCAGCATATGAATTTTCATGCGCTGTCAGCATATATCTATATCTATATATATCTCACACACACGCGTATGTATACATATATATGTACACACACACACACAAAATAAAAGAATATTTAGTTGGCATAGTGTTTGCAACTATACATATATACATATATAAATGAGATATATAGATGTGTGTGATCAAAGCAAGAAATTTCCTATGCTATCGGCCCCGAAGAACCCAAGAAAGATTCCTTTTGAAATTTCTTTTTTTCTTTATTGTACATATTCTAGAACATGAAAATCCCAAATATATGTGAACTCTATGGGTATGCAACCTTTGATCATCCTGTTGTTAAAAGTTCTATTGTCTTGTAACTGCTGAATTTGCAACAATAAAATTGAGGGTTAAATAGAGTTCGATTCATTTGATTTTTGGTATGGTGATCATCCATAAGGTGTTAAACACATCTAAATTTTTTACAAAAAATAAAAAAACTATGTACATGTGCTACAATGCGAGAAAATTTCCCGAGTTTGCAACACATATATAGTTTTCGGTAGGTAAGTATATAAGTGAGCTGACAATACAGAAAATTTCAAATTTTTTTTTCAATTTTTTAGATTAATTTACATATTTTAAAACCCCAAAAATCTAATAGGTGAACCCTATGGATATTTGACCTTCGAACCATCTTTTTTAAAATGTTCTACCGTTCTGAAACGTTGAATTTGCACCACATAGATCGAGGGTTAAATAGCTTTGGATTCACTTGTTTTTTAGTATGGTGATCATCCATGATGAGTACAACACGTCTTAAAAAGTTTTTTCAAAATAAAAGAAAACATGTATATGGGCTTTCAGCGCAAGAAATTTTACAGCACATATACATTTTTCTATATGTATGTATGTATGCATGTATATGTATATATGTATATGTACGTATATGTATACTGTATGTATGTATTTATGTATGTATATGTATGTATGTATGTATGTATGTATGTATGTATATGTATGTATATGCATATATCTATTCACACACACATGCATCAACAACCCAAAGAAGGGTTTCCTCCTTGGTCCTAATGTGGACTAATTTTAGACATTCATCAGGCTGAGAAAAATTGCGGGTTGATTTGCAAAAAGTTTCAAGATTTTGCATATCTGCCCCCAAATTCAAAATTACTCCCCTTCTCTCTCCCCTTTCTTTCTCTGTTACTAATGCCCCTGCCCCTCTGTCTCCACCATCGCTCCTCCCCTTGTCCTTCCCCTAGACATCATCATTCCCCGTCAACCTCCTCCCTCTCCCTCTTCATCCTCCTCATCGGCGGTGGCGATTCGTGTAGAACTTTACGGACAAACACATCACCTTCTTCGCAGCGGAATAAGATAGTGAGGAGGAATTACGATGCTTTGGATTGGATTTGGAAACACGAATGGAAACCAAACGCTTTTCACCATTCATTATCTTCTTCTTCTGTTTATTTGGAAGAAAAGAACGTAAACTTTTCTATGTCTCCCACAGAGACTCACATCGGTATTTATAGGAATATGATGAACGTTAATTATAGTTAGAATCTTAATGTAGTAAAACAAGTTTATTCCAACTGTAAGGATAACAAATTTATATTAGGAATTATCCACAAAGGTTAATTGAAATTTACATATAGTCCACTTATTCTTTTACTATTTACGTTTTATCTCCCTGGTCAAACCCGTCATGGACATACCTAAGTCCAACAATTCACCTCCAACGAGGAGTAAGAGGAGGGAGGTCGATTAGGGATGAGGAGGTCTACAAGACAGGGGAGGATGATGTCTTTTGGGGCAGAGAAGTAGGAGATGGCGAGGGAGGAAGATGAGAAAAGAGGCGGTGGAGGGGTGCATGGCAACGGCAGAGGGGTGGAAAACATGATCAATATAGAAAGAAGTGTGAACGAGAAGTGGAGTGGTTTTGAATTTGAGAGATTTTTGTGTGTGCAAAACTCCTATTTTTTTTTCAGGGGTTGGGATGGTGCAATAATAGAACAAGGGAGTCAACCCCATTCTTGGATGACTAATATCCATATTTTCCATATGCATTTATAAGAGTATGACTATTCTACATGTAGAGAGAGAACTGGATAGAAATTTTGGGAATTTTTAACACTTACATCAGTGTGCATGGTACTGTCAAGAATGATGTTTATTACCCTGCATGAAGTTACAACCAGCAATCAAAGGTGATGGAGTTGCTTACTGTTGGATACGGCCATTTGGAATGTTGCTGCCACCATTGCTTCAGCACCGAAGTGGTGTCTCCGGGCAGCTTGCCGGCCCTTCTCTTCCTTAGTATCTCCTCTCTTACATCTTCTATCCTCGACCTAAAACCCTAATTAATTTCATTTTAACCCCATCATTTCAACAAGACTTTTAATTGAAACTCAATACTTGCATGCAACCAAATCAGGAAAAAAAATAATATTACAAGAGACTTCGATCAATTTACCTGCTTTAATTCAATTTTCAGTTCTTGCCTAACTCTCTCCATCAAGGATCGCTCGGATTCAGTTGGAAGTAGAGGCCCAAATCCCATCATATCGTGCCCATCAAAACCCACTTCGAGAGGGACCTCAGAGTGAAGATCGTCCTCGTCTTCTGACATGGTTGCTCCTGTTCCTTCGTCAAGAGTCACACCTGAAACAAACATAGACTAAAATTGTAATTTCTGACTTGCATGAAAAAAATCAAGCATAAAAATATGGCAATATTGTAACAAAAGATGACTCAAATATAGTCGACGAGAAAGAAAAAGTCGGTCATGCTCAATAATAAGATATCCGGAGTCTTATCCTGAATTTTGTTGAATGATCAGGCTCATAGTGTTTTTGTGTAGTCAGACTGGTGAAGTACTGAGAAGTCGTGAGCCACGACCAATACACATGAATTGAAGTAGTGATTAGTGAATATTGTCCAACTTTGATTCAGCTGCAAGTGAGCTAAACTGCACTCAACCGAAAATTGCCTTCAAGAATAAACAATTAATTATTTATCACACGAGCGTTTTTACTATAGATTTTTTTACTTCAAAAAGTGAGAAAATTAATTTTCACCTCAACTGAAAACTACCCTCAACAGCAAGGAGGAGCAACAGCAAGCCATGGAGAAGCAAAGGCAGATCCAAGAATCCCTTGTGGCCTACTGCCCACCTAACCTAACTAAACTAACACCCCCGGTGGCCCCCACCTCCATCCACCTCCTTCAACCAACAACCATTTGATTTGATCTTGACCCTGATCCTGATCTTGAGCCCATGATAACTAAAGGCCAACTGATAGAAGAAGCAGTGGGTGAATGAATTGTCTAGACAAAAAAGAGAAGAAGAAGAAGAAGAAGACAGGACTTGTATATTAATATTTTTATACTAGTAGTATTATTAAGAATTTCCTCTCAAAAGAAGCCACCATCACATAATTCTTCTACATGTATGGATTTAATTAATAGTTTATTAATGAAATTAAACAAGATTAAGAAAGTGTGTACCAGTGAGCTCCTGGAAAGACTGCTCGATCTCCCGGCAGGCCATCACGGCCTCCACGGCGTGAACGCGGACGTGCTGCTGCAGCTGCTCACGGAACGAACACAGCAGCAGCAAATACTGAGCCTGCAATCGCAAGAATTCAAGACCTGCACGATTATGAAAGAAATCATAAATTAATTACGGAGGCTGCCGGATGGCTGGCTACTTACGAGAAAAGAGTCGAGCTCTTGCTTGTCCATAGGGGAGAGGATCGGGCGGTGGTGCGAAGCGTAGGACCGCAGCAGGTGGTGGGAATTCGCTAGCTGAGCGTCGATCAGGGGAAGATGGTCGATGGGGGTGGCCACGCGCAGGCAGCCGATGTGGGCCCCAAGCAGCTGCTCCCACAGCGGGTGAACCGCCATCTCTGCCTTCAGCAGCCTCTGATGCTGCTCCTCTGCCGCCGCTGACGACGAGCACTCTCCGACCATGTCCATCCCTAGCCCTTGGTCGCCCTGCATCCGTGTATCTCAAGAAACGGCCGGAGTGAGAAACATGAAGGACCACCCTGGTCTTTCGTTGCTTTCGTTTTAAAGAAGTGCGTCGAGCTTTAGGAGGGTGGTGGTCTTAGGGCTGAGAGAGAGAGAGAGAGAGAGAGAGAGAGGGAGGGAGACAAATAGGATAATGAGGATGACCTTTGTTGCAAGGAGATGAAAAGAAGCACGTGGGGGAGAAAAGGGAAGGTGGGCGTAGAGAAAGAATCCAATTTCATTTTTAGAAAAAGAAAAGCAAGAAATGAAGAAAGAAAAAAGATATCGAATCATCATCGCTTTCATATGGTTTTATGAGATTTTCTTTTTTTATATACATATATTCTTTTTGGTATGGGAGGACCACAACCTACTACTAGTAACTACCATGCCATTTTGTTATCCAAGAATCCAGTGGTAAAATTACTTCCCTACTTTAATTTGGAACTTGTAGTTTAGTACGCAAGCTCAAACAATTAAACACATAGGAACAATAGTGAACACACGATGACACAAAGACATTGGTAACGCAGTTCGGTGCGTACCCCTACATCTGCGGGGCCTCGTCCAGAAAATCAAATACGCCACTAAATATTGATAATTACAGTCACCAATACTACGTGATATTAGGTAGAACAAACTCCCCCTCAATACAAACCGCTAGGGGTGATCTCAATCAACCCCATGGAGTAATTTGCGAAAGCTCCCCTTGCGTGCAAGATCCCCTTGCGTGCAAGATCCCCTTGCAAAACTGACAAAGATCAACACCCTTGATCCCCTACCTTTGTAGTAGTCAGCCTCCTCCCGGAGTTCCTTGTAGCTTTCGCAAAAGCTCTGGTTCAGATAATCGCCCTAGCCGCCAATCACTTACCTTCTAAAGTCGAAACCTCCCCCTCAAATATTGAGTTGTTAAAGAAGGTACACACAATCAAATCTCAGAAGATTGGTCGTCCGCAACTAGCGAAGCCAGGCTAGTAAATGTGGTTGTTTTCGTCTTAACTGCCTCAAACAACAAAAACCGACTTTTGAGCAAAAACCAACAACCTTCAAGAATCGCCTCTAACAGAATATTGGAATGCAATCCAAACAGACACTGCATCGGTTCTTTAGTAGAAGAAAAACTCCCAACGACTACAGTCAACAATCAAGACAGAGTCTTATCTTCAATAACTGCAATACGATCAGCTTCATGTAACCACTTTAAGACCTGATCTAAAATGTTGAACATTATGTTCAACATAATATATGACATATTAACCAACATTACCAGAAAACCCATTGTGCCGCTAATGACAAAATAAATGACCTAACAATCTCCCCCTTTAGCTTTAAGTGGCGCAATCAACAGGAATAAGGACAAGACCAAGATGCAAAGAACATACTGAAGTAGCAAGTGCAAGTAGTAAACATACCAGTCATCCATACTGAAGTAGCAAGTGCAAGTAGCAAACATACCAGTCATCCAAGTGAACAACAGTGATACAACATACTTCATCAAGAGATACAACATACTTCATCAAGAGATGATACAGTATACCCCTCAATCACCATCATACAACTTCACAGAAGGCCACCACCAAATCAACACCAAAACATACGAAGGCCACCAAACATACACCTGCCTGCTATTGTACTTACTCTCCCCCTTTGGGACACAAAAAGGCAAAGAACATACCTTACGGGGCACCTCTGTCTGAAGAGAGTTTGGCTTTGAGCTGAGAAATCCTGTCCTGAAGCATGTCCTTATGACATTCAAGTAAAAGCCTCTGACTGTGAAGAAGGGTCAGTTGATCATCTACATTTTTCACACCACTTTTAAGCACTAGAATATCGTCCAGAATGTCTTGAATGGAGACAGATGAGGATGAAGACCCTTTAACATCAGACGCCGAGGCAGATGGAGGGGAAATAGGTGAAGAAGGCACTGGCGACTGAGGAGGAGCAGAGGCAGCAGATATATCGTCAATTTTACCCACTACTGACTTGGTAGTAAAGCTGATCCCTTCACATGTCATGGCTAGCTCAAATGTGTCAGGAACAATGCTTTGAGAGAAAAGCACCATGGAAATGAGAGAGGCATGAGGGAGAGAGTAAGATGGTGCTGAGGACTCTAAAAGAGACAGGATGGAGTCAAATATGATCCGACCCAAATTGAAAGGCTTCTTTGTTCTTGCAGCATAAATCAGCTTACACATGGCCTTGTTGAGTATTGGACTTCTCCCTACTTGGTGTTAATGATGAGCAAACATAAATACTTGTGACTAATCCCCTATTTTGCAGTTAATCCATTGTCTAAGCTATTTATGAAGATCTACTTGCAATGGATGACTCTCAAATGTCATTGAAGGCAAATGACTTGAATTGGTTGATCGTAGATAATGATTGAAGCTCCGTGAAGACTTCAAGCTCATACGATGGAAAGAAGAGATTATTCGTCAATGTAATTTTTCTTTTATCTCTTCTAGTATGTAGCTTAGAAGTAGAACTTTGATGGAGCACTCACACACATCTACATTCTGTCATAGGACTTCATTAGATCAATTTTCTTTGATCCCAATTCATTTCTCTATTGATTGTGCTAGGATTGTTTATAACAGCCGACTACTTAACAGTTTATAGTCGTCTGCCTCAAAAACAGTCGACTGTGTATTGTTCGACAGTCGCCTGTTAAGCACAGACTATTACAATATAGTTTTGGGCCTTCTTTGATTATTTCGCACAGGCTACTGATGAACGATTCACAGGCGCCTATCCAAGTGACAGTCGACTGTGTTTTGTAAACCAATCGCATGTCTATCCTTACCCAAACTCTGTTTGATCTGACTTTTACGGAAAGTCGACTAATGCTGTATATACAGTCGACTGTCTCTTGGATCAGTCGACTGTCTATGCTGCAACAGTCGTCTGTCAGTAAGTCATTTCTTTGACTCAGCTCTCTGTAAGTTTCTCAGGCTTTTGACAGTCGTCTGTTTAAGGATTTACAGTCGCCTGTTCTCATTAACAGTCGAATGTGTTCCTTGAATCAGTCGTCTATCCTGTTACTTGTGAGATTTCCAGTATTTGTCTAACTTACTCATCTCTCGGCCAGTCGCCTGTCGAAGAAATTACAGTCGCCTGTTGGTTTAACAGTCGACTGTCTTTGCTTCATAAGTCGACTGTCCACGTGGTAAGTTACCATTATGAATTCTCACCTACCCTTGCTGACTGTGCAACAGTCGACTGTGTATTGTTCAACAGTCGACTGTCGCGAGTTCAGATTCTATCCGTTGAGATTTTTCTCACAGATTCCAATTGGGTTTTTTTTTCCTAAACGGTTTTGTGGATTTGAGAAAGCTATAAATAGAGGTTCTAATGTTCCATTGGAAGATTACTCATTGATTTGCAAAATCTCTCTAGCTTTCATTTCAAAAGATCAAAGCTCTCAAATCCAAAGCCCTAAGTATTTCCAAATCTTGTTCACTTGCTCTCCAACCTAAAAACAAAGAGTAATCATCTAGGCAATTGGTGCAGTCAAGAGAAATGGCTTCTCCTCTCTTCCAAGCGAGTTCTTCAACACACATCACACTCCACCTTAAAGTTCTACTTCAAGGCATAGATGATTGTAAGTGTTGTTTTCATTATTTCATAACCTTCGTTATTTGAGATTTGCTCTCGGTTGTGAGAGTGGTTTGCTTGATCCCAAGTTGTGGGAGTCAAGGACATCGATTGTATTCGATTGCACTTGTAGGGTTGCTACAAGTGGGCTTTGAGGAAACCTCAAGTTAGGGTTCTAACTTGAGTATCCGGTGGTATCCGGGTGGTAGGGACGTAGGATTACCGGGAACAAGTCGGGAGTTGATTTGGGTAATGAAACATTATTGGGTTTGCAATTGTTTCTTATTTGGGTTTAATTCTATTTCCGCATTATTTGTTGGATTGCATTTTATTTGGCGTAAATTCCTTTTAAATTTGCATAAACACTATTCAACCCCCCTTCTAGTGTTTTCCCCATAGACAGGGTCCTTACAATTGGCATCAGAGCACAAGGTTACATCTATGGCATCCAACAACAACAACATTCCACTGCCGCCTTCATACAACAATCACGATCGTGATGGAGCGTCCACACTTTTTGAAGGTCAATCTACGGTGCGCCCTCCGCGTTTCAATGGTATAAATTTTAGCTATAGGAAATGCAGGATGGAGACGTTCCTTAGGAGTGCTTCGCTTTGGAGAACCGTCCACAAGGAATACTTCGAGCCTACCGAAGTAGATTTCGACAAATGGACGTCATCCGAGAAAACCGCCGAGGTCAACAATGCTAAGGCAATGAACGCTCTTCATTGTGCGTTGGACCCGAATGAGTTCAACAAGATATGCACATGTAAGAGTGCATATCAAATTTGGAACCATCTCATCGTTACGCACGAGGGAACGAACAAGGTAAAACTTTCAAAGTTATATGTTGACGTGCAAAACATCGATTTGTTTCATATGCAGGACAATGAGAGCATTGCATCGATGTACGGATGCTTTACCGACATCATCAATGAATTGGAAGCCCTTGGCCAAATATATTCCGAACCTGACAAGGTAAGGAAGATCATCATAGGAATGACCTCCAAATGGGAAAGAAGAGCGATCGCCATCGAGGAGGTCAATGATTTGAAGAACTACACCGTGGTGAATCTTATTGGGACTCTCATGTCTTATGAGGTAAGACGAGAGAACCGATTAAAGATTAGAGCAATGATGAATCCCTCGGAGGCCAAGAAGAAAGATTTGGCATTCAATGCCAATTCATCATCCTCCGAAAGTGACGAATCCGAGAATGAGATGGATTTGGGTGAAATGGCCCAAATGGCGAAGAAGTTCCAACGCTTCTTCCGTAAAGGTAAATTTCCCTCCAACAAACGTTTTGAGTCTACTAATGCTACTTCCTCTCTTTGTTATAAATGTAATAAGCCAGGGCACATCAAGAGGGATTGCCCAATGCTAAATAACAAAGAGAAGTGGAAGGCACCGAAGTACCATAAGTCCGATAAGAACAAGAGAGACAAGAAGAAAGGACTCGTAGGTACCTTCGACGACTCAAGTGATGACTCATCAATCGATTCCGATGATGAGAAGGGTGAGAGCGCCCATATGTGTTTCATGGCTCTAGAAGACCCACTCTCCGATGAGAGTGATTCCGACATGGACGACACCGAGGTAACAATGGATGAACTTCGCATAGCTAATGAAGAATTATTTGCTAAATACCAATCTTTAATGCTTAAGTATTCTAGCTTAAAGAAATTGAATATTAGCAAGTCATCCATTCCATGCATTATCAACAATGACACCATTGTTGATACTTTAACTCTTGAGAAAGCAAACTTAGCTTCTCAAAATGTCACTTTGAGAGAAGAGGTGAATTCCCTCAAATCTCAACTAGATCAAACACACCCCAAGGATAATAGTGATCTAGTTACACGTCACACACAATTGGGTTTAGAGAATGATTCTCTTAAAACTCAAGTGCACGAGCTCAAAGCACGGGTGTCCACCTTGGATACCAACATTTATTCTTTAAAGGAGAAATATGAGCTCATGTCCTCCCGTATTGTGAGATTCAATAAGGTAAAAGGACAATTGGATGATTTTCATGCAAATCAATTTCCGGCCATACATCTGTTGGCCTTGGATTTGTAAAAGCGAATGCATTCAATGCTCGCACATCTTATAGTGGTGTCATTATAGATTTTGTGAGGCCTTCCTCTGGTGCATCCATAAGTGGTGTCAAAGACACTATAGGCAGCAATCCTACCAAAAAAGTCACCACTTCACCTTCTCTTCCTTTTGGCAAGAAACCCACTAAGGGTGGAAACCAAAAGCAAGGTCATGCTTATATGTACACTAATACTCATCCACGTAGGAAACCTCCTACTTCACAAGTGGATAATAATGACACATTCTATGCTCCGTACCTATGGACACGTACACAACCACACATGAGAAATACTCATGTACGTGCTCCTATACACCCGTATGCTCATACGCATCATTCTTTCATGTATGATCATCCTCCACATGTCATGCATGATTCATATGCTTCATATAATATGCATGTTCCCAAGCATATATATCATCCTAGAATGTACAATGCATATCCTTCACCACATCTCTATGCTAGAAATCATGTTCCTAAGAAGCATGCACCACATAGAAATCCAACACATATGCATGCAACTAGGAAGAGGACTCCCAAGATGTATACTATTTGGGGTCCTAAGAACACTAGTCTTAATGATAGGAATGCTTATGTTGATTCCTATTTTCATGATGTGATTAGAAATAGTAATTATGTTGGGAAGCGGAAGTCCACTTGGACTTGGCTTCCAAAGGCCTAATCCCCTTGGAACCAACAAACATTGGGTACCATAAGCTTATGATATATTATATAGGCACCCAAGAGAAAGAAGAAGAGCAATAAAGGTCAAACTTGCGCTAAAGAGAAAGGATGGATTCTTGATAGCGGTTGCTCCAAACATATGACGGGAGATCCCTCGTTGTTCTCCGAAGTGATTAGCATCAAGGATGGTGCAACGGTCACTTTTGGAGATAATCAAAAGGGAACTACCATTGGAGTATGTATCGTTGATAATCTTTTCAAACCCTTAATTACTAATGTTTTTCTTGTTAGTGGTTTGTGTCACAATATCATTTTCATTAGTCAACTTTGTGACAAAGGTTACAAGGTTAACTTTGGAGAAGGATTGTGTACTATTGTTGATTGTGATTCAAATGTTTTATTTTCCGGTATTAGGCGTAAAAATATTCATTATTTGAGCTTGCCTAAAACCGTAGAACATTGCTTAGTTGCTAACACAAGTGAACAACTATTATAGCATCGCCGTTTTGGTCATGTTCACTTCAAGCACTTATATAAGTTAGCTAAGCATGATCTAGTCAAAGGTTTTCCTAAGATTGCTTTTAATAAGAAAAACTTTTGTGATTCATGTCAAAGAGGTAAACTAAGTAAATCTTCATTTAAGCTTAAAGAAGGGATTTCTTCTAAGAGGCCCCTAGAACTTCTTCATCTAGATTTATTTGGGCCAACTAGAACCGCTTCTTTAGGTAATGCTCATTATGAATTAATTTTCGTCGATGACTTTTCTAGATTTACTTGGGTCTCATTCTTAACTAATAAGAATGAAGCTTATGAAGAGTTTACCAAATTTGCAAAGAAGATTCAGAATTTCTTAGGATCCACCATTATCACTATCCGTAGTGATCATGGAGGAGAATTTGAGAATGAATCTTTTACTAAGTTTTGTGATGACACCGGGATAACTCATAATTTTTCCTTTCCTCTGGCACCACCACAAAATGGTGTTGTAGAGAGAAAGAATAGGACTCTTATTGAGTGTGCACGCACTATGCTCCATGATAGTCATCTTGGACTACAATTTTGGGCAGAGGCGGTGCACACGGCATGTTATGTGCTCAATAGGATCCTAGTGAGACCGCGAACGAACAAAAATTGTTTTGATTTGTTTTATGATAAAAAGCCTTAAGTAAAATATTTTCGTTTTTTGGTTCAAAATGTTTTATAAAGAACACAGTTGGTAATTTAGACAAATTTGAGCCAAGATCCGATGAAGGAATTTTTGTTGGATATTTCACACGTAGCAAAGCCTACCGGATATACAACAAAACTTCTTCAACGATTGAGGAATCTCTTCACGTATCTTTTTATGAAGATTTTGATTTTCCTCATGTTGATGATGATATTGTAGATACTCTTTGTGATTCTCTTAATAATGTTAAGATTAATGATTCTGTTGTTGAGACTAACACTTCTAACGAAGTTGTTGAAGTTGTTCCTAGTGATACATGTATACCCAAAGCTTACTCGACCCTTCGCAATCATCCCCATAACCAAATGATTGGAGATATTGGTGTGGGTGTTCGAACGAGATCGAGAATTGAAGAATTCTCTCATTGCGCATTTGTCTCTACCATTGAGCCAAAGAACATCCAAGAAGCTTGCGAGGATAGCTCTTGGATAGTGGCAATGGAAGAAGAACTAATGCAATTCGAGAGAAACGAAGTTTGGGAACTCGTACCTCTTCCAAGTGGTCATCAAATCATTGGGACAAAATGTATCTTCAAGAATAAGACGGATGAAAACGAGGTAATCACACGGAACAAAGCAAGGTTAGTAGCTCAAGGCTACCGGCAAGAGGAAGGTATTGATTTCGAAGAATCTTTTGCCCCCGTAGCTAGATTAGAAGCTATTGGGTTGCTTTTATCTTTTGCATCCCATAAGAATTTTAAACTATATCAAAGGGATGTTAAAAGTGCATTTTTAAATGGGTTTGTCAATGAAGTAGTTTATGTTTCTCAACCTCCCGGTTTTATTCATGAGAAATTTCCAAACCATGTTTTCAAACTTAAGAAAGCGTTGTATGGGTTGAGACAAGCTCCTAGAGCTTGGTAGGATCGACTTAAGACATTTCTTTTGAATTTAGGTTTTAAAATGGGAGAAGTTGATTCTACACTCTTCATTAAAGATTATGAAAATGACATTCTTTTGATTCAAGTTTATGTAGACGATATTATTTTCGGTTCTACTAACTTTAATCTTTGTCAAAAATTTTCCAAGTCTATGAAGGATGAGTTTGAGATGAGCCAAATGGGAGAGCTCACCTACTTCCTTGGATTGCAAATTGGACAAATGGAGAATGTCACATTCATACATCAGACAAAGTACACAGGGGAGCTTATTAAGCGATTCGGGATGGAACTGTCTTCGAGCAAAAGGCTCCCATGAGTACTACTACTCATCTACACAAGGATGAAAGCGGAAAATATGTAGACGTTCGTCTATATCGAGGTATGATCGGTAGCTTACTTTATTTAACCGCTAGTAGGCCCGATATCATGTTTTCCGTTTGCCTTTGTGCTAGATATCAAGCTAGACCTAAGGAGTCACACTTGATTGCGGTTAAACGAATATTTCGTTATCTCAATCAATCTCTAGACTATGGGTTACTTTACCCTAAATCTAGCACATATGAGTTAATCTCATATAGTGATGCCGACTTTACCGGATGCAAGTCCGACAGGAAAAGTACTAGTGGCACTTGCCATTTCTTAGGAAATTCCTTAGTTTCTTGGTTTTCTAAGAAACGGAATTCGGTGTCATTGTCCACAACTGAAGCTGAATATATAGCAGCGGGTCTTGCATGTGCACAAGTTCTTTGGATGAGACACACTCTTATGGACTATGGTGTCAATTATGATACTTGCTCGATCATGGTTGATAACCAAAGTGCCATATGTCTTTCCAAGAATCCGGTACACCACTCCTGTACCAAACACATAGACGTGAGACACCATTTTATAAATGATCATATAGCTAAGAAGGACATCATCTGAGAGTACATAGAAACCCAAAAACAAATTGCCGACATCTTCACTAAACCTCTTAAAGAAGATTCATTTGTGAGGTTGCGTGGAGAATTAGGAATTATGGGTGAATATGAAACCTAGATGCTCAAAAATTCTTGTTATAACACTTTTTGAGCTCATATCATTTAGTTGTCTATCTTCTTGTGGTTTATTATATATATATGTTTAAGAAAGGCAATTTGGATTTAATTGATTTCATGAGTTTTTGAAATTGATAGTGGTGATTTGTGTTTCAATGGATTTATCGTTTTACATTGTTTTTACGATGTATTTGTGATTAGAGTATAGGTCCTAGGGTGAGTATTCTTATTCTCTGGAATTCTACCTCACTGTGCATTTTTGGACCAGGACAGACGACTGTATTTCTTTCGACAGTCGACTGCCCTACTCTATCTCCTCAATCTGAGAATTAGTATCTTTCGCACAGACGACTGATAACTATTTTACTGTCGACTGTTATTTTAACAGCCGACTGCATTTTAGTCATCAGGCGACTGTTCTCTCTGTCGAATTTTCACAATACTCTCTGTTGTTTTGATGAACTGTATTAATTCTCGGCCAGTCGACTGTTGAGTATATGTTAGTCGACTGTCCAACGGACAGGCGACTGCATGTTACTTGCCAGTCGACTGTCCATCTTTCTGAGCTTTATTATTATCACTTCATCCAGTCGACTGACATTTGTTCATCAGTCGACTGTCTTCTGTTGAGACTATTCAAGTGCTTTGATCTGAGCCGCCGATTCATTGATCCAACGGCCCAGATTCATTCACCAACTTTTATATTCGAGACAGCCCGTCCTTTTCCCCTCGTCGACTATCTCTCATCCGATTCGACTGCTTCGTCTTCCCGCTCGATTTCTCTCAGCCTTTACCGTCGATCTCCGCCTCTCCGCTCATCGATTGCTTCGTCGTTGCTTCCTTGCATCTCCTCTACTTGGTTTGCTTCTCTCTCTAGCCCTTCGTTCGCTTTGAGTCTTTCGATTTCTTCGTCTATCATTTCTCTCTCTCGATTCCATGGCACCCAAGGGTAAGGGAAAAGAAAGTCTTTGCTCCTAAACGACCTAGGGCACCCAAGAAACCAATAGCCAAGAAGAAGAACCCCTATAAAGCCCGAACCAAGCATGCCGACTCTCCCGTACATTCTTCTTCGCAGGGATATTCACCATTTGCTTCTTCTTCAGACGCTCAGCCACTGATTCACCGTCAGCGGAAGCCCATTGGTGTTAACATCAATGAGCCTACTGCTGCCACTCCTCATCAGTCCCCGATTGCTTCGAGTTCTTCAGAAGAGCCTCCTGTCGTACCCCCCTTTGATCCCCTAGTTCCCGTTTGCCGAGACGATCTCTGCTTGGCAAAATTTCACTCTCTTCAAGGGATCAACCTTCTTAGGAAGCGGTACATTGCTTTCCCCGCCTTCACTGCTGAGAGGCTTTCTGACATTCTTTCTGCTACTCACCTAGTCGACCTTTTTCGCTTCTCTCAGAGCGATTCCCCCAGAGCTTATCCATTTCTGGTGAAGCTCTTCTATGCGAACCGCGTTCGCGGTGAGTATTCCTCTACCGGCATCCTCGATATTGTCGTTCAGGGAACCCCCATTCAGATCACTCCCTCACTCTTAGGGACTATTCTTAGGATTCCCTCTGTTGGTTCCCTTCCCACTGATATCTGTATCTCCGAGATTGACGACCTTGACCAGTCTGTCCTTCGGGATATGTTTCGAGCGGTACCTTTAGCCCTTGATTCGGGTGTCAGGTCATCTATGTTTTCTGCGAGAGGTTGGGCTGTTCACCTAGTGGTGAAGTCCAACATCCTGTCGAGATATGGATCATCTGACCAGCCGTCTTAGGATATCCTGAAGTGTATGTATGCTATTTTCTCTGGCATGCCCGTGAACTGGGCCGGTGTCTTTCTTAATAGGATGGACAAGGTTGAGTTCACGACCTCCTCGTCTCACATTCCTTCCGGTGGTCTTTTGACTCGTGTCTTTCGTCATTTTGATATTGATTTGACGCGTTACAAGCCCATGCCCTTTGATCCTCTCCTTGATGCATCTGCAAAGTCGAAATCTTCTTCGGCTCTGCAGACTGCCTCGAAGAAGAGGAAACCTACTTCAGCTCTGTCCTCTTCGATTGTTCCTCCAGCTGACCTGCCTTCCAGCTCTGCTCCACCATCTCGTGATATTCTTTTCGAGATGGTCTTTGGTATTTACAGATTGTTGTCTCTTTCTTTTCTCCATCAGGGAATACGCTTCCCTGAGGATCTGAGATAGTTTGTTTCACAGCTTCATGTGCCTCCTCAGCCTTCTGATGTCGTTGAGCCTCCTGGTGTAGCTTCTACTCAGGATGTTGCTGCTGATACTGTTGCTGCTACTGTTGCTTCGTCTGACCCTCCTCCAGAGGATACACCTGCTGTCACAGAGCCTGCTTCTTCTTCTGCAGACCCTGGAGACGCTCACTCTTAGATAGGTGTCTGAGTGGTGTTTGTTTGGTGATGATTGTATTTTGATGTATGCTGGATGATGTTGATTTTGACTCTATAGATGTATGGTGATATAATTCGATGTTGTTATGATGATGTATTGTTTGTCTTGATCATGATGTTTCTTTTTGTGATGGCCATGTAGATGTCCATCCGTTGATGTACTCATCTTATATATATATATATATATATATATATATATATATATATATATATATATATATATATATATATATATATATATATATATGAGGTGGGATCAAATGACCCCCAAAAATAACCCCCAAAAATGACCCCCTATCAAAAATCCTATGCCCCCATTTTTTCGAAAGATACGAACCGTTCATCTTGATCTCCATCCTTTAAATACATGACCCACCAATTTTCAACCCGATCACATGTGTTTTACCCGTTCATCAACCATTTGCAAAAGTTATGTTCATGCGAAACCGTTAAATTTGGGTCGGATGGATGAACAGGCAAAACACGTGGGATCGGGTTGAAAATTGGTTGGTCAGGTATTTAGAGGGTGGAGATCAAGATGAACGGTTCGGATCTTCCGAAAAAATGGGGGGCATAGGATTTTTGATAGGGGATCATTTTTGGGGGTTATTTTTGGGGGTCATTTGATCCCTCATATATATATATATATATATATATATATATATATATATATATATATATATATATATATATATATATATATATATATATATGATGTTGCTGTCTATCTTGTGTCACACTATGTGATATTGCTTATCTTATATGTGTGATGTATGTTATGTTGTCTCCATGTATGCTATACTCTCTCTGATGTGCTTTTGAGACAATATATGAATTTGGTATTCGATTTTCCATGCTATCTCTGGTGTGATGCATTTGTGAAATCTCTTTTAAAACTTTTTTTTGTGTGTATATCTAATGTTGATATTGGACTTCAATTCCATTACTCACATGTGTATATGATATGATTTTATGAGTTTTTGATTCGATATATCTTTATACTCCTTGATTGTTGTTAGTTAGTATTTAGCACTATTATTCTTGTTGTTATTTGCTCCCACCTTTTTGGATAATGTCATAGGGGGAGAGAAATAAACATACAAGATTCATAATAGATGTGCTAAGTATGTTCTAACACTTGAATCTAAGATTTACGTTGCCTTAGATTCAGGGGGAGTAAGATTACAATGAATAGGGATTGTAATTCCTAGATTATTTGAATTTATATTCATGCATTCCTTACTCATTTGCTTCAATTGATATGTAGATGCCCTAATATTTGTTGACTAACTTGATTGGCATCTATGTAGGGGGAGTAATTTTTCATTGCGCATAATTATTTATCTTTTTATTTATGTTTGTTTGTCATCATCAAAAAGGGGGAGAATGTTGAGTATTGGACTTCTCCCTACTTAGTGTTAATGATGAGAAAACATAAATACTTGTGACTAATCCCCTATTTTGCAGTTAATCCATTGTCTAAGCTATTTATGAAGATCTACTTGCAATGGATGACTCTCAAACGTCATTGAAGGCAAATGACTTGAATTGGTTGATCGTAGATAATGATTGAAGCTCCGTGAAGACTTCAAGCTCATACGATGGAAATAAGAGATTATTAGTTAATGTAATTTTTCTTTTATCTCTTCTAGTATGAAGCTTAGAAGTAGAACTTTGATGGAGCACTCACACACATCTACATTCTGTCATAGGACTTCATTAGATCAATTGTCCTTTGATCCCAATTCATTTCTTTATTGATTGTGCTAGGATTGTTTATAACAGCCGACTACTTAACAGTTTATAGTCGCCTGCCTAAAAAACAGTCGACTGTGTATTGTTCGACAGTCGCCTGTTATGCACAGACTATTACAATATAGTTTTGGGCCTTCTTTGATTATTTCACACATGCTACTGATGAACGATTCACAGGCGCCTATCCAAGTGACAGTCGACTGTGTTTTGTAAACCAGTCGCCTGTCTATCCTTGCCCAAACTCTGTTTGATCTGACTTTTACGGCCAGTCGACTAATGCTGTACATACAGTCGACTGTCTCTTGGATCAGTCGACTGTCTATGCTGCAACAGTCGTCTGTCTGTAAGTCATTTCTTTGACTAAGCTCTCTGGAAGTGTCTCAGGCTTTTGATAGTCGCCTGTTTAAGGATTTACAGTCGCCTGTTTTCATTAACAGTCGAATGTGTTCCTTGAATCAGTCGTCTGTCCTGTTACTTGTGAGATTTCTAGTATTTGTCTAACTTACTCATCTCTCGGCCAGTCGCCTGTCGAAGAAATTACAGTCGCCTGTTGGTTTAACAGTCGACTGTCTTTGCTTCATCAGTCGACTGTCCACGTGGTAAGTTAACGTTATGAATTCTCACCTACCCTTGCTGACTGTGCAACAGTCGACTGTGTATTGTTCAACAGTCGACTGTCGCGAGTTCAGATTCTATCTGTTGAGATTTTTCTCACAGATTCCAATTGGGTTTTTTTTGCCTAAAGTGTTTTTTGGATTTGAGAAAGCTATAAGTAGAGGTTCTACTGTTCCATTAGAAGGTTACTCATTGATTTGCAAAATCTCTCTAGCTTTCATTTCAAAAGATCAAAGCTCTCAAATCCAAAGCCCTAAGTATTTCCAAATCTTGTTCTCTTGCCCTCCAACTTAGAACCAAAGAGTGATCATCTAGGCAATTAATTCAGTCAAGAGAAAGGGCTTCTCCTCTCTTCCAAGAGAGTTCTTCAACACACATCACACTCCACCTTCAAGTTCAAGTTCAAGGCATAGGTGATTGTAAGTGTTGTTTTCATTATTTCATAACCTTCGTTATTTGAGATTTGCTCTCGGTTGTGAGAGTGGTTTGCTTGCTCCCAAGTTGTGGGAGTCAAGGACATCGATTGTATTCGATTGCACTTGTAGGGTTGCTACAAATGGGCTTTAAGGAAACCTCAAGTTAGGGTTCTAACTTGAGTATCCGGTGGTATCCGGGTGGTAGGGACGTAGGATTACCGGGAACAAGTCGGGAGTTGACTTGGGTAATCCGAACTCTTGAAACATTATTGGGTTTGCAATTGTTTCTTATTTGGGTTTAATTCTATTTCCGCATTATTTGTTGGATTGCATTTTATTTGGCGTAAATTCCTTTTAAATTTGCATAAACAATATTCAACCCCCCTTCTAGTATTTTCCCCATAGACATGGTCCTTACAGGCCTTGGTGACAATAGTCATATTGAAGTAGGAAGCCAATTTCGAGTAGCAATGCGATAGAGCAAGAAGAATTTGATAGTCAGAGCTGAGGAAGGAAAGGAAAAGGATTTGGGCCAACATTTGTACAGCCCTCTTGTGACAGTCTTCACAAACAAGTCAAAGTCATCACCAACCGAAATACCATAGGCAGGAAGATTCTGATAGCAGGGCCACTTCAGAAATTTATTGATCACGGAAGGGGAGAACGGAACAATTTTGCCCCTAACAAATGTCCTGAAGGCCCATCTAGAGGCAGAATCCCCAGAGGATTTGTGACGATTGCAGTAAAATTCTCGAACTAAGACATGATAAAATGTTTTAAAACAGCCTACTACATGAAATAGGTCAATCTCCTTGAGAAAAGATATGAAATGAGTCTTGGCAAACGAATAAATAGCAAGAGATTTTTCTCATAGGATGGACCTCTCAGAGTATGAGGGCCATCTCCTCTGGCAGGACATGTCAAAGAATTGTTTTGACAAGGCATTGGAAGCAGAAATAGTAGAGGAGGAAGGAGAACTAGAAACAATAGAACCTTTAGATTTTTTGGAAGGTGAAGGGGAACACAACCTGGATGAGGCAGCACGCTTGCAGGATCCAGACTTGGTTTTGCGTGGGTGAGAAAGAAATGGATCCACACAAGGATTATCAGCTACTGAGATAACTTCTTCTTGAGCAGCCACAGATGGTTCGACATTAGATGCAACATTGGAACTAGGTCCAACATTGACACATGGAGTAGTAGAATGATCAAACTCCTCCATAGGTACTCCAACATATGCATCTTCTTCATGAGCAGAGGCCACATATAACTCAGATTGAAAGTCTGGAGTCATCTTCACTGGGGTTTCTTTAAGGAGGGTATCCTCAATTACAACATTTAGTGGTCCTGCACCCAAATCTATGTCAGATAGACCCTCCTTATCTGGAGCAATGTGACTTCTATTTTCTACATCATTTGAGATAGGATCAACATCCACATCAGCCAATGAACCAACCTTTCCATCAACATATGTATCGAAATACTCATGTCATCACTACCACCATCATTTGAGCATCACCATGAGCTCCACATTCTGAGGGACCGCCACAGGTACCCTGATCTTCAGTACACACATTAGCATGACTAGATACACCACCCTCATCAATATCTATAGTGGGGATATCTGCAGACACGGAAGATTCAGAGTCGGAGCTATCCAAAACAACAATTTCTGAGATTTTCACTGATAATTCACAGGGATTCCATGTTTTGAGAATGATCAAGTCATCAAAAGGCACGCGCACGCTCATCAATTTACCATCCACATTTTTAAGTTCGAGATAACCAAAACGAACTCTGGCCAAATCCAACCAAGAAACATCTAATTTGCGCCCAGTTCGCCGGATATACCAAAACCAATCTTGAAACATCACAGGATGGGGAACCTTCTCATCTTCTTAAGATTCAGACATTGAGGGTTTTAACGGTAAAAGAGGAAAAACAAGAATTGGGGAGAATACCACCACAGCCGAATTCGAAATGGAGCATGAATGCATGTTATCATTAGGCATTGAGGATGAGGTAAGTGGAGAAATACCAAATGGGGAAGCCCTAGGGGCATGAGGAACCGTCCCCTTTCTTTTGATACGAGAAGAAGACGACGACGCAGAAGCATTCTGAGAAGATGCAGCCTGACGAGAGGAGCAACGAGGATTCGGAGAGGGTTTCTGACTCTGTGCACGCCCCATTCTTCAAGGAAAACAAGAATTTCCTTTGTCGAGAGATAATCAAGAACCCTAAGAACACTTAGTAACCCCCTTTGAAATGCTCTAGGGAAGCGATGAGAACAAAAATAACCAACCAGGAATAATAAATGCAAGGAAAGAAGGGAAATAACCAAGAAATACCAATAAAGGACACTTGGACCCTTCTCTGTGTTGCAACATAATGTGCAACATTATATACAACATAATGTATAACATTAGATACGACATAGCCCAAGAGCTTGTCGTAATCTTCAAATCTGCTGGAGTCCAAGGGTTTTGTAAGGATTTCAGCTAACTAGCTGGTAGTAGAGATATACTCCATGACAAGAACCTTCTTTTCCACCAGTTCTCTGATGAAATGATGTCGAATGTCGATATGCTTGGTCCTGGAATGTTGAATGTGATTCTTGGATATATTTATGGCGCTCTGGTTGTCACACAGAATAGTCAAGACATCTTGCTCTACACCGTAGTCTGTCAGCATCTGTTTCATCCACAGAAGTTGAGCCCAACAACTTCCTGCCGCAATATATTCGGCCTCAGCAGTGGATAGGGAAATAGAATTCTGCTTCTTGCTGTACCAGGAAATTAAATTGTTTCCAATGTAGAAACATCCTCATGTGGTACTTTTTCTATCATCTGCATTTTCTACCCAATCAGCATCACTATAGCCTGAGAGTAAGGTGTTAGTGTCATTAGAGTACCAAATACCATAGTCAGCAGTCTCGCTGATATACCTTATTATCCGTATCACTGCAGTGATATGAGATTCTTTAGGACATGCTTGGTAGCAAGCACATACCCCAACACTAAAACTGATGTGGCCTACTTACTGTCAAATACAGTAAACTTCCTATCATACTTCTGCACAATGTAACCTCAACTTGTTTCCCACCATCATCCTTAGACATCTTCTCAGTTGTGGCCATAGGGGTGCGAGCTTGTCGAGCATTTTCCAGGCCAAACCGTGGACCCACAGGTGGGACCCACCAGTGGTTCTCCTACCCATCGAGCGCATGCGGGTCGGGCACCTGCGGGTCGAGCATGCATGCCCGAGTCGGCACCATCCCACTGGGCACCAGTACGTCAGTTGCACTCCTGCTAGGCGGGGAGACCCCTGCTTGCTTCAGGGCTGGTCTAGCCCTGGGCCCAAGCCCAGGCGACCAGTGCATGCACTTTGCCCAGGCTGCAGCAGCCTCGGCTTGCTGCACTATTTTGTGCTATATTTTGGTCCTTTTCCAGTCCTACTGGGCTTGGACCAAAACAAATTTGTCTGGTATATTCCTAGACATCTGAATCAAGCTTGTTGTATGCCTTTATCATATCGTATGAGATTTAAAATGTGCTCGTAAACATTTTTATGACATATTTAATACATTTGCATCATATGCTCTAATCCCACATTATAATTGTTCTGAAGTCTATATCGCAAACCTTTTTGCGACATAATTAATTCATATACATATCTCCCTTATCCTACTTATTACTTGACGATGGTCCCACAGTGTGTGAGACCCTACAGTCTGACCCTACTATAGGAGGGGCTCGAAACCCCAAACGACAGTAACCACGAGTAGCAGGTGCCGTCTTTGGTTTGATATCATCATTATGTGGTTAGCCCATTAACATGAGTATTGTCGGGACCACACTAACTGTGTCTGTAACGACCACTTTTCGGTCGTGTGTCTCTAGTCCGTATCTTTCTATCGTTTGTGTATTCTTTAGCGTTTGGTTTTATTATTACTTTTCCGTAGCTCAGACGTGTGACCGGACCTAGTATTCGTGACCCTCTCGGAGGCACGATCGCCCCGGTATATTATTTATTATTTTTGGATACCAGGGGTAGAGTTGTAATAACTTGATTTTCTAATTATTAACATATTTTTTCCCTAAAAGTTTTAATTCAAAATGCTAGAGGACATTGATATCGAAATAGAAATAACCTGTTTTCGTATTGATATATATTTTTAAAAACAAAAATTTAATGACTTTTATTACTTTAAAAACCCTAAATATTAATTAATTGATAATTTAGGATCTTAACCACCCTTATCCCCATCTGATCCCAACCGAAACCCACAATCCCCGCCCACATTTTTCCCATACCCCACTCTCCCACGTGCCCTCACCCTCTCACACGTTCTCTCTCCAACCCATTCTACATAACTGAACAAAAGAAAAACCTTGGGTTAAAAACTTGACAGCCGCACAAAATGAATCCCAGCGTCATCTCTCTCCCTCAAACTCTCCTCTACAAATAACCTATAACCAATATTAAATCCGCAGGCCCTCAAATCTTGCATACAATTCCTTTTTAAAACCCACAGCTTCATCTCCCTCCCCTATTACATAAGCGAACGGAGGAACTCTCCGTCGCCACAACCCACCGACTCTCCTCTACTTTTCCGACCAGTTTCCCCCGCACTCCCCTACAGCCAGCGCTTCGCCACCCAACTCCGACTGCTCTCGCCGATGACCAGACCTCTAACCATCCCCTATCACCTCGTCATCCCTTACAAGCCACTGGACCTCGGCCCCTGTTTACCGCCTCTGCCCAAACCCAGACACAGCCGTCCAGTCGCTTACGATCCGACCTCCGGCCACCTCTCCAGTCACCGATAGCCCACATCCCGACGAAACCATCTTTCCTCCTCCACGCAAGCCAGCCCTCATCCCCATCGAATCTGCAAACGCCTCGTGGCAGCCTCCCATGTTCTCCAATCATGCCAACCGTCGCCTTCCTCTCTTCTCAGCCAACGGCAACATCGACTGGCGACGTCGTCCTCCCTGAGACCCTCCGGGATTGCCGATCCCCTCCATAGAAGTCGCCACCAGACCCACGCCCAGCCCTCGATCTTCCACCTTGTTGCACCTCTCCTCCCAAGGCACCGGCCATCCCTCAAGCCGCACTCCACCCAGGCGCTGTCGCACAGCCGTAATGCTTGCTGCCGCCCTGCCGTGCGCCCTAGCTGTCAGGCCACCGTCCGGTGCCGCTGCCTGGTCGCCTGCTTCTGCCGTGCGCCGTCCCTTGCCCTGCCGTGCTTCTTCTCTTCTGCTAAGAAATACCACGATGAAGAATGGAAGTTAGGTAAGTTTTATCTTTAAGTATATTTTTTTATTTCCAACTAGATATTATCTGTACCCTAGCTTAGCTAGTATCCAAGGAGCTTAGATCTTTGATAAATCATATAGGTTGGTACCCTCTAAGATGTGTTATATATATAAAAATGATTATAAGTTTGGTGTTACCAATTTATCAAATGAGTAGGGTCAGTAACGGGACAATACTGTTAATTAATAGTACTCACTAATCAGTAACTATATATACAAATAATCCACGTGTTATGATAAGATTATTATTTGATATAACCGTAAGGTTTAATAAGTTTTATATATCCATATGCATGTATGTAGTACGAATCATACTTCTAATAAGTAAATTTCATTAAACTGATATTGGAACCGAATGACGCAGATACGTCCGTGCCACCACCTCACTGTCCAGAGGTGTCTCACTGTACTATCCACGGCCGAGATGCTGCAGACGACGCCGATACATCACCGTTCAGACCCGACATCCGCTTTTTGGTCGACGTCAAAAGGTTAGTCCCCCTAATGTGTAGTAAGAACCCACCCGTAGAAAAACATAAAACCTAATCTAAAATTTGTCAACGTGAACTAAAGTTAATTTTTGCATCTTTAAAACGTTGTCCACCGTACGACGAACGAATTGCATTTCTGTGCACAGAGGGTAGACGTCGATCTAGGCTGAACAAAATCATCAAAAGACGTGACTTTTTGACTGTTAGGGTAGTCCCGCCAAATTTGGAAACAAACCGTAATAGAATTGACAAAAAGGGTGATCTGACATCGCCGTGATCTTGTTTCAGACGGACCATCGCCGACGCGACGCTTCGACGGAACGCTCCAGACAGACGACGCACTCGCCACCGCATGCAAGTGTATTCACTTGTACCTTCGGCCGTGTTTAGGCCATAGACTCATAGAGCTGTTAAAAATGTAAATAAAGAGAACCGGACATGAAATGATAGCATCCGAGACCCTCCTTGACTGCTTAGACTTGACGATGAAGTCTAAGCGCAACAACAACAACTTACACCTTAGGATTTTCCTGTGTGTGCGTGCGTGTGGACCCCCTAGAATAACACTTTCTTACTTGTCATGTCGTGTCATGTTACACAGCATGCGGGCAATAGGGCACTCACCAGAGAGTGAGTGACCCCTTGTACAGATACACAGCCTGCATGCAATAGGGCACTCACCAGAGAGTGAGTGATCCCTTGTACGGATACACAGCCTGAGGGCAATATGATACTCACCAGAGAGTGAGTGATCCTTTGTACGGATACACAGCCTGCAGTCAATAGGACACTCACCAGAGAGTGAGTGATCCCTTGTGCGGACTTGTCTTATGCACTTGGGTGGGGTAGGGTTGAGCGTGCGCACGGGGAGAGGGTCTGATCCCCCTCGAACCGTAAGGCGTGAACCCTTCGAGTCACATGTGTCTTGTCTTATCTTGTCTTGTCCCGTTTAGGTTAGTCCCGTAGTCGGTAGCACACACTACGGTTACTGTTTGTCGTGTTTACTTTTCCTGCACCGTTTTACTTTATGTATAGTATAACTGCTATGTCATAACCCTAGCATGTTAATCAACCAGTAAACTGTTTCTTTTAAATTACCTTACACTTGCAGTAAAGTCTAACCCTCCTTTGTAGACTTTACCTGACGTACAGTTCCTTTTCTCTTCGGTGTTGTACGTCAGGTGTCGAGCCGGAGTCCGTGGACGAGGCAGACTTACCGGAATACGTGGAGCCTGAGGACGTCGACCCGAAGGATTTACCTGACGAGGACTAGACTTAGACGTTTCCCACCGTTGCAGATTTTCAGAGGTTACTACTTTTTAGTCTGGGTGAGTAGCACCACTTTACTCTCTGCCAATGTTGGGTGCTTTGCACTATTAGTTTCCTTTTCTGCAGTTTGTTGCCATGCTTAGGCTCCCTTTATTAGACTTGTCATATGCTGGATATTATCTCTATCATAAAATGAATGCATCCTTTTCTTTCTATACTTTTGTTGTTCCGAATTATATATATGCAAGAACCTGAAATTTTTTGAATGGTACCCCTGCAGACGCTTATTGGGTCCGAGCTTCACAGCTCCAGCCCAAGCGGGCCTTAGTTAGGCTTCGCATCCGTAGTTTTGAGAAGCGGGACGTGACAGGTTTTAGTGGTGGCCCATGCAGGTCATGCAAAAAGTTCGGAACAATAAGAGTACCGCATTCATTTAATATCCATGTACAAGTCTAAATTAGGTTTTCCTCATCCTAGATGGTAGGAAGACTTAGATAGACATCCAGGGTTGGTAATCAGGTGCTTTGGTTAAGATTTAGTCATACTCGTCTTAGGATACTCTAGTAGCCCCTCACCCGGATCTGACCATGTTAGATTTCTAGAGTCCTTCTTTTAGTCGTTCGCTGGGGTCCATCAACTTCGGGCCCATCAGAATAAAATCTTGACTCGCTTAGGACTCTTCCCTAAGATCCTTACTACTTTCTGGTTCATTTGGAAATCTTAGTGATGAGTTCTCCTGATCTTTAGACGGCCCGATAATTAGAACCCCTGATTTCTAACATCTTCCCAAACTTTACACTTTTGTGTTATCGGCCGTAGAGTCCCATTGTAGCTTTCATGAATCACATCTTAGGCGTATTCATCCTAAGATCATGTTCCTTGCCCTCGATTCACGTGATCGCTTCATGATCATTATCGATAATTCTTCAAGTCTCTCCATTGCAAATCCGGCTTCATTTAAAAATATTTTCGAAATTCATTATTAAATCCTTCGCTCCGTTTAACTTCTTTAAAACCCTCTTATTACATGTATTTAAATTTCTCGCTTTTTGTTTGAGTTAAAATTGTTTCACGGATTTTGAAACCATATTGGTCAAACTTTTAGTTAATATCTCGTAATTATTTCTAACCAGTATCTTTTGTATTTCAGTTTTAAAAACATTGTTACCATTTTGAAAATTCAATAAATATATTATTCTGTTTCTAAACTACGAAATTTGTTTCAACCGCGTACCGTACGTACTTTCAGAATATTTCTCTAAGCTAAATAGAACTTCATATATATATCTATATCTATTATACATTTGACAGCGATTTTTGAATCCTAGGGCTGACTAGGACAAGCTGACTAGGACAAACTGGTTGATAAAAGACGGTCTGGATTTAATCTTGCTGAATCGATGGTTGAGATTAAACTTTGGGATGAATGATTTGTATTTTAACACATACTTTTGATATTAGTGGGTCCCATTTGATAGCTGGATAGAACAACAGCCTTAAATAAAATAATATCCCGAAATTCAATTCTTCTCGAGTATAGCAACAGACTATTTGGGAGAGAGCAAGAGGCGTTTACTGTTATAGCAAGAGGCGTTCTCTCTCTCCCTCTTCAAATTCTGAAGGTGGCAATTCCCAGGCGACAGGAGACGCTCTCTCTCCATATATCTCCCCTTCCATCTCCATCTCTCTCAATCTTCATCTTTCTCCATCTTCAACAGGAGAGCTTCAAATTCGAGCATAAACAGGAGATCTCAGCAAATTCGAGCATCAAAACGCGATTTTTGGTAAGATATCGCCTAGAGCATCTCAAAATTGCTGGAGCATCATCTTCAGCATAGAGCTTCAAGCAGGAATCTCGCCTTGGGTAAGATCTTGCGCCCCAAAATTGCTGTTTTTGATGAATTTTCGGTTAAATTTTAAGGGGTTTTGTAGGTGCGGTCGATGCTGAGGTCCCTGCCAACGAATCAACGAATCAACGAATTACAGCAGCAGCTTGCGACGAGGTTGAGGTCGGAGGAGGATACCGGTTTTAATTTTGAAGCAGCGAATCAACGAATCAACGAATTCTGAAGCAGCAACTTGCTTGGACTGTCGAGATCGGCTTGGCCATCGCGTTTTAATTGATACCGGTTTTAATTTTCAGGTTAAGAGTTTATTTGTCCATATTGATACCATTAATTCAACTCATATGGAAAATTGAAAATTTCTTATGCCATCAGTGGTGATCAAGATTCAGTTGTATCCCTCTTGGGCTCTCGAACACTGACGCGAGAACCAGCCCATGATCTTCAATTCGGATTTACTGAACTTTTTTAGGGTTATCTTATGTCAATAATCATGGTTATAATAATTTGTTTACATTACTCTATAGACATGCCACTGGTAGCAACTATAAAAATTATGCTGCTTCTTCTTATATTGGTTTTATGTCTTGGATTGTTGTACTGATAAATGCTTCGTAATAGGCATAACTTCACTGGATGGTATTCCTACGGCCTCTGCTCCTTTTGTTTGTATTTGGATTTGCAAAGTTTCTGATTTTTTTGGTTCTTGAATCTTTTGGTAGTTTTGTCATGTGGAATCGATGGGTTTGAACGACGCCGCGATGAGACAGGGGGTCGATAAGGGAGCACAATCTGGAGCTCCAAAAGATGAATCAACATGGATTACATGATACTGCACATTTGTGACCGAGCTATTTGAAACTAAATGCAACTAAATTCTTTTTTCCTGCAAGCAGATTTGCTTTTTTTCTTCTACATTGGGGGAAACAAGGTGAATAAGTTTCACTTGACTTTCAAATGGGGGGCAACAAGGTGAATAAGTTTCATTTGACTTTCAAATACCAAAACTTTTGTTTTTAAATCTATAATCAGAATGACCAAAGGGAGATAATCGAAAATGATAATTGCATATCAATTTTGTTTCTGCATATAGTAATTGTTCAATCATGATGGTTGATTTATTTGTTCAATTTATACTACCACAAAAATAGATGTTAAATTTCTTTACATACATTTATTTTGATGCTACTTTAATGTGAAATGTGCATAATTGATCCTTTTGACATAGCCTCTATGCATTTCAACACCTCCAGAATGTTTAGTTGGAATTCCTAGCTGTTAATAGTTTTGATGTGTGATGTGGATCACAGGTTGGTGGTTGGGGTTTTGTGTGTGAATCGCATGTTGGTGGTGAAGAAAGATGCGTAGAAGCCTGAGAAGAAAGTGAAGAAGACATTGATGAATATCATATCTTTGCATGTTGGCTTGCTCAGCAATGATGGGTGACAGCTTGCTTAACAAAGAAAGTGAAGAAAAAAGGGGGTGACAGCTTACTTCCTTATAAGCCTGAGAAGAAATTGAAGAAAGGGGAAAGCCCAAGTTGTATAATAGATTTTATTTTGTTATTTGCGCAAATGTTTTGCCTGATCTAAAGGGGCATGTATGCATTTTTGTTTTGTCCAGTTGTATAATAGAAAAGGTCTTGCTCATCATTTTTATTTTGTTATATGACTGACATTATCCAAAAGGCAAAAGATGAGGTCTTGGATGTTATTCTTGAGTAATTTGATTATTTTTTGTATAATCAAGACTTTTAGTTGATGTAAAGTCAGTTTTGTGTAACTTCTGGATCGATGAAGTTCCTTCATTTTTGTCTGAGATTGTATAATCAAGACCTATCAAGGGGGAAAACTAACTTTTGGTTTGAAAATTTGAAAAAAAATAATGTATATAATTAGTAAATAGCATTTGCTTTGATATACTTAAGAAATGTAGGTTAAATGGTATCACTCACCAGACTGGGATGGTAAAATGATTTGGGAGTTCAAATTTGTTGTTTTTTTCTTCCAATTTGTTCCTGGTGGGACTTTCGAAATTCTTTTGCTATGTTGTGGAGATTGATCCGAGTTTGAATGAAAGCGTTTGATCAACAATTTTTTTGGTTTATAATGAAAAATTTGCCCATAGGTTATAACTCTTGCCTTCTCTTTGTACTCTATGAAAATATCAAATTGTTGATCCAATAATATCATTGACTGTAAAATTAAATTGTTGGTTGGAAATCTCTCTCAAAATCTCTCTACCTAAAATTTTCGGAAAATACAGGATTTTCACATATAGATCCATGGATGCATACATCTCGATCGGAAAAAATAGAAAAAGAAAGATTGGAATTGATTGATATCTTTCTCAAAACAAACAAAAAGGAAAAGAAAGATGAAACATAAATCATGGATCAACTAAACCCTCTCGAGGGCTTGCTTAAGAATAGGGAACCTCGAGAGGCCACTAATTTTGGTGAAGATTACAATGTTATTGGCTTTTCTTTAATTGTTAATTATAGTTAATTAATTGATTGGACGTGGTTCGGCGCCCACGCCGAAGGCGCCCGCTAAATTTTTTTATGCTAATTTGTTGTTCCGTGCCGATGGCGCGGGCGCCAAATTTGTTGTTCGACGTCGAATTTTTTGTTCTGTGTCGAAGGCGCCTGCGCCCAATTTGTTGTTCCACATTTGGCTGTGAAAATAATTTTTCGGGGAACAATGATTTTTGCGGGGGAAATCTTAAATGAACCGTGCCCGCGGGCACGGGTTATGACTAGTATATATATATATATATATATATCAGTTCTATGTACATCGTGCTCACATTTCTAAAACATCTTTGTAGAAACCTATTTTCATTTGCAAAACAATCGCTACCTCACCCTACTCTTTAATTCCTTCGTCTAACTCTTTTCCGAGTTGTAGTTTTCTTCCATCTGCTCACTTTTTCTACATATTTTTATAAGTATATAATTATATGATATCAAATTTTAAATGTAATCCTTTCTTCCATCTCTTTAATTATTTTGAGCAATATCTTAGTCCCATCCAACCAGTTATCTCCTTATCCTTGCCTTATCCAAACTCGTTCTTTCCGATCTGGTTTCGTTTCGCTTTTGGTTTCGGTTCCCTTTCTTTTATGTAGACATTAGTGCTTGTAGTTGCTTGTGTCGTCTCTAGTTTAGTAGTGGGCCCATTGGTTTTGTGATGTCGTCGTGGTGCATGTTTATAGGTAGAGTGTGTGGACATGTTTGAGTGTGCCACCCTTAGGATCTTAATGATTGTCTCTTATGTCTTGGATGTATACTCAGTGTTAACCGTGATATACGTATGGAGTTGTCTGAATAATGGTATTCATATAGGCATGGATAGCGTCATAACATGCAATTCCTTAGACTTGGTTTTTGTATTATAGTATAGCTTATCTTGGCTGCATGCGATTGTATCAAAACTTTTGTTTTCTTTTAAACCAAATCTTTGAAGTTTTGAAACTAGCCACACAAGATCACAAACCCTTATCCTTCCTCGACCAATACCACAACCCTACCTGTTCTTTTCCCACATGTTTTTAAATTATGACTTTGGGCTTAAAACTTTCTTTTCTTTTCCTTCCCTCTTCGGGAGTGTGTGTTTTTGATTGTTATGATATTGTTAGTACTAGCTATTACTGTTATAGGGTTATGTTTGCGGGTAGGCTTAGAGTGAGATGGGATATGTGGTAGCGATGATTAATTGATTTTGGAACACAAGGATATTAGATTAGATTTCTTTCGGATGAAAAGAACGCGGTGTCCAAGACTTATTTATAATACCGATGTGTGACTGACTCAATGGAGAATTTTGGTTGGATGAAATTATATACAGGGAGATGAGTACTTAATCGATCCGAAACTTGGACGAGAGGTACATATGAGTAGCTAGGAAGGGATAGTACGATTTAGAGTGATCATGAAATGAGGAGAACATTTAAAGCATCAAGACTTGATTATTAAGTTGACGTCACGCCGTGTTGAGATGAATGGATGATTAGGTAGACGGATTTGGTATGGTTAGGAGATTAGATGATAGGGGTAAGGATAGATGTGGTTCGATGGTTCATTGATGATAGAGATTTGATTTATGAGTCGATATGATGGATGCTATATTGGAGACGAGATGATCGTTGATTGGTACACGGTTATGGGGAGCTATAGTCAGGTGCTAGGATGTGGTTCTAATTGTAGCTTATTCAGTGATAGAGAAGTTATGATGGGTTATTAAAGGAACGCTGATTGAAGTTGTAGGATTAGCGATCAGTATGTGGAATGTGGGAGTTGTAGGCATAAGTGTATATAGTTATTATTATTAGTATAAGTGATTCTGAGGACGGAATCATTTCTAAGGTGGGTAGAATGTAACGACCACTTTTCAGTCATGTGTCTCTAATTCGTATCTTGCTATTGTTTGTGTATTCTTTTGCGTTTGGTTTTATTATTACTTTTTCGTAGATCAGACGTGTGACCGGACCTAGTAATTGTGACCCTCTCGGAGGCGCGATCGCCCCGGTATATTATTTATTATTTTTGGATACCAGGGGTAGAGTTGTAATAACTTGATTTTCTAATTATTAACTTAATTTTTTCACTAAAAGTTTTAATTCAAAATGCTAAAGGTCATTGATATTGAAATAGAAATAACCTGTTTTCGTATTGAGATATATTTTTAAAAACAAAAATTTAATGACTTTTATTACTTTAAAAACCCTAAATATTAACTAATTGATATTTTAGGATCTTAACCACCCTTATCCCCATCTGATCCCAACCGAATCCCACAATCCCCTCCCACATTTTTCACATACCCCACTCTCCCACGTGTCCACACCCTCTCACACGTTCTCTCTCTAACCCATTCTACAGAACTGAACAAAAGAAAAACCTAGGGCGAAAAACTTGACAGCCTCACAAAATAAATCCCAGCATCATCTCTCTCCCTCAAACTCTCCTCTACAAATAACCTATAACCAATATTAAATCCCCAGGCCCTCAAATCTTGCATACAATTCCTTTTTAAAACACGAAGCTTCATCTCCCTCCCCTATTTCATAAGCGAACGAAGGAACTCTCCGCCGCCACAACCCACCGACTCTCCTCTCCTTTTTCCGACCAGTTTCCCCCGCACTCCCCTAAAGCCAGCGCTCCGCCACCCAACTCTGACTGCTCTCACCGACGACCAGACCTCCAACCATCCCCTATCACCTCGTCATCCCTTGCAAGCCACCGGACCTAGCCCCTGTTTACCGCCTCCGCCCAAACCCAGACACAACCGTCCAGTCGCCTACGACGACCTCCGGCCACCTCTCCAGTCGCCGACAGCCCACATCCCGACGAAACTATCTTCCCTCCTCCACACAAGATAGCCCTCATCCCCATCGACTCTGCACACGCCTCGTGGCAGCCTCCCCTATTCTCCCTTCATGCCAACCGCTGCCTTCCTCTCTTCTCAGCAAACGGCAACACCGCCAGGCGGCGTCTTCCTCCCCGACACCCTCCAGGACTGCCGATCCCCTCCACAGAACTCGCCACCAGATCCACGCCCAGCCCTCGATCTTCCACCTTGTTGCACCTCTCCTCCCAAGGCGTCGGCCATCCCTCAAGCCGCACTCCACCCAGGCGCTGCTGCACAGCCGCAATGTTTACTGCCGCCCTGCCGTGCGCCCTAGCTGTCAGGCCACCGTCCGGCGCCGCTGCCTGGTCGCCTGCTTCTGTCGTGCGCCGTCCCTCGCCCTGCCGTGCTTCTTCCCTACTGCTAAGAAATACCACGATGAAGAATGGAAGTTAGGTAAGTTTTATCCTAAGTATATTTTTTAATTTCCAACTAGATATTATCTGTACCCTAGCTTAACTGGTATCCAAGGAGCTTAGATCTTTGATAAATCATATAGGTTGGTACCCTCTAAGATGTGTTATATATATAAAAATGATTATAAGTTTGGTGTTACCAATTTATCAAATGAGTAGGGTCAGTAACTGGACAGTACTGTTAATTAATAGTACCCACTAATCAGTAACTATATATACAAATAATCCATGTGTTATGATAAGATTATTATTTGATATAACCGTAAGGTTTAATAAGTTTTATATATCCATATGCATGTATGTAGTACGAGTCATACTTCTAATAAGTAAATTTCATTAAACTGATATTGGATCCGAATGACGCAGATATGTCCGTGCCACCACCTCGCTGTCTAGAGGTGTCTCGCTGCACTACCCGCGGCCGAGACGCTGCAGACGACGCCAACACATCACCATTCAGACCCGACATCCGCTTTTTGGTCGACGTCAAAAGGTTAGTCCCCTAACGTGCAGTAAGAACCCACCTGTAGCAAAACGTAAAACCTAATCTAAAATTTGTCAACGTGAACTAAAGTTATTTTCTGCATCTTTAAAACGTTGTCCACCATAGGAAATCGACGAACGAACTGAATTTCTTTGCACATAGCATAGATGTCGATCTAGACTGAACAAAATCATCAAAAGACATGACTTTTTGACTGTTAGGGTAGTCCCGCCAAATTTAGAAACAAACCGTAATAGGATTGACAAAAAGCGTGATCTGACATCGCCGTGATCCTGTTTCAGACGGACCATCGCCGACGGGACGCTTCGACGGGACGCTCCAGACAGACGACACACTCGCCACCGCAGGCAAGTGTATTCACTTATACCTTCCGCCGTGTTTAGGCCATAGACTCATAGAACTGTTAAAAACATAAACAAAGAGAACCAGACGTGAAATGATAGCGTCCAGGACCCCCTTGACAGTTTAGACTTGACGATGAAGTGTAAGCGCAATAACAACAACTGACACCTTAGGGTTTTCCTGTGTGTGCGTGCGTGTGGACCTCCTAGAAGAACACTTCCTTACTTGTCATGTCGTGTCATGTTATACAGCCTGCAGGCAATATGGCACTCAACTGAGAGTGAGTGACCCCTTGTACGGATACACAGCCTGAGGGCAATAAGGCACTCATCAGAGAGTGATTGATTTCTTGTACGGATACATAGCCTGCGGGCAATAGGGCACTCACCAAAGAGTGAGTGATCCGTTATACTGACTTGTCTTGTGCACTTGGGTGGGGTAGGGTTGAGCGTGCGCACGGGGAGAGAGTCTAATCCCCCTCGAACCGTAAGGCGTGAAACCTTCGAGTCACACGTGTCTTGTCTTGTCTTGTCCCGTTTAAGTTAGTCCCATAGTCGGTAGCACACGCTACGACTACTGTTTATCGTGTTTACTGTTCCTTCACCGTTTTACTTTCTGTGTAGTATAACTGCCATGTCATAAACCCAGCATGTTAATCCAACAGTAAAATGTTGCTTTTAAATTACCTTACACTTGCAATAAAGTCTAACCCTCCTTTGTAGAATTTACCTGACGTACAGTTCCTTTTCTCTTGGGTGCTGTATGCCAGGTGTCGAGCCGGAGTCCGTGGACGAGGCAGACTTACCGGACTATGTGAAGCCCGAGGACGTCGACCCGGAGGACGTACCTGATGAGGACCAGACTTAGACGTTTCCCACCATTGCAGACTTCCAAAGGTTATTACTTTTTAGTCTGGGTGAGTAGCACCACTTTACTCTCTGCCTAGGTTGGGTGCTTTGCACTATTAGTTTCCTTTTCTGCAGTTTGTTGCCATACTTAGGCTCCCTTTATTAGACTTGTCATTTGCTGAATATTATCTCTATCATAAAATGAATGCATTCTTTTCTTTCTGTACTTTTGTTGTTCCTGATTATGTATATGCAAGAACCTGAATTTTTTTGAATGGTACCCCTACAGACGCTTATTGGGTCCAAGCTTCACAGCTCCGGTCCAAGCGGACCTTAGTCACGCTTCGACTCCATAGTTTTGGGAAGCGGGGCGTGATAGTGTCCGTGATGAATACCGCAGTTTTAGTCCATTCGTCATAATTATGTCGCTTAGCCTAGCCTAGGGTATGCTCAACTATTAACCATAATAGCTTGAAATCGATTAGTCTACATTGGTCTTTAGTCTATTAATATTGGACTTCTTCCAACATACTTTGGCCAAAGTTTTTACTAAAGACCGAACTAACACATGTGACACTAACTCTCCATAAACAAGAGAAACGAATACTCTCTTGGTCATTACTCTCCTTGCACGCTTCAAGTATCACCCAACCTAAGATCTTTCGACATGCCTTACATCGAAGCTAGGTCGAAGATCTAAGTGATACCATTTACGTACAAGTTTGTACAATGATATCAAGTATAAGGACCAACTTACCTATCAGCACTAAGAGATATCAATGACAGTTAAGTTTATGTTAACCATGTGATAACTCACGTTGGGTCGTTCAGTGAACTCATTCTCTAATGAGCACATGTGTCTCGTCTCCGACTTCGCCATCTTGTCTTCGACTTCGCTATCTTGTCTTCGACTTCGCTAAGTCAAACGACCATGAGATCATCATCACCAATCCATGGTGAAGACAAAGATACAATGGTCTATCCGATGTGTCGATATACTTTTCTTTAAATATCTACGATCACGAACCATTTTAGACTTATGCTACAAATGGTCAAGCACTTCTCCATGATTGAGATCTCCATCTTGTTACTTGTTTGACCTCACACTTAGTCTCAAGAATTTACCTAAGTTCTAATGGAGACTACATTATTTATTTACTTAAGTAAATTCTTACCAAACAGATTACTGTTATTTAGAACAAGATATTTGTACGTATACATAGAGATAAATTGCCTCGAGGGCATACACATCTCCCAACAATATGTGGCTAAGGATCATATTTGACCACGAAACTCTACCCTCCTATATTTTTTGATTGATCAAAATCATTCATTTTGACTTTTATATTCTAAAACATCAAAATACCAGATATTGGATGAACCCAAGCAGTTTTAATCGTTCATTCACCCGTCACAAATTTAACAGTAAGAATAGAATATTTTGTGATGGATGGATGAATTAGCAAAATCACCTGGGTTCACACGATATTCGGTGTTTTTAGGTTTCAGAATATGAAGATCAAAATGAACGGGTTAGATCTTTTGAAAAGAATACGGGGATGTGGGTGGGGATTGAGTTTTAGATGCTGCATATGAGAATTAGCCACACGTGACATATGATACCCATTATTCTCATGTGTATGTGTGTTTGTGTGTGTTTATTAAGGTGTAAAATAGGATGGAGATTTTGGAGACTTTGGACGCCATAAGATGGAGAGTTATTGTATGTAAGAAATGTGAGAGATTATTGGTGACATGAGTGATTGTAAAGTAATTTTGAATTACATTCACATAGTGAATTTATCTATCAGTGCCATATGGATGTATGCTAAATTTGATCGACGACGACTCCACTTCTTGGGCATGTATTTGATTTTTCGTTCTTCTATATGTTCGATTTTTCCAAGGGTCCCCAAAACCCCAACAACAAAACATGAAAGTGCATTCTATACTTCATACCATGTGGTTGTTTGAAATTTGCTTTAAACAATAAGATGATACACTTCATACCATAATAGAAATGTCATGCCGGCCGATGAGCTTGGTTCATATGGTATTACAATGTTTTCTTGTCGAATGTCATAGGTTTCTAATCATTCCATTGGAATGGAAATGCCACATTTACTTGCAGCTATACAATGCTTCAAGCCGATTTCAAAATTGGAGATCTTGGAATTGGATGGGTATAAATATAAATCAGTTTCAAAATTAGGATACAAAAACATGTTTCCTCTACTCGTTTCTCCTTGTGTTTAATAAACAATTAGTGAGTTTGGTGGATTGTCAGCCCACTAATAGGGGGGTTGGTGGATTGTTGCTAACACTTGCCTTTGGAGTGGGGCAGCTTCTGTGTTTGTTTGTGCTGGGATAGTGTTTCATCTAGCTTTTTCTACCAGCACATAATTTTTAATGTTAGACTCGTGTCGCCTTGCAGTGAGGGGTTAAGTCAGGTGTTTCCAGTTCCAAGGAGAAGAACGGTTGTGTACTTGTCACACACGAACACAATCAAATAATCATATGAACAGTCCAATGGGTCCTTCTTACTGTTAACATGTGAAAAAGGGTGACGCTTTGTTCACTGTTCACATAATAAAACCACCACCTTGGGAGTTCACACAATAATTTTAGCCATGTTCAGTTCGGGTTTGCTTGTCAGTTCGAGTTCAAATTGTTGGGTCTAACTCCATGGGGGATCAGCCATGCCCATGTCTCTATGCAAGAGTCCCAATACAGACCTGATAATTTTCATCTGAAAAGCTACAAATCAGATATCAAGGGTGAATATGCAAACAAAGCGAAAAACCAGTTAATTCTTTTTTGGATGAACAACATATCTTTAGCTTGGGTGACTGAATGCAGAAAGCACAAGTCATCTTCACTGTCATCCAGTTTTGTGGGAGGAAAAAATACTATAGTTTGGACGAAGCAACACTTTTGCAACTCAAAGACTGAAAATAGCTCAAGCAAACAAGTGAAAGTAACAAACTCTCTTGATATGTTCAATTGTTATTGCCATCATTTAAGAAGATGCTATCACAAGATTTTCTTCAGGACACATGTTAGTGAGTTGCCATGATGATACATGTGTTGTGATTCTCACTGATCACTAGAAGACTTACTGATTACAGTAAAACAGTAAAAATACTGATCACGGTAAAACAATAAAAATTGGAGAGTAAAAAAAGGGTTCAATATTTCTCACTAGGAAATAACTTTACACACTCTAGGGTAAACACCAAAAAAACTCAATACAACTTTTACCTCCCTGGGTAACTTCCCTCTCTTGGTAACTTCCCTCTCTGGGGTAACTCCTCACAATCCTCTCAGGAATTGGACACACTTCTTCTCTCCGGGAAGAAACACTTACAACTCTTCAACTCTTGTTGTTGTACTGGTTGTTGGTGTGTGTTGGGATGATCTAAAACACATCAGCCCTCTCCCCTTTTATAGGCAAGCAAAGGGGGAGGGGTAGAAGCAACTACCACAAGCAAGGGGGAGGGGGTAGATGCAACTACCCCCCTTTGACTATCCCAGTAGCCCTTGAGGGCTGCTGCCCTCTGCTGCAGCTGGAATTTTCACGCAATTCTCCCCCTCCAGCTGCATTCAAGTGATTGTCACTTAACAACCATCCCAGTTATGTCTCTACATAGCTCTATCTTCTCCCGCGTCACCACCTTCGTGAACATATCTGCTGGATTCTCATTCGTGTGGATCTTCACTAGTCTCAACAGCTGTTGATCCATCACCTCGCGTATCCAATGATAGAGAATGTCGATATGCTTTGTCCGAGCATGATAAATCGATTTTTTGGTCAACAACAACATTTCCTTAATTCTGCTTGATCCTTAATTCTTTGAGAAATCGCTTTAACAGCAACATTTCCTTACCAGCTTCTGTAATTGCAAGATACTCTACCTCTGTTGTGGATAGCGCAACACACTTCTGCAATCTTGACTGACAGGACACAGCCCCCCTGCAAAAGTGTAGACGAAACCTGATGTAGATTTTCTACTATCAAGATCTCCAGCCATATCTGAATCTGTATAGCCCTCCAAGATTAGATCATCTTCTCCGTAGCACAGACATGCCTTTGAAATACCCTTCAGGTATCGATGAATCCACTTGACCGCCTCCCAATGTTCCTTTCCTGGATTAGAAAGGAATCGGCTCGCCATTCCCACTGCATGGGCAATGTCAGGACGTGTACACACCATTGCATACATCAGACTCCTAACTGCTGAAGAATAAGGTATCGATGACATCTCCTCCATCTGTTTCTTTGATGAATGTCTTGACCTCCTGCTCAACATGAAGTGGTTTGCCAATGGAATGCTAACTGGTTTGGCATGATCCATCTTGAATCTCTTGATCATGTGTTCAACGTACTTCTCCTGATATAGCCATAGCTTGTTGTGTTTCGTATCTCGTACTACTTGCATTCCCACAATTTGTTGAGCCGGACCTAAGTCTTTCATATCAAAAGACTTAGAGAGTTCCTTCTTTAGCTGGCCGATTTTTGTTGCATCTTGTCCAACGACCAGCATATCGTCGACATATAAAAGTAATAAAACGAAGTTACCGTCTGAAAACTGCTGTATATAATCACACTGGTCTGCAGCGGTCCTTTTGTATCCTTGACTCATCATGAAAGAGTCAAACTTCATGTACCACTGTCGTGGTGCTTTCTTGAGGCCGTATAGACTCTTCTTCTGCTTGTATACGAGGTTTTCTTTGCCTGAAACCTTGAAACCTTCTGGCTACTCCATGTAGATTTCTTCATGTAGATCACCATGAAGAAACGTCGTCTTGAGATCCATCTGCTCAAGCTCTAAATTTAACCTGGCTACCAATACAAGGATGACGCGAATTGAAGCCATCTTCACAACAGGTAAACAGATCTCGTCAAAGTCAATACCTTTCTTCTGAAGGAATCCTTTGACTACCAGCCGAGCTTTATGTTTGACCATCTTTCCGTTGCCATCTTTCTTGAGCTTGAACACCCATTTGTTTTTCAGCGCCTTCTTTCCTTGTGGAAGCTTGGCCAACTCATAAGTAGAATTCTTTTGCAGAGATTCCATCTCATCCTGCATAGCTTGCATCCAACTTTCTTTGTTCTTGTGAGATACTGCTTCTTGGAAACTCTCTGGCTCCCCCTCTTCAGAAAGTAGAAGATACTCAGCTTCTGAATATCTATTTGATGGAATCCGGCCTCGTTCAGATCTCCGTACTTGTGAGTTGTTGACTTCAGGAGGCGTACCATCATCTACATGTGGTGATGGTGGTGCAGTAGCTGATGGAGAGGGTTGTGACTCCCCCTGCTTAGCATTCGCCTCTTCTTCCACGTCTTGTTCAACAGTCTCCTCCTCTTCTGGTATTTCTTCATGCACTTCTTCGTATTGCGTTGGTGCTGGGTCTGAAACAATGTCTTCAGTGCTTGAGCTTGCATTTGAAGACGCCATGGGCTTTTCAATGTCTTCCCATGGCTGATTTTCTTGGAACATCGCATCCCTGCTCCGAATAACCTTCTTTGTCTTTGGGTCCCATAACCTGTACCCAAATTCTTCATCTCCATAGCTGATGAAGATACAAGGAATGGTCCTTGCATCAAGCTTCTGCCTTGGCTCCTTGGATACATGTGCAAAGGCTAAGCAACCGAATACCCTCAAGTGGGAGTTTGAGGGATTCTTACCAGACCACACCTTCTCTGGAATCGCAAAATCCAAAGGTACTGATGGTGATCTGTTGATGAGCTAGCAGGCGGCACGAACAGCTTCTCCCAAGAATGGCTTTGGTAGCCTAGCCATACTGAGCATGCTTCTGACATTCTCCATGATCGTCCGGTTCATCCTTTCAGCTACGTCGTTGTGCTGTGGAGTGCGAGAAACCGTCTTCTCATGTCTAATACCTTGAGTTTTGTAGTAGACATCGAACGCTCTGGAAGTGTACTTGCCTCCATTGTCTGAGCGGAGGCACTTTAACTTCTTTCCTATCTCACATTTGATTATGACATGGAACAGATTAAAGTAGTCGAGCACTTGGTATTTCGTCCTCAAGAAGTTGACCCACACCTTCTGAGAAGCATCATCAATGAAGGTCAAGAAGTACTTGTTGCCACCTAGTGATTTGACATCTAAGGGACCGCAAACATCAGAGTGTACCAGAACGGGTAACTCTGATCTCCTTGTTGAAGAAGAACTGAAGGAGACTCGATGTTGATTGCCAACTAAGCAATGCTGACAAGGATCTAGTCCAGCATCCTTAGTGATTGAGATCAACTCCTTCTTTGTCAAGAGAGATAACCCTCTCTCACTCATGTGACCAAGTCGTTGGTGCCACAGACTTGGAGTAGCCTTACGTTCCACCACGTTAAGGCTATCGGTACATATCTTCACATGAGTTTTGTATAACATACCACAAATGTGCCCCTTTGCGGTAATCATGGCACCTTTCGTCATTCTCCATGTGCCATTGCTGAAGTTTATGTCGAAGCCCTGTTTGTCAAGGGCAGTCCTCGAGAGCAAGTTCAGCCGAAGGTCTGGCACATGTCAGACATCCTTCAGCGTTATTGTGCAGCCGACGTTCGTCTGAATCTGAACGTCGTCAATTCCTACGATCTTACAGGAACTTGTATTCCCCATCTTCACGATGCCAAAGTCTCATGCCTTGTAGTTGGTGAAGAAGTCACTTCGAAGAGTGGCATGGAATGATGCTGCTGTATCAACCACCCACTCGATGTCCTGGTTGGAAACGTGAAGGCATGTCTCTTCTTGGATAGATCAGATAGCCACTTCTTTGGTACAAGTGACTAAAGCCTCTCCATCCTTCGTCTTCTTTTGAGAACCATTTTGACCTTGTTCTCGCAACAGCTTCCGGCAGTTTTTCTTCATGTGGCCCTCCATGCCACAATGGTAACACTTGTAGGTAGGTTTCCTTCCGTCTGTGGACCTACCACGGCTCTTGCTCCTGCCTATGCCACAGCGTCGAATGCCTCCTTGTTGTCTTCCTCGAGCCTCTGTCACGAGGGCATGTGATTGGTCGGTGCCGACTTCTTTTCTCCTGGCCTCCTCGTTGAAGAGGGCATCCTTAACCATATATATGGTAAGTTTATCGTTTGGGACCGAATTACTAAGAGAGACCACCAACGTCTCCCAGTTGTCCGGAAGAGAACTGAGAAGAAGAAGAGCTTGCTCTTCATCTCCAAGCTGGAACTCCACCGCAGATAGTTGATTCACCAGGCTCTGGAACTCGCTCGCATGCTCAGCAACAGAAGTTCCACTCTGCAGCTTCAAATTTACCAGTCGCCTCATTAATAAGGCTTTATTTCGAGCAGTCTTGGCTTGGCACATGTCCTCTAGCTTTTTTTCAGAGGGCATATGCGTCCGTCTCCTGTGCAACATAATGGAAGACGATGTGATCGATCCATTGTCGAATTTGACCGACCGTCTTTCGATTCATCTTCTTCCAGTTAGCTTCTTTGGTGGATTCTGGCTTTACTCCTTTGACCTACAATGGGTCAAATAAATCTTTACAACTGAGGAGATCCTCCATTCGAGGTCTCCACAGTGTGTAATTTATGGCCGTCAGCTTGACCATAGCTCCCGATGAGGATGACTCTTCCATTGACATTTTAAAGAGAAAAATAATAATGGTATAAAAACTATTTCCCTCCCAAAAAAATTTCACTCCCTTTTTTTACTCTCGCACACAGCTCACCTGGGCTCTGATACCACTTATTGTGATTCTCACTGATCACTAGAAGACTTACTGATTACAGTAAAACAGTAAAAATACTGATCACGGTAAAACAGTAAAAATTGGAGAGTAAAAAAAGGTTTCAATATTTCTCACCAGGAAATAACTTTACACACTCTAGGGTAAACACCAAAAAAACTCAATACAACTTTTACTTCCCTGTGTAACTTCCCTCTCTTGGTAACTTCCCTCTCCGGGGTTACTCCTCACAATCCTCTCAGGAATTGGACACACTTCTTCTCTCCGGGAAGAAACACTCACAACTCTACAACCCTTGTTGTTGTACTGGTTGTTGGTGTGTGTTGGGATGATCTAAAACACATCAGCCCTCTCCCCTTTTATAGGCAAGCAAAGGGGGAGGGGTAGATGCAACTACCACAAGCAAGGGGAGTGGGTAGATGCAACTACCCCCCTTTGACTATCCCAGCAGCCCATGAGGGCTGCTGCCCTCTGCTACAGCTGGAATTTTCCAGCAATACTGCTGAATGAATCATCCCAATCATCCCAATTCTGCTGAATGGAATTTTCCAGCAATTCAATTGTTATTGACATCATTTAAGAAGATGCTATCACAAGATTTTCTTCAGGACACATATTAGTGAGTTGCCATGATGATACATGTACATTCTTACTTCAACCGTCTCAATTGCATCTTGAATCTTCATGGCCATGCTTCTTAACTCCACTCCCAAACATAGCGCGTAGAGTGAATTCAAGAGAGTGGTTGTTGTTACACTTTCAATTGGCATGGTCTATGAGATCACATCACAGTTGTTATAGATCACCTAGCCTAAAATGAAACCGATCAGAAAAACCTTATAAATGATGGTTATTACATCTCAACTAAAAAGTCGAGTTTAGCATAACTAATGCAATTAGCTAGGGTATCAATAGATGATTTATCCTCTGCCTCAATTACTAAATATACAGTAATTTCTATGGTTGTATGTATGCCAAAAGAAAGTCCACACAAATCCAAGCTAGATACAGGCTCTTTCAATATTGTTTTAGGCATACGATAAGCAAGCTCTGATTTGGGCATTAGATGGAGGTTGGAAGCTAGTTAAACTTTTTAATTTTCAAAATAAATTTTGTGGACTCTCTTTTAGCTTCCCCTCCATTTTGCTGTAGTCCCACATTGCGAGGCAAAGAGGCTTGGAGGAGTTTATAAATGTTTTGTTGAGCTTTAGGGGTGTGCCCCAAGGTGTACGACTCTTTTGTGAAGGGGAGATGACTTACTTGAACATGAATTCAATGCGCACAGTGCCACCGCCGGGCGTGTCGTGCATGCGATACTTATTTTTTGGATAAATAATTATTACATATAATTATTTTGAAAAAAAATTGAATTTCAAATTCAAACGTTTCATTAATTTCAGATCCAAAATTAACGCACCCATTAATCCCAGATCCAGAATTTACTCGCGTTAATCCTTCCCGTTATAATTTTCAAATGTACGTCATTTCCATTTTTGACAGGAGAGCGAACTATTTTCATTCTACCTTTGAAAATTTACAGAGAAATATTTCTCCGTTTTTTGCTAAAATAAACAGAGCGTTGTTCCTTTTCCCTTCTCTGATTTTTTCGCAAGCCCTACTCCCTTTCGATTCCGAGCAGTAAAACTTGGTTGGTTCGGTGTTGTTCTTTTCGATCATCTTCCAGTGTAGAGGTGGTCGATCACAGAGGGTCTTCTGTGATGTTTTATCCCGGGGACATCATAGCTTTACACTGCTTGCACACCATCGGGCAGAGCTGCGAAATGTCTTAAAGAGAACGACCTATTCCACGACTATCCCACCTCATTTGGTAATTTCGTTCTTGTCTCCTTTCGGGTTTTGCAACAACTATTTCAACAATTTTAAGATGTACTGCCATGACTTCCAAGACCGATACAGTCCTGATAACCTCTGATCTAAACAAATCATTACGCTTTGAAGGATCACACTTCAAACGCTGGAAGCAGAAAATGTTGTTTTTCTTAACTATGAAAAAGTTTACCTCTACATGTACTTCTGATAAACCCGGTTTCGTTCTTCCCGAAAATCCAACTGAAGCTCAGATCAAGGAATCCCAAACCTGGGATGAAACTGATTTCCTCTGTAAGAATTACATACTCAATGGACTGTCTGATGATCTTTATGATTATTACACTTCTCACAAAACAACTAAGGAAGTCTGGGAGGCACTTCAAAAGAAATACGACACTGAGGAAGCTGGTTCCAAGAAGTATGCTGTCAGTTGCTATCTGAAATTCTAGATGACTGACGACAAATCAGTGGAGGTTCAATCTCACGAGCTACAGAAAATAGCTCATGAAATTGATTCTGAAGGTATGCCCTTGGATGAACAGTTTCAAGTTGCTGTGTTAATAGACAAACTGCCCCTAGTTGGAAAGACTTTAACAATACCCTTAGACATAAAACTAAGGAATTCTTTTTAGAAAGTTTGATAACTCGTCTTCGTATTGAGGAGGAAGCTTGTAAACAAGATAAAAATGATGATTAATACTGTTTCAAACAGTAAGAAATCTGCTTCTATTATTCTGAAACCTAAAGGAAAACCTATGAAGAATCAGAATCAGAATCAGAATTGCAATCTCTATAACCAGACTAAGAATGGTTCTCAGAATCAGAAAGGACCGAAACCCTCATCAAGAAATGATACGGTATAGTTTGTATGCTACAACTGTATGCCTGGCCATTTGGCTCGAAACTGTCGGAATAAGCATCGTCCTTCTCCGCTTGCGAATCTTACCGAAGAAGAATTGGTTGCAATGAGTTTAGAAGCCAATGTAATCAGAGGATCCGAAGGGTGGTGGTTAGACACTGGTGCTTCGCGCCATGTCTGTTATGATCGTAGTTTTTTAAGTCCATTCTGAAACTAAGGACAAGAAAGTGTTGTTGGGAGATTCCCACTCAACTACTGTAGCTGGTATTGGTGATGTGGAATTAATGTTTACCTCTGGAAAGACTGTTACTCTGAAAGAAGTTCTGTATACTCCAAAGATGAGGAAGAATATTGTTTCGGGTTATCTTCTCAATAAAGCTGGGTTCACTCAAACTATTGGGGCTGATTTGTATTCTATTTCTAAAAACAATGTATTTGTTGGGAAAGGGTATGCCACTGATGGAATGTTTAAGTTAAACATTGATAATAAAATTTTATGTACCCGCTTGTCATGGAATAAATCTCTCCAAGAACATGTCTCCCAAGACAAAGGAAGAGATAGCTATCATGAGTAGAACTCCTTACGCTTCGGCTGTAGGTTCTATCATGTATTCCATGCTATGTACTAGGCCAGATGTCGCATACGCACTTGGCGTTGTCAGTTGATATCAATCAAATCCAGGGGAGAAGCATTAGACTGATGTAAAGAGCATATTTAAGTATCTGAGAAGGACTAAGGATGTGTTATTAGTATACAGTGGGAGTAGTAATCTTTCAGTTGAAGGATTTATTGACTCAAGTTTCCAAAGTGACATGGATGACAGTAAGTCAGTATCAGGATACGACCTCTTCTTGGGTTGTCGTCCGGTGACAAATTGCTTGCAGAATATTTCAAGTAGCTCGTCGAATAAGCCGATGCAACAGCGGGGCAGCCCTTCGTACCCGTTTTCTGCCCTTTTAGGGTGGCGTTGATAGCTCCTGCTCCGGTATGCAAAAAGTTGGCTCTGGGGATCGATTCGGGATCTCCTCCCCTCTTTCGAGCCCACCTGCAGGGTTTAATGGTTTATAACCAGGGGGGGCTCCGTATATTACTTGATCCAAAATATCGTGGGTCGCCGCCCGATAATTGGAGTGGGGGGGTTCCCGTCGGAGTACGAAAGCTTTATCTTATGTGTGAGTCGACGGGGTCAAGCTGTCGAGGTTAATCTCTACCCTTAGGTCCCCCAGACCCCGGAGGTATGCTGAGCCCCTTGTTGGTGTCAGGTACGAATTCAGAGGCGGTGGTGGCTCCTTTGCAGTGAGGGGGCTTCTCGTGTTCTGGCGTACTAAAGATGCCAACGCGCCTAAGCTCATATCAACCTATGCAGTGAATTGGTTGAACTCTCTTCGAGTTACCCCGGGCTCGTTTGACTCCTCTTTGGTTGCACCATGGGCGTTATGGAGTCCGTGGCATCTTCTAATGAGACGTTATTTGCCCTGGGCTTCTCCTTCGGACATTCGACCGGTCCGGTGTTGCTGGGTCCAGCTGCCATAGCCTATGAATAGCTTTGGGATGACAAGATGGTTAACGTTTGCACAGATGGCGCCAAAATGTTAAGTCCAAAATTGACCGATACAGTCGTCAAGCTAACGGAGACTCGGAGCGCTTAGCTGGAGCCTAGTCAGCGGTTGAGGTGGGACCCTTGGTTAGAAGAACCAGGATCGGGTGATTGTAGTTGAGGACGGTACGACCTTCGATCGATCCACGAGCGACTGCGTTAATCGTTCGAGGTTGGAGAGTCAAGCACCGGCCTTCGATACTGGATGGCGATCGTCGATCTGTGTCACAAAGAGTCGTTAGGGCATTCGGATCTCGGTTTCGACCCAAATCCCCTCTGATGCTTAAGTTAGTAGGGAACTTAAGGAAGAGATGGAGCTTGGTGTAGCTAAGATCGACCCACAGAGGTTCGTCTCTAGACTAACGACGCAAGCTCGTAAATGGAGTGATAAATAAGAAAACAGAGTTCTATGTATCAGATCTCGTACCTTCAAGGTGGAACCACTCTCCCTATTTATAGAGGTCCGAGGTCCTCTCAGTGACGTCGGTGAGATAATAGTCACATATAATAGGGCCACGATCTTCCCTCATGAATGGGAGTAAACGTTGCCCACGTCCCCGAGATTTTTGAGCTCGCCTTTAATCCCATATTCGCGCGAGGCGGACCCAACGGTCGAATGGCTATTTGAGCTTTGACTAAGTCGATATCAGACCTCTCTGGTGGGCCTGCTGGGCTTTGGCCATAAGTCGACCAAGTTTCCTCTTGTGCCGGCCCAATGATTCAACACTCCCGTTGTCCGTTACTATGGATTACGGGATGCCAAAATGACAGACGACAGACTTCCAAACGAAGCTTCGAGCCTCCTTCCAGGTGATTCGAGATAGAGGCTCTCTTCGATCCACTTAGTTAACTAATCGATCACCACTATTAGGTATCCCCATTGCCCACTCACTGGTTTGAATGGTCGAAGGAGGTACAGCCCCATTTGTCAAAAGGAACTAGGCTGACGATGTGGATCAGATAAGTTGGTAGAGCCGAGCTTATCTTTGAGAACTTTTGGTAGGTTAAGCATCGTCGAACGTATTCGATGGCATCTTTGAACATCGTTGGCCAAAAGTACCCTTGTCTCACAGCACTCATGGCTATAGATTTCCCTCCGTAATGGTTCCCGCAGTCGCCCTGTGGATCTCCTGGACCACGTAGTGCGCTTCCTGTAGGACTAAGTATTTAAGATAGGGGAAGATGTCATACCTAGTCCATCGTCTTTTGTACAATGAACCATCCAGCAGAACGAATTGGTAGGCCTTTCGCTCAAGTTTTCGCGCCTCTACTGGGTCGGTCAGCTTCTCCCCGGTGTTTAAGTAATGGATTATCGGATCCATCCACGTGGCCCCTTGATCGAGGCTCAGAAGCTCATGTGCCAGCCCGCTGGGATGGGGTAGGCATTACACGTACACGGTCTGACCAAGTCCTATGGGGGGGAATGATGCAAGCTTCGACAAGGCGTCTGCTCGATGATTCTTTGACCTTGACACGTGATGAATTTCAAGGTGGGCGAATGTGACGAGCTCTGCTTTAGCGACTTACACATAACTCTGCATTGAGTCATCGCGGGCCTCGAAGGTCCCATTTATTTGATGGACGACGAGGCTGGAGTCGCTGAGTAGTTGGACTACTCTCGCCCCCAGGGCTCGAACCAGTCAGAGTCTGTTGATGTCCGCTTCATATTCCACACCATTGTTAGTGGTTTAGAAATATAAACGAAGGGCGTAGTCAAATATGTCGCCCACAGATGTTTGGATGATTATCCCGGCCCCGCTTCCGGCTTGTGTGGATGAACCGTCGACCTAAACGATCCAGGTTCCCTCATCTTCACTTGTGTCTTTCGTCCTACTTGGTAAGTCGACGCTTGTCGAGGACGAGGGGGCAACCTTAGGAAGAGAGCCAGGTGCATATACCTCTCCTTGGGGGCTATCATTGTATGTGAGTTCGACGATAAAGTCGACGAGAGCATGCCCTTTGATGGCGATCCTCGATTTGAACTGAATGTTGAACTCGCTTAATTCGACCCCCCCACTTTGTCATTCTCCCAAAGCAGTCGAGCCTCTTCAGAGTCTGTTCTAGGGGAGTGTTAGTAAGGACCAAGATGGTGTGTGCTTGGAAGTACGGTCATAGCCTCCTTGCGGATTGGACCAGTGTGAAAGCCATATTCTCGATCCTCGTGTAGTTGACCTCCATGTCTCAGAGAACCTGACTGACTTAGTAGATGGGTCGTTATACCCTGATGTCTTCTTTGACGAGCACCGAGCTTACGACCTCCTCGGTGGTGGCCATGTAGATGATGAGCTGGTCATCCTTATTTGGCTTTGTCAGGAGTGGTGGGGTGTGTAGGTACTCCTTCAACTAGGAGAAGGCCTTTTACAGTCTGCATTCCACTCGATGGTTCTCATGTCGCTCGATGTGACTACTATCGCCTTTCTCAACACCTTGAAGAAAGGCAATGATCTCTCGGCCGATTTAGACAGAAATCACCCCAAGGCTGCTAACCTTCCGTTCATTCTCTGGAGCTCTCTGAGATTCGAGGGTTCCTTCATCGTGATGATGTCAGTGATCTTGTCGGGTTTGGCTTCGATCCCTCTATTCGTCAGCATGAAACCGAGAAATGTCCTGGAATAAACCACGAATGTACATTTGGTAGGGTTTAGCCGAAGGTTGTATCGTCGGATCTGTCCAAATACGTCCCGGAGGTCAGCAATGTGATCCGTTGGCTTCTTTGACTTAACCAACATGTCGTCGACGTAGACTTCCAGGTTTCACCTTATTTGAGCCTCAAGGACGTCGTTCATCATGTGTTGGTACGTGGCCCCTCCATTTTTCAAATCGAATGGCATTTTGGTGTAACATAATATACCTCGATCAGTGATGAAAGAAGTTTTTTCCATATCTTCTGGTGCCATTTGAATCTGGTTATATCCTGAGACGACGTCCATGAAGCTGAGAAGCTCGTATCCTGAGGCACTGTCGACCAGATGGTCGATTCGTGGCAGGGGGTAGCTATCTTTAGGGCACATCTTGTTAAGGTCGATGACATCCACACACATTTACCATTTGCCATTCGCCTTCTTGACCATCACGACATTCGAGAGGCATTCAGGGTACTTGACTTTTTGAATGAAGGGAGCTTCCAGAAGTCGATCGACTTCTTCGACCGCAGCTTTCATCTTTTCGCCTCCCATGTTTCTTTTCATCTGCTTCATAGGCTTGGAGGTCGGGTCTACCCCCAGCTTGTGAAAAGCTACCTTAGGGTCGATATTGGGCATGTCCTTCGGGGTCCATGCGAAGATGTTGGCATGTTCTCTTAGGAGGGCGATCAACCGCTCTTTTAGGTCGCAAGGAAGCAGCGACCCAATTGAGACGGTTTTTTCTTCCTCGTCGGAGACTTTGATGTTCTCCGTCTCTTCGACTGCGTTGGGCTGTTGATCCTCGATCCGAGGGTCGACTGGGTCTGCCTGCTTGGTCCTCCTCAGGGTGGTGGATAGCATGTAGCACGATCGCGCCTGCTCCTGCTTCCCTTTTGCTTTTTCGACTCCCTCGGGGGGCTGGAACTTGATCATCTGATGGAAGATTGACACCACCGCTTCGATGGCATTCAGTAGCAGTCTTCAGATGATCATGTTGTACGTGGATTTGATCTTCACTACCATGAAACTGGTTAGGCGAGTGATTTTTCGAGGGTACGTACCGAGGGTCACCAGTAGGGTGATGATGCCTGCTATTAGGGCGAAATGCTCGGTGAATCCCACCAGGGGTTGTAGGAGGATATATACCCATAAGGCAATTTATCCTAAGTATACGTCTTGTTCATACTGTATATGGTATCCATTATTCTAAGTATGAATTCGTTTGAATTAATATACTTAGATAATATCCATAGACTACTAGTTAGGTCCTTACATATCTAGATAAGATCTCGATTATGAGTAGTAAGCGACCGAATAAATACGTAAGTCTTAAATGGTTCGTGGTCATAGATGTGTCGAGAACTGGATATCGACACATCGGATAGACCACTGTGTCTTAGTCTTACCTTAGGGTGATGATGATCTCATAGTCATTCAACTTGGTGAAGTCGGAGACGAGACACAGGTGTTCATTGGAGAATGCGTTCACTGAATGACCAACTTAGAGTTGTTAAATGGTTAACTTTAACAAAACTATCTATAATAACTCTAAGGTGATGATAGGTAAGCTGGTCTTTAAAACCTGAAGTCATTTGTACGAACCTATGAGTGAGCCGTGTAGCTTAGACCTATGATCTAGCTTCGAGACTAGGCTTGCTGAAAGATCTTAGGTTGGGTTGCACCTGAAGCTCTCGGGGCAAGTAGATGACTAAGATGGGATTCTTCACTTCCGTTAAAGGGAAGTTAGTGTCACAGGCTCAGTACGATCTTTGTGTTAATCCTCGGCCGGTGTACGTTGTAAGAACTACAACGTGAATACAACAAAGACCGACGTATACTTACCAATGTTGTTTAATAGGGTTGACAGTAAACCATACCCTAGGCCAACAGGGACACAGTCTTGACGAAGAGACTATAGCTAACGGCATTCATCACAGACACAGCCAATATAAACCCAATGATGCTTTTGCCAAAGGGTCGATCACGTTATGATGATTCTGAAACAAGGACGACAGCTACTGCTCGTGGTGATCGTCATCTAGGGGTTTCGAGCCCCAACCTGTAGTAAGGTCAGGCTGTAGGGTCTCACACCGAGTAGCGTTCATGTATTAGTAATAGGAAGATTAATTGAGAGAAATTCATTTGATGATATTGAATAGTTAATATTCACAAAGCTTGTTGTGAAAATTAGTCGTAATAGCAATAGGGACACATGTTGCTTCTGATGCAAACAAAGATTAAACGTGTCGTAAATTGGTACGACAAATTTTGTAGGAACAAATATGTTGGAAAATGTTACCTGGCTAACGGGATCGTCTAGGTCTAAACACAGGTTCAAATCGCGTCCAAATCGGAGCTCAAACGAGCCCAGAAACGTGAAGACAGTCCAAGGCAAAGTGGGTTAGACCCACTGGGCTAACAAGCCCATCTGCAAGGGCAAAACGGGTGCAGCCCGCTGCAGCAGCAGGCTAATGCCTGCTACACGGCAGGCGCGGCCCGCTACAGCAGCGGGGTCGACTGCAGCGGGCGCGGCCCGCTACATAGCGGGCGCGCGCCTGCTGCTTGCAGCGGGCACGGCCCGCTACACAGCGGGCGCGCGCCTGCTGCTTGCAGTGGGCGCACGCCCGCTGCTTGTAGCGGGCACAGCCCGCCCTCCCTACCTTAGGCAGGCGCGCTCGCTAAGCCTAGCGGGCGTGCCCGCAACTTAAGTTATTTTAGGGTTTTTAAAAAAAACAAATGATGGCTACGAAGATTGATTTTTTGCCCAACTTTGGGCAATTGTTTGAGGGGTCAAACGAAGTAAAAATTCGTCGTCGTTGGTTCCTACGCATTCACCATTCGAAGCCCTTCGGATTGATAGTTTGTTTGGTGTCTAAAGTTTAATGAGTGAAGAGAATTAGTTAGTTGAAGTTTGCTTTTACGAAAAGCTCACTAATTTCAAATTAAGCTAAATTAGCTTAATTGAATTTTCTTCAAATTAGCAAAAGTCCCACATTGCTCGCAACGAAAGAAGGAGTGCCGACTCCCTATATAAATATGGGTGCACTCTCTTCGTTGAAAAATGCACCAAGTCCTCAATCGAGTAGCTCCAGAATTTTAGAGCAAGCTCGATCGACGACTAAACTATTCTCTCTCTCTCTTCTTTCTATTCTCCGGAGTAGTCCTAGCAAGACTACAAGGGGCATTTGGATTCAGATCCAGACGTCTAAGACGTGGGTCTACTCAAGTGAAACTTTCTACCGCGTGTGATCGGCTTGGAGGTAAAAGTCGGCTCGGGCGGATCGGTTCGAGGATGCGAGGTGGCTCAGGTGGATCGAGTCAAGGCGGCTCGGCTACGAAGAGCATCAGAAGACGGTGCGGTACATCTTGCCTACTCCAGGGCCAAGATTCTGGGTATGTGGTTAAGTAATTTTAGTGTAGATTTAATTTTGTCGGTGTAGAATAGATCCCTCTTGGGGTGGTCAGATCCACCCCAAGTTGGCATAGATCGGGCTAGGTTCTGGCTCCCTCAGAGCTTAGCTAAATTGTTTAGCTAGCGTAAAAGCTTAGTTTTGTTTTTTCCGCTGTGCTTTATGCCCCTGTGGTGCGTCCGACTTAGGACGGACACAGATCCGAGCTCTGAGGGTCCGCCAAAACCCCTACAGTGTTATCAAAGCCACGGTTATGCTATAGATCTATTTTAGCTACGTTTTTTAAATCTTTAAATTGTTATGAATGATGGAGGCCTTTGGCCTCCCCTCCTTCATTACCCACTTCATTGGTCCCCATTACTATGAGTAATGGGGACCCATGGTCTCCTTGAGGCCCTCCATCTCCCCGTAATAGATGAATATATAGAGAACCATGGCCTAGTGCCATGGTTACTCATTATTCTGCTAAGAAAGCTTCTCTCTCTCTCTCTCTCTCTCTCTCTCTCTCTCTCTCTCTTGAGTCCTATTACCTTCCAACACGTTATCAGCACGTGTTCTTCCTTGAGCACAAATCCAAGCCTAAAATCCCCACCAAATTGATCCCCTACGCGCTAGGAATCTTTGGTTGCTGCGGCGATTCGTTGGAGCGTTACGGCATTCTCGAAGTTTTCGGGAGCTCGGATTTTTATTTCTACGGATTTTTTTTCTCTACGGTCGTCCCTAGATCATTGATCTAGAGGTATACTTATTATTCCCGTAGATAAACAATTTATATTTTAGCCATGATTTTTTACAACCTCATTTTGGGTTGTTTAAAATCTACTAAATACAATAGCTTGCCTTGATAAAATACAATGATATTAAATAACTAAATAAAAAAAATTGGACCCATCAGCTCCCCCCCCGACGTACGCCTCGCCGGCTTAGGCCGCCCGCCCCCCGGAAGGGGGGGCTTTCTCTGTCGTCCGGTGACAACCCCCCGGAAGTGGGGGGCTCCGAAAAAATCCCCCCTTGCAGCGGGGGGGGGGGCGCACAGGTGATAACCCCCCTGAAATTGGGGGGCTCCAGACATATCCCCCCCTCCCGACGGCGGGGGGGCACCGGCGACAACCACCCCGGAATCGGGGGTGGCTCCGGACAAATCCCCCCCCGGCGGCAGGGGGGCGCCGGCGACAACCCCCTAGAATCGGAGGGGGCTGGGGACAAATCCCCACCCCCCGGCAGCGGGGGGCGCAGGCGAAAACCCCCCCGGAATCGGGGGGGCTCGGGACAACCCCCCCCCCCCCCCCCCCCCCCCCCCCGACAGCGGGGGGCGCAGGCGACAACCCCCCCGGAATCGGGGGGGGGGGGCTCCGGACTAATCCCCCCCCGACTGCACGGGTGGGGGTGGGGCTCCGATAGTAACCCCCGCAAGTGGGGGGCTGCGGCAACTCCCCCCCCCCCCGAATGCGAAGGGGGGGCTCCGGCTGTAACGCATCCCCGACATTGGGGGGACTCCGGCAGGGGGACTCGGTAAACATGGCATGGATGATGCTACAGTTTTTGTGCTTTGGGGACTCTTAAGATCCCCTACATACCTAAAGTTTTGATTTAGGGTATTAGTTAATATTGCCTTATATTACTTTTTTAACGGTAGAGGGGCTGTTTATTGGGCCTGAAGCCCAGTAAATCCAATTGCACACTTAAAAATTAAACTAAAATTTTACTAATGGGTCTGAAGTCCACATATTGAATTGACATATTGGACTAGAAGCTTTGTTAATACAATTGCTTATTAATTTTATTAATATTTTTCTGATGGGCCTGGTGCCCCAATCATAGTATTACTTTACTCTACGCCAAATTTGTCATTTTGCTAATATTATATTAAACATTACTCTGGCATTATTATTAAATTATGGAATACTAGGATTCTATTTTTCAAAATATAAATATCTTAAAGATCATGAGACCGCTCTGCCATTAGTCACCTAACCTAACGGTGTATGACGTTTCCATGTGGTCTACGAGATAATTATATTTTCTAGTTTCCTTTACCGTATGTTATGCTTGAGATATATGCTTGGTTGTTTATTTTTATGCATGTAGCATATTTAGAACAGCGTGGATGTTTAATTAAGTAAAAATGTGTTTTTCGGGATCGGCCATCGTATACCTATTTACATTACTTGCACTTTTATTTTCTTTTAAGAGAATTTGTAAGTGAGAAAATTTGTATAAAAAGCCAAAGCTCGGTGCAACAGCATATGAAGACGAAGTTTCAAAATGCAGATATAGGGACCCACTTTGGGTTTTCGAAGTTGTATTTTTCTTTCCTTTTATGGACTGTAAACGAACTTTGGACTGTGTGCTTTTTTGGGTATCTGGCCGATCCCCGCATTTTTACTTGTTTATTTCTGTATGCATGAATTTTGAATTTTAATTAATTCATGCTTATTTTAAATTACGTACATAAATGGAAAAATTGGCAAGCGTCGATTTCGAAGTTCTTGACTCTGCTGGGACGAATTACCTGAGTTAGCGAGTGGACATGAAGTTCCACTTGCGTTCGATGGCCCTCTTTGGGTCCATTTTGGCTCCTTCATCAGCCCCAGCAGCGGCCGAATCTTCTGCTACATCTAGCAGCAGCCCTACAACCACTGTATCCGATGTAGATAAGGCGAAAGCCATAATCTACATTAGGAAACATATAGATCGGACCTTAAAGGCCGAATACTTAACGGTTGAGGACCCAAAGGACCTGTGGACAGCGCTGGAAGCTTGGTATAAACATCAAATTGATGTTATATTACCGCGTGCCAGTTATGAGTGGGAAAACCTCAGACTTCAGGACTATAAGTCCATCGCTGAGTATAATTTTACACTTCATAACATCACCTCACGCCTGAAGTTGTGCGGTGAAGAAGTGACAGAACAGCGCATGTTGGAAAAGACATTTACCTCGTTTCACGAGAAAGATGCAATCCTCATGCAGCAGTATCGTGAACGCAATTTCACGAAATTCTCTGATCTGATCTCATGCCTACTTAGGGCAGAGCAGAATCGAGACTTACTGCTTGCAACTCATAACCTACGTCCAGCTGGCACTTTCCCTATCCCTGAAGCCCACCACGTTTCTCCCCAGAAGTGGAAAAACAAGAGGAAGGCTAAAAACACTAAAGGGAAAGATGTAATGAAGCAACCAAGAGGTGCAGCTCCCCAGACAAACAAAAACAATAAGGGAAAGCGAAACTTCACTTGGAAGTGAAAGAACACCGAGCAAGTGTCACTTCCTAAGAAGAACTAGGAGGATAAATGCCATAGATGCGGCATAACTGGCCATTGGTCCAGAAACTGCCGCACTCCTCGCCACCTACAGGATCTATACCAGGCGAGCCAGAAGTCTCTACCTGAAACAAATTTGAGTCTTTACTACAAAAGACTTCGAGAACGATGACCTGCTCGATTGAGCATCATCCTTTATCTATGCATGTAGAATTCGATGTATCTTCATCTTTTATTTGCTTTATTACGAACTTTTATTTTCAAATGTTGTCTACATTTTCGCTCAAATAAAATTTTGTTTTTGCTTATATATATGATGTCTGAGTGCCTAGTGGACAGTGCCTCAACGCACACAATCCTTCGCGATCATTGCTATTTTAATAGCGTAAATAAATATGACGGTCATGTTATCACAATTTTAGGACTGTCCCAAATAATCGAAGGATCTGGTGAAGCAATTATATTGCTCCCGAATAACACAAGACTTCAAATAAATAATGCATTATTCTCTCCTAAATCAAATATGAATCTCGTAAGTTTCAAGGATTTTCGTTTAAACGGATATCACTTAGAGACCAGAGATGAAAATAAGGTTGAATATCTGATTGTCACTCATCATAAAGATGACCAGAAGATCATCTGCGAGCGATTCCAGGGACTCCCATCGGGTCTCTACTAAACATACATTCAACCAATAGAAGCCAATATGATTGAGCACCAGACGTGCCAATCACTGCCAGAGTTCCAACTCTGGCACAATAGACTTGGTCACCCTAGAATAGTAATGATGCGATGCATCATCACTGAATCCCGTGGACACAAATTGAAGAACCTGAAGATCCTTCAAAAGGGTGAATTTCCTTGTCTCCCTTATTTCAAGGGAAAACTTATAACGAGACCATCCCTCCTGAAAGTGGGATTAGAGTCTCCTGGCTTCCTTGAGAGAATTCATGGTGACATTTACGGGCCTATTCACCCCGCAAGTGGCCCATTTCGGTACTTCATGGTACTGATTGATGCATCAACTAAATGGTTTTATGTGTGCCTCTTGTCCACCCGCAACCTAGCTTTTCCAAAGCTATTGGCACAAATAATAAGGTTGCATGCTCATTTTCCCGATAACCATATCAAGAAACTACGTCTTGATAATGCGGGAGAATTTACTTCACAAGTCTTCGAATACTATTGCCGGGCAACGGGTATTGAAGTTGAACATCCTATAGCACATGTTCACACCCAAAATGAATTAGCTGAGTCCCTTATAAAGAGACTCCAATGGATTGCACGTCCATTGCTTATGCAATCCCAGTTGCCGGTGGATGCTTGGGGGCATGCTATTTTACAAGCCGCATCACTTATTAGGATAAGACCGTCTGGAGGTCATACTTTATCCCCGATGCAACTAGCATATGGCGCACTTCTGGATATCTCTCATTTGAGAGTGTTTGGTTGTGCGGTATATGTCCCAATAGCACCACCTCAGAGGACCAAAATGGGTCCTCAGCGTCGTCTAGGTATATATATTGGGTTTGATTCGCACTCTATTATTAGATACCTTGAACCCTTGACGGGTGAAGCGTTCAAGGCACGTTTTGCTGACTGTGAATTTAATGAGAAAATTTTTCCTAAACTGGGCACACAGTCTAAGAAGCCAGAAGCCCCTGAGACCATTAGTTGGGACCAGAAGTCTTTGTCCCTATATGATCCGCGTACTAATCTGTGTGAAGATGAGATCCTGAAGATCCTTCACATCCAGAATACTGTTGAGTATTGATTCCCCGGATTTGATTTTGATGATGAACAAACATAAATATCGTGAACTAACTCATTGTGAGCGTAGTTATGGAGATCGTCGCCAAAATTCTATGAACATCAAAAGCGACGTCTCAAGACTTCTCAAAGCGCGTGATCGTGTGCCTGAAGCTTCGTTGAAGCTCAAGGACCATTATTGAAGTCAAGAAGATTCGATTGAAGCTTTTGAAGACGGTTCGTCTAGTTTTATTTATAGTCTTCTAGCTTCTTTTCGTAGAATGATAAGCCTTGAGTAGGTCTTACATGATTAACTTTATAACGATCATATCTTAGAGCTAGGATTATCATAGAAGCCCATAGAAACTTTCCCGAAGCTTCACGCTTCATTTCGCGGCTTCTTGTGCATGTTAGTTGGTTCAAGAAGAAGAACCAACCGACTAGATGGCAATCTAGTCGGTCGACAATCCTTCTTGAATCGACTAGAATGCCTTGTTCATTTTCAGCTCATTCACTGTTTACAGTTAGTTGGTCCAAGAAGGTTCACCGACCGACTAGTTTTCAAACTAGTCGGTTAGGAATCCTTCTTAGACCGACTAGTTATGTCTCTCAAATTCAGCCTGAGCTACTATTTATCGTTAGTCGGTCTAAGTACAACTGTCGATCGACTAGTTGAGAAACTAGTCGGTTGGAATTTGTTCTCAGACCGACTAGTGCTCTTTGATTTCAGATTATACTATTTCAACTCTTAGTCGGTCAAAGAACACTCACCGACCGACTAGTTGTCAAACTAGTCAGTTGGCATGTCTTCTTAGACCGACTAGTTCTCTATTGTCTGAACTTTCTCTTTTGGCTGTTCTCCAGTTAGTCGGTTCATGTTGAATCACCGACCGAATAGTTGAGAAACTAGTCGGTCAGTGATCCTTTTTTGACCGACTAGACTGCTTCAGAATAGAGCCGTTGGAGCATTAAATGCCACGATTTTTGCTCTCTCTTTCCTCTATCCTATATATACTTGAAGGGCTTCTTACCTAGCATTCAAGGCTGATATTAATTGCATTTTAGAGAATCAAAGAGAAGCATTTATTTCTCATTAATTCATTTTAGAGAATCAAAGAGAATCAAAGAGAATCAAAGAGGGGATCCGGGTGTTTGGGACGTAGGATCACCGGGAACAAGTCGGGGAGACTTGGGTGGATCCGAACCCATTAATTCATTTGTTTGCGATTGTCTTTTCATTGTTGTCAATATTTTTATTTCCGCATTGTTGGTTGAGTTTACAAGATAATTAGGAATTATCTTCTTAATTATTTTAAAGTACTATTCACACCCCCTCTAGTACTCGTGCAGTAGCTATTAGGGCATTATATTTGGTATCAAAGCCAAGTTCATAGCTATGTCTTCTAACGACAACAAGAACGTTCGTCCACCTTCAAACTATAGCACCTTCAGGAACCGTGAAGGAGCTTCTTCGGTGATGGAAGGGCACTCCTCAACTAGGCATCCTTTCTTCAACGATACCAATTACGGGTACTGGAAATGCCGGATGGAAACGTTCCTCCGGAGCGCTTCACTATGGAGAGCCACGTTGACGGAGTATGTCGAGCCCGCTGAAGAAGATTTCGCGAAGTGGACTACCGCGGAGGTCGCCGCGGAGGGAAGCAATGCCAAGGCAATGAATGCCTTGCAACGCGCTTTGGAGCCCGAAGACTTCAACAAGATATGCACATGTAAGAGTGCATATCAAATCTGGAACTCATTCCTCATCTTGCATGAAGGAACGAGTAGGGTAAGAGACTCCAAACTTGTTGTTGTAAATAAGGATTACGAATTATTTCACATGCAACAGGGTGAGAAGATGAAGGAGTACTATGCTCGCTTCATTGACATCACCAATGAGTTGGAGGCTCTTGGAAAGACCTACACCCAAAAGGAGAAAGTCTCAAAGATAATTGACGGACTTCCTTCTTGTTGGGAAAAGCGTACCTTCGCCATCGAGGAAGGTAACGATATGAGTAAATATACTGTCATTCAACTAATGGGTACCTTGATGTCTTATGAGGTACGCAAGGACAGTAGACTAAAGGTACAGGACAAGATGAAGTCTTACTTGAAGCAAGACGAGCCAAAGAAAAAGGTGATTGCGTTCAAGGCTGCTCCATCTACATCTACATCTACCGATGATGAAGACTCAGAAGACGAGTTGGACTTGGAATCCATTGCCCTCATGGCAAAGAAGTTCAACTGATTCTTCCGGAAAGGTAATTTCAAGAACAACTCGAAATTTAGTTCTACTCACGCCTCCGCTCCTTTGTGCTTTAAATGCAATAAGCCAAGACACATGAAAGAGGATTGTCCTCAAAACAAGCAAAAGGAGAAGTGGAAGGTGCCAAAGTTCGACAAGTCAAAGAAGTACAAGAAAGGGTACAAGAAGGGGCTTGTCGGCACATTCACCGACTCCGATGAGGACTCCTCAAGTGGAGAGTCAGATGATGAACAAGTGGAGCAAGCACACATGTGCTTCATGGCTAGAGAGGAACAAGATCAAGAATCCTCCTCCGATGATAGCGAGGATGAAGGTGATGAGGTAACTATGGATGACCTTAGATTAGCTAACGAACAAATATGGTCTAAGTGTTCTAAACTAGTAAATAGATATACTAAGACTAAAGATGAGTTAGCTAGTCTCCAAACCTCACCTAAGCCTATCGTCATCAACAACGACATCGTTGTTGAAGACTTGAGAAATGAGATTGTAAATCTCAAATCTCAACTTGAGCATGTTCATATTGAGGAATCGGATGAACATGAGATAGCTGATTTGATTTCTCGAAACTCAACTTTGAGTATTGAGAATGAGAATCTCAAATCTCGTGTTTATGTACTCACATCGCAAGTGTCCACTTTGGATGCTTCTATGCATTCTCTCACCGAGAAGTATGAGTGCACATTAGGCCGAATTAATAAATTCAATAAAGGTAAGGACCATTTGGATAATATCCTAAATGACTTACTTCCGGCCAATCATCACATTGGCTTGGGGTATAAGATGGGAAATTCATCTAAATCATCCACTACCTTTGTTAGGCCAACTTCCGATGCCTCAACGAGTGGGAGCAAACAACCCATTGGTAGTTCTTCTACCAATGGTGCTTCCACTTCGTACACATCCCCATTTGGAAAGAAACCCACTTTGGGTGGACCTCCAAAGAAGGGTCATGCTTTTATGTACACCAATACCATGCCACGTAGGAACACACATCCTACTCCACCGGTTCACAATTATGATGATTTTTATGCTTCACGTCCACGGACACGTGCACACCAAGTGAGACACCCTCATGCACATGTTCCCCCACATGCATTTGTTCATCCCCATTATCATATGAATGATTACCATCATGCATCATATCACATGTCAACACCACCATTTCATCATGTGCCATATGCATATCCACGACATGCATCACGTAGAAATCAACAACGTATGCATGCTCCCAATAGGAATAGGGCTCCCAAAATATTCACTATTTGGGGCCCGAAGAACACTAATATGCATGAAAAACAAGCATACATGAATTCTTATTTTATGGATGTAGTGCATAATAATGATTACATTGGGAAGTCTAAGTCCAATTGGACTTGGCTTCCAAAGGTCTAATCTTTTAGGACCCAATGACCTTGGGTACCATGGAATGATATGTTTATCTTTAGGTACTCAAGAAAAAGAAACAGAGCAACAAATCCAAATTTAGCTCCAAGAATAATTGGATACTCGATAGCGGGTGTTCAAAACACATGACGGGTGATGCTCAATTGCTCTCCGGAGTGGTGCCCATTGCAAATGGGAACCGAATCGTCTTTGGAGGCAACGAGAGCGGAACCATCATTGGTGTTGGTAAAGTAGGTAATCCTTCTAAACCACTAATAAGTGATGTTTACCTTGTTAAAGGATTAAACCACAATCTTATTTCAATAAGCCAACTTTGTGACAAAGGTTACAAAGTTAGCTTTGCGAAAGGAATGTGTCATATTTTAAGAAAAGATAATAATGATTTGTTATTCTCTGGCACACGTCATAAGGATATTTATATATTAGATCTTCCAAAATTACATGAACAATGTCTCATTGCCAACACGAGTGAACAACACTTATGGCATCGACGTTTTGGTCATGTGAACTTTGTAACACTTTTTAAGCTTTCCAAGTTAAATTCTATTAGAGGCTTTCCTAAGCTTGTCTTTCAAAAGAAAAGCTTTTGTGACTCGTGTCAACGAGGCAAGCTTCCAAAATCGTCATTTAAACCTAAGAAAAGCATTTCATCTAAGCGGCCTCTAGAGCTATTACATCTAGATCTTTTTGGGCCAACTAGAGTTACTTCATTAGGAAATGCACGATATGGACTTGTCATCATTGATGACTTTTCTAGATTTACTTGGGTATTTTCCTTAAGCAATAAAAATGATGCTTTTGAAAACTTCACAATATTTGTTAAGAAAGTACAAAATCTCATCGGAACCACCATTGTCACTATTCGTAGTGATCATGGAGGGAAATTTGAGAATGAGTATTTCTCAAATTTTTGTGATGAAGTTGGTATTACTCACACCTTTTCTTTCCCTCGCGCACCCCCTCAAAATGGTGTAGTTGAGAGGAAGAATAGGATGCTAGTGGAATGTGCTCGCACTATGCTTGATGATAGCCAACTTGGCCATCAATTTTGGGCGGAAGCGGTACATACCGCTTGCTATGTGTTTAATAGAATACTTTTGAGGCCCGGCACCAAGCAAACTTGTTATGAATTGTTGTTTGGTAGATTGCCTCAAGTTAAACATTTTCGAGTTTTTGGCGCGAAATGTTTTATTAAAAACACGTATGGTAGTTTGGACAAATTTGATCCAAGATCCGATGATGGGATATTTGTTGGATATTCCTCACGTAGCAAAGCCTACCGGATATACAACAAACGAACCTCAACGATCGAGGAATCTCTTCATATTTCATTCAATGAAAATTTTGTCCCTACTAGAATTACTAATGATGATGACTCCGTGGATGTTTTATGTGATTCTATCGGTAATTCTAATTCTATTGATTCTATTGATACTAACCCTACTGATGATACTTTTGAGAATGTTCCTAGTGATCAGGGAATTCCCAAACGGCTTCATACAGTTCGTGACCATCCCCATGAGCAAGTCATTGGCAACATACTTGATAGTGTCAAGACGAGATCTCAAGTCAACTACTTCGTTCATTGTGCCTTTGCCTCCTCAATAGAGCCAAAGAATATTAACGAAGCGTGCGAAGATAGTGCTTGGATCTTAGCCGTGGAGGAGGAACTCATTCAATTTGAGAGGAATGAGGTTTGGGAGCTTGTTCCATTGCCTTCGAAGAACCACACCGGTATAGGAACGAAGTGGATTTTCAAGAACAAGACCGACGAGAACCAAATCGTCGTCCGGAATAAAGCTCGGTTAGTAGCTCAAGGCTACCGGCAAGAGGAAGGTATAGATTTCGAAGAATCCTTTACTCCGGTAGCTAGATTAGAATCTATTAGGTTATTGTTATCTTTTGCATGCCATAAAGATTTTAAACTCTTTCAAATGGATGTAAAAAGTGCGTTTTTAAACGGAGATATTGTTGAGGAAGTTTATGTTTCTCAACCTCCGGGTTTTATAAATGAAAAATTTCCAAATCATGTTTTCAAACTTAAGAAAGCACTTTACGGTTTGAGACAAGCTCCTCGAGCTTGGTATGACCGTCTAAAGAATTTTCTTTTGGATTTGGGTTTTAAAACGGGTGAAGTTGATTCTACATTATTTGTTAAGTATTCGAATAATGATATTATTTTAGTTCAAATTTATGTTGATGATATCATTTTCGGTGCTACTAACTTCACTCCTTGCGAAGAGTTTTCGAATGCTATGAAGGATCAATTTGAGATGAGCCACATGGGTGAGCTCAAATATTTCTTAGGTCTCCAAATTCGCCAAATGAACGATGCAATCTTCATCCACCCAACCAAGTACACGTTGGAGTTTCTAAAGCGATTTGGAATGGAGAATGCCTCGGGCAAGAAGACTCCAATGAGCACTACTACACATCTTGATAAAGATACGGACGGCAAAGATGTAGACATTCGTCTATATCGAGGTATGATAGGTAGTTTATTATATCTTACTGCTAGTAGGCCCGATATTATGTTTGTCATATGTGTATGTGCTCGTTATCAGTCTCAACCTAAGGAATCTCACTTAGTAGCGGTAAAATGTATTTTCCGTTATTTAAGTTACACACTCGACTTTGGATTACTTTATCCAAAGTCTAGCACATATGAGTTAATCTCATATAGTGACGCAGATTATGCGGGATGCAAATCCGACAGGAAAAGTACTAGTGGCACTTGCCATTTTATAGGAAATTCTCTTGGCTCTTAGTTTTCCAAGAAGCAGAATTTCGTATCACTTTCAACCACCGAGGCGGAATATATTGCCGCCGGTGCTGCGTGTGCTCTGGTTCTTTGGATGAGACACACTCTTAAAGACTTTGGTATAAACTGTGATACTTGCCCTATCATGGAGGACAACCAAAGTGCAATTTATCTCTCTAAGAATATGGTACACCATTTCCGTTCTAAACACATAGATGTCCGTCACCATTTCTTAGATGATCATGTTGCTAAAAAGGATATCATTTTTGTGTACGTTGAAACCCAGAAGCAAATCGCCGATATTTTCACGAAACCACTCAAGGAAGACTCCTTTGTACGGTTACGTCGAGAATTGGGGATTATGGGTGAATCCGAGATTTTGGATTCATTTTTGTTCAATAATCTTGCATGATAATATTTTCATTTTATTTGCTCATGCTAGATGTGTTGAGATTTTCTGGATTTTTGGTTGAATTTTCGGAATCTATGCTCGAAATATTCATGAACGTCGTATTTAAGATTTTCGATGTTTTATGGGGTAGTATAACAATGTATGAGAGTATTTCGATGTATCATCCATGTGTGATTAGGAGAGAACTCAAAATTTCGACATTTCAAATTTTTGGACTCTCTTAGTCGGTTCATGTTCATTGGCCGACCGACTAGATTCAGTTCTAGTCGGTCAGTGAATAAATGTAGACCGACTAACTCTTGCTCAAAAGTTGGCTTCAGTTACTGTTTGCATTTAGTCGGTTCAAGCTCATTGGCCGACCGACTAGATCTCATTCTAGTCGGTCAGCACTTGAACTGCGACCGACTAAATGCGTAGGGACTGTTGTGTCTTTTCACATTCCGATCGTTTTTAATCTTACCCGCTATGATTAGAATTCATTCTAATCGATGCGAGATCATTCCTCAGCCCAAAACCCCTTTGACTCCTCTCTTCATCCGTCGTCCGACTGCCGTGCTCCGGCCATTTTCGGCCATCTCCGACCGTCGATCACTCTCTCTCCTCCTCCTAGGGTAAAGCTCTCCCTCTCCTCTCTGTTTTAGGGTTTGTTTTCCTCTAGTTTTCAGCTTGCTTTAGGGTTTGAACTAGGGTTTCTATCTAGGTTTTGTGTTAGGGTTTTAGTATTTCGATTTCTAGTTCGATTGAGCATTGTCTCGTCTCGATTATGGCAAAGACACGTATACCCATCCGTCCCTCTAGTCCGTCTCCTATGACTGTCGAGTCGCCTCCTACGGACCCCCATCAACCCAAACGTCGAGCCAAAACGACCCATCCATCCTCCTCTTTGCCTCCTCTTAAGAAGAAGAGGACGGCGACTGCGAAGCCTAGAGCCACATCTCAGCCCAAGCCCAAGCCTAGGAAGCAGACTGTGTCTCCAGCTTCATTTCGTGCACCCACTCCTCCTTCTGACTCCGACGCCGAGTATATCCCTGAGTCCGAGCCTACCGATAGGGCTCCTACTCCTCCTCATTGATCTAGCACTCGTCTATCTAAGGGGAAGGCTCCCATGCCTTTGGGCGGTGTCGATATATCGTTGTGTCGCGATGACCCGTTGTGTCTCGCGGCTTACAACCGTATTGAGCACTATCCATTGATATTGGAGCACTTCGTTCAGTTCTCCGATTTCACACATCTCGCCGATCTTCTTTCCTACAGCGGCCTACTCGATTATCTTCGCCATGACCCCAAGGCGAACCCTCACCCGTACCCACGTCTCGTCAAGTTATTCTATGCGAATCGTGTCCGGGGTCAGTATGACGACACCCACTCCATTGAGACGACTGTCTTGGGGACACCTATTGTCCTCACGGCAGAAATCTTAGGGGAGTTGATAGGTGTATCATCCTCTGGCCTTCTTCCAGCTGATATCTTTATGGATGATATTTCTGATCTTGACCAGACCATGCTTACCGAAATGTTTCATGTGATCCCTCCCGCCATGATTGGCGTCCCTTCAAAATCTTTTAAGCCGAATGCTTGGGTCTTGAATCTTATCTTGAAGTCATGCCTCCTTCCGAAGTACGGCTCATCTAGCTTTCCCTCTCAGCCGTTCCTCAAGCTGATCTACGCTCTTTTTATGGGGAGCGAGATCAATTGGGCTCGTATCATCCTTGATAAGATGGACTCTTTCAAATGCATCCGAAAGTCTACCAAATCAGCTCACATCCCATATCCCTGCCTGCTGACCTTTGTCTTTCGTCACTTCGGGGTCCCTCTCCCTCCAGATGACCAGCGACCGTCGGGTCCTCCTCTAAATGCGACGGCCGTCAAGAAGTCTCCTGCGGCGCTTCGTCACGTTCAGAGAACTACCCCTTCTGCCATCGAGGGTACCTCTTTAACTGCTCCTCCACCTCCTGCTCCTACTCTCGCTGAGTTTGTCGTTTCCTTGAGACGTGTGGAGTCTCGTGTTTCTCGTTCTGCGGAGATGTTGGCTCGCATCTGCTCTCACTTGGGCATTGAGATTCCTCTGTCTGTTTCCGAGGATGAGGAGATGGATGAGGCTGAGCACCAGGAGCTTGTTGGATCTCCTGTCTGTGCCCCAGAGGGTACGTCTGCTGCTGCTACTTCTGCTGGTGCTCCTGAGAGCACACCTGTTGCCACTATTCCTTCGGTGTATACTTCTTCTGGTGCTCCCGAGACCACTCCTGTTGCGACTCTCCCCTCTGTGGACACTCCTGTAGACCCTGAGATCACCACTCCAGTCATTCCCGAGACCACCACCACTCCTTCTGCAGAGCCTGCTGCTGCTGACCCTGCCTCCACCTCCTGAGCTTGCGTTGGAGGACTCTCCCATGTGCACTTTGGATGATATATTTAGTCATGAGAGAGTGGGGTAGGATAGTTGGTGGTTATGGATTTTTTGATATTTTTGGATGTTGTTATGATGTATTTTGTTGTATACATGTTTTGTGATACTTCGATGTATGCTGTGAGATGTGTTGTATGATGTGCCCCGATCAGAGGATCGTTTATATTATTGTTGGTAGATGTATACTTTTGATGTATCCATGTTCTATATATACACACACACACACACACACACACACACACACACACACACACACATCGTATTGACATTTACTTCTGTGTGCACATTTTTTTTATATTTTTGTCTCTGATGTTGACTTTGTCGCTCGACGACTATCTTGATTTAATAGAAATTAATTCTATGAAAACATAGAATTGTTTTCCATGCACTTAATTCATCAAGAATGTTGATATTGGAGAGTATGTTCCATAACTCAATACATGAAATTGATTTGAGTTTTGATGATTTCATTTTCGATTTTCGACTATGGTCTCGTTGGCACACTTTGATTTCCTTCGTGATTTTACTTTGGTGTCATTTGTGTCGTGGTCGTATTCTACGACTCCCGTGCTTTTATTTTTTAGCAATTGTTGTTGTCGTTGATCTCCTCCCGCTCTTTTTGCTAATGCCAAAGGGGAGAGAATTAATAATGACGATGAGCTACATGATAATTCAAAGCAATTTACCGAGAATCTAGTTTGATATGTTAGATTCAGGGGGAGTTAAGATATAAAAATGGATTTAGATCCTAAATTCCAATAATTGGATTCAAATTTTATACTTTCCTCGTCTGCTTGATGCGTATGATTATTATTTAATATGGAACTAACGTGTCATCAATGCAGGGGGAGTAAGTAAATTTCATTTGAATCATTATTTTTTATTATTATTTATGTTGGTTTGTCATCACCAAAAAGGGGGAGAATGTTGAGTATTGATTCCCCGAATTTGGTTTTGATGATGAACAAACATAAATATCGTGAACTAACTCTTTGTGACCGCAGTTATGGAGATCGTCGCCAAAATTCTATGAACATCAAAAGCGACGTCTCAAGACTTCTGAAAGCGCGTGATCGTGTGCCTAAAGCTTCGTTGAAGCTCAAGGACCATTATTAAAGTCAAGAAGATTCGATTGAAGCTTTTGAAGACGGTTCGTCTAGTTTTATTTATAGTCTTCTAGCTTCTTTTCGTAGAATGATAAGCCTTGAGTAGGTCTTACATGATTAACTTTATAACGATCATATCTTAGAGCTAGGATTATCATAGAAGCCCATAGAAACTTTCCCGAAGCTTCACGCTTCATTTCGCGGCTTCTTGTGCATGTTAGTTGGTTCAAGAAGAAGAACCAACCTACTAGATGGCAATCTAGTCGGTCGACAATCCTTCTTGAATCGACTAGAATGCCTTGTTCATTTTTAGCTCATTCACTGTTTACAGTTAGTCGGTCCAAGAAGGTTCACCGACCGACTAGTTGTCAAACTAGTCGGTTAGGAATCCTTCTTAGACCGACTAGTTATGTCTCTCAAATTCAGCCTGAGCTACTGTTTATCGTTAGTCGGTCTAAGTACAACTGTCGACCGACTAGTTGAGAAACTAGTCGGATGGAATTTGTTCTCAGACCGACTAGTGCTCTTTGATTTTAGATTATACTATTTCAACTCTTAGTCGGTCAAGAACACTCACCGACCGACTAGTTGTCAAACTAGTCGGTTGGCAAGTATTCTTAGACCGACTAGTTCTCTATTGTCTGAACTTTCTCTTTTGGTTGTTCTCTAGTTAGTCGGTTCATGTTGAATCATCGACCGACTAGTTGAGAAACTAGTTGGTCAGTGATCCTTCTTTGACCGACTAGACTGCTTCAGAATAGAGCCGTTGGAGCATTAAATGCCACGATTTTTGCTCTCTCTTTCCTCTAACCTGTATATACTTGAAGGGCTTCTTACCTAGCATTCAAGGCTGATATTAATTGCATTTTAGAGAATCAAAGAGAAGCATTTATTTCTCATTTCCAAGCTTTCATTTCTCACAAGAATCTCTCCCTCACTCTTATTCCTCAAGAGAGATTCATTGGTTGTGAGTCATTCAAGCCAAGAGCTTGATTCAAGGTCACCAACTCCTCCCTAGGCTTCCATAGCTGGTCAACTTATTGGAGCTAGGGTTTGGTGCCTTCTTCTCCTCCAAAATCCTCATTGCCCTAAAATCGTAAGTTTACTCAAGGCATAGGATTTTGTTGGTAAGCATTTCATATTTCATTTAATTTGATATTGCATGTTTTACTGTCGGTTGTGAGAGTTGTGTGATCCCTGTTTGTGGGAGTCACATTTTCATTTGTGTATGATTTGATCTTGTAGAGGTTTTCTACAAGTATTTCATAGTGCAAATTTGAGTTAGAGGTTACTAACTCAAGTATTCGGAGGGGATCCGGGTGTTTGGGATGTAGGATCACTGGGAACAAGTCGGGGAGACTTGGGTGGATCCGAACCCGTTAATTCGTTTGTTTGCGATTGTCTTTTCTTTGTTGTCAATATTTTCATTTTCGCATTGTTGGTTGAGTTTGCAAGATAATTAGGAATTATCTTCTTAATTATTTTAAAGTACTATTCATCCCCGCCCCTCTAGTACTTGTGCAGTAGCTATCAGAGTATTACAAATACAGTACATCTTTTGCCGGATAAGTTCACGGACAACCAGAAGATTGTCCGTTCACACGTCCCTGCTGCCAATACGCCAGCTAGGATTGACATCCCCATAGATGCATGCAAACCACCGGAAGCAGAATTGGCTGTACCTCAAATGAAAAGAGGACGCCCACCAAGTTCAAAAGATAAAGTTCCTTGAAAGAGGAAGACTCCTGGAGATACTAAGATTATCCCTCCACAGGATGCTGAGCTAAGACCAGCTACTTCTCCCCTCCTGATTTCCCTAGCAGAGGAAACAATAGGAGAAACATCATTAAATTTTGTACGTACTGGAGAAGTACTGGATAGAAATAGCATAGTCATCGACGACGATTTTGTGTTTGATATTGCCGTTCACGTCACTGAATATGACGATGACGTCGAACCACGATCTCTAGCGGAATGTAAACACAGAGATTATTGGCCAAAGTGGGACGAGGCAATAAGAGTAGAGCTGGACTTACTCTTGAAACGCAAAGTCTTTGGACCAATAGTCCAAACACCAGTAGGTGTAAAGACTGTGGGATATAAGTGGGTTTTCATAAGAAAAAGAGATGAAAATAATGTGATCGTTCGCTATAAGGCACGCCTTGTAGCCCAGGGATTTTCCCAAAGACCGGGGATTGATTACGAAGATACGTATTCCCCGGTCATGGATTCGATCACATTCCGATTTTTAATAAAACTAACTTCTCTGGAAAGCCTAGAAATGCAGCTCATGGACGTTGTGACTGCATATCTATATGGCGATATAGATAAAAATATCTATATGAGACTTCCTGATGGGTTTAATCTACACCCAGAGATGAAAGAGATACCTCGGGACGTATTCTCTGTAAGGCTACATAGATCATTATATGGTCTAAAACAATCGAGCAAGATGTGGTATAACAGACTTAGTGATTTCCTTGCACAACAAGGATTCACGAATAATGAAGTCTGCATGTGTATCTTTATCAAAAGAACGGGAACAGGATTCGTCATCATAGCTGTAAATGTAGATGACTTAAATCTCATAGGATCTCCTACAGAGATCAATGAGATATCTGAAAGCCTAAAACATACTTTTGAAATGAAAGACCTAGGCAAAACAAATTATTTTCTTGGCTTACAGATAGAACACCTAAGAGGTGGAATCCTATTACACCAATCTAATTATACAAAGAAACTTCTATGCAAGTTTCATATGGGTAAATGTCATCCTTTAGGTACTCCTATGGTCGTAAGATCACTAGATGTACATAAGTACCCCTTCTGGCCATTGGAAGAGGGGGAGGAGATACTGGGTCCTGAAGTACCCTACCTCAGTGCCATTGGAGCACTTCTATATCTGGCTAATTGTACTCGTCCTGATATAGCGTTTACAGTTAATCTTCTAGCCAGACACAGTGCAGCGCCCACAAAGCGCCACTGGAACGGAGTAAAGCATCTTCTGCAATACCTACAGGGTTCCATTGATCTTGGACTTTACTACCAGAGAGGTGCCTCCCCCAAATTATTTGGTTATGCTGATGCAGGTTATCTCTCAGATCCGCACACGACAAAATCCCAAACAGGTTTTGTTTTTACCTACGGAGGTACTGCTATCTCCTAGAGATCGATAAAGCAAACCACAACAGCTACATCATCCAACCATTCGGAGCTCATTGCGATCCATGAAGCAAGCAGAGAGTGTTATTGGCTACGATCCGTCGTCCAACACATTCTTCAATCTACTGGCCTGAAGACCAGTGATTTGGAGCCTACCGTCCTGTTTGAAGACAACGCTGCATGCATTGCTCAACTTGAAAAGGGCTACATCAAGGGCGACAGGACAAAGAACATATCTCCCAAGTTTTTCTGGACACATGAGCTAAAGGAGAACAAGCAGATCGAAGTTCAGCAGATACAGTCCTGCAACAACTTAGCTGATCTTTTTAATAAGTCTTTGCCCAAATGTACTTTTGTAAAACTTGTAAAGAACATTGGTATGCGACAATTGAAAGACCTGCAAGCCTGAAGCTTGTACAGATCAGGGGGAGTAACCCGTGGGTTGCAGTCTTTTTCCTTAAGCTGTTGGGTTTTTCCCACTGGGTTTTCCACAGCTAAGGTTTTAACGAGGTAAACACACTTTCTCTAGATCCAGAAGTTTCCACCCCTCTTTGCCTCAAATACTGAGACCAGAGTGATGAATGGGTAAGGGGGAGTGTTATGAATGAGGAGGCCTTTGGCCTCCCCTCCTTCATTACCCACTTCATTGGTCCCCATTACTATGAGTAATGGGGACCATTGGTCTCCTTAAGGCCCTCCATCTACCCGCAATAGATGAATATATAGAGAACCATGGCCTAGTGCCATGGTTACTCATTCTTTTGCTAAGAAAGCTACTCTCCCTCTCTCTCCCTCTCTCTCCCTCCCTCTCTCTCTCTCTCTCTCTCTCTCTCTCTCTCTCTCTCTCTCTCTCTCTCTCTCTCTCTCTCTCTCTCTCTCTCGAGTCCTATTACCTTCTAACATAAATTGCTTAATTTTAACATACGAACTATTTTAGCTTTATGTTAAAATTAGTTTAAAAATTGTTTTGTGTTTTAAAAATTGTTTTTGCAACACGGAAATTTTTTTGGGATTGTTACGACCTAAAGATCGTGGGAGTCCGACTCCCGCCCAGATCCGCTGACATACCTCATTAAATCACCCCTTTGCAAAAGGGCCGCCGTCCCGGAGGTCCAAGGTTACATGAGAATGGGCGCACCTCGCAGCATTCCCCCCTCCCGGCCGAGGCGTACAACCGCAGTCGCTCGGCCCACCAGGGGCAGTGCGCCTGGGGAGCGCCCAGACAATGCCACCGTGGATGCTGACAGAGGCATATGCATATCCCTCCTCGCCAGCGATCCACGACCCGCGACCGAAAAGATGCACGGTCGGTCCGGACAACCCTCGAACAGGTCGACCCGGTGGGTCCTCGCGAACCCCACTGCCGGGGATAGCGTTGCCGGACCTTTAGTTCGTCACGCACGACAAACAACCTAGTGTAAGGACACGACTGACACTATCGCCGCCTGACCATCTGACAAAGCGCCCCCTGGCCACTGAGCCCCCTGACACGTAATGCTTTCGGCACTGACACCCTAACAAAAGTGCCCCTGGCCGTCTGACAAAAGCGGGGCAGACACTCCTGTTCCTGACATCCTCGTCAGAAGCTTCCGCTGACAGCCGAGCCAGCTCAGCACGTCGAGTCAGCATGCCAGGTCAGCCCCACCTAATCATCTCCCATCAGGTATAAATACCCCCTCGCTTCTTACGGTGAGGGGGTTGGTAAATTCTCTCTAAATTCATTATCCACACACGAGAGCAAAGGTCGTCCATATCTTTGTTCTCCCACATATAGCTCGCCACGTACGGTCGACACACCCTCAGTCCGACCTGCGTGCCTAGCCCCCGCTTTAAGTCCAGTTACTAACTTAGGCATCGGAGGGGCTAAGGGTTGGACCCCAACCCAGCCCTTCTGACGGGTTGCTCGTGGTGCAGGGAAGCTCGCCCCTTGGTCGACATCCGCCTTTGGCTCCCGCCGCCCGATCCTCCTCCGCCGTGTCTGGTGAGATTCGACCCCGTGGTCTCCCCCGGCGGCAAGTTCAGCCTCTTCACCCCACTAATCACTTATTAAACAGCCCACCAAAACCCTCTCATCAATATAACCACCATGCCCTTGGTTTCCCTCAATACAAATTCATTGTACCCGAGTTCCACCTCGTAACAATTGGCGCCGTCTGTGGGAACGAAGGGTCACACCCATGTTAGACTCCATGCCGATCACTCGGAACCCTGACCACGGTAAGGATCCCGTGGGTCAAGAGCCACTCTCTTTACTAATCACCCCGGCGACTGACCCCCCTCCGGGGATAGACGCTGGGACAGACCAAATCTCGGCCCACGCAATCCAGAAGAGCTTCGAGGCTGTCACTCAGGCGATAGGAGGCTACACGGCAGCGGGAGCGGAGCCACCACCCGGCCCCTCGGAGCCCCCGAACGTGAGACAGAATCTTCACCCTCAGTTCGAGGATGAGGGGGAGACAGGGGGCTCGCCAAGGAGATTGCGGCCCAGCAGAAGCTCTTGGAAGAGGAAATGGAGATTGCGTGGCTGTGGAGACGCCGGGAGGAGGCGGCCGCCGCATAAAGGCATTTGGACGAAGCGGCCGAGACCGCCCGATGGGCCTACCAAGACAAAGAAACCGCCCACCACCAGCTCCGCTTCATCATCGCGGAGCGCGAAATGCTAAGGAGGGAGAACGAAGGTAACCGGGAAATCCCAGAGGTAATGGCGACGGGCCGGCGGCCCGGGGACGGGCGCGGCCCGTTGTTGGCCAGGTCCCCACCGGGAGGAAGGAGCCCACCTTGCCAGCACCCCTCCCCCGAAGGCCAGCGCGAGGAAGCCGTATGTCGACCACTATGCTTCCTCACCGCCGAGCGCGAAAGGCTTTTGCGGGAGAACCAGGAGCGGATGGAGATCCGAGGGGAGGCAGCCGGAGGGAGATGGTATTGGGAGAACCGTAGCCCACAACCTGTCGAATCCTCAACCCGGGGAAGGAGTCCCCCCAGGCGACCATCACGCTACTCCCCGGGCCGAGAGGACCGTCGGCCGTCGAGGCGCGATCGGAGCCAGACCCCCGAATGGCGGAGGGGGGATGCGCCCGAGCGCCCTGCCTACCCGGAGGAGGCCACGCCACTGGCACTGTGGATCACGTCCGCCCCGAGGCCAGTAAGGTTCAAACCCCCCCCCACCTGGCCACATACAACGGAAGAGGCGACCCCCTCACGCACGTGCAACAATACCGGGGGGGATGGAGGCACAGGATGTGGATGAGGTGTTCCTGTGCCGGCATTTATCGCAAAGTCTAAGGGACACAGCATTGGATTGGTACTTCGGCCTACCCACAAGATCCATTGGGAGCTTTGGTGAGCTGTCCCACAAGTTTTGCCAAGAGTTTCGGGCCGGGCGAACGAAGAAGAAGCCCTTGGACTATCTCAGCACGATAGTCCAAGGAGAAGGGGAGACGACGGGTAGATACCTACGCCGCTTTCAGGATGAGAGACGGACGGTAGTGACCGGCGGCGACGAGGTACTCATGCTGGCCTTCAAGACAGGATTGCGGACTCGGAGCCTCCACAAATCCCTTCTCCGAGATCCGCCGATCGACTATGAGGCGCTGGTTGCTATGGCGGAAAGGCATGCATTGGCCGAAGAGACTCTCGGCACAAAGGCCCTATTTCCCCCGGCAAAGCCGCTCCAAGGCGAGCCCCGGTCACACCCTCGGCCAAGGCAAGAAGAGGGGCATCGAGGGCGTGACCAGTTGGCCCAACCAAGGCACGAACCGGCGGGGCGACGCCCGCAAGATCGTCCGGGCCCGGTCCAAGAGTTCGCCCCGGCCCAAGGGCCCACCCGAGTCATCCTGAGACAAGAAGGCCCCCTACGGGCGCATTACACGCAGCTTAATGCCCCCTGATAGAGGTGATGGCCGCGGCGACGAGAGCCGGACTGCTGCCAGAGCCGCCTCGGGAAATGAAGTCAGATCCGGCCCGGAGAGATTTCCGAAAATATTGCCGATACCACCGGGACCACGGCCATGACACCGATGACTGCTTCACCCTCAAAAGGGAAATCGAGTGGCTGATCCAGGCGGACCACCTAGGGGGCTTCGTCAGGGGCAGGAGACCAGACCGAGAGGAGGGGAACCACCAGAGGGCACGAAGAGCAGACCCTCCAACGCACGGTGAGCAGGAAGAACCTCTCCCCCTGAAACCGGTCATGCGCATAAACACGATATGTGGCGGGCCATCCTCCGGAGGAGGATCATCATCAAGCAAAAAGGCGTACGCGAGGCAAGTGATGACGGCGGGTTTCGGAGGGGATCCGAGGGGGAGAAAGATAACCTACCCTCCCATTACTTTCAGTGACGAGGACCTGGAGGGAGTCGAGCAGCCCCATGACGACGCCATCGTCATCGAGGCCCAAATAGGGATGGCCATCGTCAGCCGCCTCCTGATCGACACAGGGAGCTCCTGCGACATTCTGTTTATGTCCACAATCGAGAAGATGGGGTTAATGCCGACGGACCTGAGACCCTGCACCGGGCCCCTCGTCGGCTTCACCGGTCACTCGACCCCTATTGTAGGAGTGATCACCTTGCCAATAACTCTCAGAGAAGAACCACAGGTCATCACCCGAATGACTCTGTTCGTTGTGGTCAACATTGCATCGGCATACAATGGGATCATAGGACGACCCTACATGGCGGCCATCGGAGCGCTCCCCAGCCTGCTACACCAGATGGTCAAGTTCCAAACCCCCCGAGGGGTTGGGTCAGTCCAGGGAAGCCAGAAGCTGTCCAGGAGCTGCTACGTGGGATCGACCAAACACAAGGGTCCAGAGCGAAACCTGGTGGTCGACCTACCCTGGGGGGAGGGACGACTCCTGCCACCAAAAGCCGGCTCCTGCTGACGGCATCGCAAAAGAGGACCAGACCTGCTGTGCCTGTCTCGGCCCCCCTTGACAAGGGCAGGCTAATCCCTCCGAAGAGCACGGAACGCAAGTCGTGATGTAGTCGGAAACTGTAAGTCTCGAATGAAATACCCTTTTCCTTTTTGCATCTTCAAATTTCGCCATTTCCACCTGAAAATTTCAGCCCAAAAAACGCAAGACTCCAGGGCAGGACCAATCCTCGCCACCCAAACAGGAGAGCGGCACGGGCCGAGCTACACGCTCGCTCCCCTCCACTAAAGAAGACCTCCGGGGCAAGATTACGGAGCTTAGCCACCCAAACCGGAGTGCCATATGCGGGGTAGGTGACAGCCCAATACCCGTCCAACTATAGAGGCTACGGGGAGGCGACGGCACAATACCCGCCCTCTCAAAGACTCCGGGGCAGGACCAATCCTCGCCATCCAAACCGGAGAGGGGCACGGGCCGAGCTACGTGCTCGCTCCCCCCCAACTAAAGAAGACCTCCGGGGCAAGCTTACGGAGCTTAGCCACCCAAACCGGAGTGCCATATGCGGGGTAGGCGACGGCCCAATACCCGTCCGACTATAGACACTGCAGGGAGGCGACGACCCAATACCCGCCCTCTCAAAGACTCCGGGGCAGGACCAATCCTCGCCACCCAAACCGGAGAGGGACACGGGCCGAGCTACGTACTCGCTACCCCCCACTAAAGAAGACCTCCGGGGCAAGCTTACAGAGCTTAGCCACCCAAACCAGAGCGCCAAATGCAGGGTAGGTGACGGCCCAATACCCGTCCGACTATAGAGGCTGCGGGGAGGCAATGGACCAATACCCGCCCTCTCAAAGACTCCGGTGCAGGACCAATCCTCGCCACCCAAACCGGAGAGGGGCACGGGCCGAGCTATGTACTCGCTCCCCCCCACTAAAGAAGACCTCCGGGGCAAGCTTACGGAGCTTAGCCACCCAACCGGAGCGCCATATGCGGGGTAGGTGACGGCCCAATACCCGTCCGACTATAGAGGCTGAGGGGAGGCGACGGCCCAATACCCGCCTTCTCAAAGACTCCGGGGCAGTACCAATCCTCGCCACTCAAACCGAAGGGGTGCACGGGCCGAGCTACGCGCTCGCTCCCCCCCCCCCCCACACTAAAGAAGACCTCCGGGGCAAGCTTACGGGGCTTAGCCACCCAAACCGGAGCGCCATAGGCGGGGTAGGCGACGGCCCAATACCGGTCCAACTATAGAGGCTGCGGGGAGGAGACGGCCCAATACCCGCCCTCCCAAAGACTCCGGGGCAGGACCAATCCTCGCCACCCAAATCGGAGAGGGGCACGGGCCGAGCTACGCGCTCGCTCCCCCCCCCCACTAAAGAAGACCTCCGGGGCAAGCTTACGGAGCTTAGCCACCCAAACCGGAGCGCCATATGCGGGGTAGGCGACGGCCCAATACCCGTCCGACTATAGAGGCTGTGGGGAGGCGACGGCCCAATACCTGCCCTCTCAAAGACTCCGGGGCAGGACCAATCCTCGCCACCCAAACCGGAGAGGGGCACGGGCCGAGCTACGCGCTCGCTCTCCCCCACCAAAGAAGACCTCTGGGGCAAGCTTACGGAGCTTAGCCACCCAAACCGAAGCGCCATATGCGGGGTAGGTGACGGCCCAATACCCGTCCGACTATAGAGGCTGCGGGGAGGCGACGGCCCAATACCTGCCCTCTCAAAGACTCCGGGGCAGGACCAATCCTCACCACCCAAACTGGAGAGGGGCACGGGCCGAGCTATGTTCTCGCTCCCCCCACTAAAGAAGACCTCCGGGTCAAGCTTACGGAGCTTAGCCACCCAAATCGGAGCGCCATATGCGGGGTAGGCGACGGCCCAATACCCGTCTGACTATAGAGGCTGCGAGGAGGCGACGGCCCAATAACCGACCTCTCAAAGACTCCATGGTAGGACCAATCCTCGCCACCCGAACCGGAGAGGTGCATGGGCCGAGCTACGCGCTCACTCCCCCCCACTAAAGAAGACCTCCGGGGCAAGCTTACAGAGCTTAGCCACCCAACCGGAGCGCCATATGCGGGGTAGGCGACTGCCCAATACCCGTCCGACTATAAAGGTGGCAAGGGCCTGGCTACCCCCTCCCAAAGAGGGCCCGCGATCCCTCTTCTCAAACATCGGGAAACAAATCAAGGCTCGCAGATTGAGGCAACCCTCGCGCAGGGCCATCACTGATGAGCAACACCTGACACCAATAAAGCCGACAACCGAAATGACCTGTCAAACCAAAAAGACGCTCGGGGCAAGCGCCACTGATAACAGCACGCCCGCCAAAAAACAGGAGTTGATGAGTCACATCAGGCGCCACCCGTCAGGAGCAGTTTCCAAGGGACACGACTCCAAGCTGGCTCCAGCTCATCGCGTTAAGGGGAGGGGGAAGGCTAAAGATACACCATTATAAATACCCCCCTCAGCCCCTTCAAAGGGAGGGGACGAAAGAGATAATTTAAGGGAAGGCCTATCCCTTAGCCACACTCTCCCCGAAGAAGGTGCGGAAAATGTGAGGAACGCCAACTACTCTAGTAGGCAGTCTCCCCCGACACGATGACCCCGATAGGTTACTCCTCTTACACGAGGGGCACACTGCCCGCAGCTCCCCGCCTTCCCTTAGACAACTTAAGGCACTGGAACGGGAGCTCCAATGGCATACCGTGCCCCTCCATGGACGCCCCGCGGGCACAGGCGCGGCTGGCCGACAACCCGATGGACGGGGCAGACCTGCCAAATCACTCCATCGGGCATCCCAGCACCCGCCAAAGTCCCCCCATCCTCAGGGGACTCGCCCCCCCCCCCCCCCCCCCCCCCCCCCCCCCCCCGCGCCGAAGCACGCCGATAGGCTATTCCTCTTACATCAGTAACGCCCCGCCTTCCACTCCTCGACTTCTCCTGGACCTCATACGCCAGGGAGAGGTACGGATCGGTGGCAGACCACCCCTTCCCACACCGGTCATACGGTGACTCCGGCCGACAGGAGGGACAAAGCCCCGCGGGATAGAGCAACCACCAAGGACTCCCTCTCCCCCTAATTCTGGAACGAGGGATAAAGCAGCCGCAACTGCCCCCGACGTCGACACGTCCCTCTCCACCTCTCCCGGGCGTGGACCCTCTGAAGTGACCATGCACCACTTCATGGGCACAACGACGGAGAGGGACACGCCAAATGAAGCGAGGACGTCCACCTAACTGGAACGGCTTGACATTTCACCTACGGGCCTATCCTATTTATTAAATTTTGATAAAAGCTAATGAAAAGACTACTCCCAATAGACCACTAGCAATAACTTAGGCACACTCAGGCACGGGAATAACCCCTGAAAAGAGGGGGGACGAGCTCTACGCCACGCACCCCACCGCCACCCGCCACCCGCCACCCCGGAGCGGGCGGGGGAAAAAGACAGTCTAACCGGCTGAAAACTTTCTCGGGCGCACTACCCTAAATAAAGGGAATAAACGCAGCTCGACCAACACCGGGCTAGCGACAGCAATACCAAAACATAACCATGAAAGGGAATTTCCACGCACTCAAAGTTTGAAGATTGCAAAAAAGTACGGGTATCAACCACACAAAACTCTACTTTCTTTCTTTCTTTCTTAACACCTATACAAAACTACTCGGTTACATTCCCCGCGCCTACGACGCATCCGCCAGTCGCGACATCCTTCCCGTCCCCTTTGAGGGAATCCCCCCCCACCGCCGGTCTCTGCCTCGACGTCCTTCCCTCCCCCGCTGGTCTCTGCCTCGACGTCCTCCCCTCCCTCGCCGGTCTCTGCCTCGCCGTCCCCCTCCTCCTCGTCGCTGCAAGATGTGAGATCGACGAGGTCAAGCTCAACTGGCGGGGACAGGCCCGCCACCCTCTCCTTTATCCAGACCAAGCAGGCCTCCAATCCCTCCGCCCGGCCTGTCTCCATGCCCTGGGACATCATATATGTGAGGGAGGGAATGACGGTCGTGTCCTGGTACGAGCGAAATTCCTCGACCTTGTGAGCCAACACCTCCTCAGCGTCCTTTGCACGACCCGCCAGACCCTCTGCATGAGCTTCCTCCCTCCCAAGGGCCTCCTCCAGCTCCTTCGACCTCTCTCTAGCCGCGATCGCCTGCCCCTCATGATCGGCCAGGACCGCCTTCAGGCGCTCTACCTCCGCCTCATACTGGCCGCACCGCTCCCTCTCCTTCGTCATTCCCTCACCAGCACTCTTACGAAAGGTGACGAACTCGGCCGCCACTCTAGATATGGCACCCTCGGCCTTATGTATGGCCGGCATGTGCCTCATCACTCCAAGCATCAAATTGATGGCCTGCACACACAAAAGAGAGAACCTATTTAGGGTGTTCAATAAAATCCCCTGGCAAACAACACCCGGCTTACAAAACCTACCTGGACGCCGTGCAACACTGCGGTTCCGCACAGACCCTCGGGCTCCACCGCCTCCAGCGCCACCCTATCGCGGGGCAAGAAAATATTCTCTGCCAGCCTCGCCGCCACGCCACCATCCTCGAACTCGGACTCATCATCTCTCACTTTGAACGACGCCCGATGAAGAGCTTTGTTAGGATAACTCGCGACTTCTGTCCTCTTAGCCTTGAAACGGACGAGCGAGGCCTCACAACTGGGTTCGGCGGCCCTCTCCAGACCAAACAACAGACAACCATAGGGCCAACTGTCCCAGCCGGCTGACTCGGCCGGGCCGCCCAACGTCTCGGCCCTCCCCGGCCGATCGGTAACGGCTGCCCCCTCCACTTCAGTAGGTACCCGGGGCTAGATGACCATGTCCCGGGGGCCTCCACCCCTCCCCCAGTCGAACCTTCATCCCCGCCCTCCAGGTCGATGACGGGGGTTGCGATCCCCTCCCTGGACCCGCCCCCTGCTGACCGGTTTTCCCCCGCCCGGAGGCTTCAAGGATGGACGACCTCACAGCCACAGGAAGCTTCCTCCTCTTTATGGATGCTTGCCCCCTCGTCGAACTCCCCACCACGCCTTTCTCTCGCAACCGCTTGGGGACCGTTCCCTTCGACGTTCGACCCGCCTGCTCCGCAGCTCGTTTCATCATCTCCTCTAGAGACAAAATCATTGTGCGACCTGCCAAAGAAAGAAAGTTCAGGGTAAGCACTTCAGATGCCCTAATACCAAAATCTATTGTACCTTCGGGCCAGATGGTCAACGCTATCATCTCAGCCCGGGCGAGCATCTGGTAATCTCGGCCCTCCACCGGTATCGCCATTAGCAACTGTGCCACCTGTCTCTCCTCGTCCCCCAAATCAACCCCCTCCTTCACCTCGGGATTCAGCTCCGCCCAATCAGATCTCATCAGCACATCCTTCGGCACGCTGACAAACACATACTGCTTATGCCACCCCTTAATCTTCTCAGGCAACCCACTAATGAGCGGATGGCTCCTCTTCGTGGATAGATAATAGCAGGACCCCAACCTCTTCACCGTGAAGAAATAGCGAAACAAAGACAACGAGGGGCGAACATGGTTACTCACGCACAGCACAAGGAAACCCATAACAACACTAATGGCATTGGGCATCAGACGATACAAGGGCAGCCCCAGGAAATTCAACACATCTAACACGAACGGGTGGGGGGAAACGTAACCCTTGCTCGAAGGAGGACACATACACTCACACCTCGCGGTCGCCCGCGAAACATACCCTCGCATGCGCGCCCGGTTCGCAAACAGAATACGGTGGCCTGACATACATCTCGAAGATCTCCGCGATGGACTTCTTCAGCACCGACTTCACGCCCGCAATCTCGAGTGGCACCTCCCCAGTTTCCGTGACAGAGCTCCCTTCCCCAACCGCCCTCGACCCCTGACCACGAAACGAAGACGTTGAGGAAGACATCGATAAAACGGACCTCTTACCTAAAGGGTTCCGACGACTCAGACGGCTACGATACGTCGGCGACCGCTTCCACGAGGGCGACTCCGGCAAGGACAATGAAATCTCTGACACACTCCAGCCGCTTGCAAAACCTTCACCCAACAATCAGCTTTGCTTCACTCCAACCACAGAGATCTTTTTACGCGACTACGCAAAGCATCGTGACCGTCGACCTCGCGACACATGTCATCAATCCGTTCCGCCTCCCGCGTCGGTCCACATGGTCTGACGCTTCGCATAATGGCAGCCGTCACTTCTGCCATGAGTCAACCTTGAAGTGGTCGGGTCGCTTCGATTCCCGCCTGCCGTCGAATTGCCAGGATGACATCTAGTCACGCGACCGCCAACAGGCCCCTTCGATTCCCGCCCAAATCCCGGCGAAATGATTACCCCCATTCAAAACTACGCCACCCTTCCCCTCTTCTTTCTATGCACTGCTCGTACCAAGGATGAGTACGACCTCAGTCGGGGCGGCCAAAACAAGAATGCGCCGCTCGTACCAAGGATGAGTCCGACCTCCGTTGGGGTGGCCTAAACAGGAATACGCCACTTAATCAATTTCGGATCTCAATCTCAACACTTAGCAAACGTTCATACGGACTGCGCCACCTCGCCCCGCCTCTGCGATCCATCGGGAATCACACTTAGTTTCCCAGCAAACCCCTGCTAAATGCGGTATATCTCAACTTCCCTCTCCCGACGACCCGAATATCCTCGGTAGAGCGAAGTTGGGGGCAGTTACATCCCTCACAAAACTGACGGTCTACGGACACAACAAGGAAGAAGACAGTTCGACACAAGACCAATACAATTCATTTATCCAAATAGCAACGCTATACATTGAACCTTCCGCACATTACAACAAAACATTGGTTATAACCCTCACACAAGAAGGTACAGGATTCCCCGAACCCACTTTCTTAGCGGCGCCGCCTCTCAGCCGACCGAGCCCTCACATCTCTCGCCACCTAGCGAACTCCCGCATCCCTTGCCTCTTGCAACATCGGCACAACATGCTCGTCATGGTAGCGGCAGATAGCGGCATCGATCACTTCGCCTTCGACTTCCCGATTTTCCTCCAGCTGCCGCGTCACGATACCCTTCTCCCTCTTCTCTGCCTCAAGGGCCTCCTTTAGGCCTGCTATTTGCCGCCGTTGTAACGCGATCACCGCCTCCTTGCTAGCCAACTCTGCGGCATGCTTCGACCGGATGTCATCCCTCTCCCGCGTCACTTCTAGGAGTTGGCGCTTGACCGTTGCTTTTGACGAATCAAAGTATGCGGCCCGCCCCCTTTCTACCTCACAGTCCATCCTAACCTTCTCCAGCTCTGCTTCCGTGTCCCTCAGCTTCACCTTGACCTCGCCGAGGTTCGCCCTCGCTACCTCAAGAGACACTCTGGTGGCGGTCACAGGAGTGCGACCCCGCAGGGCTACCAGGTCCGTAACCATCTACAAAAGACCCGAATTAGCGGGGCATGAATAAAGAAAGCCTAAGGGTGAGGCGAGAGAACCGGCTTACCTATACGATGTGCCATACAGCAGAGCCGCACAACCGTTCCGCCCCCACGCGAGTCAAGGATTCGTGATCACGCGGTAACACGTAATACTCGGTGAGGCGCGCTGCCACCCCGGTGTCCTCGAATACCGATTCATCACAGCCTACTCGAAAAGGGAACTTATGGAGACGGTCATCTGGATACGACTCGACCTCCTCTCGAGTCCTCTTGAAACGAATGAGGGCGCCCCCACAACTCGGGCTCGACGACCACCCCATATCCCACGGAGGGATCCCGTATGGCCATTTCTGAACCAAACGCGCCTTGCGAGGCTCGACCACCTCCGATACCCTCGGTGGGACGGAGGGACCGGCCTCCCGCGCGGACGAGCCCGCAGGAAGATCTTCGCCGGGCCCATCGGCAGAGATACCTGATTCGGCCGCCCTCCGTCCCGGATACACCCTCTCCCCACGGGAGACCCCGCCTCCCCGTTCCCGGGATCCTACCTCGCGCGCCCCCCTTGCCTTTCTCGTGAGGATCAGTGTCCTCTGAGACGGGAGCTCCGGCCGATCCCGACACCTCCTCCGGCCCTCGCATCACGTCTCCACCTACGAAGGAAAAAGAGATCAGGGTAAGCCTAGCTAAAGGCTTACCAAATATCAAAGATACCTAGGGGCCAAAAGTCCTGGGTGAGCCGACTGCTCCGCGTCAAACTCGCTAGCTGAAGGTACGCCTCGGGCAGTTCCATCAGAATGTGAGCTTTTGCAAGATCTTCCCCAGTCAGCTCCACCCTTTCATTCACTAGGGGATTCCGCACCCCCCAGTTCGACATCAACACCACGTCACTTGGCATCATCACGAAGGAGAACTCCCTCATCCATTCGCCGACATCGTCGGGCACCCCGCGGATAAGTTCTCGCCCTCTCCTAGCGCAAACACAGTGATACATCCCCCTCTTCCGGACTACGAAGAAATGCTGGAACAGTGCCAGCAAGGGACTCAAGGAGCAGGCAAGGCACAAGACGACAAACCCCAACAACAAGCCCCAGGAACGGGGCGCTAGGGCAAATATCGGCAACTCCAGGAAATTCAGTAGATGAAGCAAATACGGGTGGATCGGGAAATGGAGCCCCAACTCGAATGACCGGACATAAACCCCGACCTCATTATCTCCAGGCGAACACACCGTTTCCTCTGACCCGGGGACCCGTACCTCATAGGGTTGTCGCACGAACCGCACGCATATCTCCCTGATGTTAATCCTGTCCAACCTACATCGGAGGGATACAATCGCTCTCGGGACAACAGTGCTCCATGACCCCCTCTCCCTAGACCGCCACACCCCCCACGGCGACGCCCCCTCTCCCACCTGCTCCTCCTCCCCTACTCGGCTACCACCTCCGACCTCGAAACGAGAAGCCATCGTTCGGAAAGAAAAGAAATTATTATTATTACCTCGCTGATCCGTCAAATCGGGAAGACTTTCGGAAGAAGATGACAGGTGGCGAAAGTCGCAACCTAGCCAGCAAGCGATAGACAAAAGTATGGAACACCGGAGAAGTATCGACGATGGAAGAAAACTCCCGCCGACCGCCTTCCAAACCTTTTTATTTATAAAGTGGGCCACCGGGTCATCACGGCCGTCGGTCCTCCGCCACGCGGTGCCCATCGGGATGTCCTTGACGCCTCGACTGGCGTGATTGTCACCTCATCCACGCGTCGCAAACCCAATCGTGGAGACGCTTCGTTTTTCTACCATCCTTTCGAATCGTAATAATGACCAGTAGGGCGGGAGTTCCGAAGCTAATGCCGCAACCCCGGGGCATGGGACGGGATCCTTGCCGATGGTCCAGAACGTCGGAGATAGTTCGCCCTCCGAGCCGAGCCGGGCTCCCGTCTCAGGCTCGAAGGTCGGGGGCAATTGTTACGACCTAAAGATCGTGGGAGTCCAACTCCCGCCCAGATCCGCTGACATACCTCATTGAATCACCCCTTTGCGAAAGGGCCGCCGTCCCGGAGGTCCGAGGCTACATGAGAATGGTCGCACCTCGCAGCACTCCCCCCTTCCAGCCGAGGCATACAACCGCAGTCGCTCGGCCCGCCAGGGGCAGTGTGCCTGGGGAGTGCCCAGACAGTGCCGTTGTGGATGCTGACAGAGGCATGTGCATATTCCTCCTCGCCAGCGATCCACGACCCGCGACCGAAAAGGTGCACGGCCGGGCCGGACAACCCTCGAACAGGTCGACCCAGCGGGTCCCCGTGAACCCCGCCGCCGGGGATAGCGTTGCCGGACCTTTAGTTCGTCACGCACGACAAACAACCTAGTGTAAGGACACGACTGACACTATCGCCGCCTGACCATCTAACAAAGCGCCCCCTGGCCGCTGAGCCTCCTGACACTTAATGCTTTCGGCCCTGACACCCTAACAAAAGTGCCCCTGGCCGTTGCACCGTCTGACAAAAGCGGGGCAGACACTCCTGTTCCTGACATCCTCGTCCGAAGCTTCCGCTGACAGCCGAGCTAGCTCAGCACGTCGAGTCAGCATGCCAGGTCAGCCCCACCTAATCATCTCCCATCAGGTATAAATACCCCCTCGCTTCTTACGGTGAGGGGGTTGGCAAATTCTCTCTAAATTCATTATCCACACACGAGAGCAAAGGTCGTCCATATCTTTGTTCTCCCACATATAGCTCGCCACGTACGGTCGACACACCCTCAATCCGACCTGCGTGCCTAGCCCCGACTTTATGTCCAGTTACTAACTTAGGCATCGGAGGGGCTAAGGGTTGGACCCCAACCCAGCCCTTCTGACGGGTTGCTCGTGGTGCAGTGAAGCTCGCCCCTTGGTCGACATCCGCCTTTGGCTCCCGCCGCCCGATCCTCCTCCGCCGTGTCTGGTGAGATTCGACCCCGTGGTCTCCCCCGGCGGCAAGTTCAGCCTCTTCACCCTACTAATCACTTGTTAAACAGCCCACCAAAACCCTCTCATCAATATAACCACCGTGCCCTTGGTTCCCTCAATACAAATTCATTGTACGCGAGTTCCACCTCGTAACATGGATGATTTAATTTTATGCGATAAATTTAAATGTGTCTCTAATATTTAAAGGCCTTTTAAAATTTTTTCTATGAGCTATAATAATTTTTTCCGAGCATTTAAAAGTTTATGTAACCTTAAGGATATATTTTATTTTGGAAATTTAATCCTCTTAAGTTGCATAAAGGTTAGAAATTTTAAAACTTTATTTGAAAGCTTTTAAAACAATTTCTAATGATTTTAAAAATGTTTTAAAATTACTTTAATGTATATGTAAATTATAGAAATATTTTATTTTCATAAGATGAAATGATAAATTAGTTTCTTTAAAATTACATATAGGGTTTCTACATTATTTATGCGATATTTTAGTCTTAGAAATGTTTGATTAAAATTTTAAAGCCTAGGTTTTAAAATTATTTGATAATTTTATGAAACCTAGTTTTATGTGATAAAAATGTTTTAAGCTTTAAATTTTGGATCTTTAAATTTAATTGTTAATTTTTTAGATTTGCGTGTTAATAATTATGTAGATAATTTTAACTTGCAAATTCTCATTATATGTCACTAAATGAAAATTTTATATATGCGGATAAATTAGTTGTTTCATTTTCTTTTAATGGACATGATGAATAATGTATTCATTAACCCTTTAGGTTAACCATTAAATGATTAAAATTTTATAAGATGAAATTTTAATAAACTAGTGACATGTTAAGTTTTTGTAAACAAAACAACATCAAACCTAATACCAGATTAGGGTAGTCCCTTTTGATTGTCAATCATTGTAATAAATCGTTTTTATAATGATTTTCATAAAAGACTATTTTTGAAATATGTTGTTATAATCCTAATTAGATTGGGGTAGCACGTTGAACAAATAAACCTAATAGTTGAAAAGGACTTAATAAAAATTGTTCAACCAATCCATAAAATTTCGAATTTTAGGATCCACTAGTTGATAAGGATTAACCAGTTTTAATTAAAAGTCATTTAGTTGTTGGACGAACATAGAATTGATGAAAACTCCTTCAATGGATCATAATGTCGGACAATGTGCTTGGCTAAGTTTGCTGGACCACCCTAGCTAGTCTAGGGGCCGAGTGGTCCTAGCTTAGTCAATTCCCTGGCCGCGTCCGCTGGAGCGCAAGGAGTCGATTCATGACTGTGTAAGTCCATCGACTATACATAAGTCAAATATGATAATAATCATGTTCAAGATAAATCGTAGCCCTCCTTGTTTTAGGAGTTGGCAACTGTAAGAAACGTGTTACGGTTGTTGAGCTACACTCAAGCCGTGACATGTCAATCTTATAGAAACTGATTTCTTGATAAACATCTTGACCTGACTAAAACCGTTGTCTCATCCACCGAGCACCGGCGTAAGTCTAACCAAGAATGTAGTCTAAGTCCTGACCCAAACCGACGTATCGTGCATACACCGAGCGGCGGGGCAGGCTAGACACGAAGGCAAGGTTCCGACTAGGCTAGCCATTGTGATATGGATGAGCACACTCATGATCACAAATGACTAGGGGTAAAATCGATATGGAATCATATTTAATATGATTGACGACGAGTTCATCTACCGACTGCAGAGTCGGACAACTTAGTGAGACACACTCAAGGTTGTCAAACTTAGGGTAGTCGGATCCCTCTCTCACAAATGTTATTTTATAATAAATTGTTTATTATTATGGCTTTAATAAATTTAGTGGGAGAATATAGTTTTATTAAAAAACCATTAAAACTATACAACGAACATATACTGACTAAAGTATCTAATAAATTACAGAATGGATTCGGGACTTAGAAATATGGTAGAGAAGAACGTGCTCGATGGAACGAACTACAAAGACTGGCTTAGGAACATTAAGTTGGTCCTTTTCCTAGCCAGGATTGGATACGTACTGTTCGAGGACGCTCTGGAGAAGCCCAATGACGATTCAACCTTCGAGGAAAAGGAAGCCTATAAGCTATACCAGAGGGATGCAGAGAAGGCCAGGTGCCTTACTCTGGCTTTGATGAGTAACGAACTGCAGAGGAAGCATGAACATATGGATGTTCAAAGTATGTTTCTGAATGCACAAAAGTTATACGGCAAGTGATCTCGAGCTGCCAAGTTCGAAGCCACCAGCAATCTCTGGGGCACAAAGATGAAGACAGGGCCCGTACAAGATCATGTCATCAAGATGATCGGGTACGTAGAAGACGCCGCCCAGTTAGGATTTGTCCTGGACAATGAGATGTCCGTGGACATTATCCTTAAATCTTTAACCCCTGACTTTAAACCTTTCATCACTGGTTTTATTATGAACAGTCTTGAAACGGATCTTCCTGGTCTCCTCAATATGCTTAAGCAGTTTGAGGAGATTGAGAAGAAGCCAACTGCATTGGTTATTGGCTCTGCTTCTTCCGACCAACCGAAAGGCAAGGGTAAGAAGAGGCAGGTCCTGCAACCCGCAAAGGTAAAGAAAGGGAAGAAAAAGACCAAAGGGGCCCCATCAAAATCTGAGTGCTTCCATTGCCATAAGATTGGCCATTGGAAGAGGAACTGTAAGATTTATCTTGCAGAGAAGAAGAAGGGGCATACTGATGCCTCTACCTCATGTACAACAAATTAAATTCAATGAAGCGTAATTATTTCCAATCACATAGTATGAGATACTGAGACATCTGTGTAATGTATACAGGTGGCTGATATGAAGCGAAGATTGGAAGAAGTGCGGAGGACGGTCGGCAATCTGAGCAATCGTTGCTGCTGGGGCCGTTCAAAGACTTCGAGAGACATGATCCAGAAGGAGCTGATACTAAATTTTAGTTGAATAAAATGTATCATTCCTCCAAGTGAAAACAATGATTGAGTGTTCAACACTCAAAGTTTATTTGATAAACATATTACGGTTCATCTTTATGAATCCGTTGTTATTGGATGAATGTCTCGCAAATTGCGTTTTTCTGTTGAAATTGAAATTTGATTGAGATTGGCTTAAATTTTTTGTGATTTTGATTTTCTGATTTGGTTGCGAAAATTCTCAAATTATGATGCGAAGATTCAGGAAATTATGTTTTGGAGCTGACTTAATGTTATAATCAATTAGTAGTTAAGTATAGGTTCCAGGAGCGTATAAATTATGTGTAATCACAATTATACGCAAATTAAGATTAATTCTTAATAAACTACATTTGGTTATTAAAGAGTTAATATTAAATGTGGTTAAGGGAAAAGTACAGTGTAGGACGTTTGATTGAGTGAGTCAAATGTCAAGATTCCTTAAACCGATCTTGACTTGACTCATTCGTCAAACCGAACCTGACACTAGTACATTCCATCTAAAGCACCTATCAAATGGTTATGTCTTCATATATATATATATATATATATATATAATCTAAATATGATTTAGATATAATATAGAAGTATTTAACAAGGTAATTCTTAAAGTCAGTCGGAGCCCGCTCGTATACTTAGTTCCAGATTTTCGGTCTAAGTAAAAAGGATTTCCAACTTATAAATCATCTATATAAAACATTGAATCAAAATCGTTTTGATTTAATCGTATATATAGAGACTAAGGGTGTCGTATATGTACTTGACATATTGACACAAGAAAATTGGAATGAGCTGAGACTGACTTATAGAAATGTAAGACCCTACATCTAGTTTGTATAAGCTAATTGTTAGCTATACAAAGAAAGGAAAAATTGATCCAAATCATTTTTTAAAAGATCAAACATGTGTGATCAAGAGATGTATTCATTAATACATTAAAATACAATTGTAGATACTCGTTAGTAAATCCACTCTTAGGTTTGTCATATAAATGTCAAAGTGACTGATATGCTACGACGGTATAAGATACCGTGATAAATAGCCTAAGTGCAAGTGGGAGATGTAGGAGGATATATGCCCATAAGTATACGTCTTGTTCATACTATATATGGTATCCATTATTCTAAGTATGAAATCGTTTGAATTAATATACCTAGATAATATCCATAGACTTATAGTTAGGTCCTTACGTATCTAGATAAGATCTCGATTAGGAGTAGTAAGCGACCGAATAAATACGTAAGTCTTAAACGGTTCGTGGTCATAGATGTGTCGAGAACTGGATATCGACACATCGGATAGACCACTATGTCTTAGTCCTACCTTAGGGTGATGATGATCTCATAGTCATTCGACTTGGTGAAGTCGGAGAGGAGACACAGGTGCTCATTGGAGAATGAGTTCACTGAATGACCAACTTAGAGTTGTTAAATGGTTAACTTTAACTAAACTGTCTATAATAACTCAAGGGTGATGATAGGTAAGCTGGTCCTTAAGACCTGAGTCATTTGTACGAACCTGTGAGTGAGCCGTGTAGCTTAGACCTATGATCTAGCTTCGAGACTAGGCCTGCAGAAAGATCTTAGGTTGGGTTGCACCTGAAGCTCTCGGGGCAAGTAGATGACTAAGATGTGATTCGTCACTTCCGTTAAAGGGAAGTTAGTGTCACAGGCTCTGTATGATCTTTGTGTTAATCCTCAGTCGGAGTACGTTGGAAGAAGTACAACGTGAATACAACAAAGACCGACGTATACTGACCAATGTTGTCTAATAGGGTTGACAGTAAACCATACCCGAGGCCAACTGGGACACAGTCTTGACGAAGAGACTATAGCTAATGGCATTCATCACTGACACAGCCAATGTAAACCCAATGATGCTTTTGTCAAAGGGTCGATCACGTTATGATGATCTGAAACAGGGACGACAGCTACTGCTCGTGGTGACCGTCGTCTAAGGGTTCCGAGCCCCAACCTGTAGTAAGGTCAGGCTGTAGGGTCTCACACCGAGTAGCATTCGTGTCTTAGTAATAGGAAGATTAATTGAGAGAAATTCATTTGATGATATTGAATAGTTAATATTCACAAAGCTTGTTGTGAAAATTAGTCGTAATAGCAATAGGGACAAATGTTGCATCTGATGCAAACAAAGATTAAACGTGTCATAAATTGGTTACGACAAATTTAGTAGGAACAAATATGTTGGAAAGGGTTACCTGGCTGACGGGATCGTCCCGGTCTAGACACAGATTCAAAGCGCGTCCAAATCAGAGCTCAAACGAGTACAGAACCGCGAAAAAATTCCAAGGAAAAGTGGGTTAGACCCACTGGGCTAATAAGCCCATCCGCAAGGGCAAAACGGGAGCAGCACGCTGCAGCAGCGGGCTCGGCCCGCTGACTGAAGCGCGCGCGGCCCGCTGCTTACAACGGGCGCACGCCCGCTGCTTGCAGTAGGCACAGCCCGCTGCCCAGCGGGCGGGTGGCCCGCCCTCCCTACCTTGGGCGGGCGCGCCCGCTACGCCTAGCGGGCGCGCCCGCTACTTAAGTTATTGTAGGGTTTTTGAAACCCCAAATGACGGCTACGAAGATTGATTTTTTGCCCAACTTTGGGCAATTGTTTGAGGGGTCAAACGAAGTAGAAATTTGTCGCTGTTGGTTCCTACGCGTTCACCATTCGAAGCCCTTCGGATTGATAGCTTGTTTGGTGTCTAAAGTTTAATGAGCGAAGAGAATTAATTAGTTGAAGTTTGCTTTTACGAAAAGCTCACTAACTTCAAATTAAGCTAAATTAGCTTAATTGAATTTTCTTCAAATTAGCAATAGTCCCACATTGCTCGCAACAAAAGAAGGAGTGCCGACTCCCTATATAAATAGGGGTGCACTCTCTTCGTTGAAAAATGCACCAAGTCCTCGATCGAGTAGCTCCAGAATTTTAGAGCAAGCTCGATCGGCGACTAAACTATTCTCTCTCTCTCTTCTTCCTATTCTCCGGAGTAGTCCTAGCAAGACAACAAAGGAGGTTTGGATTCGGATCCAGATGTCTAAGACACGGGTCTACTCAAGTGAAACTTTCTACCGCGTGTGATCGGCTTGGAGGCGAAAGTCGGCTCGGGCGGATTGGTTCGAGGATGCGAGGCGGCTCAGGCGGATCGAGTCAAGGCGGCTCGACTATGAGGAGCATCAGAAGACGGTGCAGTACATCTTGCCTGCTTCAGGGCCAAGATTTCGGGTATGTGGTTAAGTAATTTTAGTGTAGATTTAATTTTGTCGCTGTAGAATAGATCCCTCTTGGGGTGGTCAGATCCATCCCAAGTTGGCATAGGTCGAAATAGGTTCTGGCTTCCTCAGAGCCTAGCTAAATTGTTTAGCTAGCGTAAAAGCTTAATTTTGTTTTTTCCGCTACGCTTTATGCCCCTGTGGTCCGTCCGACTTAGGACAGACACAGATCCGAGCTCTGAGGGTCTGCCAAAACTCCTACGGGGGTCCCGTACATGGCATCAACTCCATGGTTGATACTTTCATCCTCTCTAACGTGGTAAAGAAGAGTATGTCGCACGAGCTTCCGGTGTCGACAAGCAGCATTTTTACGACGATCTCTTTGATGGTGGCTGTGATGACGATGACATCATTGTGCGGTAGTTCCACACCCTCCATGTCTTCGTCTGTGAAAGAGATATGAGGCATGGAGTTTCGGGGGCGCTTTCGCCCCATGGATACTGTCATCAACGTCCCAGGATATGAGCTTTGGAGAGAGGTTGATAACTCCGATGCAGGGGACCTCCTGTTATCATGTTGAAGATCCCGATGTTGGGTGGTCTTTCGGCAACCTCGGTAGATGTGATTGGGCGAGTCGACATGGTCGAGTGGTTCGTCGATCAAGATATCAACTCGTGGTTTCCCACATACGACTCCAAACTGTTAAGGCCAAATTTGACAGGGCCAGTTTTTAGGCTGACGGAGACTCGTAGCGCTGAGCTGGAGCCTTGTCAGCAACTGAGGTGGAACCTTTGGTTGGGAGAACCAGGGTCAGATGTGTAGGAGGATATATGCTCATAAGGCGATTTATCCTAAGTATACGTCTTGTTCATACTGTAAATGGTACCCATTATCCTAAGTATGAAATCGTTTGAATTAATATACTTAGATAATGTCCTTAGACTTATAGTTAGGTCCTTATGTATCTAATGTCCTTAGACTTATACTTAGATAATGTCTTTAGACTTATAGTTAGTTCCTTACGTATCTAGATAAGAAATCGATTATGAGTAAGTAAGCGACCGAATAGAAACATAAGTCTTAAATGGTTCGTGGGCATAGATGTGTCGAGAAATAGATATCGACACATCGGATAGACCACTGTGTCTTAGTCTTACCTTAGGGTAATGATGATCGCATAGTCATTCGACTTGGTGAAGTCAGAGACGAGACACAGGTGCTCATTGGAGAATGAGTTCACTGAACGACCAATTTAGAGTTATTAAATGGTTAACTTTAACTAAACTGTCTATAATAACTCTAGGGTGATGATAGGTAAGCTAGTCCTTATGACCTGAAGTCAGTTGTACGAACCTGTGAGTGAACCGTGAAGCTAAGACCTATGATCTTGCTTCGAGGCTAGGACTGCTGAAAGATCTTAGGTTGGGTTGCACCTGAAGCTCTCGAGGCGAGTTGATGACTAAGATGTGATTCGTCGCTTCCGTTAAAGGGAATGTAGTGTCACAGGCTCAGTACGGTCTTTGTGTTAATCCTCGGCCGGGATACGTTGTAAGAAGTACAACGTGAAAACAACAAAGACCGCCGTATATTAACCAATGTTATCTAATAGGGTTGACAGTAAACCATACCCTAGGCCAACAGGGACACAGTCTTGACGAAGGGACTATAGCTAACGGCATTCATCACTGACACAGCCAAAGTACACCTAATGATGCTTTTGTCAAAGGGTCGATCACGTTATGATGATTCTGAAACAGGGACAACAGCTACTGCTCGTGGTGACCGTCGTCTAAGGGTTCCGAGCCCCAACCTGTAGTAAGGTCAGGCTGTAGGGTCTCACACCGAGTAGCATTCGTGTCTTAGTAATAGGAAGATTAATTGAGAGAAATTCATTTGATGATATTGAATAGTTAATATTCACAAAGCTTGTTGTGAAAATTAGTCGTAATAGCAATAGGGACAAATGTTGCATCTGATGCAAACAAAGATTAAACGTGTCATAAATTGGTTACGACAAATTTAGTAGGAACAAATATGTTGGAAAGGGTTACCTGGCTGACGGGATCGTCCCGGTCTAGACACAGATTCAAAGCGCGTCCAAATCAGAGCTCAAACGAGTACAGAACCGCGAAAAAATTCCAAGGAAAAGTGGGTTAGACCCACTGGGCTAATAAGCCCATCCTCAAGGGCAAAACAGGCGCAGCCCGCTGCAGCACCGGGCTAACGCCCGCTACACAGCAGGCGCGACCCGCTGCAATAGCGGGCTCGGCCCGCTGACTACAGTGGGCCAGCGCCTGCTGCCCAGCGGGCGGGCGGCCCGCCCTCCCTACCTTGGGCGGGCGCGCCCGCTAAGCCTAGCGGGTGCGCCCGCAACTTAAGTGATTTTTGTGGTTTTTTGAAACCCCAAAAGGACGGCTACGTAAGTTGATTTTTTGCCCCCACTTTGGGCAATTGTTTGAGAGGTCAAACGAAGTCGAAATTCGTTGTCGTTGGTTCCTACGCGTTCACCATTCAAAGCCCTTCGGATTGATAGCGTGTTTAGTGTCTAAAATTTAATGAGCGAAGAGAATTAATTAGTTGAAGTTTGCTTTTACGAAAAGCTCACAAACTTCAAATTAAGCTAAATTAGCTTAATTGAATTTTCTTCAAATTAGCAATAGTCCCACATTGCTCGCAACGAAAGAAGGAGTGCCGACTCCCTATATAAATAGGGGTGCACTTTCTTCGTTGAAAGAGGCACCAAGTCCTCGATCGAGTAGCTCCAGAATTTTAGAGCAAGCTCGATCGGCGACTAAACTATTCTCTCTCTCTCTCTCTTCTTCCTATTCTCCGGAGTAGTCCTAGCAAGACTACAAAGGAGGTTTGGATTCGGATCCAGACGTCTAAGACGCGGGTCTACTCAAGTGAAACTTTCTACCGCGTGTGATCGGCTTGGAGGCGAAAGTCGGCTCGGGCGGATCGTTCGAGGGTGCGAGGCAGCTCAGGCGGATCGAGTCAAGGCGGCTGGGCTACGAGGAGCATCAGAAGACGGTGCGGTACATCTTGCCTGCTCCAGGGCCAAGATTCCGGATATGTGGTTAAGCAGTTTTTTTAGTGTAGATTTAATTTTGTCGCTGTAGAATAGATCCCTCTTGGGGTGGTCAGATCCACCCCAAGTTGGCATAGATCGGGCTAGGTTTTGGCTCCCTCAGAGCCTAGCTAAATTGTTTAGCTAGCCTAAAAGTTTTGATTTTGATTTTCCGCTGCATTTTATGCCCCTGTGGTCCGTCCGACTTAGGACGGACACAGGTCCGAGCTCTGAGGGTCCGTCAAAACCCCAACAGTGGTATCAGAGCACCTGTTATGTTATAGATCTATTTCAGCAACGTTTTTAAATCTTTAAATTGCTTATTTTTAACATACAAACTATTTTAACTTAATGTTGAAATTAGTTTAAAATTTGTTTTGTGTTTTAAAAAATTGTTTTTTGCAACACAAACTTTTTTTGAGACGATTTAATTTCATGTGATAAATTTAAATAGGTCTCTAATATTTAAATGCTTTTTAAAATTTTTTCTATGAGATATAATAATTTTTTCCGAGCATTTAAAAGTTTAAAGTTTATGTAACTTTAAGAATATATTTTATTTTGGAAATTTAATTCTATTAAGTTACATAAAGGTGAGAAATTCTAAAACTTTATTTGAAAGCTTTTAAAACAATTTCTAATGATTTTAAAAATGGTTTAAAATTGCTTTAATGTATATGTAAATTATAGAAATATTTTATTTTCATAAGATGAAATGATAAATTAGTTTCTTTAAAATTACATATAGGGTTTCTAGATTATTTATGCGATATTTTAGTCTTAGAAATGTTTGAATAAAATTTTAACGCCTAGGTTTTAAAATTATTTGATAATTTTATGAAACCTAGTTTTATGTGATAAAAATGTTTTATGCTTTAAATTTTTGATCTTTAAATTTAAATGTTAAATTTTAGATTTGCGTGTTATTAATTATGTAGATAATTTTAACTTGCAAATTCTCATTATATGTCACTTCATGAACCTTTAATTTATGCGGATAAATTAGTTGTTTTATTTCTTTTTAATGGACATGATGAATAATGTATTCATGAACTCTTTAGGTTAGCCATTAAATAATTAAAATTTTATAAGATGAAATTTTAATAAACTAGTGACATGTTATGTTTTATAAACAAAACAACATCAAAACCTAATACCAGATTAGGGTAGTCCCTTTGATTGTCAATCATTGCAATAAATCGTTTAAATGATGATTTTCATAAAAGAATATTTTTGTAATATGTTGTAATTGTTTTATTAAAATCCTAATAAGATTGGGATAGCATAGTTGAACGAATGAACCTTATAGTTGATAAGGACTTAATAAAAATTGTTCAACCAATCCATAAGATTTCGAATTTTAGGATCCACTAGTTGATAAGGATTAACCAGTTTTAATTAAAAGCCATTTAGTTGTTGGACGAATATAGAATTTATGAAAACTCCTTCAATGGATCATGATTTCGGTCAATATGCTTGGCTAAGTTTGTTGGACCACCCTAGCTAGTCTAGGGGCCGAGTGGTCCTAGTTTAGTCAATTCCCTGGCCGCGTCCGCTGGACCGCAAGGAGTCGAATCATGACTGTGTAAGTCCATCGACTATACCTAAGTCAAATACGATAATAATCTTGTTCAAGATAAATCGTAGCCCTCCTTGTTTTAGGAGTTGGCAACAGTAAGAAACGTGTTACGGTTGTTGATCTACACTCAAGCCGTGACATGTCAATCTTATAGAAACCGATTTCTTGATAAACATCTTGACCTGACTAAAACCGATGTCTCATCCACCGTGCACCGGCATAAGTCTAACAAAGAATGTAGTCTAAGTCCTGACCCAAACCGATGTGTCATGCATACACCGAGCGGCGGGGCAAGTCAGGCTAGACACGAAAACAAGGGTCTGACTAGGCTAGCCATTGTGATCCGGATGAGCACACTCATGATCACAAATGACTAGGGGTAAAATTGATAAGGAATCATATTTAATATGATTGATGACGAGTTCGTCTACCGATTGCAGAGTCGGACAACTTATTGAGACAAACTCAAGGTTGTCAGACTCGGGGTAGTCGGATCCCTCTCTCACAAATGTTATTTTATAATAAATTGTTTATCATTATGGCTTTAATAAATTTAGTGGGAGAATATAGTTTTATTAAAAAACCATTAAAACTATACAATGAACATATACTGACTAAAGTATCTATTAAATTGCAGAATGGATTCGGGTCCTAGATATATGGTAGAGAAGAACGTGCTCGATGGAACGAACTACAAAGACTGGCTTAGGAACATTAAGTTGGTCCTTTTCCTAGCCGGGATTGGATACGTACTGTTCAAGGACACTCCGGAGAAGCCCGATGGCGATTCGACCTTCAAGGAAAAGGAAGCCTATAAGCTATACCAGAGGGATGCAGAGAAGGCCAAGTGCCTTACTCTGGCTTCGATGAGTAACGAACTGCAGAGGAAGCATGAACATATGGATGTTCAAAGTATGCTTCTGAATGCACAAGAGTTATACGGCAAGCGATCTCGAGCTGCCAAGTTCAAAGCCACCAGCAATCTCTGGGGTACAAAGATGGAGACAGGGCCCGTACAAGATCATGTCATCAAGATGATCGGATACGTAGAAGACGCCGCCCAGTTAGGATTTGTCCTGGACAATGAGATGTCCGTGGACATTATCCTTAAATATTTAACCACTGACTTTAAGCCTTTCATCACTGGTTTTATAATGAACAGTCTTGAAACAGATCTTCATGGTCTCCTCAATATGCTTAGGCAGTTTGAGGAGATTGAGAAGAACCCAACTGCATTGGTTGTTGGCTCTGCTTCTTCCGACCAGCCGAAAGGCAAGGGTAAGAAGAGGCAGGTCCTGCAACCCGCAAAGGCAAAGAAAGGGAAGAAAAAGACCAAAGGGGCCCCATCAAAATCTAAGTGCTTCCATTGCCATAAGATTGGTCATTGGAAGAGGAACTGCAAGATTTATCTTGCAGAGAAGAAGAAGGGGCATACTGATGCCTATACCTCAGGTACAACAAATTAAATTCAATGAAGCGTAATTATTTCCAATCACTTAGTATGAGATACTGAGACATCTGTGTAATGTATACAGGTGGCTGATATGAAGTAAAGATTGGGAGAAGTGCGGAGGACGGTCGGCAATCTGAGCAATCGTTGCTACTGGGGCCGTTCAAAGACTTCGAGAGACATGATCCAGAAGGAGCTGATACTAAATTTTAGTTGAATAAAATGTATCATTCCTCCAAGTGAAAACAATGATTGAGTGTTCAACATTCAAATTTTATTTGATAAACATATTACGGTTCATCTTTATGAATCCGTTGTTTTTGAATGAATGTCTCGGAAATTGCGTTTTTCTGTTGAAATTGAAATTTGATTGAGATTGGCTTAAATTTTCTGTGATTGTGATTTTCTGAGTTGGTTGCAAAAATTCTTGAATTATGATGCGAAGCTTCAGGAAATTATGTTTTGGAGCTGACTTAATGTTACAGTCAATTAGTAGTTAAGTATAGGTTCCATGAGCGTATAAATTGTGTGTGATCACAATTATACGCAAATTAAGATTAATTCTTAATAAACTACATTTGGTTATTAAAGAGTTAATATTAAATGTGATTAAGGGAAAAGTACAGTGTAGGACGTTTGATTGAGTGAGTCAAATGTCAAGATTCCTTAAACCGATCTTGACTTGACTCATTCGTCAAACCGAACCTGACACTAGTACATTCCATCTAAAGCACCTATCAATAAGGTTATGTCTTCATATATATATATACTAGTCATAACCCGTGCCCGCGGGCACGGTTCAATTAAGATTTTCCCCCGCAAAAGCTTTGTTCCCCAAAAAATTATTTACACAACCAAAATTTAAAAGAACAATAAATTAGCGTAAAAATATTTAGCGACACGGGTACCTTCGGCGTGGGTGCCTTTGGCGCGGAACAACAAATACGACGTGGGCGCCTTCGGCGTGGAACAACGCGCAAGAGCCTTCGGTGCAGAACAACAAATTCAGCGCGGGCGCCTTCGACGTGGAACAATAAATTCGGTGTGGGCGCATTTGGCGCGGAACAACCAATTAGCGTAATAAAATTTAGTGGGCGCCTTCGGCACGGAACAACCAATTAGCACGGTGCGAGTGCCGTTGGTGCGGAACAACCAATTCGGTGTAGGCGGCCTTGGCACGGAACAACCAATTCGGTGCAGGCAGCTTCGGCGCGGAACAACCAATTAGTGCGGCGCGAACGCCTTCAGCGTGGAACAACATACCTCAAGGTATTTTTCGATGACGATATTAACTTAATTTTTTTATGCTAGTTTGTTGTTCCACTGAATTTTTTACGTTAATTTTATTGATTATAGTATTGGTTCATCAGACTTTTTTCTCCCTCGGGCACGGTTCATTTAAGATATCCCCTTAAAATCTTTGTTCTCCTCAAAAATTATTTCCCCCACCAAAATCTAAACGAACAAAAATCTAGCTACGGTGTGAACGCCTTTGGCGCGATTCATTTAAGATATCCCCCGGAAAATCTTTGTTCCCTCAAAACTTATATCCCCCTCAAAAGTTTAAGATAATAGACGTAAGCATTAACTGAATATCTAGACGTTGGAAACATTCAGATGAATTTCTTAACAAAGAAGAAGATAAAATTTTTGATTTTTTTACAATCACACTTCATATATGGCAGTATATCATAAGAAAGAAAAAAAGAAAGAAAGGGGGGACAACCCCCTGTTCTCACCTTTGCTGAATGAATTAAAAGGTTGTTGCTCCTCTAATGAGGGTGTTAGGAAACCAAAACCCTTAATAGGATAAAACTAACAAAAGAAAGGCATCCAGCTACAAAAATTAATGGATATCAACTAAGAACAATAAAATCAGAAATGATATGTTATCTAAGTTTACATTGCATGACGTCATCAAATAGCAAATCCTACCAGGGTGATGTTACATTTGCCATAATAGAGGTACGTCAGTGTCTAAAACTTCTCTCAAAAAGAAAGCAACATAAATAGGAAATCTGTCCTAACAAATGTATAATAGATTTTTGTCCATTTGAACTAATTCTGAAACGCAAGAACTTATATACATGCAAGGAAATTTGTACACAATGACCTGCATTGTTCTTACACATCCAGGCAAAAGAGAACAAAGAACAAATACTGGACAACATTATGAATAACCATCAGCAAATAGCATCAATTGTTGGCTTTACAAAATAGGTGTAGTTCGATGGCTCTCTCCCTCGTAGAAGAGTAGGCTGGTGACTCAGATACGTCATTTGTTCTTTCCATCAGAGTACAGTATTTTGTAGGATCTTGATATCTGTTCAACTCTAAAATATCTGGGTAAGGAATTTGCAGGGTTTTGGATAGAAATTTTATGCAGGCATCAAGAGCCTCACGCATCCAGGGATATCGACAAAGCTTCCACGCATCTATAACACTCAACTGTTGTTCAAGAAAAATATAGTTAGTTTATGCGCTTGGAGAATGAATTAATATGTATGTTTTTTTTTGAAGTAGAGATATATACCCATGACCTCTTATGGCTAGATTGCTCAGGCCAGCAATCATGCAAGCATGTAGCCTTTGCAAGCGCCTTCGTTGCTGCAGCTATCCAGTCTGCTCTTGCTTCTAAATATCAATTCTCCTAATATGGTCCACTGCTCAAATTGATAGAAGATGGTGTAAATTATGATAGGCAATTTTGATGGCGAAGTATAAATCAAAAGGCTATCAACAATAATGTCAAACAAATATTTCATTCTCAACACTCACAATGCGTACATTTTGCTAGAGTATGTAGATCCAATACCGAGGATCAATGGCACAACAGACCGATTTCCCAGCAACCGACGAAGGCGATTATCTTGCCCACAAAGAAAGTGAAGAATCTTGAGATGCAATGACCTAGCAGGAAAATGTAGCAGCCATTTTGATCCAATAGCCGTCTCGGCATCTATGTATGTCCAGAAAACCAAAATCATCAATATTTGCTTCTATTTGTTAAAAGTGTAAGCATCACAAAGCATCAATAATGCCATAAAGAATAATGCCATAAAGGACTTCTAATACTATACGCAGGTCTATCACAGACCCATGCATAACATTTAGCCTCTAAAGTGTGAGCATCATGGATTTACATGCAAGGATTAGAGGATTCTACCAAGCCAAACTTGTTTCTGAAAGAGTCAAGTATGAGAAGACCATTTTTTAATTATTTTTTGACAGCACAATAAGAAAAATAATGTCATCCATATGAACTTCAGTGTATCCTATTACGTATTTATTTTAAAATTTATAGGTTGTTTATGATTACCCCCTGTGCACGCGCGCTCAGAGAGAGAGGTCATGTGATTCAACAGTTTATACATTAAAAATGTCTGGAAATATACAATCATGTGATTCAGCAGGAATTACCCTGCATACGCCAATACAAATGAGTGTCATGTCCTTACAAATACAATAGGTAAGCTAGAGAATGAAATGATGATGATGATCATAAGACCTCCATATACAATGATTATGTGTAATGTGTAATATAAGGTCATATACACTTAATACATTACAGGTACATGGAAATATACATTGAAAGCAATCAGGTTTTGAATCTGATAAAAATTTATATCTTCTTATCTAAATACAAAATACATGTATTTAGCCATCAACCTTTTATTGCATAAAAAGTAGATGCAATTACAGAAATTCATTACGATTGGTTTATTCAGTTAACCAACAGAGTTCTCATCATCCATGCATAACCGGCTACAAAAACATTATTCTTCTTAGAAAGTAACATAATTCATGTCGTCGACTTGGAGGGTTGCCCAACAAAACTTTACATATGCAGTTCCTGGCAAATGACAACTATATCATTAAAACATGAAATCAGTTTCCATGCACAGTTCAGAGAAAGTGAAAATATAAGCTAAAGACCAGAAATGCCAGTTTTGATATAAGAATTACAATTAAGATGGATGCTCACTTTTATCAGAATAATATTACTAATTAATAAAAGTTTCAAATTTTAATTTTCATCCAAAGTAGAATTTTAATAAAATTTTAATTTTCATCCAAATTTTTATTCTACAATTGTCGAACACCTGAAATGGAGAAGTAGATAACATACACATAAAAACCATGAAAAGAATATGCGCATGGAAACTTTGATCTAAGAGATGTACCCATATCCAATAAATATCATATGCGCGGGACACATGATGGATATTTTCGGAATGATCCTATAAAGAAAGGATAATAAATTTATAATGCATTCTAGGCGCATTAAAGAAGTCCAAATATGTACCCAAGACTAAGAATTTCAAAATATAAGGCACTAATAAATATATCCTATATAATGTATGGACACATCTGTCAAATTCACCCCAATTTTTAATGTAACATTAGGCATGTTCAGATAACCATAGATTGAATCCTTTGACATATTTTTATTTTATCTGAGTTAGAGTTTACCATTTAATCCTTGCAATGCCATACCCTCACAAATAGCATTAACTCACATGCACACATAACTGTAAATATTGTGCCCATAAAAACCTTATCCTAGATTCTTCAAGAGTTCCCATGACCCTTTACCTATATCTGTAGCACATACCCTACTAACACAAACTTAGGAGAAGAATGAAGAATGCTGTTGCATATGGGAATACTGTGTAAAGGTGACAATGAAAGAGCTCAATCAACTATAAGTATCTTTGAACACGAATTTGGGTTATCATTGTGAGTTAGAGGTTATTATTAGTTCAAAAAATAAAGAAAAACATAAAAACAAACTGTAATTTCTAGTTTGTGCATAACAGAGGCATAAATTAGATAATATATTGCCTGGTTAATCAGGGAAGAATTCGAATTTCTAGTTTTTACAATTTCTACTTTTAGGAGTGCTCATGTTTTTTAAATCAGATGATACATTTATCCCCGCCGAAGCAAGCTGAAGATTGTAAAGGCCAGAGACGAAGACCAAACCGAGAATCTACATAGAACAGTTGGCTAACAACACATGAGATAATATTAGCCGGAAAGAAATCAGCACCTGACAAAAAATAATAATGAATATCAGCAGTTAGAACATGAGAGCATATTCACTACGCATTTCCATCAAGAAAGTATTAATTAAATGAACACATGTCATTAGTTCCTAATTAAGCCTAAATCATAGGCACAAAGCACATAATCAACATTTGAGTTTGAATCAAATAGGTACGTGTTTGTCAAAACACCATCCTAAAAGAAGAGACATGAATAACAATTTCAATGCAAGGGATTTTATGTTTAATGGCAAGTCCTTTTTCCCCATAAATGCCATATTTAAAACACAAGCATGTTAGGTGTGGCCCAGCACAGAACGAATCAAAGAGGGCATATAGATGTTTTATTTGATAGGGTTAATTAAAGAGAGCACAGAACGAATCAAAGAGAGCACAGAACGAATCAGCTAATGGTTCCAGACAAAAAAATTGTATCACTTGGATGTTTTAAGTTGTTCCAACACAAAAGTTAACAAACAGTGAGGTTAACACATTTGTTAGGTAATCAGCCCACAAAAGTTAAAGTGTATCACTTGGATGATTTTTTTTGCCTGGATTAGCACACAAAAGTTAACAAAGTTAACAAATATCAAAAGTTACATAATGGTTCCAAGATGAAAAGTTAAAAAATGAAAAGTTATAATATTCTACAAAAGTTAAAATATCAAACAGATATTGTGATCCTGGAACTCTTCCAGTTTGACATGCAAAACTCTACAAACTTAGATGTTTTAAGGTAACAAATAGTGAGGTTATCATGTTAACTAATATCATCCAAGTAAAACAAATATGAGAACTTGAACCATCATGAAAAGCCTGGAAACATCAAAAATATCATGTAACCGAAATAAAAAAACATCAAAAATTACAAACTTGATACATCAAAGAAAACATCAAGTAGTTTTGCCTGGAAACAACTTGGATACAACTCACTTCAATGATATTAGTTAACACAAAAATATCTTGGAACCAAAATAAAAAAACAGTGAGGATTAAGCCCAAATTTAAAAAAAAACAAAGAGCTTTAGCCAACTTGATTTTAAGGGAACCTGAAAAACTTACCTGAGATACAATAAACACCAACTATTCAAAAACAGCGAGCTTTAGCCCAAATCAACAAAACAGAACATGAAAAAACAGAAAAAAATCCAAGGATTCAACAATTCATGGCATAAAAAATCAAAAAACCATGGCTTATGATGTTCAGGGCATAAAAAATCAAAGAAATAGAGAATTACCTGAGAGTATGCTAAGAGAGAGAACTTTGAAAGCCACCGATTCTTTGATTGCAGATGAGAACTTTCAATTGAAAAACTTTGAATAGAAATCAATGCGGAAGTTGGAAAGATTCACTGTAACATTCAGCACATAACGTACAAACATAGTGAGCGAATAAATGGGTACAGTCGCATATCTCACACTTCCACATGGAGCCCAACAGAGTAGAATTATTGTAATTATAAACAGAAATGCATGATTAAAATGAAACTGGCATTATAAGTTTGTCGTTCACAGAATGTGCTACTGTGCATTATAAGTTGGTCATTCAAAGAAGCATTTCATCAAACAACTGATTGGCAGAACAAAAAGGAAACAAATGGCCGACTGACCTCAGTGCTATCGAGCAGAAGTTTGGTGCGAACGTGGATCCCATACTGGTACAGCCCCTCCCTAAAGTGTCAGCATCATCAATCAGAAAGCATACGTGAAGAGATCATAGAATCAATAAAAATAATTAAGCTAGCAAGTAATCTTCGCAAGTAAAGAGCAGCATTGTCACCTCATCACTGGGAAAGATAAACATTGATGGTCTCAAATTATGGTAATCTTTTAAGCAATTTAATGGCTTGAAACCTAAAAGGAGAAGTTGTCCATTTGAGACCCTCTTTATTTGAGACAGTTTATCCATGGAAAACATAACATTCTCACTGCAAAAGCAACATACTTTAATCCCTCACCTAAAGGGGCCGGCTGTCTCAGTGAAAAAACAAACATTCAGCATATAACGTACAAACATAGTGAGCAATGAAATGGGTACAGTCGCACATCTCACGCTTCCTCGTGGAGCCTAATAGAGCAGAATTATTGTACTTATAACCAGAAATGCATGATTAAAATGAAACTGGCATTACATGTTGGGCGTTCACAAAATACTATGCATTATAAGTTGGTCATTCATAACATCATTTCATCAAACAGCTGATTCACAGAACAAAAAGGAAACAAATGATTGACTGACCTCAGATCCCTCAGGCAGAAGTTTGGCGAGAACGTGGATCTCATACTGGTACAGCCCCTCCCTAAAGTGTCAGCATCGGACTTCAATCAGAAAGCATACCAAAAGAGATCATAGAATCAATAATAGATGTTTCCTTTATCATTGTCATTCACCATGATGAACCCGAATAGGTAACCCATAGAATCAAAACGGGTTGGTTAAATTGAAGAAATGAAGAAGTGATATTTATGGGATTGAAGCATAAAAATTGATTAGACGGTCATAAGATGTCTTTTAACAAAATTGAGATGTGTGCTAGCTGTGAGTCTAATACTTCCTAATCCTCGTGAAACTAAGTTCTTCATTATCTAGTTCTCTTGCAGATTCATGTACCATAAATTAGTTCAATATACAAAACTTTCGAGATGGCAAACCAATTAAAAATGATGATGATCTCCTCAAATGCTTGAACTTTTTTCAAAGTCTGCATTTTCATTGAATTTTTTAGCAAAAGTTAAAAAAATTTAAAAAGTTATATAATTCCATCTATAATTGGAATAAACAGTTAAAAATTACTAATTACACAAACATTTAAAAAATCCATGATGCCCTCAAGGGCACATATGTCACATACACATGCCCTGGCTCTGGAGATGAGAGGAAGAAGGCGACAGAAGCTTAAGCGAAGCAAAAATCATGGTAGTGTCTTCATAAAAATATAATCTTAATGAAAAAACTCTAACAGCCAAACAAAAAAATCACCTTTTTGTTGACGACTCGTCATCATAACCCTTTTAATCATCTAAAAAGCACAAAGCATCAACTACACAGTATCATTGATGTGATGGGAGGTGAACCCGCGGTGGTCCGGTGAGAACGAACTTGGTATCCTCTTCAATGGGCGCCTGAGAAATTAACTTGTCTCTCGACGGGGCTGATGGGGAGAGGGGATGCTGTGGGAGCTCAGGAAAGAAGTTGCCGCAGGTTGAGGGCTGCGCAGGGGGCGAGAGGGAGGAGGTCAGGCTTCGGGCATGAGAGATGGAGGGGGTTTTGGTGAGTGAGAAAGAGAGAAGAGAGAGGGAGAAAGTTGAACAGAAATTTTGTTTCCCCCTAAAATGTAGCAAGCAAATGCTATTTTGTTCCCCCCAAAAGTTTAACAGATATTGTTTTCCATCCCCACGAATTTCCCCCCAAAATACAAACTTCCCCACAATGATTTTGTTTTCAAGTATTCAAAATACCAACTCATTTCCCATCCAAAATTTTCCCCCCAAATGAAATCATCAAATGTAAGAGGTGGGCCCTCATCACTTAACCAAATTCTCTTCTCCCAATTTCTCTTATTCAATTTCTCTTGTCTTAAACAAATTCTCTTATCCAAACAATTGTGTTACCCAATTTCTCATCTCTTATCCAATATCTCTTATCCAACTCTTATCCAATAACTCATGATAACATCCCTGTTTTATAATATAGATATATATATATATATATATATATATATATATATATATATATATATATATATATATATATATATAAACTAAATATGATTTAGATATAATATTGAAGTATTTAACCAGGTGATTCTTAAAGTCAGTCGGAGCCAGCTCGTATACTTAGTTCCAGTTTTTCGGACTAAGTAAAAAGGATTTCCAACTTATAAATCATCTATATAAAACATTGAATCAAAATCGTTTTGATTTAACCGTATATATAGAGACTAAGGGTGTCGTATATGTACTTGACATATTGACATAAGAAAATTGGAATGAGCTGAGACTGACTTATAGAAATGTAAGACCCTACATCTAGATTGTATAAGCTAATTGTTAGCTATACAAAGAAAGGAAAAATTGATCCAAATCATTTTTCAAAAGATCAACCATTTGTGATCAAGAGATGTATTAATTAATCCATTAAAATACAATTGTAGATACTCGTTAGTAAATCCACTCTTAGGTTTGTCATATAAATGTCAAAGTGACTGATATGCTATGACGGTATGAGATACCGAGATAAATAGCCTAAGTGCAAGTGGGAGATGTATGTGGATATATGCTCATAAGGCGATTTATATTAAGTATACATCTTGTTCATACTGTATATGTTATCCATTATCCTAAGTATGAAATCGTTTGAATTAATATTCCTAGATAATGTCCATAGACTTATAGTTAGGTCATTACGTATCTAGATAAGATCTCGATTATGAGTAAGTAAGCGACCGAATAGAAACGTAAGTCTTAAATGGTTCGTGGTCATAGATGTGTCGAGAACTGTATATCGACACATCGGATAGACCACTGTGTTTTAGTCCTACCTTAGGGTGATGATGATATCATAGTCATTCGACTTGGTGAAGTCGGAGACGAGACACAGGTGCTCATTGGAGAATGAGTTCACTGAACGACCAACTTAGAGTTGTTAGATGGTTAACTTTAACTAAACTGTCTATAATAACTCTAGGGTGATGATAGATAAGCTGGTCCTTAAGACCTGAAGTCATTTGTATGAACCTGTGAGTGAACCGTGTAGCTTAGACCTATGATCTAGCTTAGAGGCTAGGCCTGCTGAACGAACTTAGGTTGGGTTGCACCTGATGCTCTCGAGGCGAGTAGATGACTAAGATGTGATTCGTCGCTTCCGTTAAAGGAAAGTTAGTGTCACAGGCTCAGTACGGTCTTTGTGTTAATCCTCGGCCGGGGTACGTTATAAGAAGTACAACATGAATACAACAAAGACCCTCGTATACTGACCAATGTTGTCTAATAGGGTTGACAGTAAATCATACCCTAGGCCAACAGGGAAACAGTCTTGACGAAGGGACTATAGCTAACGACATTCATCACTGACATAGCCAAAGTAAACCCAATGATGCTTTTGTCAAAGGGTCGATCACGTTATGATGATTCTGAAACAGGGACGACAGCTACTACTCGTGGTGACCGTTGTCTAGGGGTTCCGAGCCCCAACCTGTAGTAAGGTCAGGCTGTAGGGTCTCACACCGAGTAGCGTTCGTGTCTTAGTAATAGGAAGATTAATTGAGAGAAATTCATTTGATGATATTGAATAGTTAATATTCACAAAGCTTGTTGTGAAAATTAGTCGTAATAGCAATAGGGACAAATGTTGCATCTGATGCAAAAAAAGATTAAACGTGTCGTAAATTGGTTAAGACAAATTTAGTAGGAACAAATATGTTGGAAAGGGTTACCTGGCTAACGGGATCGTCCCGGTCTAGACACGGGTTCAAACCGCCTCTAAATCGGAGCTCAAACAAGCACAGAAACGTGAAAACAGTCCAAGGCAAAGTGGGTTAGACCCACTGGGCTAATAAGCCCATCCTCTAGGGCAAAACGGGCGCGGCCCGCTGACTGCAGCGGGCTCTACCCGCTGACTGCAGCGGGCGCACGCCCGCTGCCCAGCGGGCGGGCGGGCCGCCCTCCCTACCTTGGGCGGTCGCGTCTGTTATGCCTAGCGGGCGTGCCAAGCCTAGCGGGCGCGCCCGATACGACTAGCGGGCGCGCCCGCAACTTAAGTGATTTTTAGGGTTTTTTGAAACTCCAAAAAGACGGCTACGAAATTTGATTTTTTGCCCAACTTTGGGCAATTGTTTGAGAGGTCAAACGAAGTCGAAATTTGTCGCCGTTGGTTCCTACACGTTCACCATTTGAAGCCCTTCGGATTGATAGCTTGTTTGGTGTCTAAAGTTTAATGAGCAAAGCGAATTAATTAGTTGAAGTTTGCTTTTACGAAAAGCTCACTAACTTCAAATTAAGCTTAATTAGCTTAATTGACTTTTCTTCAAATTAGCAATAGTCCCACATTGCTTGCAACGAAAGAAGGAGTGCCGACTCCCTATATAAATAGGGGTGTACTCTCTTCGTTAAAAGATGCACCAAGTCCTTGATCGAGTAGCTCCAGGATTTTGGAGCAAGCTTGATCGGCGACTAAACTATTCTCTCTCTCTCTCTCTCTTCTTCCTATTCTCCGGAGTAGTCCTAGCAAGACTACGAAGGGGGTTTGGATTCGGATCCAGACGTCTAAGACGCGGGTCTACTCAAGTGAAACTTTCTACCGCGTGTGATCGGCTTGGAGGCGAAAGTTGGCTCGGGCGGATCGGTTCGAGGGTGCGAGGCAGCTCAGGCGGATCGAGTCAAGGCGGCTCGGCTACGAGGAGCATCAAAAGACGGTGCGGTACATCTTGCCTGCTCCAGGGCCAAGATTCCGGGTATGTGGTTAAGCAGTTTTTTAGTGTAGATTTAATTTTGTCGCTGTAGAATAGATCCCTCTTGGGGTGGTCAGATCCACCCCAAGTTGGCATAAATCGGGCTAGGTTCTACTCCCTCAGAGCATAGCTAAATTGTTTAGCTAGCCTAAAAGTTTTGTTTTTTATTTTCCGCTGCGTTTTATGCCCTTGTGATCCGTCCGACTTAGGACGGACACAGATCCGAGCTCTGAGGGTCCGTCAAAACCCCAACAGGATGTTGGTAGTTAGAGGTGATACGAACTTCGATCGACCTTTGAGCGACCGTTGGGTCGATCGTTCGAGGTTGAAAGGCCCAACGTCGACATTCGATGTTGGATGGCGATCGTCGATTTACATCACAGGGAGTCGTTAGGGGGGTCAGATCTGGGTTTCGACCCAAATCCCCTCCGATGCTTAAGTTAGTAGGGAACTTAAGGAAGAGATGGAGCTTGGTGTAGCTGAGATCGACCCACGGAGGTTCGTCTCTAGACTAACGACACAAGCTCGAATATAAGAATGATGAGAGTAAGAAGATAAAGTTCTATGTATTAGATCTTGTATCTTGAAAATGGAACCCCTTTACCTTTGTTTGTCGGCCTATTTATAGGAAGCTCCCTCTTGATGATGTGTAACCGTCCCTCATTTATTCGGGCTTGGTCTTCTCCAGGATTTGAGTTAACGGTTGCCCATTTACTCGGCCTCATTAACTCTCCATTGAATGTCGGCGCTAGCCCAACGGTCGAATGATCCGTTTGCCCGACTTAGTCGTAGCCCACTTAAAGTACGGGGGGTAATGGGTCGTGGACGCTAAACGGGCCGGGTATGCGGGTACTCAAATTGGGTTCGTACCCATGCACTAAAACCAATAAATAAAAGAAGCATGGATTCGAATACAGATGAAGAAGTGCAAACACTAGTCAGAGAGGAGCAAGTGCAAGGCAATGAATCACTTAACCGACCTACAGGAAGGAAGAAAGAAAAGATGAAGAAAAGACTCGCAAGCAAACAATATAAAATGTTCGAATCAATAACCGAAGGAAACCGAGAAATTTTAAAGACTTTAAAACACGGACAAGAAGGACGAGAGAAGGATTTTTCAATGCGTTACCAATTTGCAATGATTACTGCTGAAAATGAGAAAAAAAAAGTTAGAGATTGAGCAAAAGCGCCAAAGGTTAGAGCGTGAGCGTCAAAAGAAAGAAATCATGGAAAAAGATCTAAATTCTATAACTGACCTGGTCGAACGGGAATATTTTCAAAAGAAAAAAAACCAAATTTTACGCCTTAGCAATATTTCTGAAGCTTTCCGACCATCGTATACATTTAATCATTATCCTTGTAGTGATTTCAACCCGTATCAAGGTGGATATCAAAGTTGTGTCAAAGTGGAGGATATGAGGCAGGCGGCCGGATCTGGAGGTGCTTATTATGGTGAAAGTGGTCATAGAGGTCATGGATTTGAGGGAAGATGAACCGGAAGATGACCTACCGGAGTTTTAATTTACGTCTAATTATTTGTATGTTTAATATGTTATGTTGTAATATTGATCAGTTGTATCTTTCAGTTTTCTAAAATGATGTATTTTTATTTTAATCAATGCATTTTGTTTAATGTTTAATGTAGCATGCTTTCTAAAGTACTCAGTTGTTTTCTTGTTGAAGAGATCATCTAAATAAAAATTAATATTATTTTTATGGACAAATATTAAATTTTAATATTTTTCACCAAAATTATTAATTAAATAATAACAATTTTATATTATTTGAAAATTTCTTTAATAAAGAAATAATTAAATAGATTAACTAATTTTCAAAAGAAATATTTTATCATTAAGTAAAGACAACTACATATGAAAAAAATATTGAAAATAAGATTTGAACAGGGAGGGTTGGAGTTGTCTATCCTTCAAAATGGAATCTTTAAGGCATATTCCATTTTGAAGTGGCTTTTTTTTTGAAGATAATGATTGGAGATGCTTTGAGAGAGAGTGGGGGGGGGGGGCTTTGTTGTGTTCACACAAAATTCATTGAACCGGGTCTACCGTCGAAATGAACCGGGTTCAGTGGGGTGGAACGGCCGGTGGACGGGGATAGTGACGTATCGAGCGGGGAGCACCACGCATGCACACCTGTCACCTGTCGGTACGCGAAAGCAGCCACGGCCACGCGGGCCCCACCTTCTTGCTCTCCCTCTTATTCTCGTCCCGTCCCTTTCAGAGTCGCCCACGTCTTCTCCTCTTATTAATTAACCCACAGACTTATTCTCCATCTTTGAATAAACAAAACCCCCACCCCGAAATTAGCGAGTGATTGAAACGATGGGTGGCCGTTTATAAATGTCAATCGGCCCACTAATAATAAGTTAGCTTGACCAATAAAAAGGGAACCTTCGCTGTAATCGGGTACTGGGTTATACATCGGGAGTTTCTGAACACACCGCCTTCATTGCTGGACACACAGATTATTTATTTACAAGTTTGCTATTCAAAATTTACAAATTTGCCATTTAGAATTCTTTTCCATTTTACCCTTTCAGGTCTTTCGCCTCCCCCTATTCATCTTCTCACCCTCTGTGGTCTCCCTGCAGACCCACGTCTCCGAGCCGTCTCCGCCGACATCTCTCCTTCCTCATCATATCCCTTTTTCCTTCTCTTCCTCAGATGAAGAAAGAGATGTGAGGATGAAGAGCACAGATAGGTGAGGGGATGAGGAAGTGGAGTTTGGCAGAGAGGATGCCGTAGGCAGGGCCGGTCCTGACGATATTAGGGCCTAATGCGAGTTAAAAATTTGAGACTTTTAAATATAAATTTTTTAAAAATTGAAATACTGTTGTGAGTTGAGGGAGGCCTTTGGCCTCCCTCCCCTCATCACTCTCCATTACTCCCCACTAAGTTAGTGGGGAGGCCCTTGGGCTCCCAACTCAACATGAGAGTTTTATAAATATAGTACCATGGCTATTTGCCATGGTTAATCCTCTTTTAACACGTTATCAGCACCGAAGCTCTCAATTCTTTGAGCTTTTTCTCCCGTATCCCCTCAAATTTAACCCCATACGCGCTAAGGAATCTAATTGTTGCGGCGATCCGGCTTGCGGAGAACCGTTGCGACGATCTTTTAGGCGTATCGGGAGCGGGATTTCGATCTACGGCTTTTTCTTATTACGATCGTCCCTAGATCTTTAATCTAGAGGTAATTTTTTTCGATCCCGTAGATAATTACAAAATATCGTTTGCTATGATTTTACACTGCTTTTTTATAGGCTTGTACAAATCTGCAATTTTCTGATTAATATCAAATGACCATGTAGAATATCAATCTGTTAAACTGATTTAACTAAAACTTGCAGAGGAAAAAAGTCTATCTCTACATATAGCTCCACACCACCATGTCCAACCAAATTAAATTGTTAGGTTGATATGATACTGTGAAATTATAACATAATGCATTTATTGAAAAATAAAATGGCATTTAATTAAACAACAACTTCAGCATGCACTTTATTTGCCTCTGCCCGTAATTGTGAAAGAAGATTGTCAAACTCAGTCAGAGAAAGCGGATTGCCGCCTTTGGCTAAAAGCATAGCTTTGGTTGTTTCATCTTTCGCCTTCTGTTTTAAACGCTTTTTCTGCACAAGATCACATTTTTGAGCATGAATTTGATATAAGGCTAACCAAAACACATAAGCAACAGTTTTCAGAATTTGATATCGGGTATTTTTGCATTCCTTTACTGATACCCTAAAATTGGTTTTTAGGGATTGTATAATTTTTAAAGGACATTTACTCATTTTTGGACATTTTTAATTAATATTACATCCCATGGGCCTGCAGCCCAAAACTGCATTATATATTATTTGATCTGTTTATTGGGCCTGAAGCTCAATTCATAACAATGACAATTAAATTAAATTTTATTTTGCTTATGGGCCTGCAGCCCAAATTAGAACCATAACTCATTTTGCCTGGTTATTTGGGCCAGAAGCCCAGATAATTTAAATTGCTAATTAAAATGATTTTCATTTTGCTAATTGGGCCCGAAGCCTAGTTTATAACTATGTAAACTGTTCATAACTATAGTTTTATGGGCCAGCAGCCCCATTCAGATTAATAATCAATTTTGACTTCTAAATTGGGCCAGAAGCCCAGTTAATTCAATTGCAAATTTAATGTGTTTATTAATATTTTGCAAATGAGCCTGAAGCCCAAATACTAATAATATATTAATTTGGCTGATTGGGCCTGAAGCCAATTTAATTCAATGTCAATATTTAATTGTTAATTTTTGGCAAATGGGCCTGCTGCCCAAATATTAATAATATATTAGAATGATTAATATTTATGGGCCTGCAGCCCCATTCAAAATATTATTTTATTTTAATTCTTTGTTATGAACCTATCGCGTCATATTGCTAAAATTATAACACCCTTGCATTATTATTAATTTATGGAATATTAGGTGTTTCAGAGTGTTTTCTCACTACAAAAGCGTTGACCGTGGACAACCCGGTCAACGTGGTCAAGGGGCCCGCTTGGGTCCCTCGGGTGAGTCGAGTTGGTGCAGACGAGGCTCGAGTCGGATCTGCAGACGACGTGGAGCGCGTCGGCTGGGTCGAATCGGGGTCCTCGGTCGTTGGTAGGGCGAGGGGAAGCCTCGGCCTGGGTTGAGACGCTCGGCCTCGGTCGGTTGTGCTCGGCCTCGGCGGTCGGACGACGAGGCGAAGCCTCGATCGTCCAGTTGGTTGCGTGGTCGGCGAGGGGCTGAGGGGAAGCCTCGGCCCGTGGATTGGATATCCTCCTGCGTAGACGAGAACACTCGTCAGGGGGGCCGGACCTTGATTCCGGCCAAAACCCCTCCGATGCCTAAGTCAGACAGTGATCTGAAAGAGGAGGCTCGGCGGAGACGGTACGACTCGAGAGGAGATCGGTACGGCGTCTCACGGCGCGAGCGGGGGAGGAAGGAGGAGAAATGGGGGAACTAGGTCGTTGATGGAGTACCTTAGGCTTTGGATACCTGAGATGCGGTCCCTTCTTCTGTCGTCCTCTTAGTCCTTTTATTGACCTCCCGCCGAGTCTGCCCACGACTTACGTCCGCCCTCAATCGTGCCCCCTCAATCCGCCTCCCCCGCTGCCGCTCCCTGCACCATGCCAGCACCTCCCCATTACAGCCATTCAGTGGTAACGGGATCGGGGGAACGGTTATCGCTGGAGTGGGTGAGTGACTCGTGCGACATCGGGGCCGGGTCGGATCGATATTTGGGGGCCCTCCATGGGGCTTTGCCAGACGGGCCCGATCACGCAGATGGGCTTCCGGTCGGTGGTCGGGCATCCGGGCTCGTATCTTTTGGGCTTCGTTCGGTGGGCTGTTGTTTTTGGGCTTTCGGTAAAATAGACGTATCAATTGCCCCCATCGGTGGGGCCGATCGGCCTTGGCCGGTTCGGTTCGACCGATGTGACTCCTGGGGTTCCGAGTGGCGCGTCAGTCGAGGCGTGGTTATAAATGAAGGTAATGATGAGGCGGATCGATTGGACTTCCTTTGGCGCCGATTTCGAAACGCCGTCGGTTCTCCAAGGCCTGCCATGTGTTCCTGTCAGGGGCTTCGAATTCGCCCCTGAGTCCGGTTTATAAGATCTCCGGCTGTGTGGATCCCAACTTCTTCTTTTGCTCTTCCTCCTGCTTTTGCTCCCCGCAGCTTGGAGTCTCCCATCGTCGTCGTTTCCTTGTCTTCTCCAAATTAACGAAAAGGTAATTCCTTTCTCACTTTCATATTATGGCTGCTCTTAGGATAGGTGGTTCCGGCCAAGGGGCGAGGGATCCTCCTGAGCCGAGGCGGGGCGGGCCCCAGCTTGTGGGGTCAGGCCCTTCCTCCGAGAGTCGTTCCTTTCGAGATAAGGGGAAGGAGAAGCTCTTCCCTGAGTACGTTGGCGATGACGTAGCGTCGGCTGCCATGCGGCTTAATGTACCCCCGGTTATCCTCCGAACGCCGTCGAGGACTCTTCCTTCAGTGGCCACGGGGATCCGGGAGAGGTATCTTTGCTACCCGTACGATGTCCGAGTTCCGTTCATCGACGAGCGGATCTGCCTTCCGAGGAGCAACGAGGTCGGCGTTTACGTCGAGATGTTCCACCTGGGCCTTCGTTTCCCGCTCAATCCCTTCCTCATCCAGGTCATGGAGTATCTCATGGTGCCCCTCTGCCAGTTCACCCCCTGTTCGATCGCGGTACTGATGGGCTTCGTGATGCTCTGTTGTACCCGTGGTCTGGAGCCGTCTCTCCCCCTTCTCTTTTACTTTTATCGGATCCAGACGGTCGGCCCCGGGTCATGGTTGCAACTCCGAGCCCGCTCGAGGAGGGAATGCTTGATCGGGCTACCCCGCTGGTCGGGGGATTGGAGTTCGGATTACGTCTTCGTGGTCTTCCTGGAGGGCGCCCGAATTCTGACAAGCTGGGGCGGGTCGGTCCGGCCCGACTCAACGCCAGCCCTCTCCGAGGCGGATCTGGCTGCCGCCGCGCTGCTGTCGACCCTCCCCTTGGAAGCGAAATCCATCTGGCCCTTGTTGGACGACCTACTCTTGAAGGCCGTCTTGTGGTCTCCGGGTAGGTCGCTTTATCAGTCTTGGGTTGCCCCGTAGCTTACCCTGATTTCGGTTTCCCTTGCAGGAATGGCTGGTCGCGAGTTCACCCGTGATGTTGATGAGCTGATCCGTCGTGGAGCCGCTCGGAGCCGGGGTAGTACTTCTGGAAGGGCGCCTCGGCGGACCGTTGAGGAGGAGGTGCGCCGAGCCGAGCCTTCCGTGGGTAAGGTGGTGGCCGCGCCTCCCGCCTCTTCTTCTGGCGATCCTCTTTCCAGGGGGTCACAAGGGCCGAACCTGCCCCGCCAGCCCAAGAGGCGGGGGGTAACGACGTGTCCAGTGCAGTCCCTCCTGCCCTTGGCGTGCTCCCTCTGGTTCCCGAGGGTGGGGATGGTGCAAGGTGGAAGCGCTCCCCTCCGGCGCCCTCAGAGCCTCACGAAGGAAAGAAGAGGAAGGAGGACGTGGATCCCTCCAGTCCGACGGGTTCCGTGCTCCCTGCGGCGACCACCGGGGATCTTCCGGTAGCCTTGACAACCACCCCCCTCGCAGCGTCCTCGCCCATATCACCGGGGATCGGAGCCCTGTTGACGAGCAATTTGGCTTCCCTCGATGTCGTCCCTGGGAGTTCGATGTTTGTCGACCGAACCTTGGCCCAGCAGGTTGCTGAGGTCTCCGTCCCTCCCCGGGACCGCAGCCTGCTCAAGAAGATCCCTGCCGACAAGATGTCGGATTCCTTGGTCTGGATCCTTCAACAGGTTCGGCTATCTTGCTATCCTCTCCTTCCCTTTATCCTCTTCTTAGCCCATGTCTCGTCTTCCAGGGTTCAGCGCTCGCCGTGGAGTTGCAGTGTCGAGCCGTCCGCTTGAGGGAGCTGGAGGAGTCCTCCATGAGGGCCCAGGAGCGGGCCGGGGCGGTGGAGGTGGCCATGACGGAGGCCCAGATGGAGTCTCGGCATCTCAAGCTCCGTGTGGCCGAGTTGGAGGTACGAGTGGGTGACCTCCAGGGAAAGCTGGAGGATGCTCGGCAGTCGGCCGAGGAAGCGGCGGAGTCGTTCCGCCTGGAGAGGGAGGAACTTCAGAGGGAACTATCGGATCAGCGTCAGGTAGCGCGGCTTGCGGAGGAGGTGGAGAGGGGTGTCGTCGGGACCCTGGGGAAGAAGATCTTCGAGGTTCTCAGGGAGGCCTTCGGTACGTATGAAGACCTCATCGCCCCTTGGATTGTCGAAGTCGTCCAGTCTTCCTTCCGGGATTGTGCGGAGCGCGTTCGGCAGGCTTCCCCGCTTGTCGATCCCCCTCGCTCCGAGCAGGGCGAAGCGCCCGAGGATGCGTCCTCTCGGGCCCGGGCTCCCTAAGCCGTCCCTCCTGGCCTTATCCTCAAATTTTTTAGCATCTGCTTCGCTTTGGGCCAGTCTACTTGAAATGGATCCCTGCCCCTGCTATCTCCTTCGGCTTCGCTACCGGCTCCGGGGCCAATAATTGCTGGTTGCATGGCTGCTCGCTTGGGCCGACTACTTTGGGTCTTTTGTCAACAAATTTTGATCTGTCGGTGTCGACCTAGCTTCTGTAGGTGACGAACTTTGTCATTCGTCGTGAGTGGATTATTTGTAGAGATGTTTCTTCGCTTCGATTCCCTGTAAATAAGACACATTTTTGTACCCTGGTTAACTGTTATAAACGAAATTGACTTACTCGGACTTCTCGTGTATTTTGCGTTGCTGCCTTGTTCTTGGCCTAGGACTGGATGACGTCCGTGCTGGCTGGGGGAATTGCCCCCAGACTTATGAGCGCGAGAGTTGATTGGCGAGGGCCAAGCTCCTCGGCTTAGGACCGGTCGGGGTCCGTGCCTGCTGGGGGAATTGCCCCCAGACTTATGAGCACAGGAGTCGGTCGGCGAGGGCAAAGCTCCTCGGCTTAGGACCGGTCGGCGTCCGCGCTGGCTGGGGGAATTGCCCCAGACTTATAAGCGCAGGAGTCGGTCGGCGAGGGCAAAGCTCCTCGGCTTAGGACCGGTCAGCGTCCGCGCTGGCTGGGGGAATTGCCCCCAGACTTATGAGCGCAGGAGTCGGTCGGCGAGGGCAAAGCTCCTCGGCTTAGGACCGGTCGGCGTCCGCGCTGGCTGGGGGAATTGCCCCCAGACTTATGAGCGCAGGAGTCGGTCGGCGAGGGCAAAGCTCCTCGGCTTAGGACCGGTCGGCGTTCGCGCTGGCTGGGGAAATTTCCCCCAGACTTATGAGCGCAGGAGTCGGTCGGCGAGGGCCCAGCTCCTCGGCTTAGGACCAGTCGGCGTCCGTGCCGGCTGGGAGAATTACCCCCAGACTTCTGAGCGCAGGAGTCGGTCGGTGAGGGCAAAGCTCCCCCTCCAGTGAGGCGGCGGTCTTCATCCTTCTAGATAATCCCCTCGGACTAGGCTACGACTGGGGGGAGAGAGCTCACCCGCTCACTCTATGATGCGGAGGGGTCCTTGGACAGTGTTGATCTTCTTCCCCTTGTCCGGCTGCATAGAGGTCCCTTCCCCGTGAGTCGGCTCATCGGCTAAGTTCCTGGCGTGCCCCCGGCTCATCAGCTTCTCTATGTCCTTCTTCAAGTGCCAGCAGTCTTCAGTGTCGTTGCCATTGTATTTGTGGTACTTGCAGTACTTCTCCCCACTCTTCCCACCTCTTTTTGCCTTTGGTGGGGGGCGATCGGCGCGCTCTTCCTTCTGTACTTGAGCGAGGACGGCGTCTGGGGTGGCGTCCCTCGTACCTTCTCCGCGTTGCCTGTTTCTCGGCCTCTTCTCGGTCCGGTACCCTTCGGGGCTGCCTCGTCTACTGTCGCCGCGCTTGGTCCCTCGAGCGGCTTTCCCCGCATCAACGGCCAAGGCCTCTTCGGTCAACATGAAGCGCTCGGCCCTCGCCATGATCCCGGGGAGGTCCTTCGGGGATCGTTGTGCAGAGATTTCTTAAGGCCTCTATGGCGCAGCCCTTTCTTAAGGGCCGTTTGGACCACAAGGTCGGGAGGGCTGTTCACGTTCAGCCTCTCCGCGTTGAAGCGGCACATGAACTGTCGGAGCGGCTCGGCTGGGCCCTGCACTATGTTGAACAGATGTTCAGCATCAGGCTTTATCTGCCTCCCCGCCATGAACTGTTTGCAGAACAGCTGGGTGAGTTCCTCGAAGCTGTCGATGGAGCGGCTGGGCAAGCTGCGATACCAGGTCCTCGCCGCTCCCCTGAGAGTAGAATAGAAGCCTCGGCAGAGCAGGTCATCGTCAGCTCCTTGGCAGGACATGTCCCCCTCGTAATCCATCACGTGGTTCCCCGGATCCCCTATCCAGTCGTACTTCCCCAGCGTCGGGATCTTGAATCGAGAGGGGGCCCGCGCGTCGGTTATCCTTCGTGATACGGGGCACCGGTCCCCGTGGATGCCTCCGGGGGTTCGACACCCGTCGGCCTCCGGTCTGTTCGGTGGTGGTGGGGGCACCGGCGCCGACGGGGCTGGCTCCACGGCCCTCACCACACTGGGGGTCGGGCTGACCCGGCGCTCCCGGCTCCTCCGGCGGGAGCTCCCGCTCCGCCGCGATCGGTCTCTCGAGTGGTGTCGGCTGCTTCTCCTACGGCGAGGTGACCGTGGTCGACGAGACGACGCGGTCACCGATTTTTCCCCCGTGCCTTCAGTCTCTCTTCGGCTCCTTTCACGATGAGGGGAGGAGGCGCGTGATCTCGCCTGGCGGGAGCCAGACAACGTGAACCGGCGCTCCGTGTTCGGTCTTTGGTTCCTGTGGTCGTCGACCACAGCGGATCGCAAGAGCGGGGGACCCCCCGCCCAACGATGGTCGTCGCCCAATGCGCCTCCGTTAACTGGCGCAGTGCTGACGAGCTGCTGTACTGCCGCGACCAGCGTCTGGAGGTTCGCGTTGGTCTCCTGGGCCAGGGCACGGAGTTGCCCCTGTGTGGCTAATTCCGACCCGCCAATCTCTTCAGTTGTGGGGGCGGGGTGGTTGTTGACGGGCGTGCCTTCGAGGTTGCCGTTGGATGCGCCATTCCCCTCCTCTGGGATGGGGGGCATGCGTTGCCTTCCGTTGTTGACTCGTGCCATTGCAGGTGTGGTTTGCTTCTTCGTGGGACAGTTTGTTCCCACAGACGGCGCCAGATGTTTCAGAGTGTTTTCTCACTACAAAAGCGTTGACCGTGGACAACCCGGTCAACGTGGTCAAGGGGCCCGCTTGGGTCCCTCGGGTGAGTCGAGTTGGTGCAGACGAGGCTCGAGTCGGATCTGCAGACGACGTGGAGCGCGTCGGCTGGGTCAAATCGGGGTCCTCGGTCGTTGGTAAGGCGAGGGGAAGCCTCGGCCTGGGTTGAGACGCTCGGCCTCGGTCGGTTGTGCTCGGCCTCGGCGGTCGGACGACGAGGGGAAGCCTCGATCGTCCAGCTGGTTGCGTGGTCGGCGAGGGGCTGAGGGGAAGCCTCGTTCCGTGGATTGGATATCCTCCTGCGTAGACGAGAACACTCGTCAGGGGGGCCGGACCTTGGTTCCGGCCAAAACCCCTCCGATGCCTAAGTCAGACAGTGATCTGAAAGAGGAGGCTCGGCGGAGACGGTACGACTCGAGAGGAGATCGGTACGGCGTCTCACGGCGCGAGCGGGGGAGGAAGGAGGAGAAATGGGGGAACTAGGTCGTTGATGGAGTACCTTAGGCTTTGGATACCTGAGATGCGGTCCCTTCTTCTGTCGTCCTCTTAGCCCTTTTATTGACCTCTCGCCGAGTCTGCCCATGACTCACGTCCGCCATCAATCGTGCCCCCTCAATCCGCCTCCCCCGCTGCCGCTCCCTGCGCCATGCCAGCACCTCCCCATTACAGCCATTCAGTGGTAACGGGATCGGGGGAACGGTTATCGCTGGAGTGGGTGAGTGACTCGTGCGACATCGGGGCCGGGTCGGATCGATATTTGGGGGCTCTCCATGGGGCTTTGCCAGACGGGCCCGATCACGCAGATGGGCTTCCGGTCGGTGGTCGGGCATCCGGGCTCGTATCTTTTGGGCTTCGTTCGGTGGGCTGTTGTTTTTGGGCTTTCGGTAAAATAGACGTATCATTAGGATTTTTCAAAATATAATTATCTTAAGGATCCTGCGACCGCTCTGCCGTTAGTCAACTAACCTAACGGTGTATGACGTCTCCCCGTGGTCCGAGAGATTATTATATGTTATAGTCTCTTTTTCCCTATTATATATGCATGTGTTATATAAACTGTGTGGTTGTTTCTTTTGTGCCTGTAGCATATTATAAACTACGTGGTTGTTTATATAAGCTAAAATGTGATTTTTGGGATCGGCCAGTTTGATACCTTTTAAATTCCTTGCAATTTTATTTTCTTTTTGAGAGAATTTGTAAGTGAGGATTAAATGTATTAATGCAAAAGACCGGTGTACCGAGATATGAAGACGGAGTTTATATTTTCAATTGACAGGGACCACTTCTTGGTTTCCAAATTGTATTTTTCTTCTCTTTATGAACTGTATATTCGGACTTTGGACTTTGTACGTTTTTGGGTATCTGGCCGATCCCCACATTTTACTTATTTTAATTTTTAATGCGTGAATTTCAATTTTAATTAATTCATGCTTATTTTAAATTGCATAGATAAATGGTAAAATTGGCAAGCGTCGATTTCGAGGTTCTTGATGCTGCAGGAATGAATTACCTGAGTTGGCGAGTGGACCTGAAGTTCCACTTGCGTTCTATGGCCCTCCTCGTTTCAATTACCTATCCCTGAAGCCCACCACGTTTCTCCCCAGAAGTGGAAAAACAAGAAGAAGGCTAATAATAACAAAGGGAAAGCTGTGATGGAGAATGGACGAGGAGCAGCACCCCCGTCAAACAACAACAATACAGGAAAGAGTAACTTCATATAGAAGCAAAAGAACACTGACCAAGTGTCACTTCCTAAGAAGAACTGGGAGGATAAATGCCATAGATGCGGCATGACTGGCCATTGGTCCAGAATCTTCCGCACTCCTCGCCACCTCCAGGAACTATATCAGGCGAGCCAGAAGTCTCTGCCTGAAACAAACTTGGCGGCTGTTCAGCCACCAATGATGTTCACTGCAATAGACTTCGAGAACGACGACCTGCTCGATTAAGCTTCATCTTTTATCTATGCATTTAAAAGTCAATGTTACTTCATCTTTAATTTGCTTAAGTTCGTCTTTTTCATTGACTTAAATAAATTTTCGTTTTAATTATAGATGAAGTATGGAATACTGTGGACAGTGCCTCATTGCACTGGTGTAGCATTGATATTGCTCCCACATACAACGAGACTATAAGATGCAAATTCTCCTCATAAACATATAGGAAATCTCTAATTTTCAAGGATATTTCTTTTAAAGAAAATAACTTGAAAATTGTGGATAATATATATTGAATATCAATATGTAACTCGTCAAGAAAATGGCCAGAAGACCATCTATTTACGATTTCATTGGACCCCCGTCGGGCCCCTATAATTACAGATATTCATCCTATAGAAAGCCAACTTGACTAAGCACCAGAAGTGCCTTTCATTGCCATAGTTTTTAACTCTGGCAAAATGGACTTGGTCATCCTGGATCAGCGATGATGGACGCATCATCAAATGAATCCATTGGAGAACCTGAAGATTCTTCAAAAGGTTGAGTTTCCTTGTCCCCCTTTGTCATAAGGGAAAACTTAGAGAGAGACCTTCCCTCCTGAAAGTGGGTTTAGAGTCTCCTGGCTTCATTGAGAGAATACATTGTGACCTTTTGCGGGCCTATTCACCCCGCAAATGGACCATTTTCGGTACTTCATTACTGTACTGATATATGCATCTACTAGATGGTCTTCTGTGTGCCTTCATATTCACTCGCAACATAGCTTTCTCAAAGCTAATAATGAGGGTGAATTCACTACTCGTATCATTCAAGACTTCTGCCAGGCAACTGGCATTGAAATTGAACATCCTGTAGCATGTTTATACTCAGAATGGGTTATCAGAATCTCTGGTAAAGAGACTCCAATGGATTTCACGTCCATTGTTAGATTCCAGTTGCCTGTTGATATTTAGGGACCAACAAGCTGCACTCCGCATCGCTTATCACGATACGGCCCGCTTGTGGCCATATCTTATTGCTGATGCCGCTTCCTTATGGTTTACCACCAAGTCTTGATAAATGTGAATTTGATGAGTAAAGTCTCATTGTAATAGGCACGCAGTCTAAAGAAGCCTGAAGCTTCTGAGACCATATCATGGGACACATAAGTCCTCATCTCGTTATGATCCGCATACTTTTTCTGTGTAACGTTGAGATCCAGAAGATCCTTCACATTCAGACTAAAGTACATCAATTGACGGATAAAATTGCGGACAACCAGAAGATTGTTCATTCACACGTCCCTGCTGCCAACACGCCAGCTAGGATTGACATTCCCAAAGATGGATGCAATCCACCGGCAGCAGAATTGGTTGTACCTCATTTGAAAAGAGGACGCCGGCCAGGTTCAAAATAAAAATTTCCTCATAATAGGAAGATACCTGGATATATAAAAATGATCCAACCACAGGATGCTGAGCTCAGACCAGCAACCTCTCCCCTCCTAATTTTCCCTGCAGAGAAAACAACAGGAGAAACATCATTTATTACGTACGTACTAGAGAGGTACTGGACAGATATAGCACAGTCGTCGACGACGGTTTTGCTTTCGCTATTGCCATTCACGTCGCTGAATACGACGATGACGTCTATCCACTTTTCTATAGCGTAAACGCATATAATGGCCAAAGTGGGACGAGGCAATAAGAGTAGAGCTGGACTCACTCTTGAAAAGCAAAGTCTTTGGACCAGTAGTCCATACACCTGAATGTGTAAAAACCTGTGGAATATAATTCGAATTTCATAAAGAAATTGAAATGAAGGAAATGTGATCATTTTCCTACTAAGCCTACACTTCTCTGCAAAAACCAATACATGCAGCTCATGGACATTGTGACTACATATATATACGACAATATAGATATAAAGATCTATATAAAACTTCCAGAAGGGTATACTCTACCCCCAGAGATGAAAGAGAAACGTAGAAACGTCTTCTCCATAAAGGCTACAAAGATCATTAGTTGATCTTAAGAAATATTCTACCCTTGTATCTTTTTCGAAAGATCGTTGACAGGATTTGTTATATTTGCCTTACATATGGTCGACTTAAAGCTAATAGGATCTCCAGCAGAGACCATTGAGATTTCAGATAGCTTTAAAGCGTACCTTGGAAATGAAAAACCTAGGTATAACGATCATCCTGACGATGACATTAATCATCCTGAAGATGGCAATAATCATACTGAAGATGAACTATCATCCTGAAGATGATATTAATCATCCTGGAGATGAACCATCATCCTGGAGATGAACCATCATCCTGAAGATGACATTAATCATCCTGAAGATGAACTATCATCCTGGAGATGAACTATCATCCTGAAGATCATGACGTTAATCATCCTGAAGATGAACTATTATTAATCATGCCGAAGATGCCTCGGCTTACATATTAAACACCTTCGTGGTGGAACCCTTTCATATTCTTCATACACATGGAGTTTATGAAGAATGATGTCCTTTTGCAACCTATTAAAATGGATACTTATCAATGACACCTTTCAGTAGCTGAAAGAGGGGGAGGACATCCTAGGTCCCGAAGAGCCTAGCTCTAGTGTATTATCTGGCCAACTGCACGTATCTTTGATAGAACGTCTCCAGTAAAGTTGTTAAACAGATACAGTGTTGTCCTGGAGAGCAACACTAGACCAAGGATAAGCTGCTTTTGCGCAACTTCCAAGGGTCAAGGAATATATATTGCATATGCAGGTTTAAAGATCATCGCGATGACTGAAACACAATAGGCCGGCCACCTCCTAAATATATACACATCATCATCCAATGTCTACATCTTCTGAGAAGCTCATCATCCAAGAAGCAAGTATTGAAAACGCTCAGCCAGGTCTAGCAGTACCTTGCAGACACACTGAAGACTGATTCAAAGAATACTTTAGTGGAGTCATCTACCAATTTCGAAGAGCATTACACTCAAGAGCGACGCTACCTTCCAATAGCCACTAGATGAGTGAAACTTGTGTAGATGAGTGATAATTGTATTTTCTTTCAGAACATGATGGATGTATAGACGAATAGGAGATGATTGTATAGATACATAGGAGATCTGCAAGCCTGAAGCTTGTACATATCAGGGGGAGTCCCTCGATAGTTGTACTCTTTTCCCTTAAGCTGCTGGTTTTTCCCACTGGGTTTTCTACAGCTAAGGTTTTAACGAGGCAACCAAAGTGGCTCTGGATCCAGAAGTATCCACCCCATTGGCATACTGAATCCTGAAGTATTCATATGCTTAACCCAAGGTAATGGAGAGATGAGGGTGAGTGTTGTGAGTTGAGGGAGGCCTTTGGCCTCCCTCCCCTCATCACTCTCCATTACTCCCCACTAAGTTAGTGGGGAGGCCCTTGGGCTCCCAACTCAACATGAGAGTTTTATAAATATAGTACCATGGCTATTTGCCATGGTTAATCCTCTTTTAACAAATACTAATTTTTTTTGTTTGAAACCTAACCAAGTGCAATGCTAGGAGGCTCATCCCTATGACTGAAATTTTTATTGATATGCTAAAATATGACCCAAAATAGTGTTGGGTTAGGGGGGGGGAGGGGGGGGGTTAAAACCAATACCCATTAAAATAAAAAAAGTAGGTGTGTTGCGAGTGCCACTGTGGCGGAGAGGGGCCGTCTGCGAGTGCGACTGTGGCAAGAAGTATGTGTGTTGTGAGTCGATTGAGAGAAAAGAAAAAGAGGGAGACCGTCTGCGAGAAGAACGAAATTGTCGCGGTGTCGTCTCGGTTTGCGTTTTGCGGTTGCCGAGAAGAAAGGAAACATCTCACGGAGAATAGGAACCGTTTTAGAGAATCGGAACCGTCTGCGAAGAGATAACGAACCTACAGAACCATTTTTCGTATTATTATTAATTTATTATATAATGTACTATTAATGTAATATATATACATTAAAAAAAATAGGCCCCCTGGCCGTGGGTCCTGGGCGGCTGCCCTGGGTGTCCTGGGTCAGGGCCGGGCATGGCTGTAGGGGGGCATGAACGGCGGCTGTTGGCTGGGTGACGGTGACAACAGAAGTAGTGGATGATGAGGAAGAGGAGATGTGTACTTTAGAGATATGTTGTTGCGTGTAAGGTTAAAAAAATTGATTTTTGTTTTAAACGGATAATGATGGGATTTTATATTGGGGATTATATCTTATCCATAGGATAAGATCATAGCATTGTATCTCATCCATATACGCTCATCCCTCTATTATAAATTAATGACCGGGGTCTTCCCCGTTGATGCTTCACAACAATTTTAATTTTTTTTTGGGTGGGTCAATAAAGTGGTCTCAGTGTATAGCAATTAGGTCTGTGTATAGAATTACCCGGTTACAGCAAAATTTTTTATAAAGTGGTCTCAGTGTATAGCAGATACAACCAAATTTTTTGGCTAATATAATTATTTATATCTGTTTCGTTTAAAAGAAAAAAACAAATACAATTATTGCTTACATATTCAACATATACAAATCGATATCTAAGTATCCAGATGCATGTGCTTGAGTATGATTTTATATAGATTAAGGTGTGTTTTTGTATTACAAAATGTAAACACCGAAATTTCACTCTCTTATATACGTTACAAAAGAAAACCTAATTTTTTCTCTTTCAAAACTCTTCTCGTTTACACTGGTATTCGATTAGTATCCCGATCACATCAGACCCTGCATATAGTTTTTTTTTGTAGTGTCTGTCAGCTAGAGGCGCACAGTGAGTTTTCAGTGTTCATGTGCATGTATTTCTTGAAATAACCCTTCAGCCCACGCCGTTCCTAGCGAGCTGCAAAATTTATGCTGACAAGGAGAAAGTCCCTGTAAACGTTTGTAATCATCCGTAAGGCCTTGGGACCCAATGCCTCCATTTAAAGCTAAAGTTTTTTGGGGTTGCTGTCTAAGAGTACTTAGCTTGATCCATTTTATTCATGTTTTATTACATGATTAAAAAGTTACTTTTTAGTCATTTTAGTGTTTTTCCAGTTATTAAGTCTGATTTTATTTGATTGTTTTGCCCCCAATAAATCAAACCTCTCGTCCACCATGATTTCTCAAAAAAAAATTCATTATTTCTTCCTTAACTTATTCATGCATTTTAGACTTCTTCCGTTCCCTTCCCAAGAGTCTGAAAGTATTCATCATCACCTAAAAAATTTTTGTTTCATTTATGATATATAATAATTCCTTCTATCACATAATTTATAATATGCACTTGTCAACCATTATTCTCACATTTCCTACGTATATATAAAAATTGTTCATTATATGAATTATTATTTGTTGCAAGTATCGTTCATGTTCAATACGTATAGTTTATTTAACACACATTTATCAAAGAAAAAGTTACCAAGGAGAATGACCGGGACTGAAGGGGTGATATTGGAGAATGTATGTCCTTAAGACATTTATTGTAATTGTAATTGATGTCTCATTCGAAATGATAGTAAGCTATTACGTAATCTTTATTTATGATATCATTTGTATCATCTCTGTGGTTGTTGTTATGATTATATGATTCATGTATAAAGTCCCAGGACTTATGAGTGAAACATTAGGATCATAATGAGATCATGATACTGAGGCCAATGTGTCAGTCGATCATATGTCCAGAATTGTTCTTGGACGGATGAACATCGAGACATGACATAAATATCCTACTTAGACCAGTGTGAATTAAACTATACTATCGGATTTAGTGACTGGCCTCATAGTCACTTGGTGTGGAGACATCGTTAGCTAATGCACATGTGTTTGTTAGAGAACAAGTTCACAGAACGACTTGCCAGAGATACTTCTATACGATTATCATAATCTCAGTGTCAACATAAGATCTTAGGTGGCAGTAGTTTTGGAAAATGATAATATTTGATTCTCTTTTCCATTTAGTTTTGATAATACAAACACATATATTATTTGTGCATACCAACTCTCTCTATGCAGATAGTCTATGTCAGCATCATGATTCTGCTCAACTCAATTATCAAGTCTTCTGCCAGAAGTATTACAATCAAGATGAAGTCAAGCTTATTGCCATACTATGTTAATTTCTTCACTCTTGTTGTAAAATGTATCATGTTGTAATTTTTTTCTTTTTACTTCTTACATTTAGATTGTTAAAGCCATGATAATGAATCATCTTAGAATTTTAATATTCCCTCAAAAATTCTAAGTCCTAACCTTGTCTTGTCGACTAGAACTTTTTCCTAGTCGACTAGCTCCTTTGCGTAACTTTTGTTTCTTAGTCCTAGTCGACTAACATTTTCACCTCGTCGACTAATTCATTTGTGAAACTTGTACGTTTTGTTCTCGTCGACTAATTATTATTTCATGGTCAACTAATGCATATGCGAAACTTGGACTTTTGGTCCTAGTCGATTAACATTTTTTTCTAGTAAACTAATACATTTGTGTATCCTTTCTTGCCGGCTAACAGATTTTTCCTGATCGACTAAAGTCAGTTTCAACTGCTTTCTTTTTTACCGTTTTAGCGCCTGGTTGATTAAAGTCAGTTTCAACCAATCAAGAGTCCCCAAAAAAGACAAAAAACGAAAACTAAAACCTAATACAAAGATCTACCAGAACAATCACAAATAATAATAAGATAAAAAGTTTAGAGTGATTGGTTTGTGATGTTTGGCTAGTTCCCGTCGATAAACATATCGTCAGCTTCGCGCTGGTGTAAACGGTGTCTCAATCTGATCTTTGGATCAAAAGATATAGCTCTACGAAGTTGGCTGTGCAAATAAATCTGGCAGTGGTCTGTACACAAAGCAGCTCTTCATTGGCACACAGAATATATGGGTCAGCAAGGGCCATGGCTCGGTTTCTACATGGGTTAGTGAAGGGGTCTGGCTCTGCGTGATTTGCTGCGGGCTGTGCACGAAGAAATCAGTTGCTTCGTCTTTCAAAAAATGTAGTAAATAGCCCCGTGCTCAGAAAATCTAGAAAAATATCCGTTGGAATTGTGAGCTCATACTCTTCGAAAAAAATATGAAAGTGCAGATTTGTTGAGGTTCTTTGGCCGTGAGTTGCTTGTGATTGGAGGTTGATGATGCTTTGGCTTTGGCACAAACTTGGGAGAGTTTGCTTCAGGATGTTGAAGGAGCTTGATCTTGAAGAGTTTTGCTCGGTGAAGATGATGAAGAGAAATGACTAGGGCCGGCATTGTGCTTTCTTTCTCTTGGGGGAGGATTTATATGAGGGCTAGGAAACTTATATAAGGCTTTGGAGCAAGAGTTATAATCCCATCCAAACTTCATTGCTCTCATCTTAAATATATGACCCCAATTCAAATTGATTGAATTTGATTCTCCTAAATCAACTATGACTCTTTCAAAATTGATGACCCAACCATTTTATCTCCTTGATGCAATGTACTTGAATAATTAGGACCCTTTGAGTTTATTTGAATCTTCAAATTTGATCTCCTTATCTCCTCATCCTTCCTTGAAATTTGATTCTTATTTTTTCTCATCTTATAGATAATCTTCATCTTAAATTTATTGCTTTTGATCTCTCCTAGAGCCACTAGGGTTCTTTCAAAATTGATGGCCAACCAAATGGTTCATTTGTAACGGTCACTTTCCGACCGTACATATTTTAGCACGTAGCCGTGTTTCATGTGCGTTTTGTGTATTTGATTTTATTACTGCTTTCCGTAGTTCAAACGCACGATCAAACCCCGTAGTCACGATCCCCTCGAAGACGCGATCGCCCCGGTATTTTCTTTTTGATTTATGGATGTACATGGGCGAAGTTATAAAAACTGATTATCGACATTATTAATATTTTTAATTATTTTTTTTACTGCTAGCTCACGGTCAAGCATTTCAAAAATTTAAAAATTTAAAAAACAGCCTAAACTAAATCTGTTAGTGTTTAAAAACTAAAAACATTAAACTGTTATTATTATATTCTAATTACTATATAAAATCCTAACCTATCTTTAACTAAATCCCCCACAACTGTACCCTCTCTCCCCACGTTCCCCTCTCTCTACCCACGTGAAAGCACCCCTACTCTACGAAAGCAACCAGGAGATATCTCTTCTCTCCCATTTTAAAAACTCAAGCAACCCTAAGCCTCAGAACCCATCACCTCGAAACACAATCGACCACCGCCGCGCGCAACTTCCCTGCTCCGACTTTCAACCCACCATCGGCAGTCCTCAAACGCCGCGCCCGGCCATCCTTCCCCACAACCCGACGCCCTAACCTCAGGCAACCCACCTCACTCGCCTGAAACAAGTTCCGGCTACCCAGGCCAAAAGCCCAGGCTGCCAACTCTTCATCTCGGAGCCACCCACGGCGCACCACCCCCCTTTCTCTGTGACTTGCAACTACCCCAGGGTGCCCGACGTCGCTCTCATCTTCTCTCAACTTCACTCCACCCCACGGCAACCTCCCCTCTCCCACATCTCACCGCCGACCACCTGTTTCGAAGCCCAGCGCCTTCCTATCCTTCGTCCGCCCCAGTTCCTCCGACTTCGAACGCAGCCGCCACCTTTGACCGTCGGCGCCTCCTCCCCGGTTCACGTCCGAACAACCCCAGCAACCGCCACCGCCGCCGGATCCGACACCTCCTAAGCGTCGGCAGCGCCTCGCCACAAGCCAACGTCGCTCGACGATCCTTCTCCATTCAAAGCCGCCACCTGCAAGGCACGAAGAGTATAACAACGTCAACCACGTAAGTGCTTCACTGGGCATTGTTGTATGATTTAGAGAGTAATATTAGCTAGACATTTGAACCATGAGCTGTGGATTCTTATAAGTTAACTTATATACAAATATAGTGTACTATATATGTTGCAGCCAAACCCTAGTACTTGAAAGCTCTTAAAGCTTTGATTTGAATGCACTGATAAGTCTGTCATGAACAGTACCCTATAAGTCTTAAATTTGTTAGCACACATAGGTTAGTACTATGGACATCATTTTCAGTACCACTTTTGGTTGCCTAATAAATAAAATTCTGGATTATGAAATATATAGCTAGCTTAGTGATGCAGATTAGCTACTTTGTTAACATATATAGGTGCAAGTTAACCTCGTAAACTGGGTACCTTATAGGATGAACAGTAACTTTTATTTGGAACATTATATTACCTTGTACACAAGAATAATAAAAGGTAGGTTATTACACAGTTTATCTTAGTAGGTTAGCAACATTAATAATATGATATGAACCCCGCCCTAGGATAGAGAACCTAATAAAATTGAATCACTAGACGTCGTTAGGATTGTTTAATATTCTAACTCTGTCGAAACTAACCTAATTCAGACACGTGTTTAATCAAACAGAGAATCGGTCGTTCCATACCATTCGCGCCTTCCGTACGGACCCACGACAACAGATATCACCGGAATCAGGCGAGTGATACTTGCTAGTGTTGTTTAGGCCACGTTTAGGCCAATTTTGTGTACTAGCGTAAAAGAGACTAGGCGATGAAATGATAGTCGCCTAGACGCCCTTACTAGATCTAGCTTGACAACGAAGCTAGATCCGACATCTTTACCATACTATCATTTCATGACGCATGTCACGTTTACTTTCAAAATAATTGTATGCACTTTCTATCTGCTTATTGCCATGTTCATGCATTTTGCCATGTCATTTCAAGCATTGATTGTATTGCTATATATGCGTAGCACAGGCTACTTTAAATTTGTAAGCTGCGGCGAGTAGGATCTTGACTCCTACATATTGATTGAGTCTAGGTGCACCCCTATGCCAAATGAAAACACTTCCTGGCTCGTGATCCAGAAGATATACACGTGGAGGGGTAGGGTTAAGCTATCATGTAGCGTAGAAGTGTGCCTGTACAGCCACTTCAGCTGTAAGGAGTAAACCCTGTGTGGGTGGGGGTAGGGTTAAGCTATCACGCAGCGTAGAAGTGTGCCTGTATAGCCACTTCAGCTGTAAGGAGTAAACCCTGTGCACAATGTGAAAAGTTGGCGATTCGTGAAATAGTGATTCGTAGTTTCTGCTACGACGTGCATGCTTGTTATCATTATGTCATTTTAAATTGTTGCATTCTTTAAATGTCATGCCATATCATCATGTTAGAACTGCTAGTCGCTTTGCTTTTATTTGTATCCTTGCACAAAAGTTCTCTGTTTTCCTTTGGGAGACTTTTGCTGACATGTGCCCTCTTCTCTTAGGTGTCACATGTCAGGTCCTGAGTTAGAGTTAGTTGCAGAGGACGAACAATACGCAGACGTTGAGTTCGAGTTTCCTGCAGAGGCTGAGTTTTAGGACACTAGTGACCAGTCCTAGACTAACTTGGAGACTTCTTTAGTTGTTGTTGCTTTCAGTAGTTGCTGTTAGGATTCGGTGCGTAGCACCTTTCTCTCTGCTTTATGTTTCGGCCATGCCTTAGGCCTTTTTGTTCAGACTATGTACTCTTGTGACTTTTCTATGTGATATTTGTTGGATGTTGGTGGTGGATATTTCTATGTCTGCTTTCTATTTATCATTGTTGTTGTTTCGTTGCATTGCAAGAACCTGCAAATTGTATCATTCACAGATGCTTATCGGACTTCAGCTTCACAGCTCCAAGTCCGAGCGGACCTTCTCACGTCTCGCCTTCCATACTTGGGAAGCGGCGTGACAGGTTTTAGTGGTGGTCCATGCAGGTCTTTTTGCACATGCGAAATATCGGAACAACAATAATGATAAAAACATCCATTAAAATATTCGAAACATTCAAGTCATAAATCGAGTCTAATCTGAATGTTTCCTTGTCTTAGATGGCTGGGAGACGCGTTACCCGAGCTGTGATTAGACCTGCATTGAAGTCCAATCCGTCTGCACGGTTTAAGAGGCCAGGTGGGCCTAGTCGGAAGATGTGCCATTTTTGTGGCAAGGCTGGTGATATGAAGAAGCGGTGCAGGAGGTTCTAGGGCCAGTGCTTGATTTGTGGAGATACTACACATTCAGTGAAGGATTATCGACATGCCAATCAACTTCGGAGGGCACCAGTCGAAGTTCAGCAGCAGAGAGCTCCAGTAGCTGCCGGACGTGGAGCGCCTCTTATTCCCCAGAAGCAGGCTTTCCAGCAGGCCGTTCAGCCTAGGAGGCAAGCTTTCACGATGACTGCAGTAGAGGCGGCGACTGAGGATGGAGTTATTGCAGGTAACCCTCAGACTAGTCTTTACTTTTTATTAGTTGATCTTGCATGTTAGATTAGATCTTGTTTGTTAGACTAGGTTTTGATTGCTAGTTTGTTTGTTAGGGGTTGTTCTTGTTTGTGCTTGTCCCACTCGGGTTCCCTTCGACTCCGGTGCATCCATGTGCATCTTATCCGGGAGTTTCATGGACAAGCATTCTCAGTCGACTTCCCCTCTTTCCAAGAGTTGGGATATCGCTACGGGTAATGGTGTGATCTCGGTATCTCTTGGTTGTCGATCATGTCCCTTGGTAGTCTGTGGACTCGAGCTTTATGCCGATTTTATCGTCCACGACATTACCATTTATGATGCCGTTCTTTAGATGGATTGGCTTAGTTGCTTCTTCGCTACGATTGACTGTCGACAACAGAAGGCGGTGTTTGAGATTCCTGGTCACACGACCTTTGAGTTCAGCAGTGGTAGCAGTTCGCTTGGACCAGTCAGATTTCGGGCGAAGCCAGTGGTGGAGCTTGTAGCTATGCAGATGGAAGTGAGTAGACCAGCCGATGTGAGAGATTTCGATGATGTCTTCCCCAAGGAGATGTCAGGACTGCCACCCGATCGAGCTCTTGAGTTCTCGATTGATGTTATTCCGGGAGCGCATCCCATTTCAAAAGCACCGTATCGTATGGCTCTGACAGAATTGGAGGAGCTGCGTAGATAGTTGGACGAGCTTTTGCAGAAGGGATATATCCATCCGAGTGTCTATCCGTGGGGAGCACCTGTTCTAGCTGTGCCCGATCGGAGTGGAGGCTTCGATATCCTTTGCGATGCTTATGGCAAAGGTCTCGGTTGTGTTTTGCATCAGCATGGACATGTGGTCACGTACGCTTCTCGGTAGCTTAAGGCTCATGAGAAGAACTACCCGACGCACAATTTGGAGTTGGTTGCTGTCATATTTGCGCTCAAGATTTGGAGGCATTTCTTGCTGAGTGAGAAGGTGAAGATTTTCACTGATCACAAAAGTTTGAAATATATCTTTACGCAGAAGGAGCTCAACATGCGACAACATCGATGGTTGGAGCTCATGGCGGATTATAAGATCGACTTGCAGTATCACCCTGGCAAGGTGGATGTGGTCCCTGATGCGTTGAGTAGACTTCCAGCGGTTATGATGTTGACTTCACAATGGAGGTTGCAACAGAAGTTCTGTGAGTTAGGTATTGAGATTGTGCATCATGGAGAGGTTTCGATGTTGATGTGTATGCAGATACAGTCGACGACGGTGGATCGGATCAAGGCAGGTCAGGCTGGAGATCCGAAGCTGAAGAAGATCCGTGAGCAGGTAGAAGCCGGTCTGCAGACCGACTTTCTGATTAACGAGGATGGCTCGCTGAGGTATGGAGCCAGAGTTTGTGTGCCAGCTGGAGATGTTAGAGAGGAGTTGCTTGTTGAGGCACATAGTTTGCTGTATTCTGTACATCCTGGTGGAACCAAGATGTACAATGACCTTCGCCTGAATTACTGGTGGCATGGCATGAAGCGGTGTGTGGCACGGAGCGTTGCCAAGTATTTGGTATGTCAGCAGGTTAAGGCAGAGCATCAGTATATGGTTGGGTTGCTACAACTGCTTCCGATTCAGGAGTGGAAGTGGCAGCACCTCACTATGGATTTCGTGACTGGACTACCTCGGAGTCCGAAGCAAAATGGCGTGATTTAGGTAATCATAGACCGATTTACCAAATCTACGCACTTTATTCCTTTCCGAGTAGGACAGTCGACGGAAACGCTAGCGAGGAGTTACATGTATGTAAATTATTTTACTCTCTGATTTATTCCCTTTCCCTAGTGTAGGTAGTGATGTAACGTGAATTGTACAGGATATCGTGCGACTACACTGAGTTCCCGTGAGTATCGTATTGGACAGAGACACGAGATTCACATCTCATTTTTGGCAGAGTCTACAGAAGAGTCTGGGTATGATTCTGAGTTTCAGTACCACGTACCATCCGCAGACAGATGGCCAGTTCGAGAGGACGATGCAGATTTTGGAGGACATGCTGAGAGCGTGCATGTTGGACTTCAAGGGATCTTGGGAGGATCATCTTCATTATGTAGAGTTTGCTTATAATAACAGCTATCAGGCAAGCATTGGCATGTCGCCATTTGCCGCTCTATATGGGAAGAAATGTCGATCGCCACTGAGCTGGGATGGCATTGGAGACAGGGAGCTGTTAGGGCCAGAGATGATTGTTGAGGTAGTGAATGTTGTGAGGAACATCAGGGAGAAGCTGAGGATCACTCAGGACCGTTTCAAGCATTGGTCAGATGCTAAACGATGACCGTTGGAGTTTCAGTCTGGAGACCATATTTTTCTCAAGATCTCTCCGAATCGAGGAGTTATTCGATTTGGAAAGAGAGGCAAGCTGAGTTCAAGGTATATTGGACCTTTTGACGTCCTGGAGCGTGTTGGAGCTGTGGCTTACCACTTGGCATTGCCGCCATCACTGGAGGGAGTTCACGACGTGTTTCACGTATCTCAGTTACGTCGATACGTTAGTGACCCATCTCATGCGGTGGATTTCTCGGAGATCACGGTCCGACCGGACCTGACCTATGATCAAAAACCAGTTGAGAATCTGGATCGACGACAGAAGCAGTTGAGGAATAAGACCGTCGACATGGTTAGAGTGCAGTGGCGTCATGGTTCACCTAGGGAGTCTACCTAGGAGCGCGAGGATGAGATGAAAGAGTGCTACCCGCATTTATTTCCTGAGCATTAGTTGATGTAGAATCCAAGGACGTAATCTTTTCTTAAGGGGGTAGGATGTAACGGTCACTTTCTGACCGTACATATTTTAGCGCGTAGCCGTGATGTGCGTTTTGTGTATATGATTTTATTACTGCTTTTCGTAGTTCAGATGCACGACCAAATCCCGTAGTCACGATCCCCTCGAAGGCATGATCGCCCCGGTATTTTCTTTTTGATTTATCGATGTAGAGAGGCGAAGTTATAAAAACTGATTATCGACATTATTAATATTTTTAATTATTTGTTTTTTACTGCTAGCTCACGGTCAAGCATGTCAAAAATTTAAAAGTTTTAAAAACAGCATAAACTAAATCTGTTAGTGTTTTAAAACTAAAAACTTTAAACTGTTATTATTATATTCTAATTACTTTATAAAATCCTAACCTATCTTTAACTAAATCCCCCACAACCGTACCCTCTCTCCCCACGTTCCCCTCTCTCTACCCACGTGAAAGCACCCTACTCTACAAAAGCAACCATGAGATATCTCTTCTCTCCCATTTTAAAAACTCAAGTAACCCTAAGCCGTAGAACCCATCACCTCGAAACATCCTAGACCACCACCGCGCGTAACTTCCCTCCTACGACCTTCAACCCACCATCGGCAGTCCTCAAATGTCGCGCCCGGACATCCTTCCCCACAACCCGATGTCCTAACCTTAGGCGGCCCACCTCGCTCGCCTGAAACAAGTTCCGGCTGCCCGGGCCAAAAGACCAGGCTTCCACCTCTCCATCTCGGACCCACCCGCGGTGCACCACCCCCCTTTCTTTGTGACTTGCAAATACCCCAGGGCGCCCGAAGTCTCTCTCATCTTCCCTCAACTTCACTCCACCCCACGACAACCTCCCCTCTCCCACATCTCACAGCCGACCACCTGTTTCGAAGCCCAGCGCCTTCCTATCCTTCGTCCGCCCCAGTTCCTCCAACTTCGAACGTAGCTGCCACCTTCGACCGCTGGCGCCTCCTCCCCGGTTCAGGTTCGAACAACCCCATCAACCGCCGTCGCTGCCGGATCCGACACCTCCCAAGCGTCGGCAGGGCCTCGCCACAAGCCAACGTCGCTCGACGATCCATCTCCATTCGAAGCTGCCACCTGCAAGGCACGAAGAGTATAACAACGTCAAACACGTAAGTGCTTCACTGGGCATTGTTGTTCAATTCAGAGAGTAATATTAGCTAGACATTTGAACCATGAGCTGTGGATTCTTATAAGTTAACTTATATACAAATATAGTGTACCATATATGTTGCAGCCAAACCCTAGTACTTGAAAGCTCTTAAAGCTTTGATTTGAATGCACTGATAAGTCTGTCATGAACAGTACCCTATAAGTCTTAAATTTGTTAGCACACATAGGTTAGTACTATTGACATCATTTTCAGTACCACTTTTGGTTGCCTAATAAATAAAATTCTGGATTATGAAATATATAGTTTAGTGATGCAGATTAGCTACTTTGTTAACATATATAGGTGCAATTTAACCTCGTAAACTGGATACCTTATAGGATGAACAATAACTTTTATTTGGAACATTATAATACCTTGTACACAAGAATAATAAAAGGTAGGTTATTACACATATGTTATCTTAGTAGGTTAGCAACATTAATAATATGATATGAACCCCACCTTAAGATAGAGAACCTAATAAAATTGAATCACTAGACGTCGTCAGGATTGTTTAATATTCTAACTCTGTCGAAACGAACCTAATTTAGACACGTGTTTAATCAAACAGAGAATCGGTCGTTCCATACCATTCGCGCCTTCCGTACGGACCCACGACAACAGATATCACCGGAATCTGGCGAGTGATATTTGCTAGTGTTGTTTAGGCCACGTTTAGGCCAATTTTGTGTACTAGCGTAAAAGAGACTAGGCGATGAAATGATAGTCGCCTAGATGCCCTTACTAGATCTAGCTTGACAACGAAGCTAGATCCGACACCTTTACCAAACTATCATTTCATGCCGCATGTCACGTTTACTTTCAAATTAACTGTACGCACTTTCTATCTGGTTATTGTCATGTTCATGCATTTTTCCATGTCATTTCAAGCATTGATTGTATTGCTATATATGCGTAGCACACGCTACTTTAAAATTATAAGCTGCGGCGAGTAGGATCTTGACTCTTACATATTGATTGAGGCTAGGTGCACCCCTATGCCAAATGAAAACACTTCCTGGCTCGTGATCCAGAAGATATACACGTGGAGGGGTAGGGTTAAGCTATCACACAGCGTAGAAGTGTGCATATACATCCACTTCAGCTGTAAGGAGTAAACCCTGTGTGGGTGGGGTAGGGTTAAGCTATCACACTGCGTAGAAGTGTGCCTGTATAGCCACTTCAGCTGTAAGTAGTAAACCCTGTGCACAATGTGAAAAGTTGGTGATTCATGAAATAGTGATTCGTAGTTTCTGCTACGACGTGCATGCTTGTTATCATCATGTCATTTTAGATTGTTGCATTCTTTAAATGTCATGCCATATCATCATGTTAGAACTGCTAGTCGCTTTGCTTTTATTTGTATCCTTGCACAAAAGTTCTCAGTTTTCCTTTGGGAGACTTTTGCTGACATGTGCCCTCTTCTCTTGGGTGTCACATGTCAGGTCCTGAGTCAGAGTTAGTTGTAGAGGACGAACAGTACGCAAACGTTGAGTTCGAGGTTCCTGCAGAGGCTGAGTTTGAGGACACTGGTGACTAGTCCTAGACTCACTTGGAGACTTCTTTAGTTGTTTCTTTTAGTAGTTGCTGTTAGGATTCGGTGCATAATACCTTTCTCTCTGCTTTATTTTCGGCCATGCCTTAGGCCTTTTTGTTCAGACTATGTACTCTTGTGACTTTCTCTGTGATATTTGTTGGATGTTGGTGGTGGATATTTCTATGTCTACTTTCTATTTATCATTGTTGTTGTTTCGTCGCATTACAAGAACCTGCAAATTGTATCATTCACAGACGCTTATCAGACTGCAGCTTCACAGCTCCAAGTCCGAGCAGAACTTCTCACGTCTCGCCTTCCATACTTGGGAAGCGGGGCGTGGCATCATTGGTTCAATTAACTTGAACAATCCTTGGATAAGTAGGACTCTTTTGAATTCAATTTTAATCTTCAAAACTGCACAACATATTTCATTATCCCTCCATAGAATTTGTAGAATATGTTAACTAAGTCAAATGACAGTAATCACAAGATTGTCATCTCTCCTTCTTTTCCTACAATTACGAGAATGCCACTAGGAACATATTCACACTTTTGACACTTTGTTTTATCACTTTGTTCTCCATGTTTATTTGCACCTAAAAAAATTAACAAACACATCAAAAATATTCATGAAGATTTGTTATCATTAAGCAAGAAATCATAAATCGTTGTATCCAACACCGTTGTATCCAACAAAATGTTCACCAGATTCAATGGCAGTACCAATTCTTTAATTGCTCTTGGAAAGACATATACTCAAGCAGAACAAGTTCGTTAGATCCTTCGTGCTTTGACTCCTGTATGGGAGAAGAAGACTACAGCGATTAAAGAGGCAAATGATCTTTGAACCCTCACCATGGAAAGTCTTATTGGCAATCTGTTGGCGTACGAAGTTCAAATACACGATCAAAAGGAAGAATTAGAAACCAAGAAGAACGTATTCACCTTCAATGCATCTGACACTAAATATTTTGACATGGATGATGATGATGTTACACTCATTACTAAGAACTTTAATAAGTTTGTAAGAATAGGTAAGTACAAAAATTTTAAATCTAAATATTCAGATACTTCTCTTTGTTTCAATTGCAACATGCGTGGACATATCAAAAATGATTGTCCACTTCTGAAACCAAGAAGAAAGTATCACCTGATACAGGATATTGAGAAGAGGAAAAATATAGAACTCATTAGAGTCTGTTCAGAAGACAACTTAGCAGATCCATTCATGAAGGCATTGACGCACGATCGTCTGGAGAGACTAGTGTGTAAAAGTGGTATGAGATATCAAAATAAATGGCACTAAGTGCCAGTGGGAGATGTTGAGAGATGTATGCCCTCAAGGCAATTTATCTATGTAAACATCTTTTTCATAAATGAAAGTATGCTTTCTGGTATCAATTATCTGAGTAATTCTCTTTTGTATATTGCTTAGATAATTTCCTTAGACTCGTAGTAATGTCATATATATTTCGAGATAGAGATCGCGATTATAAGAAATGTCTGACCATTAGGAGCTTGAGTCTTAAAGTGTTCGTGGTCATAGATGCGTTGAGATAGGGATATCGGCTCATCGGACAGACCATTGTGTCTTTGTCTTGTTGTTCTCATAATCATGCGATTTGGTGAAGTCAGAGACAAGACACATGTGCTCATTAGAGAATGAGTCCACTGAATGACCCAAACCAAGAGTTATCAAATGGTTAAACATTAACTAACTGTCATTAATAACTCTTAGTGATGATAGGCAAGTTGGTCCTTAGGACTTAAGATCAGTGTACGAAGCTGTGCGTGAATAGTGTCGCTTAGATCTATGATCTAGATTCGAGGCAAGGCCTGCTGTAAGGTCTTAGGTTGGGTGACACTTGAAGCGTACAGGGTGAGTAGTGATCAAGAAAGGATTCGTCTCTTCTGTTAATGGGAAGTTAGTGTCACAGGCTTAGTACGGCTCTTGGTAAAACCTTGGCCAAGGTATATTGTAGGATGTACAACATGAATGTACCAGAGACCAAAGGATACTGGCCAGTGCTAGCTAGTAGGGTTGACAGCGTTCCATATCCTAGGCTACACAAGTGACATAGTTAAGACGAATGGACTAAAACTGCGGTATTCATCACGGACACAGTCAGAGTGATTCCGATGGCACTTTTGTCGACAAGTCACTTATTTAAGTATGATGCTGAAACATGGACGACACCTACTGCTTGTGGTTACTGTCGTCTAGGGATTTCAAGTCCCAACCTGTAGTATGGTTAGACTGTAGGGTCTCACACCGAGTAGTATTCACGTCTTAGTAATAGGAAGAGTGTTAAAAGCAATGCATTCGATGTAATGTAATAATTAAGATCACAAGTCAGTTATGAGATTAAAATCTAAAGAGTTTAGCATTTGGGATTAAAGAAGACTGCTTGAGGAATCCACATGAAGAAATCACGTTGGAATCGGAGCACAAATGAGCCCAGAAACACGAAATCAGTTCAAAGGGGAGCCAAAGTGGGTTAGACCCACTTTGGGATGCGGGTCCACCCGTAAACCAAGCGGGGCCCGCCCGCTAAGCGGGCGGGCACACCTGCTAAGCCCAATGGGGCCTGCCCGCTGAGAGTGCCGGGCGCCCGCTGTGGCCCAGCAGGGCAGCGGGCCGGGTGCCGGCTGTGGCCCAGCAGGGAGCCTGCCCGCTGGGCGGGCGGGCGCACCTGCAAGCCCAAGCAGTCATGCCCGCAAGCCCAGCGGGCGTGCCCGTAAGTTGGGGGACCCCCTTTTGCTTTGTTTTCTAGGGTTTTTGAAACCCTAGCTGGCGGCTACGAAAAGTGACTTTTTGCTCAACTTTGAGTAATTGTTTAAGGGGTCAAACGAAGTCGGAATTCGTCACCATTTATTCCTACGCGTTCACCATTCAAAGCACTACGAATTGATAGGTTGTATCATTTCTAAAGCTCAACGGTGAGGGAGAATTAATTCGTCAAAGTTTAGCCTTTATGAAAGGCAAAGTAACTTAATTAAATTCTCTAAATTTATTTTAGTCCCACATCGGATATGATGAGAAGGGGAGGGCCGGCCGCCTATATAAATAGGGGCCAACACTCCCCTTAAAAATTTGCACCAAGTCACTGATTTGAGAAACTCCGAATTTTTGAGCACGCTCAATCTACGACTTAAATTATTCCTCCTCTTAATTCTTCCTATCCTCCAATCGGGTCCTAGCAAGACAGCGAGGAGGTTTGGATCTGATCCAGAAGTCTTTGACATGGGTATGCTCAAGTGAAACTTTCTTCGGCGGTTGATTGGCTCGGAGGCACGGTGCGGCTCGGGAAGCGGTTTAGCTCGAGGCGAGGCACAATGAGGTTCAGAAAGCTGCTCAACTCAGAGACGCGGTGTAGGAAACGGTTCGAAACACTTTGCCGGTTCAAGCAAAGTTCCGGGTAAGTCAGTTTCTTTTATACCTTTCATATTTTGTAGTAGATTAGATCTTTCTCAGGTTGGTTAGACCCAACCCGAGTCAGTAGATTATCCTGGCTAGGGTGCATGTTTCCTTAGGGTAGTATATTATTAAAGAGTTTAATAATGCTTCCGCTGTTTGCTTTTGTTTTAATGTTCGTCCGACTTAGGACGTGCTTAAAATGCCCTAAGGGTCCTTGAAAAACCCAACACAAGGGGGTGCTAGCCGGCCCATGATTAACTATCAATCGTGAAAGATAGTCGGCTACAAGATTCTCCACATCGTTTTATCCTTGATTTGTACATTGAACTCTTGGAATAATAGAATCCATCGTATCGGTATAGGCTTAGCATCTAAAGGCATTCGCATCCCTTATAAAGGCAAACTTGAGGAATTCATGAAGTGGCTTTAGTTCTAGCTTTGGATCCTCTACTTCAAATGGCACTTGAGATGGTACAATTAGTGGAAAATGCTCAAATTTGGGCTCCTATATTACATTGAGTCGCTCCGTAGCCTCCTGCACAAAAGGAATGTCATTAATATTCTCCACAAAAGAGTCAATGAAATCAATTGCATGATCAAACTCATTACCAAAATGCTCATCAACAAGAAAATCAACCATGTTCACTTCCTCTACCTCCTCACTCCCCCTTGGTAATTTACATGCATTAAAGATGTTCAAATCTAAAGACAAGTTACCAAAAGTGATTTACGTTGACCATACCAACACTTTATCAGGGCATTGCATGTTGCAAGGAATGGTCTATCTAAAATAATGGGAGTAGAATGAGTAGTTTGGTATCATTGGATATCTAGTACTATAAAGTCTACAGGGTAGTAAAAATTGTCCACTTGGACAAGGGCATCTTCAATGCAACCCTTAGGGGCTTTAATAGACTGATTAGCTAGTTGTAAAATGATAGATGTTGGTTTTAGCTCTTCTAGTCCAAGCTGTATGAAGATAGGGTATGGCAGGATGTTGACACTAGGTCCAAAATCCAATAGAGATTGTCCAATTTTTTTAGTTCCAATGGTGCATGGTATGGTAGGGGCTCCTGGGTCATTAAACTTAGGCAGAGTATGCATTATTGCACTCACTTGCTCGATGATAAAGGCCTTTTTCTTAACATGCAATTGTCTTGTTACCATTCAAAGGTCTTTCAAAAACTTAGCATATTTAGGTACTTGATCAATAACATCAAGAAATGGAGTGTTTATTGGCATCTTTGAAATATTTCATGAAATTCAGATTGGTACTTATCTTTCTTAAATGGGAGCAGCTGCTGAGAGTAAGGTACTGGAGGTACGTATGGCTCATGCTCGTCTTCTTCAATGACTTTGTTGGTTACACCCTTGCTTGTGCTCTCCCCCTGCATCCTATCTTTTCTTTGAATTTCCTCCTTTTGCTCAGGTTCTTGTCTTGGTGGCTCAGGTTTCTCAATCTCCCATCCACTCCTAAGAGTGGTAACTGCTTGGTAATGATTGATGTTGTTGCCTGCCAAAGGGTATGAATTTATGCTGGGATTTGGAAGTGGTTGTGATGGGAGCTTGCCTTTCTCCAAACTAGCTGCAAGCTTAGCCAAACTCTCACTCATCTGTTGGGATTATTGGAATTGTTGGCTCTGAGCCTGCTGAGCTTATTGAATCTGTTGAATTTGCTGAAAGTGAGCATGTTGGTTTTGTATTTGAGCATTGTAGTTGAATAAGTTGGTGAAGCGCATCTCCAACGGGTTACATCTGTGGCTCTTGCACTAGCTCCTGATTCTTCCTTTAGTTCCTCCCTTGGTATTTATTATTTATTGGTGATGGTTTAAAGGGAGGAGGTGCTTGTTGTTGTGTTTGTTGAGGTCCCCAACTTAGGTTTGGATGATTGCATCATCCATTGTTGTAGGTTTTGGAGTTGAAGCCCTGGTAATTGGTAGACACCTGGTTCACCTCAGTGGAGTTGCTGAACATATTCTTCAAAGATGGAAGTGTGGGGCAAGTAGAAGTTTCAAGTCCAATGGCCTCACAAACTATGCAACTTTGCTCCACCTCAACTCCGTTCACCCCTTTTAAATTTATGTCTTGGAGCTTCTTGTTGAAAAAGGCTTCTCACTTAGCCTCCATAGCATCTTCTGGCTTAAAAGAGTAAGGGACACCACCACTAGTTGCTTGGGTTATGAAGAATTATCCATTCTATCATACTCAGAGGAGTAGTCCCAAGTCTGAGCATTCTCTGCTATGCTCTCCAAATATTCCCTTGCTTCATTTAGCTCATTATCAAAAAAATCCCTTATTGCCCATCATCTCAACGAACTGTTTCATTTGGGGTTGCAAATCGTCATAAAAGAAACCATTGATTCTGCTCTTGTCAAAACCATGGTAAGGGCACACCGATAGCAATTCATTGAAACTTTCCCATGCTTTATAAAATATCTCGTTGCTCTTCTGGAAGAAGTTCATGATTTGTCTCTTCAAGCCCTATGTCATGTGCAAAGGAATTTTTTTAAAGAATTCTGCTTGTAATCTAAGCCAAATAGATATATAATGAGGCTATAAAGTATCCAACCAAGTCTTACTTCTGTCCTTAAATGAGAATGGAAACAACTTGGGATAAATCGTGTCCTCACTAGTTTTTCCATCAAAATAAGTTAAACACACCTCTTCAAATTCTTTTATATGAGCATAAGTGTTTTCCTTCTCCAACCCATGAAACGTGGGTAAGAGTTAGATCACACCTGGTTTAAAATTAAAGAATTTGCATCAGTGGGTAGGACAAAGCAGGATGTCGTGCTAGACCTAGTAGGTCTAAGATGATATTTCAAAGTTCTAGGTAATCCATTTTGTGAACGTGTATCAATATTATGATTGTTAGGTGCTCATTATATATATTTTTCATGCATTATTCACATGCACCTCATACCACTTCACCACCCATTTCATGTTATTTTATCCACTTTTTAGTTCCTTTTTACTCTTGGGTCTCTTCTGCATATTTCAGATATAAATGTGGAGTTTTGGACCCTAGAGCAGAGATGAAAGCGTTGAAGCGGAACAAGAAGCAAACGAGAGCTCAAAGCACCAAGGGAACAAAGAGGGAGCATGACACACACGTCCACATGGCAAAACCATGCTGTCACATCACAAAACCACCCAAGGAGCAGCTAGAATCAGCAACGACGCGGTCGCGTGGATCATTCCATGCGGTCGCGTCGCCATGGAGCTGAAGGGGAGAAATAACAACATCGATGTGCTCGTGTGTGTCACCTCACATGATCGTGTCGCACCAAGGTGAAGAAGACCCCAAACGGTCACCCATGCGACCGTTTCGGAGGGAATTTTGAGAGGACTTGAGCACAGATCTACACGACCGCATGGAATTTGAGTGGTCGCATGGCAGGAAGTAGAAATTAAAACAAATGCAGGTTTCTGTGCTTTGTGTTGATGCAGTCATGTCAGATTTGACGCGACCGCATCGCCTAGGGTTTTCCAGCCCGATTTGGGTGCCACCTAGGGACATTTTTTGTCTATTTTGGGATTTCTGGGTTTAATAGAAATAGTATTTAGGTTTTTACTATTTGGGGGCTGTGTTTTGAGAGTTTTTTGCAGGCTTTTCAGAGAATTTTAGGTGATATTGTTCTTTATCCATGTAGCTACAGATTATTCCTTCTTAATTCCTTTTGTTGTTTGGACTTTATGATTGAATCTATTAGTGTTTCTCTTTATTTCTCTTATTGTGGATCTATTAGATAGTCTCTTGCATCTCTCCTACCATGTTTTTATGCATCACTCATTGAATCTAATCATGATCTTAGCAATGGATCGTAAGTAGTCATCAATCTAGGGCCATGGGTTGAACCCTATTGAATTTTGCTATGGATTGACATTCTATTGATGGGTTATTGATTGATTGCTAATTAGGGGTATGCTAAGATGATTATTATCGCTGCAAATCGATCTCCCCCTTCGTGGATTAATAAATTAGTCTCTAGCAGAAGCTATGGCTAGTTTAGGGTCTTCGATCCCTACACCAATCTCCACTATACATGTCGCCAACAGAAGTTGGGTGTGGATTAGATCACTCCTAGCATTGATCTGAATCATATCCATGGAGGTGGCATGGAGAAGAATTGTGGACATTTGTTGAGCATAATGCACCTACCACATGTCGATGACTAATGGAAGTTGGATTGGGTATGGGGTAGGTAGTACTATCATAGCGTCACAGAAGTGGGGGGTAGGTAACTACTTTGGTACGACAACCCCACCCTAACGCAATATTTCCACTACCCGATCAACCCAATTCAATCATAGCTAAATCTCAATAGTGGGGATACACATCTCTAGAGTTTTTCCATATTTGATATCTCCCAAAAATATTTCTTTTGACTGACTCGCATGGTAATAAACTCTGAAACAAACAAATACTCAAACTTTGCCTCCCAGTGGACGACCCATTAGTGCTACAACTACACCGTGCGCTAGCGATATAAATATTGAACACTCCTACGAAAGCACCAAGTTTTCTGGCACCGTTACCGAGGAGGCATTGGCTTGATATTGGTTTGATTCGTAGTTGTTTAGACTACACATTTTTATCTTTCTTTTCCTTTCTTCTACAATTATTTTTGTGATACTGACATCTTCTTTTAGTTTTGTCTGCTGTGTATGTGCAGGAGACATCAGGGCACTGAGGGCTTACTTCCTTTGGATCTTGAGGTTGAAGCTAGTCACACCAACACAACACTGAAAGAAGGAGAAGACTAGCACAGAAGAGATGGCAGAAGAAGCACCACCCACCAAGTCCCTCTTAGACTTTTCCATGCCCTTTAGTGGATCAACGTCAAGTGTCACTCGCTCATCCCTAAATGTCAACAATTTCGAGCTGAAGACGTTATTGATCATATTCATTTAATAAGACCAATTTGGAGGATCCCCCATGGAGAATCCAAATGACCATCTCAACATCTTCCTGGAGAAATGCAACATGCTGAAATTGAAGGATGTTTCTGATGACGCTATAAGGTTACGACTCTTTTCGTTTTCCCTCAAGGACAAGGCTAAGGACTGGCTTAAAAGCCACGATCCAGACACTTTTACTTCATGGGATTCATTATCTCGTGCCTTCCTAACCAAATTCTTTCCTCCAGGAAAGACAGTAAAAATGAGGAACGAGATCACCTCATTCTTCCAGTTCAATCAAGAATCACTATACGAAGTTTATAAGATGTTTAAAGAGCTGCAGAGGAAATACCCACATCATGGGGTCCGTGATTGGCTCCTCATCTAAACCTTCTACATTGGGCTAAAACAAGATGTAAAGATCTCGATAGATGCCGTCGTAAATGGGGCGATAATGAGCAAAACTCCTGCTGAAGCGAAGAAGCTATTGGAGGAGATGGCAACCAATAATTATCATTGGAGTAATGAGAGAGAAACCTCCAAGGGGGGAGGTAAATTCAAACTTGATGTTGTTACAATGACGTCTTCTAAATTTGATGCCTTGATTAAACAATTGTCTATGCTTGGAATTAGTGCTACTAACCCGCCTACGGTGGCTTTATGTGAGCTTTGTGGTGTGTAGTGACACATGTCTATAGAATTCCACTCTACTTCCACAACACCACAAGGAATGGTACTCGAGCAAGAAAATGCATAATATGGCAATACTGCGAGGCCACCGAGCAATCTCTACTCCAACACCTATAATCTGGGGTAGAGGAATCAACACAAATTTTCTTATAGGAGTGCGGAACCATAGCCTCAACCACCATTTCCATAGCAACTCCAGCAGACCTACATGCCACAGCAAAACTTCATCCAAAGGCCAACAAATCAATTTATACACATCCCCCTATTAAATCAAATCTCGAGACGATGATGGAAAACTTTATTGTTATCCAGGGCCAGAAGAACGAATTATTCCATAAATCCATCCAGCAGTTTACATCCACCGCACAGAACTTGCCTCAAGTAATAAAGCGGTGGAGACCTAGCTAGCACAATTGGCCCAGCAGGTTGCACAGTTTTCTAGGTCACATGGACAATTGCTGGGGTAGCCTAAGCCAAACCCAAGGGCCACATGAATGCTATCACGTTAAGTAGGAGGAGACAGACAGAGGGGCCTGTAATGCCAATTTTTCATAATAAGAAGGTACTAAGTTGGAACCTTACATACCTGCTGAAGGTGATAGGGAGCTTGAGCCAACACACCCATCAAAGGACCCATCAAAGGAACCATCAGGGGAGAAAGGAATAGAAAGGGAGGATAAGGACACCTCATCTGAGCCCATGAGAGCATATATCCCCAATGTGCCTTATCCATCAAGGTTGGCTAAGGCCAATGGTGAAGAGAAGTACGAGAAGTTTTTCAATCTATTGAAGCAACTCCACGTCACCATTCCCTTCATTGATGGTATCTCAAAAATTACCACATATACCAAGTTTTTAAAGGACATACTTACTAGGAGAACTAAGAGGGAAAATGTTATGCTTTCAGTAGAGTGCAACATAATTATATAAAGGAAGATGGTGAAAAAGTTAGAGGATCTCAGAAGCTTCTCAATTCCATGCTCCGTCGGGAACTTAACCATTAAGAGGGCTCTATGTGACCTTGGAGCAAGCGTTAGTTTGATGCCCATATCAATCAATGAGAAGCTAGGAATGTGTGATTGTAACGCCCCGCTCCCCAAGATTCCCCGAAGTACGAATCCGTCCCAGGTGATCCCAGAGTAGCGAGTGTTACGAAGGAAAATACAAAAAGGAAAACACAAAGTAGGTCCATTACGCACTGCTGGGATAATACATGTAAAGTTCCCTCACATTAAACAACAACACAGAACACAGAGAACACTGAAACAAGAAACATTGAACTTTATTTATCTAATATCATCCCCCACACACACACACACATCATCATCATCATCATCATCATCATCATCTCATACAACAGCTCAACCCCACCACAAAAGAACCCAAGAGCACATAGCTCTCTCTCCTTACCCCTCACCACCCCAACCTAACTCATCCACAGAACTCCACTGCTCCACCTCATAGCCACCAACCAACTCCAACACCAACACCTTATAATACAACGGTGGGTCACGTCAATGCATGACCCAGTAGGATATCCAACTCCACCCCAAATGCCACTACTAAATGAAACAACGGGCATGAGGATGATGCATTGCAACATGGCATGGCATGGCACGATCATAGTGCTAAGGGTAAACACAACCATAAGAAAGAGTACAGGGGGATGGGTTACAATAATAACCGAACAACAATAAATACAAGCTGAGGAAGTAGAACAATTAAACTTCAATTATGAACACACTTGATGGCATAAAAGATTAAATCAAGTAAGTCATTTGTTAGCGTTTTGGAAACTAGGTAGTGGGTAGGACCCTTATGGGACTAGATCTTCACCCCCAGTTGGGGTGAAAATAGAACTCCCCCAGACATGCTATGGACTGAGCCAAGCGTGCAATGCTGTTAACAAATGAGCCCTATTCTCATTTCTCATTATATCTGCCACTCCCCGCCTCATGGGCTACGTCAGGAGTGCAAACCACAAATGGTCCATCCCTCATGTCCACCTACTACTTTGGTTCCCCCAAACCCCGTGTCACCCTCCCTTGTGGATGACTAAACAATATCAATAAAGACATAATGTTTCATAAATGAAATAAACACATCTACTTTGCCTTTCATTCTCATCTTTATTTCTTGCCATGAAACATTCAAACTTCCATTGGTAGGGACCACAACTTTAACAAACATTCCTCTTCAATACCAACAACAACATCAACAACAAGAGCAACTTCAATAATAAGGTTAACAACATGCAAATACAAGGTGAACATGGTTGACAAGGACAAACTCCGGTAAGCATAAGTTGAGCATTACCATAAGAACATGTTTAACCGTATGTCATTCATAATTTTCAACAATGAAAACATAGAAATCCATAACTAGAACTAAATCCCACACTTGTGCATTTCTGGTTGCTGGAAAATCTCACAACAATCACAAACAGAGGCAATTTTCTCCTTTTTGGGATACTGAACATGACCATGCAATACAAATGAAACTTGTAGATATATGTGTTGTGGATTTACTGATAAAATTTTAAGAGGAAATTCCCAATGTGTGATTTATGGTGAATTGTTTAGTGAGACCTATCAAAACTGTTTTCCAGACAGATCCTAAGAGCTGTAAAGATTTCTAAGTTAAGTCATGTTGCAGTTAGAATCACGAAAATATGGCCTAGTTAAAAGTTTTAGAAAAAGTTATTATCTTCTCAACGAGACCAAGAACACCAATTTTTTTGGAGTGTGCAGTGATTGATCTCTGTTTTACCAAACTGTGTCCAGATTGGGTAAAAATCAGACGTACTGCAAAGACAGAATTTTTACCCCTAATGCCAATCCGAATTAGTAAAAGTGCTCAACACGAAAGTTGGAGATAAAAGTCCAATCTGTTAGTCATAAAATTTTCTGACTCTTAGAAGTTATAGATTAAGAGATTTAAACTAACCAATGAGCATGAAATTCTGTCCCAATTTCCAGCAGCACCAAAGAAGCAACCACACATCATTAAACATGGATTAAGTTAATTAATCAAGCATGGCATGCAATGACACTAAGTGGAGATGGAATCCTACCACTTGGGTGATGAGAGACAAGGGGGTAGCCCTTGGCCCGATGGCTCACCTTCATCAAGCTCCTTCCTCTTCCTCTCCCTCTTCCTCTTCTTCTATTCTTTTCCTTTGTCTTTCCTTTGTTTTTCTTTCTTTCCTTTGTTTTTTTTGGATGAAACTTTTCAGCCAAATAGGAGGAGGAGGAGGAGGAGGAGGAGGAGGGAATAAATGAAAAGAAAGGGGATGAAAGAAGGAGATGTTTGTAAAAGAGATGAGAGAATATCTCTTCCAAGGTTCCATTTATTTACAAGTTTGCCATTCCTTCCCCATGTCATCTTCCTTTACACACACCCACGCTTAATTACAAAAAACCCATTACTAAACACACACACTCACGAATTATTTCTTAATTCTTAATGGTCAAAGGTTAAATTGCTAGAAGATGCCATAAGGGGTAAAGGACCCAAATACCCCTCTTACAAAATGCCCCTAAACTTGGATGTATAATTACACAATATGCCATCGAAAATCCCATATAAATACCCTCCATCTTGCGGTGTTAATTACAAAGGGATTCCATCCCACTAACTCCTACACAAAAGCCCTCTAATATGGTACTATAATCACAACTATGCCACTCCAAGACAATTCCACATAAACACCCTCGAACTTAGATAAATAATGACACCCTTTGCCATCCATGTAAAGCCAATACACTTACATACATTATACATACTAGCATACAAATACATCCAAGACAATATATGCCATACAATGTACTCACTACAAATATTTCATTCACTAGTCATTTAATATTTCCTACAAGTATGCACACTAATACACCAATAATAATAATAATAAAATACGGATAATAATATAGAAACAACGATCAATACATTTCACACCACATACAAGAGCACAAATAATACTTTAAACACAATATATTAGCAGTACATAAATACACCACATATATACCATGGTCAAAACACCTCAATATCTTTTAAGGCACCCCATTTACCTTAGGATCATTCATAGTAATACACTAACATAAGATATACAACAAGCCGCTCCTAATATTAACACCAATAGGATCAATCCAATACCAATACTCAATACACCACAGATACTCACTATATATCACTACACATCCGTTAGTAGCTAAAACAACCAATATTCACTTCAATTGTAGACAATACAATATGCCACACAGTAGTTAGCCAAGACATACACTTAGTTACTATACCTACTACATAGATACTATATAAACTACACAAGTATACATGCATCTACACACTGTATACCACACAAAATGTAACGACCGGTACTTTCAGATACACTGGAACTGAGTTCTATTTATGTATGTCTTCATTATTATACATTGATGTGTCGATCTCATTAATATACTTATTAGTTAGCTTATTAATCATGTTATTAACGTTTTAAGTTTTAAAATTCAAAAGTTTCAAATTCAAATATTTTCAAAATTCAAATTCAAATGTATTTAAAAACTTTCTTTTAAATCCTAATTAAACCTATATGTATTTTAGAAGTATTCCCTCATCCAAACCATTATTCTGCTAATTATTATATTATTCAAACTTCCCTAATTAACTTTTGCTATTAATTTTCCCAAATCAAAACAAAATCAATTAGAGCTAATTCCCTAATAATTATTATTGAAAACAAATCTGTTAATTTTAAAACACTTTTCTTTTTATTTAACCCTTCCAATTTTATTCTTTAACCATAACACCTAGTCCAAGGCTGCACACACACAGCCGTCACCTCTCTCTGAACAAATGCACACACCCTACAAACCAAAGGTTAATAGAAACCCAGCCCCTACAAAACCCAGGCCCAGCCCTTCGTACAACCCGATGCATTCATTTTTTAAACCCCTTCTAATTTTTTTTCAAACTCTAAAAACCCAGGCCGCACAAACCTAGCAGCTACCCTATTCTACAAAAAAGGCCTAACCCTAGCCATTGAAAAACCCTACCTCCTCCCTTCTATAAACCTAGCAGCCCTACCTCAAAACCCTAGCCTCCCTACAACCGCCGCAGCAGCACAACCTGCTCCTCCACCTTCCTCAAGCCGTAGGCCTCCTCATCCCCGTCGACCACCCCTCACCCCTCACCGGCGCTCACCTTCGCTGCAACACAACTCCGGCGTCCGACCTCCTTCCCTCCGACCATCGAGAACCATCCATTTCCTACGCCCGGTCTGCCTGCAAAGCTGTGCCACACCTCTCTCCTCTCCACCTCCTAGAGCCAGCATGCTGGCGCCTCCCATCTTCCTTCGACTGCAGTCCACCACCCACGAAGACGCCGCCCCAACGTCCAGAACACCGGCGCCTCCCCTCTCCTCCACCTGCAACGAACAACAGTGGATGAAATCTTGAAAAGGTTAGTTGTAGTTTTGGTTAGTAGTTAGTTAGGGTAATTATATAATTAGTTAGAGTTAGTTTTCTTATATTAAACTGTGCTTCCTTAATACCATATTAGTAAGGTTATATATGTTAGATGTCATATAAGAAATGCATGTTTTTTAAACAATTAGGTTCATGTGTTGGATTTTGAAAATGATTTAGGTTAGTTGGTACTTAGGGTTAGTATGCAGTTTTTTATATTTAATTTTGATTAGAGGTCAGTTGTTAGGGTCATGATTATAAAACTTCTGATAAATGAGTTAGCATATAATGATTATAGTTATTTTAATACTCAGTTAGTTATACACTAATTTTAGTTGCTATTAATATATGTTAGGTATAAATAAATATTATATAAATTATTTTATAATTATCTCTGTGTATATTTGTTATTAAACAAATATGTTAGTGTCCCAGTGTTTTGTTTTTTCAGTAACTATTCATATCAATCTAGGTTTTACAACATAACCAATGAGTTAGTTTTCTAATAACTCATATAAGAAATTAGAGTAATAGGTTAAAGAAACAGTAACCTTTTTAGTTATTTGAATAAATGTTAGTTGATAAAATACATTAATTTCGTTTAAACTGATATCGGAACCAAATGACGCAGAAAATGTCCGCGCCTCCCGTAAGGACTCGTCAACACCAAAATCACCGAAAACAGGCAATCGTGCAATTTAATACTTGTTTTCTTTAATTGTTACTCATTTAGACTTGAACCGTGATATCTTGTACACAAGAAATGCCATGTGACACATTGACACTAAAACCCTTAAACGTACTTTGTGAAATGCTAAACTTGAACCCGTGTGCATGTGTGTGGACACCATTAAGAAAAACGAACATACTTGTTACGATATGAACTGTACAGACAATGAAACGAACAAGCTGAATAACATAGAACATGATAGCCGGTTTGGCTAACTCATAAATATTGCATGCAGTTGGCTCATAGATGTTACATGCCGTTGGCTCATAGATGTTACATGTTGTTCGCTCATAGTTGGCTACTCTCGTCGGCCATATGTGACTAGTCTGGCTCGTGTTCCAGTATGTTCACATGTGACTTGTCTAGCTCGTGTTCCAGTATATGGTGGTTTAGCATTCTGGCTCGTGGTCCAGATAGTACACGTGGGTGGGGTTTGGTTTCCGAACACTGGCCGGTAGTAAAAGGGTCGCCTTCAGGGGCACTTAAAGGTGAATTCACTTACTAGCCGTCTAAAAGCCGGGAGCCTTAGTCACGGACTTGCACACACAATTAAAGAATTTGAAAAATGCTGTTAACTTATAGAACTATTGTTGCTTTATTTTTAAATTGAACTGACATGTTTCCATTCATAATAGAACTAACATGCTAGCGTAAACCTTTATAACTGCTTTAATTGCCATGTATAATCTTTTGCATATCTTGCGAAGGGTCCCATTTTAACCATAACTTGCCAAGGACCCTTGCTAACATATATTCCATGTTGTTTGAATGTATGTCAGGTCAGTAGACAATTTAGATGGAGGACGAGCTGATTGAGGAAACTGACTCGCTGATCCTGGAGTTCTCCCCGTTGCGAACTAGTTGCTGAGTTTCGCTTGCTGCTGCTTAAGTTTCCTTCTATGTCATATTTGTACGGTGTGTACCCGATTTTGTAGATTTTTGTTGTTGTTGGCCATGTTTGGGGCCCTAGTTATCTTTTGTACTTCAATTTTGGATGTCGACTTAAATTTATAGTTCTCTATTGTTCTGAATGCAATGCAAGTTCCTGTGTATGGTTTTTATTCACAGACGCTTATTGGGTTCAAGCTTCACCGCTCTAACCCATGCGGACCCGCTCGCGTCCTCGCTCCCTAGTATAATGGGAAGTGGGGTGTGACAAGTTTTAGTGGTAGCCCTTGCAGGTCTGCAATTGCAAACTTCAGAACAATAGAAATGCTATCAATAGCCAAAACATCTGGAATTACCTCGTACACGAAATTTTACCCGACTTCCTTGTCCCAACATGGTAGGGAGACCCAACATCAGAATTATAGGAAGTTTTAGTTAGACACCCATGCTTGTTAGTTTGACGCCCATGCTTGTTAGTTAGACCCACTTGCTAAGGTTTAGTTAGTATCATCTTAAGTGTTATCTTAGTGGCCTCCCACCCGGCTCTGACTTTGTTTTATTCCGGAGCTTCTCTGCCTATTATATCCCAGAGGATCGTAGTCCAGCACTCAATTCCTACATGCCCACTTTCCAAGAGATGAAAATCACAACCGAAAGTGGCGTAGTGAGTGTTACCTTGGGATGCAAATCATGTCCCTTAGTGATTTACGGACATGAACTCTATGCAGACTTCATGGTCCTGGACACACCCAATTTTGATGCCGTTCTCGGCATGGACTGGTTAGGGACATGCTATGCTACTATCGACTGTCACAAGAAGAAAGTAGTATTTGAAATTCCCGACCATCCGGTGTTCGAATTCATCAGTGGTAGTCGTTCGCTTAGACCTATCAGATTTCGGCCTCAGCCGAACGAAGCGATCCTCACATCTATGCAAGTCGAACTGGAGAAGCCTACAGTGATTCGAGGCTTCGAAGATGTATTTCCGAAAGATATTTCTGGATTGGCGCCTGATCGAGCTTTGGAGTTCAGTATCGACCTGATGCCAAATACTCGGCCAATCTCGAAGGCACCTTACCGTATGGTTCCAGCAGAACTTGAAGAGCTACGAAAGCAGTAGGATGAACTGTTGTAGAAGGGATTCATTCATCCCAGTGTGTCTCCCTGGGGTACACCTATACTGCTGGTTAAGAAGAAGGATGTGTTGGAAGCAACGATCCAGGATCTTAGTTTGATGATGACAAACGTGTCGGTATATCTAATGTGTGTGCTCAGTGTGTTTCAGGCTAGGCGAAACAATATACTTTCGATATTTGGTGGAATTGCTATTCGTATAGCATATTGGGAGAGAGGGAGTGTGTGCACAAAGAAGTTTGACTTGGCCAATAGGGATCAAAGTTGGACTTGGTCCAACATGAAGAGATGGAGCCAAATCCTATTTGGTTATTGGAATTTATCCTATGGATATACAAATACCTTAGCCAATACCAACTCCTAGTAAAATTCAAATTCACATTATGTATTTTCAATCTCAATTGCCATGGAGATCAAATTCAAAATTCGTATTTCCAATCCTATTCAAATCCTACTTGATTTCCCATTCAAAGATGGCCTCAAATCTTTTCTAAATACTAGGGATCCTATCTTTGACAATTCATCTTCTATACTCTATATAAGCCCTCCTCTCAACCCTAATGTGTGTGTGCGGCTATACAAAAAATTAAGAGAAGCTACTATTCCTTTTTTGTGTGCGGTAATCAAACCAAACAGGGGAGCAAGCCATGAAAAAAAAACATCAAAAACCCTTGTTCCAATTCTTAAGTCTCCAGCATTAACGCACCAAAAACCCATCAACGAAGAACTAGCCGGCGTCGAGCACACGAAGAGAAGAAGACGACGACAACGAGATCCAGCCGCTGCCTGCTGCTGCACCGTGGTCGCTGTCACCAAGAGCTCACCGCCCGTCGCCTGAAGACGTCATCACCGTGAAGAAGCCCACTGCGTGAACATTGCCCTCACCGCTGGGACAACCGGAGTTCAACCGCCGTCAGAAGAGCTGTGCACACGTCGTCGAAAGCGTGAAGACGACGACGCCTTCGTCAGAGAAGAAGTCCTCGTCATAGCTTGCTGCTGTGGAGACCACAACGAAGCAAGGTCCGTCGCCGCTCCTCGGAGACAAAGTAACGAAGCCGCTGCCGTTGTCGTGACGAAGCCATCATCGCCGTTGAAGTTGTCGCCGTGGTGTGAAGTCGACACCACCGCCCAAAACGAAGAAGTTCCCTCGGTCTCTCACCGTCGAAGCTGCTGCTGCCGTCGAGTTTGCCGAAGAAGAGACCGCTTGTTCGAGCTCTACATCGCTGCCATCGCCGAGAGATCACCGTCGAAGTTGTGAAGGACTTCGAAGTTGCCGTTGCCGCTGAGAAGACTGACGTTGATCGAAGAACGCCGCCGAGAAGAAGCTGTCGCCGAAGAAGAGAAGATGACGAACGCTGCGTAAATAGAGATTGAACGGACGGCCGAGATTAACAGGAGATTAAATCAACGGCTAGGATTGAACTGTGTGAGCCAAATCGAAACGAAGCGGAGCGTTTATTGGCAAGCTGACGTGGCGACGTTGCAACCGCAGGATCAAGAATTGGACGGCTGGGATTGACAAGAACGAATTAATTAGGATTGCTGTGCGCACTGTCCGAGCCTTAAAAAGAATTGAATTGAGTTGCTCTGCGTACCGACCAGATTATTTATAAGGAGTTGCTGAGCACACAGACCGACAACTTATTGAGGATTGAACTGCAATTACTTTACACACAGACCAGTGTGTATCTTGACATCCAGGAGTCAGATTGAGACACCGTTTGCGTCAGATTGGAGCAGACGACGTGCAAATTGACAGAGACGCCTACACAGACACAAACTGAGCATTTCTAAAATCTAAACTCATTTATTTGTGTCTTAGTGTAACGTTCTCTGTAGGGGAAACTTTTACCTATTTTTGTGGACTATTTTAGGACTTGTCTAGTTGGGACTAGACAAGTGGGACCCAGCTAGTTTGGGACTAGCTGGTAGAAAGCTTTGCTAGGATTGATAGTGAGAGGAAACACTGTGTGTGGGGGTACTGAGAGCCTGGCGAGTGTAGAGACGTAGAGGGTGCTCTGAGCGTGCTCTAACTTGTGGTTTTGTACCTATTGCACTATTCAATACTAGTTCTGCTTTGGGGGCTGGAGTAGGTCGTTGGGACGACCGAACCAGGGTAAATCTGCTGTGTACTCTGTGTCTGCTTTTTATTTACCCTGTTGCTGCTTTAACTGTGTGTGATTTCTCGTGGGTTGCACGAGAATTTTTTATTAGCCTATTCACCCCCCTCTAGGCTAGGATCCAGATCCAACAAGTGGTATCAGAGCCAGTTTAGTAGATATAGCCTAGTTTGACCATGGACCACATTGATAGTGCTTTTGCTGAGGGTCAGTCTATTTCCCGACCACCTAGATTTAATGGAGGTGATTATGCTTACTGGAAAAATCGTATGAAAATCTATCTTATTTCTATTGATTATAAAGCCTGGCAAATTGTTGAAAAAGGATATAAATCACCCGTTATCAAAATTGAAAATAATGAGATGCCATTACCTGATGATAAGTGGGATGATAATGATTGGAAGCTTTATTCTTTAAATGCTAAAGCTATGAATGCTCTTATTTGTGCATTAGATAAATCTGAATTCAATTGTATCTCACATTGTCTAACTGCGCAAGAAATATGGCATACTTTGGAGGTGACACATGAGGGAACGTCACAGGTGAAGGAGTCTAGACTTGCACTTTTGAGCACGGAAAACGAGGGATTTCGCATGCTACCGTCAGAGACGATATCAGAAATGTTTGCGAGGTTCACCAACATTGTCTACAAGTCTAGCTCGCTCGGTAAGCCATATTCTAGCCTTGAGCAGATGAGAAAGATATTAAGAGCACTGCCAAGCTCTTTCAGGCCTAAAGTCACTGCCATCCAAGAATCGAAGGATCTATCGCAGATGAGGGTGGAGGACTTAATAGGTAATTTAATGTCCCACGAGCTTGAATTGCAAAATATTAATGAAAGGGAGAAACCTGAGGAAAAAGAAAAAGCTACCAAGCCACTTGCTCTGAAAGTTGACGAAAGTGAAGATGATGATGATGACATAGCGCTAATGGTCAGAAATTTCAGAAAGTTTGTCCAAACCAAGCAAGGAAGAGCAGAAATGGCACCCAGGTTTAATCGCTCTAACTTTTTTCAGTCTTCTAAGCAAAATTATGATCAGAATACTACTAATAGAATGACTTGTTTTAAATGCAAGAAAAGAGGACACCGAATGAGGGATTGCCCACATGAGACAGCTCAGGTAGCTAAAGAAAAGGGAAAATCCAAGGTGCTTACTTGGGACATGGATAGCGAAGCTGAGAGCGAGGAGGAGGAACACGAAGCCCATTCATGCATGGCATTGATGGAAATACATGATGAGGTAATTTTTGGTAGTAAAACTGAACTCCTTACTCTTTGTAAACAAATGCAAGATAAAATAGTAGAGCTTGAATCCACTATATATGACTACCAAAATGAAAACTTTGAAATGCAACAATCCGAATATGAAATGTCTAAAGAGATTGAAAAACTCAAATTTGATATTGTTGCTCGTGACTCTACTATTGATATTCTGAAAAAGGAAAATCCAGTTTTAATGATGAAGCACCCTATCTCTCTTGCCCTTCCTTGATGAATAATATTAGCATGCTAAAACTTGATTTGATTAAGCTCGAAACTGAAAAAGACTATGTTATTAGAGAGCTTAATGATAAATTTTGCATGTTGGATAATGATGTTAAAAGAAAAATGGTTGAATTTGAAAAGAAGGAAGAGGAAAACAAGAGAGCTTTTATAAGTAAATGCACATTGCTTGTGGAAGAAAATAGATTGTTAAAATCCAAAGTCTCTAATCTTGAATTAGCCATTAAGAAATTCTCTATGGGAAAACAATCGTTGGATATTATTTTAGAGAATCAATTATATGGCAATAATAGAAGAGGACTTGGATTTGGTTCGAAAAACGTTGAAAAGTCAAAATTCAAAAAATTCCACAATGCATCATCTATTGTGAAGAACTTATATGCAAAGTGCTTTACTTGTAATAGTGTATGCCACACATCATACTATTGTAAATTTAGGAACACAAATATCAAGTTTAAACAAGTGTGGGTTCCTAAAACTATGTTGGCTAACACTAGTGGACCTTGTTGGATTCCAAGGTCACACTTAACACCTTTCATGTAGGTGTGATGGATTTTTGGCGAGGAGCGTTAAATTCAATGTTTCATTCTTTTAGCTTCTTCGTCAAAAAGCGACGAGAAGGTATAATTTTCTATCCATCTTTGCATTTCATTGCATACCTTCATAGATTGTTGTGTGTGCTTGATTTATTTTGCTTTGTGTGCTTGCATGGATGATTTTTAATGTTTTTATTTCTGAAAATAAAAAAACAAAAAAAATTGAAAAATCAAAAATCAAAAAAAAAAATTGTGCTTATTTATTATCCTCTTATGAATCTCTTAAGTGGTATTGTATGAATGATCAATCTATCCATTGTAGAAGTCAATTCATTATTGTTGTAGCTACATGAACATGATGTTATTCTTTTTAGTAGCCATGACATGTCTCATAGGTTTTAAACTTGACTTCTACACCTACATTTGCACTTTCACGATATTTGACTTTTTAGTACTTTTGGAGATTCTTTTGAAGAATAATGGAAAGTGAATGTAGGAATGATTAATTTCTGAAATTTTCTAAGGGATATGAAGTGTTTAGCCATGTATAAAAATTGAGCACAAAAGAATTGCAAAAAAAATTTATATATATATGAAAATTGCTCCGTATGAAAAATGGATACACTTCATTGCTAATACACAACCCACGAGTATCCAACTTGTGCTACATGGGTAATCATTAGCGTTGGTGTATATAACTCGTCAAGCAATGCCATCCCACATTTCAAAGTCCTTTTAGGCCATGTTTTTGGGATTCGGTAACTTGAACTCATCTTTGATGAGGTGGGAAAAATCAATACTAGTGATATTCATGAAAATTGGAAAATGTGGATTGATTTGGTTGATTTTCTGATATTGAATCTCCTCTAGTACTTTATTGTCTATATCATTACACTTACACAAAGGTGGAGAAGTCTTGGTATGAAATTCTATGAACTTGACTTGTCCATTATTTGGAATACTCATGCAAATTGCACGCTACATCTACTAATGATTTATTTTTGCATGGGATATTTTTGTGACTTCATTAATCCACTTTTGGTGATTACAAAGGTGGAGAAAGAAAATATTTTGACATCTTTGAGCTTTGATGTTGATATTATTTGTTGAAGGGGGAGCTTGAAATATAATTGAATACTTGTTGAAGGGGAGCTTAAGAGAAGGGGGAGCATGCTATTGTATTTGTTGCATGCAATTGTATTTGTTATTAGTTTGTGCATGCCATGTTGTAGTGCTTGAATATTCATCTCATGATTCATATTGCATTACACCCTTCAACACACTTCACACACTCATTCTTATTGATCAAATCTTTTATGGGGTTGTCATCACCAAAAGGGGGAGATTGTTGGAAGCAACGATCCAGGATCTTAGTTTGATGATGACAAACGTGTCGGTATATCTAATGTGTGTGCTCAGTGTGTTTCAGGCTAGGCGAAACAATATACTTTCGATATTTGGCGGAATTGCTATTCGTATAGCATATTGGGAGAGAGGGAGTGTGTGTGCACAAAGAAGTTTGACTTGGCCAATAGGGATCAAAGTTGGACTTGGTCCAACATGAAGAGATGGAGCCAAATCCTATTTGGTTATTGGAATATATCATATGGCTATACAAATACCTTAGCCAATACCAACTCCTAGTAAAATTCAAATTCACACTTTGTATTTTCAATCTCAATTGCCATGGAGATCAAATTCAAAATTCATATTTACAATCCTATTCAAATCCTACTTGATTTCCCATTCAAAGATGGCCTCAAATCTTTTCTAAATACTAGGGATCCTATCTTTGACAATTCATCTTCTATACTCTATATAAGCCCTCCTCTCAACCCTAATGTGTGTGTGCGGCTATACAAAAAATTAAGAGAAGCTACTATTCCTTTTTTGTGTGCGGCAATCAAACCAAACAGGGGAGCAAGCCACGAAAAAAAAACATCAAAAACCCTTGTTCCAATTCTTAAGCCTCCAGCATTAACGCACCAAAAACCCATCAACGAAGAACTAGCCGGCGTCGAGCACACGAAGAGAAGAAGAAGACGACAACGAGATCCAGCCGCTACCTGCTGCTGCACCGTGGTCGCCGTCACCAAGAGCTCGCTGCCCGCCGCCTGAAGACGTCATCACCGTGAAGAAGCCCACTGCGTGAACATTGCCATCACCGCTGGGACAACCGGAGTTCAACCGCCATCGGAAGAGCTGTGCACACATCGTCGAAAGCGTGAAGACTACGACGCCTTCGTCGGAGAAGAAGTCCTCGTCGTAGCTTGCTACTGTGGAGACCACAACGAAGCAAGGTCCGCCGCCGCTCCTCGGAGACAAAGTAACGAAGCCGCTGCCGTTGTCGTGACGAAGCCATCATCGCCGTTGAAGTTGTCTCCGTGGTGTGAAGTCGACGCCACCGCCCAAAACGAAGAAGTTCCCTCGGTCTCTCACCGTCGAAGCTGCTGCTGCCGTCGAGTTTGCCGAAGAAGAGACCGCTTGTTCGAGCTCTACATCGCTGCCATCGCCGAGAGATCACCGTCGAAGTTGTGAAGGACTTCAAAGTTTCCGTTGCCGCTGAGAAGACCGACGTTGATCGAAGAATGCCGCCGAGAAGAAGCTGTCGCCGGAGAAGAGAAGACGACGAATGCTGCATGAATAGAGATTGAACGGACGGCCGAGATTAACAGGAGATTAAATCAACGGTTAGGATTGAACTGTGTGAGCGAAATCGAAACGAAGCGGAGCAATTTTTGGCAAGCTGACGTGGCGACGTTGGAACCGCAGGATCAAGAATTGGACGGCTGTGATTGACAAGAACGAATTAATTAGGATTGCTGTGCGCACCGTCCGAGCCTTAAAAAGAATTGAATTGAGTTGCTCTGCGTACCGACCAGATTATTTATAAGGAGTTGCTGAGCGCACAGACCGACAGCTTATTGAGGATTGAACTGCAATTGCTTTACACACAGACCAGTGTGTATCTTGACATCCAGGAGTCAGATTGAGACACCGTTTGCGTCAGATTGGAGCAGACGACGTGCAGATTGACAGAGACGCCTACACAGACACAAACTGAGCATTTCTAAAATCTAAACTCATTTATTTGTGTCTTAGTGTAACGTTCTCTGTAGGGGAAACTTTTACCTATTTTTGTGGACTATTTTAGGACTTGTCTAGTTGGGACTAGACAAGTGGGACCCAGCTAGTTTGGGACTAGCTGGTAGAAAGCTTTGCTAGGATTGATAGTGAGAGGAAACATTGTGTGTGGGGGTACTGAGAGCCTGGCGAGTGTAGAGACGTAGAGGGTGCTCTGAGCGTGCTCTAACTTGTGGTTTTGTACCTATTGCACTATTCAATACTAGTTCTGCTTTGGGGGCTGGAGTAGGTCGTTGGGACGACCGAACCAGGGTAAATCTGCTGTGTACTCTGTGTCTGCTTTTTATTTACCATGTTGCTACTTTAACTGCGTGTGATTTCTCGTGGGTTGCACGAGAATTTTTTATTAGCCTATTCACCCCCCCTCTAGGCTAGGATCCAGATCCAACAGGATGGATTGAGAAGAATGTGCATGGATTATCGAGAGCTGAACAATGTCACAGTGAAGAATAAGTACCAGTTACCTCGCATAGATGATATTGTCAGGATCGTCTAACCCTTGCAATACTAACAACACACACTAGAGGGGGGTGAATAGTGTAATGGCAATAAAATTGTCCAAATAAAATTTAACTTGCAAATGCGGAATTATAAATGCAAGAGGAATTAAATGGCACAATCAATCCAAATGCAAACACAAAGAATTACCCTGGTTCCCCAAACTTGGGTACATCCAGCCACACCAAAATTCACTATATTCCCACACAGAGAAGTGAATACAAATCTCACAAGGAGATACCCCACAAAGAGGATTTATGCCCTACACAAGGACCCAACCAATCCTACACAAGGATCAAGATTCCCACACAGAGAATCACTAACTCCCACTCAGAGAATTAGGGTTAGCCATACACTAGGACACTAGAACTCCCACAAAGAGAGTTAATTCCCACAAAGAGAATTACCTAGTCCCACAAAGAGACAACCTCCCACAAAGAGAGAAACTCCCACAAAGAGAGTATCCTAATCACACAAAGAGAAAATAGGAAAACAAATTACACCCTGTAAAGTAAATACTCTTACCTATGCCTTGAGATGCTTACTCATCAATGAATGCAAGGCATGGAAGAGGACCTCCAAGTGTTGGAATATGCTTGAGAGCACTTGGATGATTTCCCTTGAGCTGGACTTCAATGCATGAAGGAAGATGAATGCTCAAAGAAGGGAAATGAGGGAGCTTGAGAGTGGCTTAAAGATCTCTTGAGATTTTCAATAGAATCAAGAATAATCAAGAATCAATCAAGAAATTTAAGCAAAGACAACACACTCATATATATATGAATCCTATATCAAGCCCAAAAACCCAAAGAAACAGCCAAATAATCAAATCTACAACGGCTAGAAACTGGGTGAAAACGACAGGAACAGTCGATTGATGATCATAAGACAGTCGACTGATCAACTGCTAGAAAATATCCAACGGCTATAATCTAAGCCAGGACAGTCGACTGCTGAAGTCAATACAGTCGACTGACAAACAGGACAGGCGCCTGTAAAACCTTCAGCAGATGACTGCTGAAGGGAATGGAACGAAACAGAGAGCTACACTCTTTCTCCAATTCTTCGCACAGGCGACTGATGTTAATACTACAGTCGATTGTCGAATAGTCAGGTGACTGTACATTCTACATCAGTCGACTACTGTAAAGTATGGAGAGAAGACAGAGAGATGCAGAGATTGCACTTACGCTAGACAGGCGACGGTTGACCAAATCTCAGGCGACTCTAAATATACAGGCGACTGAAAACTGATCGACAGGCGACTGTGCGTAAAGCTCATGTTTGAGTCAATTGAAATGTTGACTTGAGCTGTGCAAATCAGGCGACTGTAGGAGGATCTACAGGCGACTGGAAATTATCCAGTCGGCTGTGTTTCCCTCAACAGATGACTGACGGAAAGAGTGAACCTATTGGGTTGGATTCTATGATAATCCTAAGGTTCACTAAGATGGTTAAATGCATGAGCATGAATGAGCAAACCATCTAGCAAGGCATTACATCAACCCTAAACTCAAAAAGAGAGAGAAAGCAATAAAGTAAATTACATAGATTACAATGCTTTCATAAGAGTCTAAGTCTACAATCTTGATGCCTTGATTGCTCTCCATCATCTCCAAGCTTTGGCACTCCTTGAGTCCAAACTTTGGCTCTTCTTCACATGATGTCCATCCTTACACCAAGTGATTAGTCTCCAAGAAAGATATCCTTGAAATATACTGAGAGACTAAAATAAGAGATTCATTAGCAACAACATAATGTTGTGATCATCATCAAAATAAGATTGGTATGAAACACCAATACTCAACAATCTCCCCATTTTTGATGATGACACACATTATGTAAATTATAAAGAATTAAAGCACAAAGCTAATGATCTCCCCCCACTTATATGCACCAATTAAATAATGAGCTACACAAAGGTAAATACTCATAAACCAATAACAACATGGTGACATATAATAGGCATGGGTTACATAAACCAATTGCAAAGAATAAAGGCATGCAAACATGAATGGTTAATCTAAACCCATATATCTCTCCCTATAGAGATATCTCTCCCCATATGCATATGGATATATCTCTCCCCCTATAGATAGGATCACATAATGCATATATATCTCCCCCCTTAACATCGTCAAAAAGGTGGACATCAAAAATATCCCCCTCTATCATCTTACCCAAGATGTGACAATATGCAAGAAAAGAAAGATATGTATGATACCAAATATAAAATTTAGTGGGTATCAATTCACTATCCCATGCTCCCCCTAGATCATAGAAACGGTCAACTTTTGACTTCTAGGATCTAATACCATTTAATTAATGGAGCCATGGGCCATAAGTGTATCAAAGCAATAGATATGAAGAGAATCAAGCTTTGAAGATACACAAAGATATTGCCAAAAAAAATAAAACATGAAACATGTTGGCAATAAATAAGAGGTTTGGTTTGAGACCCAAAATAACCAAATATAAAAAATGATCTCAAATAACCTCCAAAATGAGAGTTAAAATATGTCTTAAAATAATTTAAACATATAACATATTAACTCCCCTATTGACATACACATGGATCAAAAATGCATGTATGTCAATAAACCCCAAGGTCCCCATTTTCATGAAAAGAAATAAATTTGAAAATATTTTCAAAATCATGAAACACACACAATCAATGGGTATGCTTACAATAAGGCATAGAAGCACAATACCCATGCAATATACAAATGTGTGAGGAACCTAAACATTAGGTAACCAAACCCAAGAGGAGTTTAATTTCCTAACATAATCACACGAGGTGATCACATCCCTAACTAGAGAGTTGATGTAACTATCTCTCTCTTGCACACTAGCCTTAGTGGGAATCCATAATCTCAAGGATTTCCTAGGCAAAGGTTTTGCCTTAGCAAGAGGGAAGGATGTGGCATGCTTAGGTGTAGAAACAAATTTCTTAGCATGCAAAGAATGAGGATTTTGATTCTTAGCAAAAAATGAAGATTCTTCATTCTTCCTCATCACCTTGTGATCTACATGCTTCTTGTTGGTGTTATTATTGTACAAGAAAGCATGGTGATTCTTCTTAGGTGCTTTAGCAATATTTCTTGAATTTGCACCAAAAGAAGAATTAGAGGTGGGTTTGGGAACCACATTTTGAATATAACCCAAACCTCCTCTATGATTTGCTGGATGTTGTTTTTCCAACAAATCGTGGAGTGAATCCCTAGAATATACAAAGTTTATGAGCTTTCGGGATTCATCTTCACATTTCAACGTAAGTTGTTGAATGTGAGCATCTAAGCTAAGGTTTGAAGCAATGAGATTTTCATTAGAAATGCTCAATTCCTTAACTTGAGAGAGAAGTGTCTCTCTCTCACAAGTGTCATAAACATGCCTTTCATCATGAATATTTATACTAGATGATTCTTACTCATGCACCCTACTCATAGCATTATCAAGTTTAGCTTTCATTTTATCATATGAATCGATGCACTTACTTACCAAATTGGAGGCCACACTTAGGCGGTATTCAAGCTCCTCATAGGATGGCTTTTCCTCCTCGGTTTCTTCATCACTTTCCTCCTCGCTTGAGCTTGACGAAAACTCTTCCCCATTAGCCATGAAGCAACTTTCTTCTTTGGAGTTGAGCCATGTCTCTATCTCTTCATCTCTAGAGTTAGATGAAGTTGATGAAGAATCATCAAAGGCAATAAAACACCTTTGATCGTCCTCCTTGTCATCCTCTTCTTCATCATTAGATGTGCCCCTATCGGAATCATCAAATGTGCCGATGAGTCCCTTCTTTTGGTTCTTGACCTCAGACTTGGCTTTCCAATGTTTCTTTCCTTTACCCTTATAGGAATCTATGTTGGGTTTGGAAGGACATTCGGTAGCCACATGACCTATTCCACTGCAGTTGAAACAAACCAACTTATTAGACTATGAGGCAAACTTTGATGAAGACATACCTTGATTATCCTTAAGGAATGCCTTGAAAATTTTGAATTGCTTGGCAAGCTCGATGTAGTCATCGTCGCTAAGATCTTCTTCATCTTCACTCGGAGCTTCTTGTTGGAACTGCTTTTTCCATTTGAAAGACTCCTTCTCTTCACGAAGAGCAACACCCTTTTTCTTCTCAAGCTTCTCGGGCTTGGTTGACTGAATCTCTTCCTTATGTTGAAGTACCACTTCATGAGAGATCTCCAGTGTATGCCAAATACTATAGGCCGATTTGCATATGGAGATGCGATTGAACTCATCCGGAGTGAGGGCGCAATGGAGAACACACATAGCCCTTGCATTGACTTTGATCAAGTCCTTCTCCGCTTTAGTTCTCAAGGCCGCAGGAGTAGAAGGCTCCTCGAAAGGTGATTCCGTAATGTCCCAAAGGTCGTGACTCTTTAAGTAGACCATCATCCTGATCTTCCAACTCGGATAGTTGGTTCCGTTGAAGAGCGGGGGTCGGACGGTAGAAAGACCTTCTTCATGAGGCGTGGAAGTAGCGTTGAATGTCATCGTTGTAGTATGCTATAACCTCGCTCTGATACCAATTGTAGGGATCATCTAACCCTTGCATTACTAACAACACACACTAGAGGGGGGGGGGGGTGAATAGTGTAATGGCAATAAAATTGTCCAAATAAAATTTAACTTGCAAATGCGGAATTATAAATGCAAGAGGAATTAAATGGCACAATCAATCCAAACGCAAACACAAAGAATTACACTGGTTCCCCAAACTTGGGTACATCCAACCACACCAATATTCACTATATTCCCACACAGAGAAGTGAATACAAATCTCACAAGGAGATACCCCACAAAGAGAATTTATGCCCAACACAAGGACCCAACCAATCCTACACAAGGATCAAGATTCCCACACAGAGAATCACTAACTCCCACTCAGAGAATTAGGGTTAGCCCTACACTAGGACACTAGAACTCCCACAAAGAGAGTTAATTCCCACAAAGAGAATTACCTAGTCCCACAAAGAGACAACCTCCCACAAAGAGAGAAACTCCCACAAAGAGAGTATCCTAATCCCACAAAGAGAAAATAGGAAAACAAATTACACCCTGTAAAGTAAATACTCTTACCTATACCTTGAGATGCTTACTCATCAATGAATGCTAGGCATGGAAGAGGATCTCAAAGTGTTGGAATATGCTTGAGAGCACTTGGATGATTTCCCTTGAGCTGGACTTCAATGCATGAAGGAAGATGAATGCTCAAAGAAGGAAAATGAGGGAGCTTGAGAGTGGCTTAAAGATATCTTGAGATTTTCAATAGAATCAAGAGTAATCAAGAATCAATCAAGAAGTTTAAGCAAAGACATCACACTCAAATATATAGGAATCCTATATCAAGCCCAAAAACCCAAAGAAACAGCCAAATAATCAAATCTGCAACGGCTAGAAACTGGGTGAAAACGACAGGAACAGTCGACTGATGATCATAAGACAGTCGACTGATCAACGGCTAGAAAATATCCAATGGCTATAATCTGAGCCAGGACAGTCGACTAACGAAGTCAATACAGTCGACTGACAAACAGGACAGGCGCATGTAAAACCTTCAGCAGACGACTGCTGCAGGGAATGTAACGAAACAGAGAGCTGCACTCTTTCTCCAATTCTTCGCACAGGCGAATGATGTTAATACTACAGTCGACTGTACATTCTACATCAGTCGACTACTGTAAAGTATGGAGAGAAGACAGAGAGATGCAGAGATTGCACTTACGCTAGACATGCGACGGTTGACCAAATCTCAGGTGACTCTAAATATACAGGCGACTGAAAACTGATCGACAGGCGACTGTGCGTAAAGCTCATGTTTGAGTCAATTGAAATGTTGACTTGAGCTGTGCAAATCAGGCGACTGTAGGAGGATCTACAGGCGGCTGGAAATTATCCAACCGGCTGTGTTTCCCTCAACAAACGACTGACGGAAAGAGTGAACCAATTGGGTTGGATTCTATGATAATCCTAAGGTTCACTAAGATGGTTAAATGCATGAGCATGAATGAGCAAACCATCTAGCAAGGCATTACATCAACCCTAGACTCAAAAAGAGAGAGAAAGCAATAAAGTAAATTACATGGATTACAATGCTTTCATAAGAGTCTAAGTCTACAATCTTGATGCCTTGATTGCTCTCCATCATCTCCAAGCTTTGGCACTCCTTGAGTCCACATTTTGGCTCTTCTTCACATGATGTCCATCCTTACACCAACTGATTAGTCTCCAAGAAAGATATCCTTGAAATAAACTGAGAGACTAAAATAAGAGATTCATTAGCAACAACATAATGTTGTGATCATCATCAAAATAAGATTGGTATGAAACACCAATACTCAATAGATATCTTCGATCAACTCGGTGGATCGCGAGTTTTCTCGAAGCTGGATCTCAGGAGTGGATACCATCATAAGGTCAAGAATGAAGATGTTTCCAAGACGGCCTTCTGGACCAAGTATGGACACTATGAGTTCGTTGTCATGCCATTCAGTGTGACCAACACTTCTGCAGTATTCATAAATCTCATGAATCTTATATTCTATGAGTTTCTGAATAAATTCGTAGTGATATTCATTGAAGACATATTGGTCTACTCGAAGAGTGAAGAGGAGCATGCTGAGCACCTGCAGATTGTTTTGGAGACACTTCGATGTCACCAGTTGTATGCCAAGTACAGCAAATGTGAATTCTGGCTGGACCGTATCGCATTCCTTGGACATGTGGTATCGGGCGATGGTATTTATGTCGACCCAGAGAAAGTTGCTTCAGTCAGAGATTGGCCTACCCCTCGGTCGGCATCGGACATCCGGAGTTTCATAGGATTGGCGGGCTACTACCGTCGATTCATTCAGGATTTCTTGAAGATAGCAGAGCCCATGACTCGGTTGACGAGGAAGGACGTCAAGTTTGTTTGGTCAGACTCTTGTGAGCAGGCATTTGGGACTTTGGAAGCGAGACTGACATCTGCACCACTCCTGGCTATACCAGATAGAACCGGAGGATTTGAGATCTGTTATGATGCCTCGAGCAAAGGTCTTGGATGTGTTCTACATCATCACGGTTATATAGTCGCTTATGTTTCTCGACAGCTAAAGATCCACAAGAAGAATTATCCGACTCACGACTTAGAGTTAGCCGCTGTCATCTTCACCCTGAAGATTAGGAGACATTCCTCACTGGTCAAAGTTTGAGATATATTTCCACTCAGGGAGAGTCGAGTAAGAGGCAGAACCAAGCGTATGGTATAGGAATAGTAGATCTATTAGTATTAATTGTGATGTTCGTAGTGTATATATAGATAGTGTGTGTAGACTCATGTGTGTGGATCTCTGTGTTCCACACTTGTATGAGTGAGCATGCCCCTAGTATATTAGAATATTATGGTTCTTATTTTGTGGTATATGCATATGCGGTTATATATATATATATATATATATATATATATATATATATATATATATATATATATATATATATATATATATATATATATGGAAATGTGCCTGCGCACGTGCGCAGGCAGAAATAGCTGCGAACACCCCTCTGTTCGGGGTTTGTAAGTATTTTTTTGAATTTTTTTGCAATAGGTAGATATACTTGTTATGTAGCTTCACACAAAATTTCAGGTCAATCCAACACCGTTTGAGCATCCGTTCATCGATTTCAAAAACGTTACGCAAAACTGTCCAGAATTCTGGACAGTTTTGTGCAACGTTTTTGAAATCGATGAACGGAGGCTCAAACGGTGTTGGATTGACCTGAAATTGTGTGGAGAGCTACATCACAAGTATATCTACCTACTGCAAAAAAATATTTAAAAAAAAATACTTTCAAACCCCGAACAGAGGGGGCGTGCGCTGGTAATTGTGCCTGCGCACGTTCTTAGGTACATTTTTGGGATATGACAGTGATGAATGAGGCTTGGTACAATGAACAAGAATTGATTGCTAAAAATAGTAAAAGTAAGAAAAATGATAATCCGAAAAGAGGAACCGGATTGAAAGTGGTTAGGAAGAGCGATAGAATTAAAGGGGGAGTGGTGATCCCCCCTCTCAAATTGTTGATCATGGTATTACTCATATGGAACACTCGTGTGCTCAATAATGTTGTGAGGCAGAATGAGCTTAAGGCACGTATCCATAAGCATGCTCCCTCTCTTGTCAGTTTGTTAGAAACCAAGGTGGTTGAGGAGAATGCCCATAGAATCGCTAAATGTTTTCCGAAGAAGTGGTCTTCGATTGACAACCGCAATTGCCATAAAAATGGACGTATTGTTGTTATGTATGATCCGGAGATATGGCATTGCGTGGTTGATACTATGGCTGCTCATCATATTACCATTCTGTGTACTAATGTTGTGGGGTTCCTTATGAGAATTACGTTCGTCTACGCTTTTAATAGCGCCCAAGAGAGAAGAGTTCTATGGGGCTTCATAGTGGCTGATTCCTCCAAGAATACTAATATTCCTTGGTTGATAAGTGGTGATTTTAACTGTGTTAGATACACTACGGATAAAGTTGGTGGTAGACCGATTGATGGGCACATGGTGGAAGAATTTAATAACTGCATTGATGCTAGTGGTCTTATTGAGCTCAAATCCGTTGGTAACCCGTTGAGTTGGACCAATAGAAGCATTGGGGTCCATCGCATCAATGCTTCCCTTGACTGATCTCTATGCAACTGTGATTGGATTGACAAGCTTCCCTCGTCATATTGTGAATATGTGGCTAGTGGTTCCAGTGATCATTCCTCTCTTACCATTCATCTTCATCCCAAAGAGGGGTCGGATCCCAAGCCTTTCAAATTCTTCAACTCTTGGACTCGTTTACCTGAGTATCAAGACATATTGAATAAATTCTGGCACACTGATGTGGTTGGTTGCCCTATGATTCGTCTGGTGGCCAAGCTTAAAAACCTTAAATATGGGCTAAAATGCCTTAGTGCAGACATTATTGCCACTAAAGGGGTTGCTAAATGCCATGATGAGCTTACCCGCATTCAAAATGATCCGGTCCTGGCCTTTAGTATTGAAAAGCAAAATAGAGAGCATGTCCTTATCAATCAACTGGCTGATGTTATTGATATTGAAGGTCCAATCTGTGGCAGAAAAGTAGGCAGAATTGGTTACAGCGGGGGGATCACAATTCCGGATTTTTTTACACTGCTATGAAGGCTTGTCAATGCCACAATAGCCTGTAGCAGCTTATTTCTGCTGATGAATCTTATGATGACAATATTAGGAAGATTAAAATTGATGGCCCTGTTTTTTTACTCTAACATTTATAATCAGGAAGACTATTGGAGGGGTTTTCCTCGCCTCACTACTAAGAGAGTCCTCAACAAAAAAGTCGCCGCATGGGTTGAACGCCCTGTGCTTGATGATGAAATTAAGAATGCTGTCTTCCAGATTGGTAGTGATAAGGCCCCTGGGCCTGCTGGTTTTAATGGGCTCTTTTTCCAAAACTCGTGGAGTGTTGTTGGGAAAGATGTTACCAAAGCGGTTGGGTCCTTTTTTCGATCTGGCAGAATCCTCAAGCAGATTAATCATACTTTCTTGACGCTTATTCCTAAAAGCTCCAATGCCATTGGGCTGGGGGATTATAGGCCTGTCTCCTGTTGCAATGTTCTATATAAGATCATCAGCAAGGTTCTCTGCAATAGATTGAAGAAGGCTGTTATTGAGCTTATATCACCAAACCAAGCAGCATTCTTGGAGGATCGGCTGTTGGTTGACTGTGCCTTGCTTGCGCATGAACACATTCGTGATTTTAATAACCCTATGGGAGGCCGTCCTTGTTTGAAGCTGGATCTTAGCAAAGCGTTTAATAGTGTGAATAGGGAATTCATATTCTTTATGCTGCATTAGATGGGGTTCAAGCACAAATTTATAGGGTGGATTGGGGAATGCATCTCTACTCCCCCTTTTTCTGTCATGGTCAATGGTTCCCCTTTTGGTATGTTCCAGTCTAATAGAGGGCTAAGAAAGGTGATCCTCTATCCCCTTACCTCTTTGTGGTTGTTAAGGAGGCATTCTCTCTCCTTATGGCTAAAGCTAATGCCAGTCGTAACATTTTGCCCATGAAAAGGGTAGGGGCTGTCACGCATCTTCTGTTTGCTGATGACTTGCTGGTTTTCTGTCGTGCCAATGTAAAATCTCTTGAGGGCTTGAAAGACCTTCTTTGCACATTCAGGTATTTAACCGGTCTGGATGTCAATTGGAGTAAAAGCACGAGCATTTTTAGCAAAGGGACAAAAGACCCTGGTAGGATTGCTGATATTTTGGGTATTCGACGAGTGCAATCCCTCTCCACATATCTGGGTCTTCCTCTCTCATCTAAATACCCTAAAGCATCAATATATGCAAGATTGATTGATATATGTAAGAGCAGATTACAGGGGTAGTCTTCTTCTCTTCTTTCTATCTCTGAGAGTATAGAGCTCGTTCAGATCAATTATCTATGGCATGGTTGCTTTTTGGATGCAAGTCTTTCGCATTCCTAAGTCTGTGATGAGTACCCTCAATTCTATATGCATGAAGTTTATTTGGGGGACTTCTTATACATAGGCTTGGGATGATCTATGTGTGCCCAAACAGAAGGGGGGCGTGTGGCTTAGGCGATTCTCAGATCTTAATACGGCCTATGGGGTCAAATTAACTTTGCGTATGTTAACTCATGATGGTATTTGGGCTTCTTTTATGAGAAAATAGTATCTGGGCAGAATGTGGTTTTATTTGGTGAAGACTAATCCTTTGCAATCAGGGACTTGGAAATTCATGCTCCAATGTCGTGATATCACTTAAAAGCTCACTAAACGCATCGTCAGGAATGGGGAGTCTACTCTCTTTTGGTATGATAATTGGCTTCCTAGTAGTCCTCTATGTGACATTTACGAGGTTTCGATTGGGGAGGAAATGAAAACGGTTAGTGAATATTGGGTGGTGGAGGGTTGGGTCAACGACACTGTGCTATCACCCATTTTGTCTATTATAGCTCCCCCTTCTCTCTGTGTGCCCTGGTGAGGACTCTTGGAAATGGTACTCTAAGTCCCCCTCTCTTCATGATGCCTGAGATGGGACTCATGCTATTAGACCTATCTTCCCTTACTATAAGGTGGTATGGAATCAAGGGCACATACCCAAAATGGCTGTTACGCTGCTTCGCGCTTTCCATGGGAAACTTCTTACACGGGATAAACTCGTCAAATGGGGAGTGCCTTCTTCTCCCCTTTGTGTGCTATGTTCTAGTAATGCTCATGAAAGTGTTGAACACATTTTTTTTGGTTGCAGTTTCACTTATTACCTCCTTTACAGGAGCTTTCTCAAATTAGGGATTACCACTGCTCCTCCCTCTACTCTAGCTGGCGTGGGAGATGTATTTCTTGCTAAATTTCAGAAAAAGGATAGCATGGGAGCTCTAGCAAAAACTGTTCTTGCTGCTTTGATATGGCATATATGGAAGGAAAGAAACATGAGGATATTCGAAGGGGAGAGCAAAATTCAGACCACTCTCTTTGAGGATATAGCTACTGATGTCAGAATAGCCACGACGCACATGGAGTGGAATCGGGATGCTGGGAATGAGGCCTTTTCTAAATGGGGTCTGACGTGCGTTTATATTTCATATATTCACGCACGTTTTCTTTTGTGTTTCTCCGTGTTTTTCGCCGTCTTTTATTCGTTTTCTCGTATTTTCTCGTTTTCTTTCACTTTTCTTTGTTTCTCCATGTTTGCAGGAGATTGACCGTGTAGGGGACGTTTAACGACGATATCTCAAGTCCCCGGAGCAGCGGGAGGAGTCACGCGTGATCCAGGGGGTCAAACGTCAAAGAATACATCTTTCAGCCCCTCACCCGGTCGGTTGGTCATCTCCAACCGATCAGGTGATGCACGCGTGCACCACCCGGTCTCAGCCGGAGCTCAAGTGGAAGTCACCCGACCGGTTCACAGGCCGGTTCAACTGGGGCCAACTCTCTGTCTTCTCGAGCCAAATTCCAACCGATCGGGTGACTCTCACCCGATCGGTTCATCTGTAGCTGATGCTGAAGAGCCGAAGACACGGGCACCCAACCGATCACTTCACCCGATGGCGCCAAGATCCAACCGGTCACTCCAAGAACTCAACCGACCGGTTGATATGACCGGGTGAAAGTTCGCCATTTTATGTTATTATCTGTAACGGATCACCCGATCGGTTGACTTGTCAACCGATCGGGTGATACGAGAGTCTATAAATAGAACCCCTAGGGTTCCAGAAACCGGGGAGCTGCTAGTTTTTATTGTTTTCTCCTATTGTGACGGCTGTAATTACGTTCTTTTGTAAGTTTTCAGATCTTTCTCAAATTTTAGTATTGTCTTAATTACTCTATTACTTCCGCATTCCAATCGTCTGATTATGATTCCAACGGTTCATTTTCATTTAGATCGCTTTTTAATGAATTTTTGTGAGTAGTTCCCAAATCTAGGATTTTGGTGGAAACCCCTTCGGGGGCTCTTCCCGATGCGTCCATAGGGTTAGGAAATCGATAGGGATTAGGAATCTAACGGTTACGCGGGGTGTTTCATTGTCATCGGCGGGAAAAAGACCGCCTTTGACCGTTGGGCCAAGGGGGAATAAACTTGGTGGTTGACTCCCTAGCCATAGCTCATGCCCTTAGCGTAGACGCCGAATCCTAGCACGCGGGAGCGGCAGGATGAGACATTGGGAGTTATCGTTGCGAGCTTAGTGCTCCCGGAATCGATCAGTGTTAATGGACACGGGAGTGCCCACTGATCGAATCCGGGAAGTCCGGTGTATCATCCTGGGCACCGACCGGAATATCGGGCCCATGGGATGCCGGTACCACTTTCGGAGGCAACGTCTCACCATTAGACCCTAATTCCGATCGCTATCCTACCCGCAGGCCGTATCGGCGAGAGTCGCTCGTTGGAGTGGAAACCAAAGTCCCGGGTTTATTTTATTATTGTTCATACCTCGCATTCCTATACCGTGACAACCCATCCACCGATTCGGGCTAGCTCGCCCACGGGGTGATCCTGGTCCTCCTTGACACAAGCACATCCTAGCCTCCCTGTGTTCGACCCCCAAGCCACACTACAACACCGTACGCTTGCGGTTACAAATATCTAAACCCCCACGCGGGTCCCCCGGCCATTTGCGGATAGCAAGCCGGGGCATCACGTCAAGTTTATGGCGCCGCTGCCGGGGAGGCAACGTGCTTGTTATTTTAGGATCTTTTGAACCCTCGTGTCTAGCTCTCATCCCTGCCTCGCGATAATTTTCGCATTCCCCTTTTTCCTTTTTATTTCTCTTATTTTTATTTCTTATTTTATTTGTTTCTTTCCCACTTGTCGCTTCACGGGTGTTTGTTGTTTTTCATGCGCAGGAGTTCAAGAAGTCTCGACGACTTGATTCCCGTTGATCCAGAGATTAACGCCACCCTTAGGCGTTTGGCCGCCGAGAAGCGAAGAAGAGAGGATCCCGAATCCATGGAGGAGAACACCCCGCCTCACAAGTCCCTGTTGGAGTACTCGATGCCATCTATCGAGTCCACTTCCGCCATCCGTTCTCCAGCTATTGCGGCCCAAAGCTTTGAGCTAAAGCCGTCTTTGGTGACATGGATCCAGTAGGATCAGTTTGCGGGTGCACCCATGGAGAGCCCGATCGAGCATCTAGACTCCTTCTTGGAGAAATGTGACACCTTCCGGATTAATGGTGTCACTACTGAGGTGATCCGTCTGAAGCTGTTCCCCTTCTCGTTGCGAGACAAAGCTAAGCAATGGCTTAGGGGGAAGGACCCCCACACTTTCAATACCTGGGAGAAGCTCTCCAATGCTTTTCTGACGAAGTTCTTTCCTCCGGGGAAGACCATGAAGTTGAGGAGTGAGATCTCCTCCTTCTCTCAGGCCAGCCACGAGTCCTTGCATGAAGCTTGGACGAGATACAAGGAGATGCAAAGAAGATGCCCTCACCATGAGCTTCCGAAGTGGCAGATTATTAATCTGTTCTACAATGGGTTGAGGGATGACCTGAAATCTTCTATGGACGCTGCGGCTGGGGGTTCCTTCATGTCAAGGAGCGAGAAAGATGCCGGACATATTCTGGAAAATATGGCATCCAACAATGAGCGGTGGTGTGACGAGAGAGCCACACCCAGGTCTGGGGGTATACACAGAGTCGAGGACGTCGACAAACTTTCAAGCAAGTTCGACTTTCTTTCGACCCAGATCTCTGCACTAATGGTAGGAGCCAGTGGGGCCGGTACGTAGCAGATTTCAGCGGTAGAATCCGAATTCTTTGGGGAATTTGACGGTGGTGACGTCTCACCACCGTTGGATCAGGCGAGCGCACTATTTTACAACCCCATGGGAAATACACCGTATCCGCCAAGAACCAATTCCAACCCGGCCTACTCTCCAAACAACCGGAACCACCCTAACTTTGGTTACCGGCCACCATTCCAGCCCTCGCCTCCTCAGCAGCCACAGCAACAAACATATCAGCCGGCTAGGCCACAGCAGAGTCAGATTCAGCAGCAACAATATCAACAGCAACCTCAGCAGCAATTTTACGCCCCCAGGAATCAGCAGCCAATCCAGCAGCAGCAGCAGTATGGCCAACAGAGGGCCGTCTCTCCGGTTGAGTCTCTCTTGACTCAATATATAACCAACCAGGAGAAGATCAATCAAAAGCTGGAAATGGGTCAGCGGGCCCTCACGGACCAAGTAACCCAGCTGGGGTTACAAGTGGCGAACCTTTCAAGGTCACAAAACCAATTGCCGCCACAACCGGAGGCGAACCCGAGGGGAGCAACCCAAACATCGGCACTCGTGCACGAGCACGCAAATGTGTCCGCTATCGTTCTGAGAAGTGGGACACAAATCCCTACTAGAGTGCCCCCTAACAGACCGGAAGCACCGTTGGTCGTTGAGCGACCGATCGAAAAATCAAACGACGCCGGTGCTTCGTCATCAAATCCTACGACTCCGGAGGGAGTCTCTGAAGAAGAGAAGAAGAAGAACGAGGAAGGGAGCCCGAAAGTGTTCAAACCCGTTGTGCCATTTCCACAACGGTTAGCTCAGGCCAAAATCGACGAGAAATATGGCAAGTTCTTCGCCATGGTCAAGGAACTGAGCTTGCAAATCCCCTTCCTAGAAGCAATCGAAACAATCCCCTCCTATGCGAAATTCCTGAAAGATTGGGTGACTAGAGGGTCTAGAAAGGAGAAAGTAGTGTTGATGGCAGAGTGTAGCGCTCTTATCCAGAGGGCAAATCTGCCGAAACTTAAAGACCCGGGGAGCTTCTCAATTCCTTGCACGATCGGGGCAATGAAGATTCATCGTGCACTCGTCGATCTCGGAGCAAGTGTAAGTTTGATGCCCTTGTCGATGTATAAAAGGATAGGAATGGGTGATTTGGAGCCCACCAGTATGCCCCTACAACTAGCTGACCGGTCAGTCAAATATCCGGTGGGGATTGTGGATGACCTCCCCGTTAATGTAAAAGGGGTGCATGTGCCAGTGGACTTTGTGGTCATGGACATTCCTGAAGACGCACACACCCCCATCATCCTGGGACGGCCTTTCATGGCCACTACTGGCGTTTTGATTGATGTGAAGAACGGAAAGCTTTCTCTAAACATCAGCGGAGAAAAAGTTGAATTTGATCTGGGGTTATCCATGAAGTACCCCGATCCCCCAGACGACCCTCGGTGTAATTTGCTGGAGGTGGAAGAAGAAAAAGCTGCTGAAGAGAGCTCCTGGGAGATTATCTCAAGAAACCCCCCCGATGACTTTGGGGATTCAGAAGACCGAGACGGCCCCAAGAACGATGATGCTGCTGGGAAAGCGAGTGCAGCAAGAACGACCCCTCCCAGGTTCCCCAAAGCTCCTCCTGCGAGGAAAGCGGGGAAAGAACCCATGGGCCTCACTAAAGACGAGGTCCGGATCCTTAAGAAGATGGCGGTAAGCGCCAATACGAAAGAGAAGCCCCCGGATCCCAATAACAAGGAGAGGGTAGTCGAGCAAATCTTTCTCCAGCCGCTGACTACTCTAAAGGCCTTAAGCTCCGATGAAGAAGAGATGCCGAACTTCGGGTATCACCCGTATCAACCACCGTGAACATCACTTGCGGGCGTCGAGCCAACGACGTTAAACAAGTGCGCTTCATGGGAGGCAACCCATGTTCTAAACTTTTGCCCCACTTTTTAGTGTTATTTTTGACTTTATTTTATCTATTTTTATAAATAAAATCAGCCGCAAGAACATCCGTTCAGGGACTTAGACAATCTGTTGGTTTTTGCAGGAAACAAAGCCCCAACCGATCGGTTGATAACTCACCCGATCGGTTGGGATGTATCAGATACGAGCAGAAATCTGTCCCCAAATGAACCGATCGGTTGAAGAATGGAGAGACCGAGTGACAGACCGGGTGAGCTGGGGAGAATTCTCGGGAAATTTTTGGGGAATATCAACCGATCGGTTGAGTTCGAGCGCGATCGGTTGAAGCGACCGGGTGAGCAGCCCTCAATTCTCGGGAAAATGAGTGGAGTGGCCAACCAATCGGTTGACAAGTCAACCGACCGGTTCGCCTGTAGCACTTCTTCGGCAAGAATTTTTGACCTAACCGTCAACCGATCGGGTGACAAGTCACCCGATCGGTTCGACTTAAAACCCTATATAAACCCCCGACCACCCGTTCGCTTTCACCCTCGCCCGATCGCCATTGTCGACGTCGTTTCGCCTGCCTCTCCTCCCCAACGGCCGATTCTCACTCCCCCACGTCCTCTACTCCTCCAACACTCCCTCTCCCCACCTCCTCCATCAACCTCTCCATCATCTTCACTCCCTCTCTCCTTTCATTTCGAATTTCTGACCTAATTCCCCCCACACAACGCCCACTTCGAAAATTCTTGCTGAAAGGAGTCGCCGCGGCTCCACGCTACTCTCATTACACAGTGTGGGGATGCCTACGAGCAAGCTTCGCCATTTCACTTGGGTACACTCGCTCCTACGCTCATATTTCTATTTTTTGCCCTATAAATTGTGCTTGCTCATTTTGCTTGTTTTAGTGTGCATTCATTGCCTTTGCACTCATTCATACACGCACACTCACGCATGGCTAAGGATAAAGACAAGGGGAAGGGGATTATGCGGGAGGATGAACCGTCTCGAAAGAGACGTAAACAAACACGTCCCCCATCCCGCACACGAGCACTGACACTTGGCCCTCCCCCGCCTGTTATCCCCCCTGTGGACCCAATGTTGGGCCCACATGGGTATATCTTTAGGAACCAGGAACACAAGGATTTTTATCGTAGGCTCGATGCTCGGGGGCATCTTTCTACTAAGTTCCCGCACACACAAACACTAGTCGATCTCGGTGTCTTCACCGAGGTAGAATCTCTTTTCGCTAACTTAGGATGGTTGGCCTTTCTTAATGCATCTGCCGTATCCTACCCGGCACTCACCCTCGAATTTCTCTCTACACTTGTTTGGGAGTCCGGGTCGATCATTAAATTCCGGGTGCGTAACAGGAGTGTCACCACAAATCTGAACACAATTAACGATATATTTGGTTTCCCCAATCTTGGGGATGACTCCATCCGACACTACGGGTACACGCCCGAGTTTAACGTCGATCAATTCTGGTTCTGCCTCACACTGCTCCATGACTATCCCCGAGGAAGGGCCAAGGCCTCCTCCATCATTCATCCCATGTTTCGTTTGGCCCACAGGATCATCTCATCTGCATTTTTTCCCAGGGACGAGTCCGGCACCGTGACTATCCCTGACCTTTTTATCCTATGGGCCATGACTTTCCCTTTTGTCCGAGACGATGATGGGATTAGCTTCAGGGCCCCTACCGTCCCCATCCATGGCGGCGATTGGCTTGTTTACAAGCTTCTCGAGATCAGCCGGGCCGGTAAGGGGAAATTTTGTTGTGGGGGCATCATTACTATCATTTGTTCTTACGCCCAATTTAATATTCCCATCCCCAATAATCTTCCCACTGCCGCAGGACCCTCACAGCTAGATATTGATGTCCTGCGGCACATGATTAGACCCCACTCCGATGGCCGCTTCATCTTCAATTATGGCCACCCCCAGCCCCTTACACCATTCTCCCCAACCCCGCTTGCATGACCATTGCTCTTGTGGGAGATTGAAACTTCCCACCTGATCCCAACTTCCTAGCGGGGTTGAACCTTCCTTTCCTTCCCGCAGACGCACGCAGACCACCGTCCCCTGCCGCCCACTTAGGCGAGCAGGATATCCCTGCGTCTCGGGGAGATTTAGGGGCTGGCCCGAGTCGTCCTGTTTCTGCTCCGGGGCCCATAACGACTGAGCACCTCTTTGCGGCCATTTCTGGCCTTGTCTCCTGTGCCGGCATGACCACTGCCGCCGGCACCACTTTGACCTTACCTGCCGGCACTACTTCTGCCTCACGTCAGTCCACATCTTTTGGTCGCCGTCAGGTCTCTGCCCGTCTAGGTCTTGAAAGGGAGGTCGCTGCCCTTCGTGAGCTCGCCATGTCCTCTGCCTCCTCAGACCCATCACCATCCTCTTTTCTCACTCACCCACGTTTCCTCGCACTTGAGAGGAACATTGACGCCATTCTTTGCCTTCTCACTCACATCCACAGACCACCTCCACCTTCACCACCTACACCTTCTCCACCTCGGTGATCTTCTCCTCCACCCTCCCACGCATCCCCACATCCATCACCTCCCTCACCACATTCTTCTCCTCCATCATCTATTCCCATCCCGGTATCCACTTCCCCCCTCCCGACCACTTCCATCGCACCCACGCTACCTCCTCCCTCCTCCTCCATCACTACATACGTGCGTCGGAGGAAATTGCCGGTGCGCTCCAGATCTCTTCCACCACCACCCACTACCGTCACCACCACATCTTCTTCCCCCATTTCTATTCCTCTCACCACCGCCTTGATCGCCTTCCTACCACCACCACCCACCTCCACCGACACTCCTTCTATCGTTCACACCACCGCTGCCCCTATTCCTCCACCTCGCTCCCCACTTCTCCGTACACCCCCAGCCTCCCCCGACCACCCATCCACACCCTCTTCCGAGGAGGACGCAGACTCACCTTCTCATGCTTTCTGATTTCACCTTGTTTGTTTTCGACTCCTCCTTGCATATCTCTGCATTTCACGATCACATTTTATTTGCTAGCACTGTCATGTCTAGCTTGGGGGACGTCTATTTTGGTGTGTCGTCGTGTTTTGTTGTTTTTCTTATTTTTGTGTGTGTGCTTGTTTTTCCCCTTTTGAGTGTCGTGTCGTATGGTTTTATTTCTATTTTCGTGTCGTTTGATTTTGATTTTGATCTTTCTTTATTTTCAGTTTCATCTCTGTGTTTTCCTCGCTTTCATTTCTTTTTGTGTCGGTGCGAATTCCCCCCCATCTTCATTGCCCTCCCATACTCACTCATATTGCATTGAGGGCAATGCAAACTTCAGCTTGGGGGAGTCGCACTGTGTGCGTCATTTGAGTCCTTCTTTTTCGTTTTTGTGTCGTTTTCATCGTGTTTTTTATTTTTTTTCTTTTTCTTTTTCTTTTCTTATTTTTATCTCTTTCTCCTAGAGATGAACCTTATGATGAATCACCACAAAATCACACACACCTAGCATGGCATCGATAATCACATTCACTAACCCTAGGATTTCGAGTTCTCTTGCATTTCACGCATCGTGGGTCCACTTAGCTTTTTGTGAGTCGTGCGTCGTGCCTAGCTATTTGGTGTGCTTCTACTTTGTGATTTTATTTTATATACCTGTCCAGGAATGACCCCTAGATTATCATGCTTCGATTTGAATATGCGGTATTTGCTTCTACTATATGCATGCTATATTTATATCGTATATTTCAATTCGCATGCTTCGGGATTCCACAATTAAGGACTAGGATAACCCATTTAGCCTATGCTCTATTTAGCGAGAATAGTTTCCTTTGCCCAAGTGTTTAGATTTCGACTTCTTTTTTGTTTTACTTGGTGCAGATCCCCTCGTCGTGTACCGTTCTCCCACTTGGGAGAGTACACATGTGTATAGCCAAAAACCCAAAAATCCAAAAAAAAATAGAAAAGAAAAGAAAAACCCAAAAAGAAAATAAAAGAAAAATTTTGTATAGCCAAAAAGCCAAAAAAAAATACAAATGCCCAAAACCCAAAAAAATTTCTAGTGTGAATATTTTTCCTACCTACCGATACTAAAGGGAAGGCGAGAATTTGCACCGAGTGTTCTACTCCACATCATCTCAACCCCCATCGTTTTCGAAAACACTTGGCTTAGGAACTTTTTAGCTAGTATCTAGGCTATAGTGGCGTGATTCCCTTAACCCTAGTTGTGGAGTCCCCGACGCATGATACGTTTCACTTCTTATACTCTTCTCATGCATGCTCGAACTAATATTCACCGCAATTTCAAATTCGAATCGGTATTTGGGTCATTTCCTGGATTTGCGTATATGAGCTCATAGCACATTGTAGAAAGCGATACCATTTGCTAGCGCACGACCACACTCACTTGCGCTTCACCGCGTGGGCCCAAGACGTTTATGGGGACTCGTTTTCCTAGGTTTAGTGATGTGATTTGACGTTTGCTTGCTTGGTGCGTCGTTTTTGATTTTGTTGGCTCTGACGGACGATCTAGCATATAGAGTTTTCTTTTTCTCTCTTTCTCTCTTCTTTTTCTCTCTTTCTCTCTATTTTTCCCCTCCGAGCTCCTACTCTCACTCGTCTTCCTCGAGGACGAGGAAGAGTTCAGCTTGGGGGATTTTGACGTGCGTTTATATTTCATATATTCATGCACGTTTTCTTTTGTGTTTCTCCGTGTTTTTCGCCGTCTTTTATTCGTTTTCTCGTATTTTCTCGTTTTCTTTCACTTTTCTTTGTTTCTCCATGTTTGCAGGAGACTGACCGTGTAGGGGACGTTTAACGACGATATCTCAAGTCCCCGGAGCAACAGGAGGAGTCACGAATGATCCAGGGGGCCAAACGTCAAAGAATACATCTTTCAGCCCCTCACCCGGTCGGTTGGTCATCTCCAACCGATCGGGTGATGCACGCGTGCACCACCCGGTCTCAGCTGGAGCTCAAGTGGAAGTCACCCGACTGGTTCACAGGCCGGTTCAACTGGGCCCAACTCTCTGTCTTCTCGAGCCAAATTCCAACCGATCGGGTGACTCTCACCCGATCGGTTCATCTGTAGCTGATGCTGAAGAGCCGAAGACACGGGCACCCAACCGATCACTTCACCCGATGGCGCCAAGATCCAACCGGTCACTCCAAGAACTCAACCGACCGATTGATATGACCGGGTGAAAGTTCGCCGTTTTCTGTTATTATCTGTAACGGATCACCCAATCGGTTGACTTGTCAACCGATCGGGTGATACGAGAGTCTATAAATAGAACCCCTAGGGTTCCAGAAACCGGGGAGCTGCTAGTTTTTACTGTTTTCTCCTATTGTGACGGCTGTAATTATTGTTCTTTTGTAAGTTTTCGGATCTTTCTCAAATTTTAGTATTGTCTTAATTACTCTATTACTTCCGCATTCCAATCGTCTGATTATGATTCCAACGGTTCATTTTCATTTAGATCGCTTTTTAATGAATTTTTGTGAGTAGTTCCCAAATCTGGGATTTTGGTGGAAATCCCTTCGGGGGCTCTTCCCGATGCGTCCATAGGGTTAGGAAATCGATAGTGATTAGGAATCTAACGGTTACGCGGGGTGTTTCATTGTCATCGGCGGGAAAAAGACCGCCTTTGACCGTTGGGCCAAGGGGGAATAAACTTGACGGTTGACTCCCTAGCCATAGCTCACGCCCTTAGCGTAGACGCCGAATCCTAGCACGCGGGAGCGGCAGGATGAGACGTTGGGAGTTATCGTTGCGAGCTTAGTGCTCCCGGAATCGATCAGTGTTAATGGACACGGGAGTGCCCACTGATCGAATCCGGGAAGTCCGGTGTATCATCCTGGGCACCGACCGGAATATCGGGCCCATGGGATGCCGGTACCACTTTCGGAGGCAACGTCTCACCATTAGACCCTAATTCCGATCGCTATCCTACCCGCAGGCCGTATCGGCGAGAGTCGCTCGTTGGAGTGGAAACCAAAGTCCCGGGTTTATTTTCTTATTGTTCATACCTCGCATTCCTATACCGTGACAACCCATCCACCGATTCGGGCTAGCTCGCCCACGGGGTGATCCTGGTCCTCCTTGACACAAGCACATCCTAGCCTCCCTGTGTTCGACCCCCAAGCCACACTACAACACCGTACGCTTGCGGTTACAAATATCTAAACCCCCACGCGGGTCCCCCGGCCATTTGCGGATAGCAAGCCGGGGCATCACGTCAGGGTCTGATAGTGTAATGTTTTGATTTTGGTTTTCAAATTCTGTAATATCTTGGGGTTTTTGGAGTATAGAAGGAGTTATGTAGGGGCGTGGTGACGTCGCCTGTGCCTTAACCATGACTTACTAATACTCTTCTGCAGTCCTTGAACCTTGTACATTTTTGTTGAGATCAATAAAGATAAACGCATATTCTCCACACACACACACACACACACACACATATGTATGTATGGATTAATGTAGAGCAGGTGGCACCTGATCCAAAGGTTCAGGTGCAATACACAAAGGGGTGGGCCCCAACGAGTACAAGCCCATGTGGGGGCTTCTACTCTCCACCTTTTTTGTGTCTTGCCACCTGATCCATTGGATCAGGTGGCAGCTTTTCTATATTAAATCCATATATATATATATATATATATATATATATATATATATATATATATATATATATATATATATATATATATTAATGGAGAAGTGCTGACAGAGCTGGAAATTTTTCCAGTCAGCGATCCTGCATGGCTACAGTATTTTTTTCAAAAATTTTTTGCAGTTGCTAGATATACTTCTTCGGAAGCTCCCCACAAATTGTCAGGTTGATCTGACACCGTTTGAGCCTCCGTTCATCGATTTCAAAAACGTTGTGCAAAATTGTCCACAGATTTGCGCAACGGTTTTGAAATCGATGAACGGAGGCTCAAACGGTGTCGAATCTACCTGAAAATTTGTGGGGAGCTTCCTAACAAGTATATCTAGCAACTGCAAATTTTTTTTAAAAAACAAATCTCTACGGACCCCAAATCGCTGACAGCGCTGGAAAAATTTCCAGCGGTGTCAGCACTTCTCCATTAATCTCATATATATATATATATATAGGAATATGGAGGTGAGCTGATAGCCCAAGAATTTTTTCCTGGGCAGTCTGCTCATTTGGGGATGGGGTAAAAAAATTTTAAAAATTTTTTTGCAATAGTTAGATATAATTTTTAACTAGCTCCCCATAAATTTTCAGGTCAATCCAACACCGTTTGAGCATCCGTTCATCGATTTCAAAAATGTTGCCCAAAACTGTCTAGAATTCTGGACAGTTATGCACAACGTTTTTGAAATCGATGCACGGAGGCTCAAACGGTGTTGGATTGACCTGAAAATTTGTGTGGAGCTAGTTAACAAGTATATCTACCTACTAAAATTTTTTTTTGAAAAAAATTGTTTTTACTTTTTACCCCCCAAATCGCTGACAGCGTAGGAAAACTTTCCTGCGCTGTCAGCTCACCTCCATATTCCTATATATATATATATAGTTGTATATAGGGTAGTAAGTGTTATGTTCATACATATGTGAGAATAGGCATATCACTATAGAGATATCTGTGTGTATTAGAATTGGTGTTTGACTATCCATTAAGGGTGTATGTATTTTGAATGTACTTGTCAATATTTGTAATTGTATGTTAATAAGGTTATGTATATGTTGGGCGTAATATACATGATAATTGGTGTGCTTGTAGTTGGGTGTACGTATCTATTGTATGATCTACATATTAGTGCATATGGACGTGTGCTCATACGTGGATATGTATATGCTTAGCTATAGGTATATATATATATATACATATGGTATGAATACGTGTGATTTACGTATAGTAGTAGAATTATAATGTTGTATTACTTTCTCTACGGGATGATGAATGTGCATGTGTATATCAGAAGGTATACGTAATTGTATGATTGTAACTACGTATGGATGGGTATATGTAATAAGTATACTAGCTCTATGTAAATTACTATGGTTTTGTATACTTGTGTGAACATATAGTATGTATGTCTAAGTCTTTGTGTAGATATAAGATAGGTATGTAATAATGTAATTACAGATATGTGTATAATGTGTATGTGTGCATTTATATGTGACTATATGATGTATGTGTAAGTGTATGAATGCTAGTGATACGTTGTTTTTATAATATTGGTATGCCTAAGGAAGAGTGCTCTCATCGTCTATGTCTGATCATACTTAAGTTGGCCATACACAAGGAAGTCAGAGGATGCACTTGATTTTAAAGTGGGTATATTGTAGTCGCCCTAGAACTGTATAAGAAGGACATGTCCATTTGTGTGTATGGTGTAATGTATGGTGTGCATATAAGTGTGTAGTGATGCGTATTATGTGGTGTGTATAGTGTATTACGTAAGGTGTTGAGTGATTATACTATTGTCGTATTATTTGGTTGAATATGTATGTGCTAGTATTGAGTGATGTGTTTACATGACGGGTAAAATAATATTATTGGGAATTCTGATTTTATAAATATGGTAGTCCACTATGTATTAATAATAATGTGAGTGTGCAAGATGATGTCATACTTGCAGTTAGTAAGTTGACGTGCATGTATAGTAAAATACTACGATTGGTTTAATTTTGGTTTTAATTGTAACATATGATAGTATTATATGAATGGTGTTATGCTTAGTAGTGATATATTAGTATTATTATTGATATATAATTAGTGATGTATCGGTGAGTGTTAATATTATTATAAGTATGATTGTTAACTAGTGTTAGTTGTAGTATTACTACTGCTAATATTATTATTGTTAATAATTGAGCGTTTAGGTGTAATGGCATGATTGTTATGTATTGGTAGTGTATGAGCGTAGTAGAGAGTGTGGTGCGTGTATATTGGTAGAGGAAATGCGCGAGCACCATCCTCACTTATTCCCCGCATCTTGGTTGATAATAATTCCGAGGACAGAATTTTTCTTAAGGTGTGTAGAATGTAACGACTGGTACTTTCATATGCACTGGAACTGAGTTCTGTTTATATATGTCTTTATTATTATACATTGATGTATCGATCTCATTAATATACTTATTAGTTAGCTTATTAATCATGTTATTAATGTTTTAATTTTAAAATTCAAAAGTTTCAAATTCAAATATTTTCAAAATTCAAATTCAAATGTATTTGAAAACTTTCTTTTTAAATCCTAATTAAACCTATAGCCTCATCAAAACCATTATTCCTCTAATTATTATATTATTCAAACTTCCCTAATTAACTTTTGCTATTAAATTTTCCTAATCGAAACAAAATCAATTAGAGTTAATTCCCTAATAATTATTATTGAAAACAAATCTGTTAATTTTAAAACACTTTCCTTTTTATTTAACCTTTCCAATTTTATTCTTTAACCCTAACACCTAGTCCAAGGCCGCACACACAGCCGTTACCTCTCTTTAAACAAAAACACAAACACTACAAACCCACGGTTAATAGAAACCAAGACCCTACAAAACCCTGGCCCAGCCCTTCGTATAACCCCAGGCATTCATTTTTTAAACTCCTCCTATTTTTTTTTTCAAACTCTAAAAACCCAGGCCGCACAAACCTAGCAGCTACCCTCTTCTTAAAAAAAGCCTAACCCTAGCCATTGAAAAATCCTACCTCATGCCTTCTAATAAACCTAGCAGCCCTACCTCAAAACCCTAGCCTTCATACAACCACCGTCGTAGCACAACCCGCTCCTCCGCCTTCCTCAAGCCGTAGGCCTCCTCCTCCTCGTCGACCATACCTTACCCCTCACCGGCGCCCACCTTCGCTGCAACACAACTCCGGCGTCCGACCTCCTTCCCTCTGACCATCGAGAACCATCCATTTCCGACGCCCAGTCCGCCTGCAAAGCTGTGCCACACCTCTCTCCTCTCCACCTCCTAGAGCCAGCACGCCGGTGCCTCCCCTCTTCCTCCGACTGCAGTCCACCACCCACGAAGACGTCGCCCCGACGTCCAGCACACCGGCGCCTCCCCTCTCCTCTACCAGCAACGAACAACAGAGGATGAAAGCTTGAAAATGTTAGTTATAGTGTTGGTTAGTAGTTAGTTAGGGTAATTATATAAATAGTTAGAGTTAGTTTTTTTATATTAAGCTGTGCTTCCTTAATACCATATTAGTAAGGTTATGTAGGTTAGCTGTCATATAAGAACTGCATGTTTTTTTAAACAATTAGGTTCATGTGTTGGGTTTTGAAAATGATTCAGGTTAGTTGTTAATTAGGGTTAGTATGCATTTTTTATAGTTAATTTTGATTAGAGGTCAGTTGTTAGGGTCATGGTTATAAAACTTCTAATAAATGAGTTAGCATATAATGATTATAAGTATTTTAATACTCGTTAGTTATACACTAGTTTTAGTTACTGTTAATATATGTTAGGTATAAATAAATATTATATAAATTATTTTATAATTATCTCTGTGTATATTTGTTATTAAACAAATATGTCAATGACCAAGTGTTTTTTCAGTAACTATTCATATCAATCTAGGTTTTACAACATAACCAATGAGTTAGTTTTCTAATAACTCATATAAGAAATTAGAGTAATAGGTTAAAGAAACAGTACCCTTTTTAGTTATTTGAATAAATGTTAGTTGATAAAATACATTAATTTCGTTTAAACTGATATTGGTACCAAATGACGCAGAAAACATCCGTGCCTCACGTAAGGAGTCGTCAACACCAAAATCACCAAAAACAGGCAAGCATGCAATTAAAACTTGTTTCTTTAAATGTTACTCATTTAGACTTAAACCGTGATATCTTGTACGCAAGAAATGCCATGTGACACATTGACACTAAAACCCTTAAACGTACTTTGTGAAATGCTAAACTTGAACCCGTGTGCATGTGTGTGGACATCATTAAAAAATGAACATACTTGTTACGACATGAACTATACAGACAATGAAACGAACAAGCTGAATAACATAGAACATGATAGCCGGTTTGGCTAACTTATAAATATTCCATGCCGTTGGCTCATAGATGTTACTTGCCGTTGGCTCATAGATGTTACATGTCATTGGCTCATAGTTGGCTACTCTCGTCGGTCACATGTGACTAGTCTGGCTCATGTTCCAGTATATGGTGGTTTAGAACTCTGACTCGTGGTGCAGAAAGTACACGTGGGTGGGGTGGGGTTTCCAGGCACTAGCCGGTAGTAAAAGGGTCACCTTCGGGGGCACTTGAAGGTGTATTCACTTACTAGCTGTCTACAGACAAGAGCCTTAGTCTCAGACTTGCACACATAATTAAAGAATTTGAAAATTGCTGTTAACTTATAGAACTGATGTTGCTTTATTTTTAAATTGAACTGCTATGTTTCCATTCATAATAGAACTGACATGCTAGCGTAAATATTTATAACTGCTTTAACTGCCATATATAATCTTTTGCATATCTTGCCAAGGGTCCCCTTTTAACCATAACTTGTCAAGGACCCTTGTTGACATACATTCCATGTTGTTTGAATGTAAGTCAGGTCACTAGACAGGTTAGATGGAGGACGAGCTGATTGCGGAGACTAACTCGCTGATCCTGGAGTTCTCCCCGTTGCGGACTAGTTACTGAGTTTCGGTTGCTGCTGCTTAAGTTTCCTTCTATGTCATATTTGTAGGGTGTGTACCCAATTTTATAGATTTCTGGTGTTGTTGGCCATGTTTGGGGCCCTAGTTATCTTGTGTACTTAAATTTTGGATGTCGGCTTAAATTTATTGTTCTCTGTTGTTCTGAATGAAATGCAAGTTCCTGCGTATGGTTTTTATTCACAGATGCTTATTGGGTTCTAGCTTCACCGCTCCAACCCATGCGGACCCACTCACGTCCTCGCTCCCAAGTATAATGGGAAGCGGGGTGTGACACAATAATACATACCCTACCGTATCTGGCACTATGGGCCATTACATTCTACCCACCTTAAAAATAAAGTCCGTCCTCGGACTTTCCAACTCAGGACATAGCTAACGGTGAATAGAGATATACAGGGTCTATCTACCCTAAACATATATATAGGCAACGCACACTCATGGACGAATACTGGCACAGATACTTTAATCATGTACACAGGCTCATATTCATTCTTATACTCACACCATCATACATTCACCTGATATTTACGCAATATCATTCATCCCTCTCATATATGTTTACAAAAACATAGGCACTTGCACTACACATACATACACGTATACACAATATGATACTCCACATAGAGCTAGTACACTACTACATATGCACTTCTATACATAGATATAGACCTACAACCACGTATGCCTCCTAGTAGACATCCAAACACACGTACATATATCACCCCATAGGGGCATGCAATACAATACAACACTATATCCATACTACTATAGATAAGACACATATATTCATATTGTGTAAGCAGATACACACACATACTCATGCATGTGCACATGCCTATACATGCAATTATACAGATCATACCACTTATGCACATACGTTGAACTATAAGCACACATATTGCTTTATGCATAACACCCATAGTAGATAATTATACACCAGTACCAACATGCACACATATCCATACAATGGTATAGCTACCCACACACAGATAAGCATGTACAACCATACATATCACTATGCACATATCACGTATAGTATCACATATGCATATACAATAAGATAGACACGCATGGTAAATTCATATACCAAGAGCATGCATATTCATACATGAGTGGGACACGGAGATCCACACATGGATCAATACTCTATATATACACACTACATACATCTCGATCAATACAATAGACCTACTATACCTACATCACAAAGTTCAACCAAATACTAACACATATCCTTTAAAATACAAACATTCAGTCACATAGTCATACTAGTATCTAGAATAATAGTCTACATATATATACAACTACAGATAAACACACGAATATACTACATAGACATACTCGACAATAGACATAAAATACTTGTAGATCGATGCAAACACATAATCACATACACATCTACATATCCATCCAACCACCCATGTCTATCCTCAATGACTCTACACCTAGAGATTCTGATGTCAGGGCTCTATCATAAGGCTGAACACCTACCTACCTTAGGACTCGACTACCCTTTATAGGAACATCACACACACTACCCTTACACAGCCGTAGTGCGGTGGCCTGCATGGGCCACCAAATGTAACGCCCCGCTCCCTAGGATACCCGAGAAGTACGAATCCATCCCAGGTGATCCCAGAGAAGCGAGTTTTACGAAGGGAAATACAAAAAGAAAAACACAAAGCAGGTCCACTGCGCACTGCTGGGATAGTACCTGTAAAGTTCTCCAACATCAAAAAACAACACAAAACACAGGGAACACTGAAACAAGAAACACTGAACTTTATTTATCTAATATCATCCATATATATATATATATATATATATATATATATGGGAATAATGGGTATCAGTATATATATATACTATAAATAAATAAATAAATAAATATATATATATATATATATATATATATATATATATATATATATATATGGGAATAATGGGTATCAGACGCCATATGAGACCTTGCCTCATATTCTCTCTCACATAAAGCAACCAAGTACAAGCCCACATGGGCTTGTACTTGGTTGTACTTGGTTGCTTTATGTGAGAGGGAATATGAGGCAAGGTCTCATATGGCGTATGATACCTATTATATATATATATATATATATATATATATATATATATATATAGACACACACACACACACATACATCATCTCATACAACAGCTCAACCCCACCACAAAAGAACCCAAGAGTACATAGCTCTCTCTCCTTACCCCTCACCACCCCCACCTATCTCATCCACAGAACTCCACTGCTACACCTCATAGCCACCAACCAACACCAACACCAACACCTAAAAAGACACCAAGGGGGCACGTCAATGAATTACCCAGTAGGATATCCAACTCCGCCCCAAATGCCACTACTAAATGAAACTACGGGCATGAGGATGATGCATTGCAACTTGGCACGGCACGGCACGAACATGGTGCTAAAGGTAAACACAACCATAAGAAAGGGTACATGGGGAGGGGTTACGATAATAACCAACAATAAATACAAGCTGAGGAAGTAAAACAATTAAACTACAATTATGAACACACTTGAGGGCATAAAAGAGTAAATCAAGCAAGTCATTGGTTAGTGTTTTGGAACCTAGGTAGTTGGTAGGACCCTTTTGGGACTGGACCTTCCCCTCAATTAGGGTGGAACTAGAACTCCCCCAGACATGCTATGGACTGAGCCAAGCGTGTAATGCTGTTAACAAAGGAGCCCTTTTCTCATTTCTCCTTATATCCGCCACTCCCTGCCTCATGGTCTACGTCAGGAGTGCAAACCAAAAATGGTCCATCCCTCATGTCCACCTACTACTTTGGTTCCACCAAACCCCGTGTCACCCTCCCTTGTGGAGGACTAAACAATATCAATAAAGTTATAATGTTGCATAAATGAAACAAACACATCTACTTTGCCTTTCATTCTCATCTTCATTTCTTGCCATGAAACATTCAAACTTCCATTGGTAGGGATCACAACTTCAACAAACATTCCTCTTCAATACCAACGACAACATCATCAATAAGAGCAACTTCAACAATAAGGTTAATAACATGCAAATACAAGGTGAACATGGTTGACGAGGAGAAACTCCAGTAGGCATAAGTTGATTATTACTATAAGGACATGTTTAAGCATGTGTCATTCATAATTTGCAACAATGAAAACGTAGAAATCCATAACTAGAACCAAATCCCACACTTGTGCATTTCTGGTTGCTGGAAAATATCACAACAATCACATACAGAGGCAATTTTCTCCTTTTTTGGATACTTAACATGACCATGCAATACAAATGAAAGTTGTAGATATATGTTTGTGGATTCACTGATAGAATTTCAAGAGGAAATTTCCACTGTGTGATGTATGGTGAATTGTCTAGTGAGACTTATCAAAACTGTTTTCCAGACAGATCATAAGAGCTGTAAAGATTTCTCATTTAGGTCAAGTTTCAGTTAGAATCTCGAAAATTTGGCCACGGTGAAAGTTGTAGAAAAAGTTGTTATCTTCTCAACGAGACCAAGAAAACCAATTTTTATGAAGTGTGAAGTGACTGATCTCTGTTTTACCAAACTGTGTCCAGAGTATGTAAAAATCAGACGTACTGCAAAGACAGAATCTTTACCCCCAATTTCAATCTGAATTAGTAAAAGTGCTCAACATGAAGTTGGAGATAAATGTCTAATCTGTTAGCCATAAAATATTCAGACTCTTAGCATTTATAGATTAAGAGATTTTAACTAAACAATGAGCATGACATTCTGTCCCAATTTCCAATAACACCAAAGAAGCAACCACACATCATTAAACATGGATTAAGTTAATTAATCAAGCATGGCATGCAAGGACACTAGGTGGAGACGGAATCCTACCACTTGGGTGATGAGAGACAAGGGGGTAGCCCTTGGCCATATGGCTCCACCTTCTTCAAGCTCCTTCCTCTTCCTCTCCCTCTTCCTCTTCTTCTATTCTTTTCCTTTCTCTTTCCTTTTCTTTCTTTCTTTCCTTTGTTTTTTTGGATGAAACTTTCAGCCGAATGGGAGAAAGAGGAGAGAATAAATGAAAAGAAAAGATAAGAATGAAGGAGAATTTTATAGAAGAGATGAGAGAAAATAATGTTGAGTATTGGACTCCCCGAATTTGGTTTTGGATGATGAGCAAACATAAATAAATCGTGAACTAACACTTTGTGAGCGCAGTTATGGAGATCGTCGCCAAATTCACGTGAACATCCAAAGCGACGTCTCAAGACTTCTCAAAGCACGTATTCATATGCCTAAAGCTTCGTTGAAGCTTTTGGACCAACTTTGAAGTCATGAAGATTCGATCGAAGCTTTTGAAGACGGTTTGTCTAGATTTATATTTAGTCTTCTAGCTTTGTTCTTTAGAATGTTAAGCCTTGAGTAGGTATTATCATTTGATCTTCATATCGCTCCTATCTTAGAGCTAGGATCTTAGTAGAAGTCCATTCAAACTTTCCCGAAGCATCGCGCTTCGATTCGGGACTTCTTGTGCATGTTAGTTGGTTCAAGAAGAAGAACCGACCGACTAGATGGTGATCTAGTCGGTCGGAAAAGCTTCTTGGACCGACTAGTTTGTTTCCTAAATTCCAAGCTCTTTACTGTTCACTGTTAGTCGGTCTTAGTTGACTCACCGACCGACTAGTTGGTGAACTAGTCGGTCAGTGATGCTTCTTAGACCGACTAGTTGAACATTCCCTGTACATGCCAAGTTACTGTTTATCGTTAGTCGGTCTAAGAACGTTTGGCGACCGACTAGTTGATGATCTAGTCGGTCAATAGTTGTTCTTGAACCGAATAAATCAATTTGTATTCAGACTAATAGTTTTTGACTCTTAGTCGGTCTAAGTTAACTGACCGACCGACTAGTTGATAAACTAGTCGGTCGGAAAGTCTTCTTGGACCGACTAGTTCTTTAGGTCTGAAATTTCATCTGTTCACTGTTCATCCTTTAGTCGGTTCATGTTGTTTCACCGACCGACTAGTTGATGAACTAGTCGGTCAGTGGTTGTTCTTTGACCGACTAATTGCTCCAGATTTCCAACCGTTGGGAGTTGACCTAGCTCGATTTTGTGGGACCCTATAAATACAAAGCTTGGTCGTTTCTCTCTAGGTTAGAGCTGCTATTGAGAGCCTTATTCAGATTGAAAGAGTTAGAGATTGAAACTCATTTCCAAAGCTCTCTTCCTCACAAGAAATCATTCTCTCCCTCATTTGAGATCTAGAATCCATCTTGAGAGAACTTTGTTCTTGTTGAGTGTAACGGCCTGTATTTTTCCAATACATTTAAATTATGTATTTAAAGTAATTTCATTTTTAAACTATTTTGTAATAGTTGATCAGGAGTTTTAAACTGATTTCAAAAATTTCCTATAAAAATGTTTTGAAGTACCAGACTAGTTATAGAGTATTTTAGTAAAATCGGATTTCGTCAAATACCTCTAAAAAGATCTGATAAAAATTCATTTTCAGATATTGCAGTTTTGGGTCAATGAATTTATTTTCTATACAAACGTCTTCAAAATGTTTTCAAACTTCTGCAGTAGCATCCTATGATCATTTAGAGCTTCCCACATTAATTTCGTAAATTTCTGATATCGTTTTAATAGAGAACCCGCAAACCCGCTTTCTAAACATTTTGGCCAAAAACTAGTATCCTCGTAGCCCAAACCCTGGAACGGTCTTCGTATTCGCGATCCTCGTGACGATACGATCCCGTGGGTATGTTTTCGTAATTTTTCGGACACGTTTGCTAGTAGGGGCATTTTCGTAATTTCGCTTTTGTATTCTCACTAATGACTTTTGTTAATGGGGGTTTTCCTTCCTAATTACCTCCTAATTATCCTACCCACTCTAACCAGCAACTACCCCACCCACTCTACCCCTCAGCTACCCATCTAACCCCCCTCATCTGCCCCCTCTCAATCTCTCTCACACCCTATATATTAACAACCCCCCTTGTTTTAATACACACACAGGCAGACCCTCTCTCTATCTCTCTCCCTCTATCTTTCTTATTTTTTTCGTTCGAAACCCTCTCCTCGAGCCCCCGATACTGTCGCTACCCTCTTCCCCTCTCGACGGCGATTCCGAACAGCCCCGAATCGACGACAACGTCCGCCCCGCCTCCCTCCGAGCAGCAGCCACCGACGCTCCCTCTCCCTCTCTCTTCTTCCACGGTGGACCCACGCCGGAGCTCCGCCCTCGCGTCGGACGTCACTACCCTCCACCGTGAAGCCAAGACCCCTCCTCGCCACCGCACTCCGCCTCCTGACGCTTCCACCGCCGCACTCCGACTGCACCGGGCCCGCCTCCGACGACTGCAGCGCCCGAACCCCCGCCTCCATGCCACTCCGGCTGCCTCCGCCCTCGTCGCCGACGACGCCGCCCCCTCGCCGCCTTCGGCCGCCCTCCTCGCCTTCGACCTCCGCCCCGAGCCGTCGACCGTCGCTGCCGCCTTGGCCGCCGTCGCCGTCGTCGACGAGAACCCCGCCATGAACGCTGTCGAACGCGAAGGAGCAACTCTAAGGGCAAACTTGTAAATATGCGGTAATAACATATTTTCGTATTATTTTCGTATTTTTAATTAATAAATAAATGGGTTTAATGGTTTTAAATCCATAAGTAAATATATAGGCCTCAGAAAAATATGTGTCTAGCTCCCGAAAATCAGAAATGACATTCTGGACCCAATGGCGCTAGTTTCGTCTCAATCTGACGCTTAGTTTCTCCAGAATTAATTTTTAAGCCTAAAAGTTAAATCCGTTACTTTCTATTAAAAATCTGTATCTTGTTATTTTCACGTAAACTAATACTTGAGAAAAATATATGTTAAAGAACTATCCGAGACGGTCGTTTTGACACCTCATTTGGAACTTTCCAATGTAGATTGCACCCAGAATAAATTCCTGAATAAATACGTTACTAATTGAAAAATGGGTTTTAAATTGTTTTTGAGCTTTTAAAAATTCTAAAAATTACTATAAGCCTCAGAAAAATATTCCCTCTTTCAGTAAAACTATTTTTATCATATATAGTCTATATAAAAATTTAGAACTCTTTTCGACAACGTTTCAATTAGTTTTAAACATCAGGACGATCCAATTATTTAAATAAAAATGTAGCGTTCTTTACCCGAGTATTTTTGTGATTGCAGGTACCAATGCTCGTGCACCAGATCTTCCAGCTCCAACCTCGTCTTGCCACGACGAGCTCGAAAATGTAAGTCACGACATATTCTAAGTTTAGAAAACTAGTCTACTGTGCTTGTATGAACTTGTGACACTTCACCACTTATAGCCTCGAACAGCTATTTGACTTGAACCAAACTAGAGAACTAGTATGAAAGTAATCTACTAAAGATTACTTTGCCAACTTTCAACTTGCGTGGTTGTAGCACGCAACTACCAACTTGGGTAAATTGTGTGCTAGCCACACTACTACGTGCTCAAAGCACGGAAGTAACAGCTTTTGGTGTTGGGCTTGTCTTTATCCTACTTGCTGGTTTTCAATGAGGAAGTCAACCAGTTGACCTGGTGTGACTAACATGTGGAACATCCTGTGGAACAATCTTGTGAAAAACTTGTACTTGACACGTCACCGGGGTTTCGGGGTAACTCACAGTTGCGAGAGTACGGGAGTGACTAGAGTTTGATCTACATGTCAAGCTGCCTGTGTTTCAGCCTCCTGTCTAGCTGCCTGTGTTTCGGTAAACCATCCTGCTGCCTGGGTACCGGCATTCGTCTGGGTAGCACCCAGGCAAGAGACGAACTGAACGGTCACATATTGTACTCTCCTACTTGAGTCACGTAGTTCTAGTGTAACTTGCACAGTTACTTTCTTTACAGTACATGCACTTTACTTTACTTGCCAGTACAGTCATCTTTACTTTACGCATTCCATGCACGTTACTTTCTACACTTGTACAGTCACTGCACCGTACTTTACTTTCACTTTGGTCTGCTTTGTCATACTTGTACAGTACCTCTCTTTCTTGATTTAGAATTGTTGTGACTTACCTATGGTTCCATTTCCGTGGCACCGCAGACGACATACATATGGAGGCAGACGCTCTAGAGTTAATAGCGCCAGACTTCGACCATGAGACCGCAGCTTCCAGAGCTATTTTCAGTCGTGTACTTTCTTTCTTTCTTTTATCATTGTTGGAACATTTGTACGGTTCGGATTGTAATAATTGGACACTATTTGGGTATTTTTGTACATCTCTGCATCGTGGCTATTTTGATTTCACTGGTTAACTGTAAAACCTGCGCAATTATCAAATAAGTAACTGGCCCCCGAGAGCGGGTCGTTACAAGTTTGGTGGCCCTACGCAGGTCCTCGCTAGCTACCTCGTGAACAATATAGCAAGATCAGGATGTATAATGTAAAATACTCAGATTGAACCTCGAGTACAGGATGTCTCGAGTGTTCACCTGTATTGGATATACGGGTAAAGTGTCCTTATTACCATCATCATTAGGTCTTCCTTGATCCTCATCACTTCCTTTGAACTCTTAACCCTTGCTTAGGAATTCGTGTTCCATTCTTGGTTATACCCTCCCTAGTAACCCCTTTTGCTAGCAGTTATCGTGATTTTTCATCCTTTGAACTATCTACTCACTTCATCACCTTTCCTTCAGTTGTCGGTGGCTCTCATATGAATGATGATCTTCCTTCAATGGACCATGATACCGGTCAATGTGCTTGGCTAAAGTCTGTTGGATCAACCTGGCTAGACTGGGCATAAGTGATCATGGCTTAGTCACTTCCCTGGCCGTGTCCGCTGGACCGCAAGGATGTAAATCATGATTATGTAACGCCATCGATCTTCATCACTAGCACCCCTTTCTTTAGCTAGTGATGGCCTTCTGATCATTCTACTAATTCTTATAATTCTTCCTAATCGCTTTTAGATCGTCTGAACTCTAGCTACGTTTATTCTAAGGAGGGTAGCATTCAATTTTCGATCACCAGGAGTTCGAATTCGACAACGGAAGCGAATCGGAGGACGCTCAGAAGTATTTGAGGATAGTGCTGGTGATTTGAGACGAGCCAAACCTGACGTGTAAGTGTAGGCTGTTTGCATCTTTTGAACTCGTATTTCTCTTCTAGCCCCTACTTCTATCTTGTACCCGATTTTCTCTCTCCAAGGGTTTGATTTCATTTCCCACCGACCACCTTCCTTCCACCTCTTTATTTCGTTTGTCTGTTTCCCCCCTCGAGACTCGTGCCCGCCGAACCCTACCCTACCTAACCCCGACTTTCGGTGCCCCTCCCCCCGTTTTTAACCCCGCTCCTTCCTCCGCAAGCCACCCCGTGGCTTCCCTCAGACATCACCCCCCTCCTCCTCCCGGCCTCTCCCCCAAGCGAGCTCGATCGGACCCCGCATCGCCACTCCGATCTCCGATCCGCCAGCTTCCGCTTCGCTCCATCCCGTAGGCCCTAGCTCCCCGCCATGGATCGTCAGCCAGTCGGAGCCCTCGCCACCGCAGATCGCCAGCCGCCGATGGCCCGACGACGACCTTGGGGTCTGTTGGGCTTAGCAGCAACCCTCGCCGCCATCCATGCTTTGGCCGTGTGGTAGGGATATTGGGAACCTGCCGCTATGGGTATCATTGGGAGCTCCTTTTTCTGGTTCTTCCCCCTTGAGCTGCCCAGCTTCGAGTGCTTCTTAGGGGTGCTCCTTAGTGCTTGTAGGATCCTGAGTTTTTGGTCGTTGAACTTCTTAGGGCTGATGGTGTTTACCGTAGATGTCGACCTATGGTATTGGCAAGCAGTATCCTTAGGATTGGGTATTGGCATACTTTTGGGCTTAGGCGTTGAAGTTGGATGTCGGTCTTGTGCTCGGATTTGGGAGACGGCTAGGATGTTGGTTTCTTGTTGGATGTTATGGAGACTGCTGGGACAAGTGGTAGCGATGATCTTGACCCTCGAGAGTTGGCCTTAGACTTGCCTGTATATGTTGATCTGGGTAATGGATTGCAATCTGGTAGCGTGGTAGATGAAGTCCTTTGTGTCCGGTTGGTTAAGTTGTAACAGCAAGGATGCACTAGGTTTATCTCTTACGTTTATGTATGCTATGGCGATGCTTTACATGATTGAGACCATGTAATCATCGTTTATATATTCTAGACGTTCTGTTCTTCTCTTTGATGTGCTTGCTGCTACTTCTCCATCTTTCTTGAACTCATCTTCCTTCCTCCAGCTGAACCTATTTTGACTTGAAGATTAGCCATAGCAGCTATGGTGATAATCTATATTAGTAACATCCCTTATTTCTTATCACATTATATTTTATTTTACAACCTGATTTACAAAGATTACTATCTTCTCTATCATTTATTTGCTTGAGCTTCTTTATAATATCAATTATTTGTTTCAAAAATATTTTTAAATTCCGAGGACGGAATTATTTTTAAGGAGGGTAGAATGTAACGGCCTGTATTTTTCCAATACATTTAAATTATGTATTTAAAGTAATTTCATTTTTAAACTATTTTGTAATAGTTGATCAGGAGTTTTAAACTGATTTCAAAAATTTCCTATAAAAATGTTTTGAAGTACCAGACTAGTTATAGAGTATTTTAGTAAAATCGGATTTCGTCAAATACCTCTAAAAAGATCTGATAAAAATTCATTTTCAGATATTGCAGTTTTGGGTCAATGAATTTATTTTCTATACAAACGTCTTCAAAACGTTTTCAAACTTCTGCTGTAGCATCCTATGATCATTTAGAGCTTCCCACATTAATTTCGTAAATTTCTGATATCGTTTTAATAGAGAACCCACAAACCCGCTTTCTAAACGTTTTGGCCAAAAACTAGTATCCTCGTAGCCCAAACCCTAGAACGGTCTTCGTATTCGCGATCCTCGTGACGATACGATCCCGTGGGTATGTTTTCGTAATTTTTCGGACACGTTTGCTAGTAGGGGCATTTTCGTAATTTCGCTTTTGTATTCTCACTAATGACTTTTGTTAATGTGGGTTTTCCTTCCTAATTACCTCCTAATTATCCTACCCACTCTAACCCGCAACTACCCCACCCACTCTAACCCTCAACTACCCATTTAACCCCCCTCATCCGCCCCCTCTCAATCTCTCTCACACCCTATATATTAACAACCCCCCTTGTTTTAATACACACACAGGCAGACCCTCTCTCTATCTCTCTCCCTCTATCTTTCTTATTTTTTTCGTTCGAAACCCTCTCCCCGAGCCCCCGATACTGTCGCTGCCCTCTTCCCCTCTCGACGGCGATTCCGAACAGCCCCGAATCACCGACAACGTCCGCCCCGCCTCCCTCCGAGCAGCAGCCACCGACGCTCCCTCTCCCTCTCTATTCTTCCACGGTGGACCCACGCCGGAGCTCCGCCCTCACGTCGGACGTCGCTAACCTCCACCGTGAAGCCAAGACCCCTCCTCACCACCGCACTCCGCCTCCCGACGCTTCCACCGCCGCACTCCGACTGCACCGGGCCCGCCTCCGACGACTGCAGCGCCCGAACCCCCGCCTCCATGCCACTCCGGCTGCCTCCGCCCTCGTCGCCGACGATGCCGCCCCCTCGCCGCCTTCGGCCGCCCTTACGCCGTCGCTCCTCACCGTCGACCTCCGCCCCGAGCCGTCGACCGTCGCTGCCGCCTTGGCCGCCGTCGCCGTCGTCGACGAGAACCCCGCCATGCACGCTGTCGAACGCGAAGGAGCAACTCTAAGGGAAAACTTGTAAATATGCGGTAATAACGTATTTTCGTATTATTTTCGTATTTTTAATTAATAAATAAATGGGTTTAATGGTTTTAAATCCATAAGTAAATATATAGGCCTCAGAAAAATGTGTGTCTAGCTCCCGAAAATCAGAAATGACATTCTGGACCCAATGGCGCTAGTTTCGTCTCAATCTGACGCTTAGTTTCTCCAGAATTAATTTTTAAGCCTAAAAGTTAAATCCGTTACTTTCTATTAAAAATCTGTATCTTGTTATTTTCACGTAAACTAATACTTGAGAAAAATATATGTTAAAGAACTATCCGAGACGGTCGTTTTGACACCTCATTTGCAACTTTCCAATGTAGATTGCACCCAGAATAAATTCCTGAATAAATACGTTACTAATTGAAAAATGGTTTTTAAATTGTTTTTGAGCTTTTAAAAATTCTAAAAATTACTATAAGCCTCAGAAAAATATTCCCTCTTTCAGTAAAACTATTTTTATTATATATAGTCTATATAAAAATTTAGAACTCTTTTCGACAACGTTTCAATTAGTTTTAAAAATCAGGACGATCCAATTATTTAAATAAAAATGTAGCGTTCTTTACCCGAGTATTTTTGTGATTGCAGGTACCAATCCTCGTGCACCAGATCTTCCAGCTCCAACCTCGTCTTGCCACGACGAGCTCGAAAATATAAGTCACGACATATTCTAAGTTTAGAAAACTAGTCTACTGTGCTTGCATGAACTTGTGACACTTCACCACTTATAGCCTCGAACAGCTATTTGACTTGAACCAAACTAGAGAACTAGTATGAAAGTAATCTACTAAAGATTACTTTGCCAACTTTCAACTTGCGTGGTTGTAGCACGCAACTACCAACTTGGGTAAATTGTGTGCTAGCCACACTACTACGTGCTCAAAGCACGGAAGTAACAGCTTTTGGTGTTGGGCTTGTCTTTATCCTACTTGCTCGTTTTCAATGAGGAAGTCAACCAGTTGACCTGGTGTGACTAACATGTGGAACATCCTGTGGAACAATCTTGTGAAAAGCTTGTACTTGTCACGTCACCGGGGTTTCGGGGTAACTCACAGTTGCGAGAGTACGGGAGTGACTAGAGTTCGATCTACATGTCAAGCTGCCTGTGTTTCGGCCTCCTGTCTAGCTGCCTGTGTTTCGGCAAACCATCCTGCTGCCTGGGTACCGGCATTCGTCTGGGTAGCACCCAGACAAGAGACGAACTGAACGGTCACATATTGTACTCTCCTACTTGAGTCACGTAGTTCTAGTGTAACTTGCACAGTTACTTTCTTTACAGTACATGCACTTTACTTTACTTGCCAGTATAGTCATCTTTACTTTACGCATTCCATGCACGTTACTTTCTACACTTGTACAGTCACTGCACCGTACTTTACTTTCACTTTGGTCTGCTTTGTCATACTTGTACAGTATCTCTCTTTCTTGATTTAGAATTGTTGTGACTTACCTACGGTTCCATTTCCGTGGCACCGCAGACGACATACATATGGAGGCAGATGCTCTAGAGTTAATAGCGCCAGACTTCGACCATGAGACCGCAGCTTCCAGAGCTATTTTCAGTCGTGTACTTTCTTTCTTTCTTTTATCATTGTTGGAACATTTGTACGGTTCAGATTGTAATAATTGGACACTATTTGGGTATTTTTGTACATCTCTGCATCGTGGCTATTTTGATTTCACTGGTTAACTGCAGAACCTGCGCAATTATCAAATAAGTAACTGGCCCCCGAGAGCGGGTCGTTACATTGAGCCATCCAAGCTATTGCTTGATTCAAGTCTCCTATTCATTCCTAGGCACCCATTGCTGCTCATATTGGTAGTGCTAGGTCTTGGTGACTTCTCCTTCCTCAAATCCCTCCTTGCCCTAATTTGGTAAGAATACTCAAGGTATAGGGTTTGTGGTAAGTTGTTGTTTATTTCATATAAACTCTTTTATTGCTATTTATTCTCTCGGTTGTGAGAGAAGGTTGTGATCCCGGGTTATGGGATTCACTATTGCTATTGATTGTATGATTTGATCTTGTGAAGGTTTTTCACAAGGTATTCATAGTGGAAATCTTGGGTTAGGGTTTCTAACCTAAGTATCCGGAGGGGATCCGGGTGTTCTGGGACGTAGGATCACCGGGAACAAGTCGGGGAGACTTGGGTGGATCCGAACCCATCATATCAATTGTTTGCATTGAATATTTGTTGTTGTCAATTTTTGCTTCCGCATTTGTTGGTAGTAGTTTGCACGATAATTAGGAATTATACTCCTTGTTATTTTTAAATTACTATTCACCCCCCTCTAGTACTTGTGCAGTAGCTTTCAGGGCATTACATTTGGTATCAGAGCCAGATACTAAGCTATGTCTGCCAACGACAACAAGACCGTGCGTCCACCTTCGGATTATAGCACTTTCAAGAACCGTGAAGGAGCTTCTTCGGTAATAGAAGGACATTCCTCAACGAGGCCTCCGTTCTTCAACGGTACCAACTACGGGTACTGGAAATGCCAGATGGAAACTTTCCTCCGGAGTGCTTCACTATGGAGGATCACAATGAAGGAGTATGTCGAGCCCGTGGAAGAAGATTTCGAGAAATGGATTACCGCGGAGGTCGCCGCGGAGGTAAGCAATGCCAAGGCAATGAACGCCTTGCAATGCGCATTGGAGCCCGAGGACTTCAATAAGATATGCACATGTAAGAGTGCATATCAAATTTGGAACTCCCTCCTCATCTTACATGAAGGGACGAGTAGGGTAAGAGACTCTAAACTCGTTGTAGTTAATAAAGATTACGATATGTTTCATATGCTACAGGGTGAGAAGATGAATGAGTATTATGCTCTCTTCGTCGACATCATAAACGAGTTAGAGGCTCTCGGCAAAACCTACACCCAAAAGGAGAAATGTTCGAAGCTTATCGAAGGATTTCCTTCTAGTTGGGAAAAGCGTACCTTCGTCATCGAGGAAGGTTACGATATGAACAAGTATACCGTAGTTCAATTAATGGGTACTTTAATGTCATACGAGGTACGCAAGGATAGCAAGGTAAAGTTACAAGAGAAGATGAAGTATTACTTGAACCAAGACGTGCCTAAGAAAAAGGCGATTGCGTTCAAGGCGGCTCCATCCACCTCTACCGATGACGAGGACTCGGAAGACGAAATGGACATGGAATCCATTGCCCTCATGGCAAAGAAGTTCAATCGCTTCTTCCGAAAAGGTAACTTCAAAGGCAAATCTAAATTTACTTCTACTAACGCCTCTCCTCCTTTGTGCTTTAAATGCAATAAGCCAGGACACATCAAAGCGGATTGTCCACAAAACAAGCAAAAGGAAAAGTGGAAGGCGCCGAAGTACGACAAATCGAAGAAGTATAAGAAAGGCTACAAGAAAGGATTTGTCGGTTTCACCGATTCCGAAGATGACTCTTAAAGCGGGGAGTCGGATGATGTGAAAGTGGACCAAGCGCACGTATGTTTCATGGCTAACGAGGAAAATGTTCAAGAACCCGCCTCCAATGATAGCGAGGATGAAAGCGATGAGGTAACTATGGATGACCTTAGACTAGCTAATGAGCAAATATGGAATAGATATGCTAAATTGGTTGAACGATATACTAAGACTAAAGATGAGCTAGTTAGCATCCAAACCTCACCTAAAACTATCATCACCAATAACGACACCGTTGTTGAAGAGTTAAGAAATGAGATTGTTAATCTCAAATCTAAACTTGAACATGTTAGCATCGAGGATTCGGATGAACATAAGATAGCAGATTTGACTTCTCAAATCTCGACTTTGAGTATTGAGAATGAAAATCTCAAGTCTCGTGTTTATGCGCTCACATCGCAAGTGTCCACTTTGGGTGCTTCGATGCATTCTCTCACTGAGAAATATGAGTGCACTATAGGCCGAATTAATAAATTCAATAAGGGTAAGGACCATTTGGATAAAATCCTAAATGAATTACTTCCGGCCAATCACCACATTGGCTTGGGGTATACGATGGTGAGTTCATCCAAATCGGCCACTACCTTTGTTAGGCCTACTTCCGATGCCTCACCGAGTGGGAGCAAACACTCTATTGGTAGTTCATCTACCAATGGTGCTTCCACTTCGCACACACCCTCTTTTGGAAAGAAACCCACTTTGGGTGGACCTCCAAAGAAGGGTCATGCCTACATGTACACAAATACCATGCCACGTAGGAACACACGTCCTACTCCACCGGCTCACTCATATGATGATTCCTATGCTACACATTCACGGGCACGTGCACAACATGTGAGACACCCTCACGCACGTGTTCCCTCACATGCATATGTTCACCCACATCGTCATATGAATAATTATCCATATGCACCATTTCATCATGTTCCTTTTACTTATCCACGACATGCATCACGTAGAAATCAACAAAGCATGCATGCTCCCAATAGGATTAAGGCTCCCAAAATATTCTCAATTTGGAGCCCAAAAGACACAAGTATGGATGAAAAACAAATCTACATGAATGATTATTTTTTGAATGTAGTGGATAATATTAATTATATTGGGAAGTCTGAGTCCAATTGGACTTGGCTTCCAAAGGTCTAACCTTTGAGGACCCAATGACCTTGGGTACCCTGAAATGATATAATCATCTTTAGGTACTCAAGAAAAACAAACGGAGCAACAAAGTTAAATTTGGCTCCAAGGATGGGTGGATACTCGATAGCGGGTGTTCAAAACACATGACTGGCGATGCTCAATTGCTTTCCGGAGTGGTGCCCATTGCTAATGGGAACCGGGTAATCTTTGGAGGCAACGAGAGCGGAACCATCGTTGGTGTTGGTAAAGTGGGTAACCCATCTAAACCCTTAATTAGTGATGTCTATCTTGTTAATGGTTTAAACCACAATCTTATTTCAATAAGCCAACTTTGTGAGAAAGGTTACAAAGTTAGCTTTGCGAAAGGATTATGTCACATTTTTAATAATGTTAATAATGATTTATTATTTTCCGGCACACGCCATAAAGATATTTATATTTTGGATCTTCCTAAGTCATATGAACAATGTCTCGTTGCCAACACAAGTGAACAACGCTTATGGCATCGACGCTTTGGTCATGTGAACTTTGGAACACTTTTTAAGCTTTCAAAATTAAATTCCATTAAAGGTTTTCCTAAGCTTGTATTTGAAAAGAAAAGTTTTTGTGACTCATGTAACGAGGCAAGCTTCCTAAATCTTCATTTAAACCTAAGAAAAGCATTTCTACTAAATGGCCTCTAGAGCTATTACATCTAGATTTATTTGGGCCAACTAGAGTTGCTTCTTTAGGAAATGCTAGATATGGGCTTGTCATCGTAGATGATTTTTTGAGATTTACATGGGTATTTTTCTTATGTAATAAAAATGAAGCTTTTGAAAACTTCACAACATTTGTGAAGAAAGTACAAAATCTCATCGGAACCAACATTGTCACTATTCGTAGTGATCATGGAGGTGAATTTGAGAATGAGCCTTTCTCAAATTTTTGTGATGATCTTGGAATTACACACACGTTTTCCTTCCCTCGCGCACCCCCTCAAAATGGTGTTGTTGAGAGAAAGAATAGAACGCGTGTGGAGTGTGCTCGCACAATGCTCGATGATAGCCAACTTGGCCATCAATTTTGGGCGGAAGCGGTACACACCACTTGCTATGTGTTTAATAGAATACTTTTGAGGCCAGGCACCAAACAAACTTGTTATGAATTGTTGTTTGGTAGATTGCCTCAAGTTAAACATTTTCGTGTTTTTGGTGCGAAATGTTTTATTAAAAACACTTATGAAAATTTGGACAAGTTTGATCCGAGATCGGATGAGGGGATATTTGTTGGGTATTCCTCACGTAGCAAAGCCTACCGGATATACAACAAAAGATCCTCGACGATCGAGGAATCACTACATGTCTCTTTTAATGAAAATTTTATTCCTTCTAGAATTTCAAATGATGATGATTCAATGGATGTAATATGTGATTCTATTGATAATTCTAAATCTATTGATTCTATTGATTCTATTGATACTAACCCGACTAATGAGGTTGTTGAGAATGTTCCTAGTGATCAGGGAATTCCCAAACGGCTTCATACGGTTCATGACCATCCCCATGAGCAAGTCATTGGCAATATTCATGATAGAGTCAAGACGAGATCGTAAGTCCACCACTTCACCAATTGTGCCTTTGCCTCCTCGATTGAGCCAAAGAATATAAATGAAGCGTGCGAAGATAGTGCTTGGATCCTTGCCATGGAGGAGGAACTCATTCAATTCGAGAGGAATGAGGTATGGGAGCTTGTTCCATTGCCTTCGAAGAACCACACCGTTATAGGAACAAAGTGGATCTTCAAGAACAAAACCGACGAGAACCAAATCGTCGTCCGGAACAAGGCTCGGTTAGTAGCTCAAGGCTATCGACAAGAGGAAGGTATCGATTTCGAAGAATCCTTCGCTTCGGTAGCTAGATTAGAATCTATTAGATTATTGTTATCTTTTGCATGCCATAAAAATTTCAAACTATTTCAAATGGATGTAAAAAGTGCATTTTTAAACGGAGATGTCGTTGAGGAAGTTTATGTTTCTCAACCTCCGGGCTTTATTAATGAAAAATTTCCAAATCATGTTTTTAAACTAAAGAAAGCACTTTACGGTTTGAGACAAGCTCCTCGAGCTTGGTATGATCGCCTAAAGAATTTTCTTTTGGATTTGAATTTTAAAATGGGAGAAGCCGATTCTACACTTTTTGTTAAGCATTCGAATAATGATATTCTTTTAGTTCAAATTTATGTTGATGATATCATTTTCGGTGCTACTAACTTCGCTCTTTGCGAAGAGTTTTCTAATGTTATGAAGGAACAATTTGAGATGATCCACATGGGTGAGCTCAAATATTTCTTAGGTCTCCAAATTCTCCAAATGAACGATGGAATCTTCATCCACCAAACGAAGTACACGGTGGAGTTGCTAAAGCGATTTGGAATGGAGAGTGCCTCCGGGAAAAAGACTCCAATGAGCACTACTACGCATCTTGATAAAGATACGGGCGGAAAAGATGTAGACATTTGTCTATATCGAGGTATGATAGGTAGCTTACTTTATCTTACTGCTAGTAGGCCCGATATTATGTTTGCCATATGTATTTGTGCTCGTTATCAGTCTCAACCTAATGATTCTCACTTAGTAGCGGTAAAACGTATTTTTCGCTATTTAAGTTACACTTTAGACTTTGGATTACTTTATCCAAAATCTAGCACGTATGAGTTAGTCTCATATAGTGACGCTGATTATGCGGGATGCAAATCCGACAGGAAGAGTACTAGTGGCACTTGCCATTTTATAGGAAATTCTCTTGTCTCTTGGTTTTCCAAGAAGCAAAATTCAGTATCACTTTCAACCACCGAGGCGGAATACATTACCGCCGGTGCTGCATGTGCCCAGGTTCTTTGGATGAGACACACACTTAAGGATTTTGGTATACATTGTGATACTAGCCCTATCATGATAGACAACCAAAGTGCCATTTGTCTTTCAAAGAATCCGGTGCACCATTCCCGTTCTAAACACATAGATGTCCGACATCATTTCTTAGATGATCATGTTGCTAAAAAGGACATCATATTAGTGTACGTTGAAACCCAGAAGCAAATCACCGATATTTTCATAAAACCCCTAAAGGAGGATTCCTTTGTGCAGTTGCGTCGAGAATTGGGGATTATGGGTGAATCCGAGATATAGGATTCATTTTTATTCAATAATCTTGCATGCTATTCTATTTCGCTATATTTGTTCATGCTAGACTTATTGGATTCTTTCGGGATTTTTGTGAATTTTTGGAATTTATGCTCGAATTTATTCTTGAACGTCAAATTTAAGATTTTCGATGTTTAATGGGATAGTATGATGATTTTTGAGAGGTTTACGATGTTTCGTCCAAGTGCATTTAGGAGAGAACTCATTTATCTATTTTTGAACTCATCTAGTCGGTCTCAGTTCATCAACCAACCGACTAGATTCACATCTAGTCGGTCAGCTAATGAACTCAAACCGAGTAGGTCATTCTCTAACTTTTGGACTCATCTAGTCGGTCTCAGTTCAATCACCAACCGACTAGATTCACACCTAGTCGGTTAGTAAAAGAACTCAGACCGACTAGTTCAAGCTTATAATTTTCCTTTGCTACTGACATCATTTAGTCGGTCCACGTTCACTTACCGACCGACTAGAATGAAAACTAGTCTGTCAGTACTTGAACTTTGACCGACTAACTCTAGCCCTAAATTTTTCGTCTGTCGGCTGTTTCCACTTAGTCGGTTCAAGCTCATTGACCGACCGACTAGATCGTCATCTAGTCGGTCAGTGCTTGAACTGTGACCGACTAAGTGCTTAGGGACAGTCGTGTCTTTTCGCATTCCGACCGTCTTATACCTATTCTATTCGATTAATTCTCATTCTAATCGATCGACACTTTCCTCTCCAGCTAAAACCCCCGACCCTTCAACTTCCGATCGTCTTCCTCCGTCGATTCCGCCGCCGTTCGTCGATCTCCGACCAACTCCGGCTGTGGATCTCCGTCGATCTTCCTCCTAGGGTATCCCTCCTCTCCTCTCTTGCATCTAGGGTTCTATTCTAGGTCGATTTTCCCTCCTAGGGTTTGTTTTCAGCTTATTTCATTTCAGATCTAGGGTTTCGCATCTAGGGTTCATCGATCTCTTACTTGCGATTGCTTGATCTCGTTTTGTCACACTTATGGCAAAGACGAGAATCCCGATCACTCCCTCTGGCCCATCCCATATGACTGTTGAGCCACACCCTAGGGATCCTTCGAAACCCAAACGCCGACCTAAAACAACCCAACCTTCATCCTCTTCGCCCCCTCTGAAGAAGCAGAGGACGTCGACCGCCAAACCCAGTAGACGTTCTCAGTCTAGGAAGCCTATACTCCATACCCCCACTACATCATCTGATTCCGACACTGAGTTTAGACCCGAGGATGAGCCTAGCCGTAAGGAACCCACTTCTCCACTTCGTTCTAGCTCTCGTAAGCCTAAGGGAAAGGCTCCGATGCCAGCTGGTGGTGTCAATATCTCGCTATGTCGCGATGACCCTATGTGTCTAGCGGCATACACCCGTATCAAACATTGCCCGCTGTTATTGGAGCATTTCGTTAAGTTCTCTGACTTACTTGGCTTAGCAGATCTTCAATCCTATAGTGGGCTCCTAGACTACCTTCGCTTTGACCCTAAGGCGAACCCTCGATCCTATCCTCGCCTGGTCAAACTTTTCTATGCAAACCGTACACGGGGTCAGAATGGTGAGACCCACTCCATCGAGACTATTGTCTTGGGGACTCCTATAGTCCTCACGGCAGAAATCTTGGGGGAGTTGCTTGGTTGTTCTGAAGGGATTTTGGCGGTACCTTGGGGCACACAAACTCTAGTCCCGTCCTAAGTCGGACGGAACATAGACAGAAAAACAATAGCAGCGGAAGAAAAACTATGTTAACTAATTAACATGCAGTTAAAAACAATTTTTTAACTTAGCCCTAAGGTCCAAGACCCTATGCCAAGATCTATGCCGACTTGGGATGGATCTGACCATCCCAAGAAGGATCTAGCCTACTGCGATTAAACTAAACTAATGCTAATAAAATACTTTAACCACATACCCGGAATCTCAGCCCTGGGGCAGGCGAGATGTTCCGCACCGTCTTCCGAGCTGCTCCTCGTCTGACGCCGAGCCGCTCCTCGATCCGCTCCCCGAACCGCTCCACCTCCCGAGGCGATCAATCCCCGTGCCACCGAGCCAACCACGCGCCGAAGAAAGTTTCACGCGAGTGAAACCTCCGCCTAGATTTCGGATCCAGAATCCGAACTCCTTCGTGGCTTTGCTAGAGCCCTCAGGAGTAAGGAAGAAATTTAGGGAGATGAGAAATATTAATTTAAGCCTAGATCCGAGCGTGCTCCAACATTTACGAGAGCCGCACAGATCTAGAGCTTAGGACGAGTTTTGAGAAAGGGGGAGACCCCTATTTATATTGGCGGCGGACTCTCCCCTTTTCTCAAAATCCGATGTGGGACTAAATAATGAGTTAATTAAAATCAAGTTAGTTTGCACTTCACAAAGTGCAAACTTCCGTGAATTTTAACTCACTCACCGTTGAGCTTCAAGATTGATACAACCTATCAATACGACGAGCGTTCAACGGTGAACGCATAGAAAAAAACCGTTCGTCAATCGGGGTTTGTTTGGCCCTCCAATTGAGTGTCAAAGTATGCCAAAACCCCCACCCAAATACACAAACCCAGCCGTTGCAAGAAGCACGCATCCCTAGGCTACGTGCAGGGCCCGCAGTACCAGGCGCGTGCAGTGCACGCGCCTCGAGGCGCGTACGCTGCACGCGCCTCTGCGCACGCGTGGCGGCCCGTGCAATGCACGTGCACGCATTGCCTGGGCCCGGGCAAAGCCCGGGCCCGTGAATCACCCAGGCGCCCTCGTGGGCGCCTGGTCTTCGGCCAACCGGGGGGCGCCACGTGGCGCCACCTTGGTTTTTCTTTTGCGGCTGCGTAAATGAGACAAGCCCGGCCATTGGGCCGGGCCCACACTCTAATAAATACTGTTTATTTAAAGGTGTGGGCTTTATTGTTTAGGTCTGTTTTGGGCTCTCTATTTAAACACTTTAAATAGACTTATTGTTCTCGTTTGGACTCCGTTTTCGACGCGGTTCGAACCTGTGTTTAGAGCAGGATGAACCCGTCTTACCGGTAACCCTTTCCTTGCGTTTATATTATTAAATATTGTATTAAACAATTTAATACACATTTAATCGCCTTTGCATCAAATGCAAAATAGTCCCTATCTAGGCTTAAATTATCATATTGCATCAAATGCAATTATTCCATCCCTTGCATCAAAAATGCAAAATATTCTCCCTAACTAATTTCTACCTATTACTAGACGAAGCGTTGCACTCTGTGTGACCCTACAGCTTGACCCTTACAACAGGTTGGGCTCGAAGCCCTATACGACAGTGACCACTAGCAGTGGTTACCGTCCCTGCTTCAGGAATCATCATTATGTGGTTGACTCATTGACATAAGTATTGTCGGGACCACCTGACTGTTTCCGTGATGAGTTCCGCAGTTATAGTCTCTTCGTTAAAACTGTGTCGTGTAGATCAAGTCTGGGGTACGGTCAAACTGTCAACCCCAATAACTTGACTCCGGTTAGTTTCGATCAATCTTTAGTCAATAAATGTTGGACTTCTTCCAACATACTCTGCGCAGAGTTTTTACTAAAGACCGAACTAACTCTACGACACTAACTCCCATTGACCTGTGAGAGACGAATCCTCTCTTGGTCATTACTTGCCTCGTACATTTCAAGTGACACCTAATCAAAAGACCTTTCGACAGGCCTGGCCTCGAAGCTAGGTCAGTTGATCTAAGTGGCACCGTTCACGCACAGGTCTGTCAAAATGACCTCAAGTCAAAAGACCAACTAGCCTATCATCACTCAGAGTTATCATTGACAGATTGGTCAATATAACCATATGATAACTCTATTGGATCGTTCAGTGAACTCATTCTAATGAGCATATGTGCCTCGTCTTCGACTTCGCCAAGTCAAGCGATCATGAGATCATCGCCACCGCTAAACGGTGAAGACTAAGAAACAACGGTCTATCCGATGTTTCGATATCCTTGTCTCGAAACATCTACGACCACGAACCATTTTAGACTTATGCTACAGATGGTCAAACGTTTCTCCATGATCGATATACTCATCTCGATACCCGTTTGACCTTGCATAAAGTCTCAGGACTTTACCTAAGTTGATATCTAATGTTAACTACATTACAAAATAACTTAGATAAATTATTACCAAACAGCTTAATGTTATTTCGAACAAGATGTTTGTGCTATTCACACAGGAATAAATGGCCTCGAGGGCATCATACTCCTACATCTCCCACTTGCACTCAGGCCCATTTATCTCGGTATCTTATACCGTTTTTACACATAAGTTTTCCCGACTTCATGTGGTAGAGCCTTCGTGAGTGGATCTGCTAAAACCGTCTACACTATAGACTTAAGGGGTTTTTATGTTCATATTAGACCAACCTTTTGAATCTTATTCAAATAATTCACTTGGTCTATCGGAATCTATAATATTTTATTTTACTTGGATCTTATCCAGTTTATCGTACTTTACGATAATCATTTAAATTTGTTAATGGTCATTTTAAATGGCTCATATCTATTCTTGATAAAGTATCAAACCTTTTGATTACTTTGTCAAAATGTATGTTCCATCCCTTTGATGATTCGCATGTAATTTTTATACGCTCCCACTGACCTTGAAAATTCTATGGCTAATTCATATAAGTTGGTCTGTCTAAATCATATTTAGAAAAACGAACTTATAAGTGAATGCTCAAATTTTCATGGTCAACATGAGTGTTTTACATCGAGCTTGGTCCGAGTAGATCTGTACACATCTGCTGGCGAGACGGTTTCAACTAATTCGTTTTAAAGAAATTAGGATGAAAACCGTTCCCGTCCAACACGATTGTACTTCACTATTTTCTTTTCTGCATTAATCTTTTAAAGATTTGCTTGCAGAAAGTGAGGAAACATTTTCTTTGGGCACGTAAACTAAATTCTCAATTTATTTACGCACACGGACCTGCATCAAGTTTTAAATCGGAGTTACTACTCCGAATTTCATCCTAGAAGTTGACTAAGTCATCATCAGTTATGATGTCTAACTCGACAATCCGTCTCACGAGATTCGAGTAATAATACAACTTCCTTACGATTGATTTATTGAATATATTATTGATAATGTCCTTATAGAACATTACCAAAACCTAGGCATTACTATCTGGGACTTAACCCAGAGGGAGGAGTTAACTCAGAGTCACTTACAATGGATCACACTTAATCTAATTAAGTGTGATTCATACCTTTTAACACACCGATGTGTTAACAGGCTTGATCTGAGAGAAAATCACATTTTCTTTTAATTACACAAGATTTTATTTAGCTAAGTATTTGACCATTCGATCTAATCGAATCAGTTTAAATACTTTAGTCATTTCGTTCTTTATTTTATCAGACTTGTGTTTCATCAAGAACACGTGTCTTAATAAAATATACGAATAACTTATTTTGGTTATTCTAGACTCGGGTACATCAGTATGTACTAGACTGAGTTCGACAACTCATTCTCCCACTGTCTCACAGATGGGTTTCGGCCATTGTATCTAAGAGGCTAAGACTCACAAGTGTCCGTAGACTTCATAATACGAGAGGTCAGACCCCTCTTTATGTGACTTGTGAAGCTTAATCTCTTGATACGGCCTAGTCTAATTTTACCATATAAGTTTGCTACTATCTTGTGTATTTATATATTAACATTTAATATATATATATATAGTTATTTACAAATTACTTAACACAAAACATTACTTCAGAAGCAATGTGACGACATTCGTCAAAATGTGTTAAACGTCTTTTGTATAACAATTTATTCTGAAATCGTGACATCAAAATATGTCACATTTTCATTTCCTCCTACTTATGCCTCTACTAATGATAAATTAAACTAACTTTCTCAATTGACTTTCCGAAGTGCCTTCTTCCTTTTCTAAATCACATTTAGATATCAACATAAATAAATAGCTATGCAAGCAACTTATGTATCCAAACGCTTGAGCTTTGCAATCTTGAGTGTAGCTCAAGAAGTTGCTTGTCTCAAGATCCGATTGGGATACATAGTCTTGCATCGCTCATGCACTCGTATTCGACTCAAACGGTTTGATCGAATTTTCGAACTTTGCGGATCAAAATTGTTTGTCCATACAACCTTGAGGGTAGCTCGACAAGTTGTAGGGAGAAACATACTTTGAATGTCCTATATGTTCAAGCTGCCTCATATAGAGACGAGTGACATGTAGCTTTAATTTATTTGTTGGACCTAGAACTTAATGAAATCATATTTCTTAAGTCTATTCTTTAGAAGGTCATTTAATGTCAATGAGAATATAGTTTAATTATATCAATTAGAATTTAACTTGATATTCAATTAATGAACTTTTTGACCAATTAACTTATTAAAATATTATATTTTAATTCCTACGGTAAACATAGTCTTGCCCTAGTTTTAACATATGTTCAATATAAAATATAGGTAGATTGGCTTTTATCTATCTATGTCATCCCACTATTTTTACGATCGTTTTAAAGCTTAATAACGAACGATTTAATCGAATTAAAAATTAATGGGTAAGAGTTCCAATCACCTTGAGTCTAAACAACCTTGAGTGTAGCTTAACAAGTTGATTAACTCTGCGATCGGAAGATGACTCTTCATCAATCATATCGGATATGACTCTCTTAATCGGTTTTGCCCCTAGCCATTCGTGATCATGAGTGTGCTCATCCAAATCATAATGTCTAGTCTAGTCGGACCCTTGTTTTCATGTCTAGCCTGACTTGCCCCTCAGCTCGGTGTATGCACGACACGTCGGTTTGGGTCAGGTCTTAGACTACATCTAGACAGACTACATCCTTGACTAAACTTGCGCCGCCGCTGGGTGTATTCACGACAACGTCGGTTTGGGTCAAGTCAAGATGTCATCTTATGTATTTAAGAAGTTGGTTTCTACAAGGTTGCCATGTCACAGCTTGAGTGTATCTCAACAACTGTAACACGGGCCCTATAGTTGCTAACCCCTAAAACAAGGAGGGCTACGGCTAATCTTGAAAAAGATCATTAACGTATTTGACTTAGATATAGTCCAGGGTGTCATACAATCATGATTCGCGACATTGCGGTCCAGCGGAACTCAGCCAGGGAATTGACTAAGCCAGGATCACTATCCCTTAAAGGGTGATCCAGAACTCTTAGCCAAGCACATTGACTGGATCATGGTCCATTGAATGAAGCTTGTCATTTTTGTATGTATGCCATAGACTAAACAGCTTTTATTAACAACTAATTAATCCTATCAACTAGTTGTATCCTTAAATTCAAAATTTTAGGATTTGTTTAATAACTTTTATTAAGTCCTTATCAACTATAAGGTTCACGTGATATCCTAATCGTTATTAGGATTTTAATAAATTTTTAACAACGCTAAAAGCGAAGTCCTTTAATGAGAATTAATTATAACAATTAGAATTAAAAATTTTCATTAAAAGGACTATCCTAATCAGGAATTAGGTCTGAAGCATTGTTAATGTTTTATTAAAACATATCATGTCATTAAAATTCAAGTAATAAAATTTTAATAATTTTTAATGGCTAACCTAAAGGGTTGTCTTGTGTTATCAAATAAGGGACAAGAAGAACTAGCCATTAAAATAAAGCTACACTAATTTATCGCATAAAGATAGTGCACAACTATTTAACAATTAAATAGACTAAGTTTATCGCATAACCAATTTTAGACTTTTAAAATCAGTTTTAAAAAATATCTTATAAATTTAAAACATTATTTTAAAAAATTTCCATGTTCAAAAATTTATCATATACAATTTTTAAACATCTAAAACATTTTAAACTTATCGCATAAATTTAAAGCCTTAAAATCAATTTTAAAATTTATCACATAAATTTAAAAACACCATTTTAAAATTTCCATGCTTAAAAATTTATCATATAAAAATTTTTAGGCATCCAAAATAAATTTAAACTTTTAAAGATTTAAAATTAGTTTTAAAATTATCACATAAATTTTAAAACGGCATTTTAAAAATTTTCATGTTCAAAAATATCAAAAAGAAATTTTGAACATCTAAAACATTTTTAAAATTTTATCTCATAACTTTAAAAACATTTGAAAAGCATTTAAAGCATTAACAAGTTTAATGAAATCGCAGTACCTAGATCGACTACGCAAACCTAGGCTCTGATACCACGGAAGGGTATCACTCTGATATCATTGCGACGCTGTTAAGGCCCATCATCCATGGCACCCTAGACCCGTCACAAGATACCTCAGAAACTTGTTTTACGGCATGCCTCTCGACAATGCCCAACCCATTATAAGATCACCATCTTATCGGGACTTGGTACGGTAAGAGCGATTACTTCGGGTCGGCTCATAACCCGAGAACCCGTACTCAAGCTCAACAAGCTCCGATACAACTGAAGGGATTTTGGCGGTACCTTGGGGCACAAAAACTCTAGTCCCGTCCTAAGTCGGACGGAACATAGACAGAAAAACAATAGCAGCGGAAGAAAAACTATGTTAACTAATTAACATGCAGTTAAAAACAATTTTTTAACTTAGCCCTAAGGTCCAAGACCCTATGCCAAGATCTATGCCGACTTGGGATGGATCTAACCATCCCAAGAAGGATCTAGCCTACTGCGATTAAACTAAACTAATGCTAATAAAATACTTTAACCACATACCCGGAATCTCAGCCCTGGGGCAGGCGAGATGTTCCGCGCCGTCTTCCGAGCCGCTCCTCGTCTGACGCCGAGCCGCTCCTCGATCCGCTCCCCGAACCGCTCCACATCCCGAGGCGATCAATCCCCGTGCCACCGAGCCAACCACGCGCCGAAGAAAGTTTCACGCGAGTGAAACCTCCGCCTAGATTTCGGATCCAGAATCCGAACTCCTTCGTGGCTTTGCTAGAGCCCTCAGGAGTAAGGAAGAAATTTAGGGAGATGAGAAATATTAATTTAAGCCTAGATCCGAGCGTGCTCCAACATTTACGAGAGCCGCTCAGATCTAGAGCTTGGGACGAGTTTTGAGAAAGGGGGGAGACCCCTATATATATATGCGGCGGACTCTCCCCTTTTCTCAAAATCCGATGTGGGACTAAATAATGAGTTAATTAAAATCAAGTTAGTTTGCACATCACAAAGTGCAAACTTCCGTGAATTTTAACTCACTCACCGTTGAGCTTCAAGATTGATACAACCTATCAATACGACGAGCGTTCAACGGTGAACGCATAGAAAAAAACCGTTCGTCAATCGGGGTTCGTTTGGCCCTCCAATTGAGTGTCAAAGTATGCCAAAACCCCCACCCAAATACACAAACCCAGCTGTCGCAAGAAGCACGCAGCCCTAGGCTGCGTGCAGGGCCCGCAGTGCCAGGCGCATGCAGTGCATGCGCCCCGAGGCGCGTGCGCTGCACGCGCCTCTGCGGGCGCGTGGCGGCCCGTGCAATGCACGTGCACGCATTGCCTGGGCCCGGGCAAAGCCCGGGCCCTTGAATCACCCAGGCGCCCTCGTGGGCGCCTGGTCTTCGGCCAACCGGGGGGCGCCACGTGGCGCCACCTTGGTTTTTCTTTTGCGGATGCGTAAATGAGACAAGCCCGGCCATTGGGCCGGGCCCACACTCTAATAAATACTGTTTATTTAAAGGTGTGGGCTTTATTGTTTGGGTCTGTTTTGGGCTCTCTATTTAAACACTTTAAATAGACTTATTGTTCTCGTTTGGACTCCGTTTTCGACGCGGTTCGAACCTGTGTTTAGAGCGGGATGAACCCGTCTTACTGGTAACCCTTTCCTTGCGTTTATATTATTAAATATTGTATTAAACAATTTAATACACATTTAATCGCCTTTGCATCAAATGCAAAATAGTCCCTATCTAAGCTTAAATTACCATATTGCATCAAATGCATTTATTCCATCCCTTGCATCAAAAATGCAAAATATTCTCCCTAACTAATTTCTACCTATTACTAGACGAAGCGTTGCACTCTGTGTGAGACCCTACAGCCTGACCCTTACAACAGGTTGGGCTCGAAGCCCTATACGGCAGTGACCACTAGCAGTGGTTGCTGTCCCTGCTTCAGGAATCATCATTATGTGGTTGACTCATTGACATGAGTATTGTCGGGACCACCTGACTGTTTCTGTGATGAGTTCCGCAGTTATAGTCTCTTCGTCTAAACTGTGTCGTGTAGATCAAGTCTGGGGTACGGTCAAACTGTCAACCCCAATAACTTGACTCCGGTTAGTTTCGATCAATCTTTAGTCAATAAATGTTGGACTTCTTCCAACATACTCTATGCAGAGTTTTTACTAAAGACCGAACTAACTCTACGACACTAACTCCCATTGACCCGGGAGAGACGAATCCTCTCTTGGTCATTACTTGCCTCGTACGTTTCAAGTGACACCTAATCAAAAGACCTTTCGACAGGCCTGGCCTCGAAGCTAGGTCTGTTGATCTAAGTGGCACCGTTCACGCACAGGTCTGTCAAAATGACCTCAAGTCAAAAGACCAACTAGCCTATCATCACTCAGAGTTATCATTGACATATTGGTCAATTTAACCATATGACAACTCTATTGGATCGTTTAGTGAACTCATTCTAATGAGCACCTGTGCCTCGTCTTCGACTTCGCCAAGTCAAGCGATCATGAGATCATCGCCACCGCTAAACGGTGAAGACTAAGACACAATGGTCTATCCGATGTTTCGATATCCTTGTCTCGAAACATCTACGACCACGAACCATTTTAGACTTATGCTACAGACGGTCAAACGTTTCTCCATGATCGAGATACTCATCTCGATACCCGTTTGACCTTGCATAAATTCTCAGGACTTTACCTAAGTTGATATCTAATGTTAACTACATTACAAAATAACTTAGATAAATTATTACCAAACAGCTTATTGTTATTTCGAACAAGATGTTTGTGCTATTCACACAGGAATAAATGGCCTCGAGGGCATCATACTCCTACATGTTCGTCTTATGGTCTCCTCCCGTCTGATATTTCAGTTGATGATATCTCTTTTTTAGATCAGTCTGTTCTCGTCGATATCTTCCATGTGATCCCTCCAGCTTTCATAGGTGTCCCATCGAAGTCATTCAAGCCGAATGCTTGGGTGCTTAATCTTATCCTGAAGTCGTGCTTACTTCCTAAGTTCGGCTCATCTTCTCTGCCATCCCAGCCCTTCCTAAAGTTGATTTACGCTCTCTTCTTGGGTTACGAGATTAACTGGGCTCACATTATACTCGATAAGATGGATTCTTTCGAGTGTATTCGCAAGTCCGTGAAATCTGCGCATCTCCCTTATCCTTGTCTGTTGACTTTGGTGTTTCGTCATTTCCACGTGCCTTTGCCTCCTGACGATGAGCGTCCACTTGGTCCTCCCCTGAACGCGACGGCCGTCAAGAAATCTCTTGTGGCACTCCGTCACGTGCAGTGGACGACTCCTTCAGCTTCTCAGGGCACCTCTTCTGCAGCTGCTGCTCCTAGACCTCCCACCACACTTGATGATCTCTCTCGTTCTGTTCGTCGTCTCGAGTCTCGGTATGCTCGTACCGAGGAGATTCTGTGTCGTATAGCTCGTGTTATTGGTGTTGAGGTCCATCCTCCAGTTTCTGAGGATGAGGAGATGGATGATGATGAGATCGATGAGCTCGTTGATTCTCTTGCTCGTGGCACTGAGGCCACTGCTGCTGCTGCTACCACATCCGTTGCTGGAGCTGCCACTTCTTCAGGTGCTCCAGAGTCTTCTGCTCCAGTGGATGAGTCTACTCGTGCTCCAGAGACGTCTGCTCCAGTTGACGTTCCTGTTGGTGCCTCTGCCGTTGAGCCTGCTGTTGATGTTTCCACTCCTGCCCCGACGATTGCTTCTATTGACACACCACTCCTCCCAGCAGAGCCTGAGTCCACTCCTTCGACTGGACCTACGGAGACTGCTGATCCTACCACTCCTTCTTGAGAGTCTGTTTGGAGGACTCTCCGATGCTCCTTGGATGATTCATCTTTTAGAGAGAGTTTTGGGTTAGGACAGGGTTGGTGGTGTTTTTGATGTATTTGGATGTGTTGTTGCTTGATGTCGATGTTGTATCATTTTTGGATGTATATTGATGCTGTTGATGTCGATGATGGATTTTGACATTTTGATGTTGATATAGTATGTGACATTTTGATGTAGTCGATGTACTTTGTGCCTTTGATGTTATGGAGTCGATGTATCTTTTGGTTGTACTCATGATTCTTCATATATATATATACATCGTTGTTCTCTTTTACTTCGTTGTGTACATTTAATATTCGTTTTGATGTCTATGATGTTCGATTTCATCGCTCGACAATAATGACTTGGTTAAAAAGAATTTATTTCTATAAAAACATAGAATTGTTTTCCATGCACTAATTTAACCAAAATGTTGAGATTGGAGAGCATGTTCCTTTACTCAATAAGTGAATTATATTTGGTATTTTGATGATTTCATTTTTCGCTTTTGGATAATGGTCAATTTGGCACACCTTGATTTTCTTCATGTATTTTTTTTTCTTGGTGTCTTTTGGACCATCGTCGTATTCTTCGACTCCCGATGTTGGATTTTCTTTAGCCTTGTTGTTGTCATTGTATGCCCCCCACTCTTTTTGGATAATGCCAAAGGGGGGGAGATAGTAATAATGACAAGGGCAAAATGAAAATTTAACTCTTTTGTCCATGAATCTAATTTATTATGTTAGATTCAGGGGGAGTGAAGATATAAAAATGGATTACGATCCTAAATTTCAATAATTGGATCATGTTTTATATCTCTCACTTCTTCTTGATGCGTATTATATTTATTCAATTTGGAATTAACGTGTCATCAATGCAGGGGGAGTAAGTATTTTACATTTGAATCATTATTTTTGATTATTATTTATGTTGGTTTGTCATCACCAAAAAGGGGGAGAATGTTGAGTATTGGACTCCCCGGATTTGGTTTTGGATGATGAGTGTTACGCCTATTTGACCGAGACCCCAAAAGACACGAGCCCAGGAGCCCGACTACTGGTCGAAGGCCCACCTGCAACCTCAAGCCCATTCAACAAAGGCCCTGTAAGGGATCTTCTCGAATGTCGATCCGACCCGGCCCCGATAACCCGCTGGACACTCACCCACTCCTGCGAAAACCGTTCCCCGGAACGCGCGACCACTAAATGGCGGTAATGGGGAGGTGCTGGAAGGGCGAAGAGAGCGGCGGCGAGGGGGCAGATTGATGGGGCACGATCGAGGGCGGGTGTGGGACGTGGGCCAGAGGCAATCACGCAGGGAGCTCTACAAAAGGGCTCGGAGGACGACGAAGAAGGGGACCGCATCTCAGGTAACAAAACCGAAGGTACTCCATCAACGACCTCGTTCCCCCAATTCATCTCCTTCCTCCCCCGCTCGCGCCGAGAGACACCGTTACGATCTCCTCACGAGTCGAACCGTCTCTGCCGGGCCTCCTTTCTCAGATCACTATCTGACTTAGGCATCGGAGGGGATTTGGCCGGAACCAAGGTCCGGCCCCCTGACGAGCGTTCTCGTCTACGCAGGTGGACAGTTGATCAACGGGCCGAGGCTACCCCTCGCCCCTCTCCGACCACTCGTCCGATTGGATAGTGAGGCTTCCCCTCACCGTCAACCTACCGAGGCCGAGCACGCCCCACCGAGGCCGAGCGTCTTAGTCAGGTCCGAGATTCCCCTCGTCTC